>BSBN01001418.1:0-1200000 GCA_027924645.1 Cunninghamia lanceolata | reverse complement strand
ACTATCAAGCCAGGCCGATATAGGCTGAATCAAAAAGATTTACAGGTTGATGTTGACACATGTAAACCATGAAAATTGAACACAAGCATGAGTATAAAGACTCGACAACTTTGAAAAAGAATCAATTTCATCAGAGCCACAAGTGGAAATGAAATCCATTAAAGAAATAAGACAAGATTACAACACTGATACATACATTTACGCATTTTCTACGAAGGAATAAAACTATACATAAATTGCTTACATAGAGTCCAAAAACTTTTACTAAACTTTTCTTGCCCTTCTCTAATTTTCTTGATTTTTCCTACTTTTAGTCATATTATTTTTTTTTTTTTTGGAAGATGCTACTTTTCCCGTGGGGGTGTAGCTTTTTCCTCTTTCCTCCTTTTAAAGGAATCAAAATATCTTTTTCTTTGAAAAAAATAGTGGAGTAATAAATGTTTCTTTACTCCTTTCTAATTTTGGTTCCCCACTCATAGAAGATAAAATAGCGGAGTAATGAATGTTTCTTTACTCCTTTCTAATTTTGATTCCCCACTCATAGAAAATTCTTTCTTAGTTGCAAATACATGCATCATGTAAAAAATATATTTAAATAAAGATGCAACAAATATATTTTATTATTATATGAAAACTAATACAAATATTTATCTAATTATTTATTTTATTCTTTCAAACAAACAAGACATCAAATTAAATTATTATTTTTAAATGATTTTTTGTGAGATCCCATCACAATCATTTGCTTCTCGAAGGTTAGGCACCCTCTCTCTAATGATAGTCTCTCACTGTTAGAGAGTGTCAATTTTTCTATATTACTCAATGAAACATCATAAGATAATTATTCTTTGTCAATTGTGGAATTAACATTGATCAATTATTTCTAAAAATAATTTACAATAACTTAAATAATTATTAAGAAATTTAGGGTTGTGACAATAAGATAGATCTGCTCATATATTCATATCATATATCCATTATACAATGTCTATTATTACCGTAAGCATAGATATACATATCACATGAGCTTGGGTAGGCTTACAACTTATATCTCCTTATTTATTTTTTATCTATCTATTTATATCTCTTCTATTCCTATTTCTAACTAATATATATACACACACAATATATGCACAAAGAGATGTGTTTTTCTCCCTTGATATGTCTTTTAGTTCTTTTATATATTGGATGAAAGTACCACATTGGTCTTTCAATTTAAGACTATCTTTGTTTATCTTATAGCAGTGTCATTTTCCCTACCAACACTTCCCATCTCTAGTGTAGACTGGGAGGCTACAAAGGAGGGTATGCAACCATATGATCAATTAAATAATAGAAATATGTAGAATAAAATATAGTAATAATGTGTATACCTTGTGATGAGTTGGTACCTTGCAACAACATCCCTAATTTCTCATGAAACTACGGGTTGTCCTCCAATTCCTTCATTTTCTATATCAATATAAGGAGGACGCTAATGTGCTTTAATGCTTTTTAGTTTGGTCTAGTTTCCTATAGGGTCCATGTAGATATTGGATCAAACATTCATTTTTTAGCCCATGTAGTTTCTATGTGATGTATTTGCCTTGCCTCTTCCTAGATGCCTTGTTGGTTTGCCTTGGTTGTTTTAGTTTTGATCCTTGGAAAGGTCAAGTCAAAGTTGGTCAAACTAAAAAATCTAAGTGAAAAACTCAAAGTTGACATTTTCAAGCCTTTGTGATCTTGATATTCAAGAAAATAAAAAATTTCAAATCAAAATGCCCTAAGTTATCCTTATGTAGAAATGTAGGATTCCATTGGCCTTTAGGATTTTTGACTTTTGGTCTAAAGTCCTTTTATCTTCTACTTTCTTGCATTCTCCTCCTTCATTTCACTTTCTTTTCCATCTCTTAATTTTATATAATATTTCTTTGTGGACATGTGGGTCCTTCACGGACTTCTACCTTTTTGGTCCAAAGTTGCTTTATCTTTCACTTCCCTACATATAGGCATTTTTCCAAATCCAACATGGATGTCTAGGCATTTCCCATTTCCCTACATCCTTGCTACCTCCATATTGTTGTGACCTTCCTCCTATTTTCTTTCCCTCTTTCAATTTATAATATTTTCATGGACTTCTAACCTTAGTCCAAAGCCCCTTCCTCCACTATTGTTTTACATTTCTGCACTAGGGTAGCTTAGTCCCTTACTTCACTTAAATGTGGATTTACAAATTTGTGAGTTTCATGTGGACTAGTGGATTTTAGACTTTCAATCTAAAATTTGAATGTCTAGATAGACCCTACACTCACTTAAATATCAAAATGGTTTGTGATTCGGAGCTAATTTCTAACTTCCTGATGTGATCTAGACTTTAATAAGTTTCACCAACCTATCAAAACATGTCACATGGAAACGCTTTTCTTACTAATCCATTGCCCTATGCTACTAGTTGTTTCCACATAACACCTAGTCACCTTTCTTAGCCAATCACAGCATAACACATGTTCTCCATGTACCCAACCACCCAAAACAAGCAGGAAAGCACATTTATTCATGATTAAATCTAACAGTTATGAGGCAAAGGAAAATCATTCCCATTCCTATCCAAGGCATTGTGGAAGGAAAATTTTCCCATTCGTGCCCCTATTTGACTTGTTCCCATGTACAACTTCAGAACTTGGCACATGTGAACCCTACAACCACTAGATTATAAGTTTGTTTAATGGTTTTTCATGCTTTGAAATGCATTTAAGTGTAGATTTGATTAATGTTTCCATAGAGATAACTCTTGATCTATTTGTGATGTAGGATTTGATGGAATGCTTCCCTAGAACACACAATTGAATGATTGGAAGATGAAGAATTTAATGAAAACATCACTCCGGGGATCGATATAGGATCTCCATGCTTATTCTCATATATTTTGAAGAGCAATGAAGAATCCATGTAGTCCTAGTCAACACTTGTAAAACCAAAAAATAAACCTACAATTTTAAAATTATATTTCTATGTAGATCCTAAAACCACAATGTATTTAATGAGGGTAGCTCCTCCTTTGTTGGGAATAGAGGAGACTTAGAAATATTATTCATTCATAGAAGGTGAAGATAGAATATCTAGGGGCTAAGGAAAATGAGTGTGTTTTCTTCCTCTGTGCATGCATATGGTGAGGTAGAACTTGTAGCTAAGGTTGGATTGTTTATTCTGAACATAATCATAGTCATCATATGGAATCTTTGTAAACATATTTTATTTAAGATTAATGAATATTTTTTCATGAATTTAATAGGTTATTATCTACACATACAATATCGTGATATGTTTTTTCATTGTGTTCATTTGCTAACATAATCATAAAATTAAATCTTTCCTTAGAATCTTACATAGGTTATTGTTAGTGTAATACATTGTTACGGTTCAGTTTTAGTTTCATATAACCACTGCATAGATCCTTCACTACAATGTACCATTTGATCATCGAATAAAACTATTTTCTCTAATTTTCTTCATATGGTATTAGAGCATGGCGATAGGGGAGCGTTAGCATCTACTTTCAATTATTTTTCTTGGTTTCTATTTGAAGGGACGTGGACATTAGAGACCACAGCTGAAGCGTGGTGCCTATAGCAAAATAAATCGCATCAATTGGAGATAGGAAGCCTACTTTGAACATTCACATGCTGATCTCTTGTTAGTTGTTGTTGTGGCCGCAGATGCCAACATCTTCACAGTTCACACCTGCATAGTAGTTTGCCATGGATTTCCTTGTTCATTATTGTAATAGCTTTGTGAAAGTCATGGAAAGAGATTGAAGGAAATGAGCAAGTTGGATATGTCTTGCGCTTTCTGATGCCGGCAACAAGAATTTGTGGAGGGAAATACCACTACCTCAATTTTGATCACCTGCTGCAGAGGCCCAGAGCCTACAAATGGTTTTGTGGAGATGAGTCTACTAACAGAGGAAACATTGCAGGTATGATGATATGTGATTTTTTTGAGAGCCATTTCATGTTGCGCTGAAGATTATAGAATATGTGATCTGTTTGAGAGCTAAGGTCAAATAAGGAATACGTGATCTATTTAAAACATGTGCATGTAGTTATGGAGATATAGATTTATGGAGGTGTTTAATGTGCTTCCATTTGCATAAGATAGAAGCAAGTTTCCTTTAGTTTGTAAAAGAAGAAGAAAAGACAAGACGTCAACGTGAGGGAGAGTTAAATTTTTTGAAAGAAGAAACTGCTAGACGGGTTGAAGAGGCAATTCATAAGAGAGTTGAAGAACTAAATTTGGATGAAATAAAATAAAAAATACAGAGAAGAATAGAAGAAGGCAGGAAGAAAATGTGAATAATCCTAAAGGTGATGATGTATGTGTTTCAATTTGAATATTGCAACCAAGTTTAAATCGGCCCTACTTACCGTGGCATTTACAAAGATAGTTGATCAGATGAAAAACCACTTAAAGGAAAGGAGATTTTGAAGATGAGTACCTACACTTGTTTCTCCCCCTAGTTTTCTATGTATTGGAAGTGAGACTTTAGATATATTATAGTGTGAAAGGGGTAAGAAGTTTTTTTGTATGTGGGAACATAAATAAGGTGTTAGGGTTTCCTTGTAACATTAATGATGACATCTTTTCTATGTAGGGAAGTATGCATTTTAGGATGTTGATTTAAGCATTGCTATTACTTACATAAACATTAATGTTTATAACTAGCATAGTTGGTTTAAAAGTTCATTATTAAAGAGGAGAGATAAGGGTATGTTTTTGCTTTTGGAGTAATAAGGTGGAAAACATTGGAGTTATAAGGATATATTTGTTCACACTATATTGTAAAAGGTGCACTTTTGGTGGAATTTGACACCTTGTTCATTTTATTTCATCATGGCTACATCAAACATTGCTTGTGCTTTTGGGGCCATTTATACTACACCTTATGAGGCCTCCAAAGACTTATCCAAGACATCAATTAGTTAAAGTATAATAGGGGTCATATTGGAGGTAGGCGGCATCAGAGGATGGAGGATTTTCCATCATCTCAAGTTAGCTTCTCGCTTTGAGATGATGCTTTGCATGAGAAGCATTTTTGGTTTTGGTTGTTTTGCCTTTCTTTGTTGATGCTGACATATTTGAAGAATGTATGTTTTGTGAAGATTTTATTTTGGAGACAAGTTTGGGATTTGGTGTTGAGCTCAATATGGATTGTTGTCCAGCGAGCTTCAAAGAGTATATGATCTTGAATTATACCCTTTTGTGGTCACTAGACAATGGCAGAGATCTATCGTATCTCTTAGGGTTCATTGTCAAATAATTCAAAACTCTGTGATTTGAGAGCTTGGGACTAAAGAGCTCAAAAACATATCTCGAAGCTACGCCTTTCCGAGGGTAGACGAGACAACATGATGGAGTCCCGTTTGGTTCAAGATTTATTCTTTAGGAGAAGATCTATAAAATATGTATTCATATTATGTAATTAGCTTTGTTGAGTATTTTAGCATTAAGGGGGGGTCCCTTGGTACTATTGCAAGAACAATATAATAAGGGGGGGAATGTTAGCGTAATACATTGTTACGGTTTAGTTTCAGTTTCATATAACCACTACACAGTTATGGTTATGTAGTTACAGGTGGTTCATAACTAGTATCTCCCTTGTATAAATTCTTCACTGTATTGTACCATTTGATCATCAAATAAAACTATCTTCTCTAATTTTCTTCAGTTATATCATTTGTTGAGGTGAAACTAGCAAAGGCATAAGCTGTTAATTATGAGTGTGTAGTGAATACCTCCATGTGACAATGCCTATTCTTGCATATGATGGACTCCTCCTATTTCTCTTTCCCTTGCTTCTTTTCTCTTCCCTTTCTCTTTTTAATTTTCTTTTTGAGATGGTTAGGATAGGTTTAGATTAAGTTTTCCCTCAAGCTAAGATTTCATGGCTACATGTATACTACACTTGAAAAAAAACCAAGCTTTTTATGATAACAATATCTTGTTTGCCGCTGAATGACTCTTGTAAAGCAAAGACCTGACAACCTTGAGACCTTGGAGAGGTTGTGAAATCTCCTTTCAAGAGAGGAATCATCCCCTTGGTACTTAAGTGTTGGGTTGTTTGCCATTCTTCTACCCAACACAATGTAGTGTGAGAAGTGGTTTTCATTAGGCATCCATGAGAATAAGGTGGTTGGAAGTGAGGGCATACATGCCAACTCTGAAGAGATCATCTCCAATGGAATCAAAGATGGTGGAGCCCTTGCAAGAATTTATATACAATTTTATAAACATAAATAGATACTTTTTAGATCAAACAAATTAAAGATGTCAATTTCTATGAAATCAAACATAAAATCACATAATTTTTCTTTTTTTAAAAAAATAAAATCATACAAGGTTTTCTCAAAAACCATAAGACTTCATTAATGATGTCTACCAATATTTTCTCAAGAAAATGAAAACATATTTAATAACCATTTTGAGCACACACACAATCCTTAAAAAATGAAATAATTAGAACAAGAAAAGCCATATGCTATCTCCTTGTAATTTCTTTATTGTATAATGATTGAATGAATAGGCTATATGGTTAAAAAGATTTAATCACTCTCTTACACTTATGAAGAAATGATAATTGTAGGATGCTTCTATAATTATATGCTCCTACACATGTGTCACATCCCGTTTTCTTTACCTAGTTAAATATTAACTAAAGAGAATGATTAGAAAAGATAATTGAGTATGATAATTGTCTTTTAGATTTAATTGAAATGATTTCTAGTAATTTTTAATCATTAAAAAAATATTAGATGTCAATTTGATGATGACTAATTATGTGTTCTAATTTCGTAAAAGTGACATGAAATACTAACGGTCTCTCAAGTAAGAGAGAGAGTATCATTGGGAAGAAGGATTTAGATGTTTGATGGTGTCATGATGTGAAGGGATTTGATCACACACTCACTTAGAAGCATGTAACTTTAGAATTGCATTCCCCTGAGAGTATAATTTACTGTGCACATTTTTTCTAGTGAGCACTTAATTGGTATGGTTCATGATTGCTCCTTGTTTCTTTTGTTTGACAAATATTATCACGATGTGTTAAGTCTAGTTAAGGGATATGATTGAGTCAGTGAAAGACTTAATCGAAATCCACACTCCCTTGCTAGTTCATCTATCATATTTTATGTTAGAATTAATTTTCCATCTTGTTGATGTATGTTGTCTTGTGTGAAGTTGACCTCATCACTTGTCTTATTTAACACAATAACTTTAACAAGAGAAAATTCTTTTAGTGAACCCATAATTACCATGCATTGTTACACACAAATATTTGATAAGATTGCTTCTAGACTGAGATACAACAATTTTTTAATGTTTAGCATTGCTATTTGCTACATCAAAGTGTTGCCCAAACGACAATACCTTTATCTTTGATTATGTTATATTGGTAAAAATGAAAACTAATAGAAGTGCACTTTTGTACTAGCTTTGTCACTAACAAAATGGTTAATCTTAGTTTCTTTCTCAATTTGACCATCACCTCTTATTTCTTATCACAGTAATTTTTATTTTTAATAATTGTTAGTGTACTATGTTTTGTCTGTTAGACATTATTATAATAAAGTATAACCTCTGATTTTGATAGAGGGCATATATTTTTAATATAATGTGTCTTGTGTTTTACTTATCTTATTATTTTTGGTTGTGTTCCAAAGCAGTAGAGGAGTAAACTATCGTGCATATCTGGAAGTCATTGCATTCCCTGAGATGACACCTCATCGAGGCACTTTGCCAAATGTTAGGCATGCCTTTCTTGGCTTCCTCTTCAGCATACATGTCGAGCAGAGATTTTTCCAACTAGGGGTCTGTCAGATATTCTCCTTGTAGGAAGTTTTTGAGGAAAAAGTTGTTATTGTTTTGGGGAAGGAGAGAAAGGATGCGAGAAAAGGACGTGGAATCTGGCTTTATGCCTGCCAGTCGCATTTGCTTAAAGTTTTGAATCAGGCAGGAAAGATGCCGATAAATGTTGGGGAATCTGGTTTACACCTATGAGTTGTATTTGCTTGAAATTTTCGAAAACCTTTTTAACAAATCCATTTTGTACTTACCTTGCAAATCTTTGCATTTCATGAGATAATGCCTCACTGAGGCATTCATTCGCTTGAAAATTGCATTTGATTGAAAATTTCTAAAGCCATTCAGCAAATCCTTTTCGTGCTTACTCTGCAATCGTTGCATTGCATGTGATGACGCCGCTTGAGGCATTCTGCCAATCATATTCCTAACCAAATATGCTAAAATTACAACACAGTTTTCTAAGAAAAGATTTTCAAATCTTTAAAACTATGTAATCTGTCAAGAATTGTTGAGTTTTCACCGCAACCAACAGATACTGTTACACTCAAATCTTGTCAAGTTAGTCTGGCTGAAATATCAACACCTTTTGTATCTGTTCCTCTTTCCACGATGTCTCACTAAGCGGACTCAGCCCCCTCCACTTCCCTCTATTTCAATAACTTTAGAGGGAGAATACTATTGATCATTAATGACACTCCTTCAACAGCTAATTCTTTTGCAATTATCTTTTGCGGTTGTATTTTCTATGCCGGGTGATAAAGCTTGGGGCCCTGATGGCTGGATAGGGTCGTTCTTTCAGAACTGCTGGGAGGTGATGGGGAGAGATATCTTCTTGGCGGTTGAAGAATCTAGAAAGAACAGGAATGTCCTTAAATAATTGAAAAATACATCTCTCATCCTCATTCCCAAGGTGAAGACTCCCTCAAGATTTGAATATTTTTGTCCTAGTTCTTTGTGTAATTTTATCTACAAGGTTATTTCTATAGCTGCAGCTTTAAGGTTAGCTTCGATCCTGCCTGAAATTATCTGAGAGTAGCAGAGAGGCATTGTCCCAGGTAAGGAGACACCTGGGGGGCAATTTTAACACATGAGATCATGCATTCTTTGAAAATTAATAGAATCCCAGCAATGATAATCAAATTAGATATGGCTAAAGCCTATGATAGGGTAGATTGAGATTTCCTTTTGGCTGTACTGGAAAGATTAGGTTTCTCTAATCCTTGGAGAAAATAGATTTTATCCTTTGTGTCAGGTTTCATGATGTTGGTCCTCATTAATGGAATTGAGTCAGAATCCTTTGAACTTTCAAGAGGGTTGAGACAAGGGGATCCTATCTCCCCGTACTTGTTCATTCTTATGTCCGAAGCCCTTACATGGATTATTAGAGGTGTTAAGAGGAGGGATTTAAGGCAAGGGCTAAGCTTTAAGGATCATCCCGAGTCCTTTACACACGCCCTTTTTGTGGATGATACTGTTTGTTTGATCTGGCTACGGTTACGGAAGCCAAGGTGATTAAGGCAACAATTGACCACTTTTGTGAAGCTTCAGGCCAGAAGGTTAATGATTCCAAATCCATGATTTACTTGCCAAGGTGATTAAGGCAACAATCGGCCACTTTTATGAAGCTTCACGCTAGAAGGTTAATGATTCCAAATCCATTATTTACTTTTTTAATCTTGATCAGGGCTTGCAAGACAATATAGCAAGTATTTTTAATTTCAAGATTGAATCCCTCCCCAGAAAATATCTAGGAATTCATCTCTTTAATGGGAGACATAGAAATAACCTATGGAAAGGTATCCTTAATAATATGCACTCAAAGATGGACACATGGAAGGGTC
Source organism: Cunninghamia lanceolata (assembly GCA_027924645.1). NCBI lineage: Eukaryota > Viridiplantae > Streptophyta > Pinopsida > Cupressales > Cupressaceae > Cunninghamia > Cunninghamia lanceolata. Next base: position 1,190,320 of record BSBN01001418.1, on the reverse strand, counting down.
ACTGGCTATCTTTGGCAGGAAGACTAACCTTGATAAGGGTAGTCTTAACAGCTATTCCTACCTATATGATGTCAATCCTCCAAATCCTGAAAGGTATAAACATGGAAATTGAAAGAATCTACAGGCAATTCCTTTGGCAAGGGTCTTTAGAGGGCAAAAACATTCATCTACTGGCTTGGGATAAGCTCTATCAAGAAAAGATCCATGGTGGAGCAGGGGTCCTCAATATAGGTTTACAGAACCGAGCTTTGGGAGCAAAGCTTGAATGGAACCTTTATAAAAAACCAGTTTCCAAATGGGCAAGACTGATGACAAGCAAGTAACAGCGAGAGGATCTTCACCCTAAAAAATCCTCCAAGAGGCTCAGCGGTTTGGAATTTCATCATCAAATCAAAAGAAATTCTTCTTCCAAGGCTATCCTGGTTGGTTCATAACGGGGAAAAAGTGAAGTTCTGGGATGATTCGTGGAATGAAGAATCAAAGCTAGCAGACTGCAGTGAGCTCAAGGAAGCAATGGATTATTTAAAAAACTCATTGGGGAAGGAAAGTTCAGGTTTATTGGAGGATAGAAGGATGCTCAGGCTGATAGAAAGTTGTATGAAAGAATACCCAAGACCGTGAGTTTCCTCATGTTCAAAAGGTGTTGTTAAGGAATCTCTTGTCTAAACGAGTGGTGATTTACTCTTCTGTAGATGATGCAATTATTTGGACAACAGCCAAATCAGGCTCTTATACTGTCAAGGAAGGCTATCAATGTGCTATCCCCAGAAGAAAGACGGATTGGCCAGTCAAACTATGTTGGAACGATGCCTTGCTCCCAAAAGTGGGGCATTTACGTGGCTAGCTTTACATAACAAGATCTTAACATGTGAGATAATTAAGAGGTTATGTAGGGAGTTGAGCTGGCCGTTTCTCCCAAAAGGCGCACCTATCAGGAAACTGCTACCATCCCAGATAAAGACCAACGGGAGGTGGTTAAGCCATGTCACGAATCCCGAAGGGGGACGCTGACTTTTTTGCCAACAATCCCCCCCTCAGCGTTACCCGAGGGGATTCGAACCCATGACCCGGCTCTAATACCACTTGTAGGGAGTTGAGCTGGCCGTTTCTCCCAAAAGGCGCACCTATCAGGAAACCGCTACCATCCCAGATAAAGACCAATGGGAGGCGGTTAAGCCATGTCACGAATCCCGAAGGGGGATGCTGACTTTTTTGCCAACAGGTTAGGCATTAGATCTAACTTCAAATGTGTTTTGTGTGAGGAAGTTGACAAAAACTTAGACCACCTTCTTCTTTAGCACCCATTTACTAGAGAGTGCTAGTTATCGTTCCTACCAAAAGTCAATTGGGTATCTCCTTTGTCTGGTTCGCTATCCTCCATGTTTAGGAATTGGCTGAAGATTTTTTTAGATTCAAGATTTGCTAGTCTATGGGACGTGAGGCCGTCACTAATTATCTAGCATATTTGGTGAGAAAGAAATTTTAGAGTGTTCAAGAAGGAAGCTAGTCCTTGTGTAGATGTATGCCAAAGATTAGAGGAATCAATCGCGGAGGTGCTGATTTCCAAAATTAACAGGTCTAATGAGTCTACAGTTTGGTCAAGTTGGGATGATTATATGTCAAGAAATTGGCCCCAATTACAGAAGGTTGGGAGCATGAGTGAAGGGATGGTGAAATCTGGGGTGAAAAGGGACCAGATTAAATGTACACCCCCTCCAAAGACTTTATTAAGTTAAATTTTGATGGGGCTTGCAGTGGTAACCTGGGCTTTCTAGGAACGTGATGTGTCTTAAGAAATGAGAGTGGAAGTCTATTGGCTAGAATATTGTCTAAAATCACCAAGGGCTCCAATAACGAGGTGGAAGCATGGGCACTATCAAGCTTAGGTTCAGGAATTTATGGATTGAAGGAGACTCAATGATTATTGTTAATGCCCTCAAGGCCAAAGTCTCAGATAATTAGAATTTGAATTACATTCTTCAACAAGCTATTAACCTTTTAAAATTCTTGGATAACTTCTTAGTTTCTCACTACTTTCGAGAGGGGAATAAGGCAGCTGACAGCCTGTCAAACCTTGCCATTGATTAGGAGGGTGATGTGGTCACCTTCCTTCCAAGTCAAAAGAATGTTCTAGCCTCTTTATCTTCATGGATTAAGGATGACATGGATGGTATGGTCTCCAATGGAACGTGAGGTTTGATCTTTTGGATGGTAAGGAGGTAGGTGTCTAATGGCTCGGGGTACGGGGAGGGCACGGATTCCTAAGTTTGATTGGGTATCCATGGAGGCCGTTGAGTTGGATTCAAGGGGGGACAAGTGGAAGGAGTGTACCCCTAATCTAATCTAACACAAAAGGAACAGCTCTTTCCTTAAATGCTCTGGGGTGGCTTGCTCTTATATTCATCATCCTATCAAATAGAGTGGGTGAAACTCTTTGTTCGAATCACCTTGTATTGATGATCTTGTCACTTCCTAGACGCTACTACACAAAGTAAATCTCTTGTCAAAGCTCAATGGGGAGTTGGATGGGATGAAGGAAGGCCTTTTCCAAATTAGGGAGATGCCAGATCTGCCACGTCCATATCAAAGGACAGTGGTTATTAATGGAAAGTATTGGAGGGTGGCTGATATTTGATGTTTCTCATAGAGCTAAGTTTATTGTGAGTGTTTGGACACTTACTTAGACTCTCAAAGGATTTCCTCGGGACCTTTCATGGGTGTTTCATTTATTCCCTATAAAGCCAGAATGCCACCCATGTGACACGCAAGGCTTTATCTTCCTTCTCCTTGGCCGAGCACTTAATTTCTACCAGCATATTTCTTTTTCTCTTGCTTTCTTTCTTATAAGATCCATGGTGGACATGAGATTGAACCAGAGAATCTTTTTTCCTCCGATGGAATGAGAGACTGAGCTCAGGGGTAAAATCAGGATCACAGACATGATGTCCCTGGTAGACTGTGACTGCATGATGGTGCAATTTTTAGTGAGAAACATTACCAGCCATAGATGGATGAAAGGTTATGAGGGTAGAATCCTCACCCCCTCAAACATTGTTTCACATATCCTATCTAATATTATAGACCTGTTGCAGGACAAAAATTATGTCCACGCCATTACAAGGGGCTTGTTTTACATCCATTACTACTTTGCAGAGTGATGGGCGCCAACTGTTACAGATTATGATATGTTGGAAGAGGATGACTTGATTGGTGGCTTATTCAATATCCAAAACCTAAGATCTTCCCCCAATATCCAAGTTATTTTCAAAGCGATGTAGGAGAGTCTCTGGGTGCTGTGCATAGATGAACTGGACAGAGATCTCAAAGTTTATAGTTTCTACTTCTCTAAAAGGAAGGTGGAACGTATTAGGGAGGTCTTATTAGATTCCTACGTGTTCATACTCCTAACTATTGCCCTCATTTACACAGGGAGATCTTTGAAAACATGGAGGACAATGATATTGACCTGGATGATGACTGGGATGATGACCTCCCTCTTGTTGAGGTGGTTCTATCAGGTAAGTTACGGATATAGGCATGACAACAGCTGCAAGGGGTCCCGATGCCATGCAATAAAGTTTCTCTTTTAGCATGCATTGGACGATACGCAAGTGTTGGGGACCCACTTTCTTTGTTTTGGTTTTCCTCTCTATTCTAGGCTGGCGGTTTCTTCTTTTTTACAAGTTGGGATTAATTGCGTTTTATCAAGTCTATTAAGGGCCATCTTTTATGGTTTTAAATTGTTATACCTAGTCTTGTTGCGACCTTATCGTGTAATATTTTTTTGGACAAACTTCTAGACATGGCATCCTTACTCTTCCTGTATAAACTTTTATATTAATATTATAGGTGCCTTGTCACCTTTTTCTACTTAAAAAAAATATATCTTTCCTCTTCAATCAACTAGATTTGTACTTTTTGTAATAGACTTTAACTCCTTATCATAGCCATATCACTATGGCTTTGATTGTAATTGTTTTATTTTTAAATTGTTAAATGGACCACTTTTATTATTAAAAATATGTAAAGTTTAAGGAAATTCATCTATGCTCTATGCTTAAAGGTATGATGTCATGACCTATCTATTATTTTTAGAGGTATTAGTTTAAAAACCTTTCTTTGGTGCGAATAGGAATATGGATTTTGATCTACCATAATACGTGGTTTTAAGTGGGATCTCCTAAATTTCATATCCCTGTTGTCTATGTTATGGTAAATCATGAAGGAATCAATCAATTCAATTTTGTTAATAAGGCCAGAGGTTTTTGGTATTTTAATTGACCTTGTATTTAAGCAAGCATAAGACCTTAGGTACTTATTAAATTATTGGAATTATCATCTTCTTTATACAAATCTTATCAAATCATTTGTTGTTAGGGTATAGTGTTTTAGTGGGTTATAATTTTTAGAGTTGGGATATTTTGTTGTTTTTACATGACTAAGGTATTCAAAGTGCTTTACATGTGTAACTAACTTTGAGTGATAAATGAGATCTGTCAGAACTTAGAGCCAAGATCAACTAATAGAATGCAAGTATCAAATCTTGAGTAGATTGATTAGGTACATAAAGGAATATATATAGGTGAGGATAGGCAACCACTCACCCACATAATGAGGATAGGACTCCTCACAAGTAGATTAGTGGCAATATGCCTCACACTAAAATAGAGAGAGGTGTCAAAACAAGGATGAAACCTCTATGAAACTCCTAACTAACTAGACAAAGTCATATGACTAGGTGTCAAGTATAAATGAATAACTAATTAGGCTTAATAAGCCTAAGTGTATGCATATAATAATATATATACACTAACACCCCCCTTAAACATAGCTTAGGTGGGCATGGATCAAATGGGTCCCGACCACAAATCCTAGTGAGGTACCCATGCATAATGCAAATCTCTCAGAAATAGAGAAAGGTAGAAAACCCAGTGGAAAAAAATGACCCTCCAAAAGAGAGAAATTATACAGGTGTAGAAGTACTAGTTCTTTCACTAAGTATAATACAATATTCCCCCCATAGGAGAGAAACTAATAGAAGGTCTATGAGACCCACCCCCAAATACATGTCCTACTGCAGTGATGCTGAATAGTTGACAAAGGATGCAGATGTAGATCCAAGAATGCTGAACAATGTTCCTTCCCTTGGGAAGAAATGAAACCACCTGAAGGTGCAGGATATCTTCCCATGTGAGAAGATGTATGTATGATCTTGAATCATGCTAAAGCTTATCCAAGGATGATTGTGCCCATGTTGCTACCTTTGAAGAGTGCTCAGGTGTCTCCATGTTGATGCCGAAGGATGCCATAATCAAATCAGGTGCATGCACAATTGATGAGGATGATGATAATCCAGAACCATGTGTAGGATGATGTAGAGCATGAATATCTAAAGAGTACAATGGAGATACAACTTCATCAAAATTATCATCGAAGAGAAGACTGATGTCTTCAATGTGTGCTTCTATGTCAACAATGTGGGACTCTACAAATAGACAAGTGGTGTCAGATAGAAATCTATACCAATCAGCAATGCTAGGAAGAATGGTACCCTATTGCAAAGAAGCACTGGAAGCTTTCAAAGAAGGGACTCTAGAATCTGATGAAGCAATAGTAGGAGTGATGACTTCTTCTTTGTCACTAGAACATTCTATTTTTGTATCATGATTAGGGATGTGATTTCTGATCAAAGCAAGATCATGTGGGAATGGAGAAACATTCGAGTCTCCATACATCTCCCAAATTTTGATCCATAATGCATGTGCACAATCAATATCCATGATGTCATACAAAGTGACATCTGGAATATGTAAACTAATTAATCCAACAATGTGATCATGATGATTAAACCACTTAGCCTTCTAAGATTATTTACCAGGTTCAAGGACAAGTCTATATAGATGGGGTGTGAGATTATGGAACATGAGATGTTGCACTTGATTCCTTCACACTAGAATTTATAGTTTTCCTTGTTTAGGTTGATTACAGAAAAGTGAGTTTTATATCCCATGATTAGAACAAGTTAGTTTGACTAGACAATAGAAATCAACACATTAGGCAACCCAAATTAGTTAGATCCCTAATTGAACTTTATGTAAAGTGGCACTTTATAAGTTGAGTGTGTGATTTTTCTTAATTTCACCCCTTAAAGTGACACTTTGTAAAGTTAGTGCCTTGTGAAAAATGAACACACAAGACCTCCCCTTAATTATGTGTTTTCCCCTTCAATGTGACACTTTACAAAGGTACTTAGTGCTTTTTAGACAATTAAAATGTCTATACTAACACTAACATTTGTAAAAGAACCTTAAATGTCCTCAAAATAGTTTTGCCCCACCTTAGATTTAATTACCCCTTTTTTAGTTTAACTTTTTACCTATCTTTGGAAAGCCTTGGCAAAAATTTTAAAAAATACAAAAAAAATAACGAGGAGGCTCAAAAAACACAAAGCCCTAATTAGGGAATGGGTAGAATAGGGCAGAAAGCCCAACAATATGTTACAAGAAATAACAAAACAGGGGAAATTGAAAGGAAATGGCCACCTGACAGGAGAATGTATTGGAATGCAGTGCAATTTTTGTCCCTCTTTTTGCAGATCGATGTCTAGCCTTAGAGAATGGTCGGCCTGAGCTTTGCTTCTGTGTGCCAGTCATAGCTATGTGGGAGTGAGCTGACTGAAATGTCTCTATCTGTGCAAAACGCCTTTGAAATCACCCTTTTGAGATCGCCTTAGCCTTGGCTGTGTAGTGCAGGGCCTCGAGCCTTTGTATGGATTACATGCCTTGGTGATAAGGATGCAAACCTTTACCAACACGCCACAACTTTGAATCCAAACCCTGGTCATTGGTCTTTCAAACTCCAGATTGATGCCTTTCATAGGCTTTATTTGCCTTCACATAGCACAAAAAAATGATCTACTTATGGGCATGAATATTTAAAGATAGATAGCAAAAACTACATAACTATCAGAGATTGCACAAAGCCATAGAGGCACAAATCGTCCTTTGAAAAAGCCAAAGTCAATGTTGCCCAACAAGGGCATGATTGGGGATTTTCAAAATGTCTTTGAAAAACACATGAGATTTGCGCATCCAAGCGCCTTTCCTTGAAGCAACCCACACCCCTCCTCTACAAATATGGGGATTCTTTCGTTGCCAGCCTTATTGTTGCACCTACGACTACTGTTGAAAGGGACACAAGGTTATAGAGGCAAAGTGCCAAACACAGAGGTGTAAGAAAACTAAAATGCAAAGATTCGACACCAAAAAGATCTTGGTTGAACCTTATGCCACTATGCCATGGGCTTGCCTGGACGACCACCATAGAAACAGGCGTGAGATGGACGAAAAAAAAAGGGGTGGATTAAGGCATCTATTACAGTGTCGTTTGTTGTCACAGATGACCTTTGTTGTGCGGGCCTCTACATAGAACTTCCTCACATCCAAAGGGACTCCACAAAATGATACACCTCAGCATTGCTTCCAAACAAAGACTCCACCATAGAATAGAGTGTGCCACTCCAAAAAAATAGGAGTTTTGACTTCAAAAAAATGAACTAGCAGACTAATAGAAGTTAGAGCCAAGATCAACTAATAGAATGCAAGTGTCAAATCTTGAGTAAATTAATTAGGTTCATAAAGGAGTATATATAGGTGAGGATAGGCAACTACTCACCCACATAATGAGGATAGGACTCCTCACAAGTAGAGTAGTGGCAAGATGCCTCCCACTAAAATAGAGAGAGGTGTCAAAACAATGATGACACCTCTATGAAACTCCTAACTAACTTGACAAAGTCATATGAATAATTGTCAAGTATAAATGAACAACTAAGTAGGCTTAACAAGCCTAAATGTATGCATATAATAATATATATACACTAACAAGATCTTTTGTATACATTGTATACAATATGAGTAGAATTAAAATATTGTCAATGATAGTAGATTGCCCGAGTCTTGTAGAAATTGCATTCAACTGGGAAAAGAAATATAATTGGTTGACTGGTACTTCATGGAGGATCAATAGTAAAGCGCCAAAAACTTCCAATTCATGTGATAGAGGTTTTTTTCATTAGAATACATACGATAGATGGAGAGTACAAAACAACTGCACTTTGTTAGTCCTAGCAAAAGAAGAGCATATTTTCTTCCTTACATTTTTCATGTGAAGGGTTCACATCCGAGAGAAAAGCATTCACTGTGGCACATGAAATTTTACAACTTTTTAAATTTGATGTTGACTCTCATTGGCAGTATGACCCATGTGATGTGATTAAAACAAGACTTGTGGCCAATAAGAATGCTCCAAGTATAATTCAACATGAAAGTAAACCCCTGCTAGAAATGTTGAGAAATAAGAATTCTTGGGATGAGGTTAGAAAAGTCATGGAAGAAACTGATGCTCAAAGAGGTATTTGTTTAGAAATATTGTCATCAGAAACATAGCTAGGATCACATCCAATTCCAAAAACATAGAGAGATGCAGAGGTGGCACTGGAAAATAAGAGATATGGCAATTTCTATAGAAAAGGTGTTATAAAATCTATGTATACAAAATTTCCACAGACTCTAAAAGGGGCTTGTACAAAGGATTGTTAGTCACACTAAAAAATTAGTTCCTTTTGGTCTATGAGGAAGGATCTCGGTGATCCAAAAGCTACTCCGAAATTTGAAGAAAACTCTGAAGATGAAGAGTTCATCAAATTGTGGGATATAAAGCATCCCACTGTCGATGAAGTATCTAATGCTAAAAGTGATGACCAGGATGAAGAACAACCCAGAGATCTTAGTGCCTTTGCATTCAAACCTCATATTTAAGTGAGACCACAAGAGAAACATATACTACATGGGCATCAATAGCCCAAAATTTGGGTTATGAAGGTGGTGGTTTAGGGCTCACAGGACAAGGCATTTGTATTATACCAGGTGTATACTCTAGAAAACCTAATGATCTTCAACTCAGTATTGGAGGTGATGAACAAGCCAAAGGGCATACACATATAGATCAAGAGATTAGATTTATTCTAGCTTTAAATCATCAGAGTGAGATCCAATCACTAACAATACCACAAGGGTCTTCTAATCTGCATGTTTCTCATTCTTTTCCTACAGGAGATGGTGGACATTCTAGTGCTATTGGTGTCAAATCTAGTGATGGTACAAGTAATAGTAGTATTAATGATCAGAAAGATCCACAACAACAAACTCACAAGAGGTCATCAATAAAAATAGATGATACTATAGACAAACTTAGAGAACAAGGCCTTTTGAATACTAAAAAGCAAAATATTATGACAGGTTTTGATTCCACATCCACATCAAAACAATTGTTTATAGAAGGCACAACCCCCTCCTATATTTAGCATGACTGGGAAAGGAATGGCTAATCCTCAGCATCAATTAATTAAAAATGCCACCAACACTACAACTACTCCTTCGCCATTCAAAGTTATGTCAAGTGTCACAGATTCTGATTACAAAGGTGAGTTTGAAAAGAAAGCCAAAATATCTAAAACACACAAGAAAAAAGTGCTAGAGATAGCTATTACAACAACTTTAGATCCTGCAACAACCAGGGTATTGACTACATTTGACCTAGAAATCGAGAATATGGATTATATGATTATTGTGCCCAAAGTTCAAAATAAACCAGAGAACCAAATGCAACCCTCTGACTATGAGGTGAGTACCATCCAAGTGGATTTTTCTAGAATGAAAAATTCTAACAAAATTAATGATAAAAAAAAGAACAACGATGTGATGTACACATCATTGCTAAAGAAAGAGAGAGAACAAAAAAGGTATGGTTGTTTTTTAATTTCCTGGTAACTTTGTTGAATATATTGTCTAAAAATTAGAGTTGTAATATAGATAGGTCACAAGTTCTAGTAATTGAGTTACAACAGAAGAAAAATGTATTTAGTTATGTTAATTCCATTCAAATTGCTCATTTTCATTTGACTTTGTGATTTATATAGTAGGTTGCAGACTCATACAGAAAAGTTACATGGAGACAGAAAATGAAAATGCCAAGAGGAAAGTAACAGAGAACAAGACCAAAGAATTAGAGAAAAGGATAAAAAACTCTAACTCTACATCTACAAGTGAAGTGAATAAACAGACAGAGGTGGAAGTAAATAAACTACAAAAAATATTAAGTAAAAGTAAAAAAAATATGATATTGAAAAAGACAATTTAGAAAAATTAGAACAATCCTTGAATCAAGCCAAAGACAAACTGTAGGCAGTAGAAAAAGTAGGACATCTGTTGGAAGAAAATGTGGAGAGAGAGAGAGAGAGAGAGAGAGAGAGAGAGAGAGAGAGAGAAAACTCTTAAAATTTGTATATAAAACTGAAGAATGCAGAAAATGAAATAAAATCCTCCAAAAAGAAAGTATCTGAATTTTATAGAAACACAATGGTTTATATAAAACATAACATGTGGGAGAAAATTATGAAGAGGATTGATGATATGTCTAGAATGTTTGAATTCACTGATGATCTACTATTATTTAGTAATACACTCAAAAAATACGTTGCTAAAAATGGATACATGGCAACTTCAAAACTGTCAGATGCAAACAATATTTTGGAATCAATCTACAGTGCTACTGGTGAAGAATTGGAATCGAAAGGAATTGAGAACTGTATTGATGCCATAATAAAGGTCTCATCTATCATTGAAAAATGTGAGAAGCTAAAAGAATCACGACATCTTTTGGAACAAGCTGAAGTATTGACAAAGAGGATGCAAACAAAGGAAGAATACTTCAGAAAGCTTGGTTTATCGAGGGATTTTGACCCATCATGCTGATACATTGGAAATGCTACTTTCACAAATAATATGGAGGATAAAATGAAGTTGGATAAGGACCAGTTTCCTCAAAATCTTGATGAGGCAAACTTTTTGGATTCTATCTCACCACTGATAACCTTAAATGGAGCTTTTAGTGAAACATTGAAGCCAAGTAAATATATGAATTATTAACTTATATCACACTTACAACTTGCGGTTGTTAGGTTATGAAAAGTTACACTTTCATCAAATGGAGAGTGGAGCACTCTACAAAATCTGATAGAATGATTTAGGAATAGGTGTTTCCAACAGAGCATTATGCAGAGTTGGTTTTGAGCAAGTTATTATACATTGTAAATGTAATACTTCAATGTATTCCTTTGGACCTTCATTTGAAAATCTATATAACACTAAAATCTATTTATGTGTTCATTGTTCAAATTATCTATACTATTTAATTGCATACTTCAAGAAAACTCTGGTTTCTACATACACATTAAAAATTTCCTAATGCTGTATATTAATTGTTGATGATGATTTTATTCAAAACAACAATAGATAAAATTCACAAAGAATCTTGTCTTATCTTGAAGAATATGGAGCATTATCAAAATAGTTCTCAATTCCAAGTTTGGTAACCAAGTCATGGTTGTGTTGGGCTTGTTCAATGTTCGATGTGAAGCTTCTTGTTCAAGGGGCCTTATGTGATTTAAAGGATGTGTACTGACTATCTTTACTTATACTTTGCAAATAACTAGAAATTACACTATGACTAGTGATCCTTTGCATGTATTTACCATTTCTCTACAAAGCTTTGCATGAATTTCAATGAAAACATACTTTGTACCTCAAATTCATATGAAAACTGTTAACGATCTTTGCAATTCACAATTCTTTATTTGAATCTATAACAATCTCCTTCAAATAGCTGTGTGCATGCTAATTATTTAAAGATTTGATATGAAAAGACAAAAGATTAAAGTTTAGAAAACTTGATTCTGTAGAAATTATTTCTCTTCTACTCATGTGCGGCTATAACACTTCAAAGGAGTTAAATTCATGTATATTTCTTCATAGAAATATCTCAAATTAACATATAGAACTGCAATAATCAAAGGAAATATATCAAAGAACACCTGAATCTAATTACACTCTGAAATAGATGTAGCAATTAGATGTTTTCATTCATTAACATATAAAAGCCATTTCAAATTTACAATGTATTTGGACTTTAATGTCTTTGAAAATATTAGCAAACTAAATCAAACTTACAGACATTTTCCAGATACAGCGAGAAACATGACATTCCACATTATCTCCACTACAGACATAGGAAAACTACTAACTGAATTCCCTATGCTCAAAGTATTCTCACAATCACTTCTATTACAAACTTCATTGGTGCTTTCTACATAAGCCGTGTGTATCCAACTATACATACTAAATCCCCTTATATAGACTCAAAAGACTACCAAAGTCTCAAATTCAAATTATCATGCTAGTTGTCACTTCAAAAATATCTCAAAAGAATATTCTCTCAGGTGTAAAGGTGCCTTTAGAATCTTTTAAAATATTTGACTTTATTTGAACCATGTATCAATATAAAATGATAACAAAGTATAAATAGTGAATAAATAATCTATTCACTATCACTATCATCTTCTATATGCATATCCTTGTTCTTGTCACTCATGTATTGTGTGAACTTTATTGTTAGAGTGGATATAGAAGTACGACTGGTCTTCTGAGAAGCATCACAAGTATACTATTGCATTTCAATGTTGGTCTTCAATGACTGGGCTTTGTTCTCCCTATCTTCTCTCCTCTTGTGATACTTTTTGATCTTAGCACTTAGTGTTGAACCATATTTTTCATTTCTTCCTCATCCAAATGGTTTACTAGATCATCGATGCAGGGATGAAAGTTACCTTTGAATTGTCTTATGGTTGTATCTGCATCAAATACCTGGACATGAGGACATGGATGTTTAACCAAATCATCCACCATCTTCATGTGCTTCTTCAACAAAATTTAAATATTATTTTACAATTCTTGTATATTGGCCAAGCAAGGACGTAATATCCCTTCTTCATATTTGAGCTCCATCTTCATTTTAGGAATTTGAAACATAACTTGCATAGTCATAATACCTTCATTCACCAAGGACTGTGTATGTCCTTCCAAAGCCTTGATCTTCTTTAGTTCATCTCTATTTTTCTTTATTCTTTCTTGACATTTTTGCACAATGTGTGCACAATTATTTCACTCAATCAGGGTGATGTTCCAATTGCCAATGGCAATTTTTATTACCTCATCTCCTTTATGAATGAATGATTTAACAAAATCTTCCAACATGTTATCCTCATCCTTCTTATTCTCTATTTCTTCTATTTGTTCCTTAGAAAGAATAGTTAACTCTGGAGCTAATTCTGGTATATTTTGTGTGGGATCAAATATCCCTTGAATGAATTGTTCATATTGGGCAATTTGCCCCTTCAAATGTTGTATTTTTAGTTTATCTTTTCTCAATCTACTTGTAGTGAACTCAGTCATTTCCTGCAGCTCTTCAATATGTTTCTCCCTATTCGCATGACCGAGATCCACACCAATCACTTTGTATTCCTCTACACTTATTTATCCTTTCTCCTTATTCATTTGGGGAATTGCTATTTGCATAGTCCTACCACCAGAAGAATCCCTCTTTATAGCTGACATAGTTCTACCCTTTCTTCTGCCTCTCTTCCCAACTTCACCAGCTAACAAGGTCTTAATGTCAATTGTTGCCACTTCCACTGTTGTATCCTGTCTCACTTCAGATTCCAACCAGGTTGGCACTTCTTTATTTGTATATGTGGTCTCTTCATCCAACACTTCTTCATTAGCTCCTTCTATGAGCACTTCTTCTTGTTCATGCTCTTGTTCCTATTGTTGTTGTGGAATTTGTTGTTGCTATGGAGGTTGATAATTCTTTGTATTTTTCTACTCCTCCTCATTGGGTATATCAAGATTAGGACCTTCTTGTGGTAGATCTAGTCCTTGATCATCTCCTTATTCCTCCATATCATTTGTAGACATGTTTTCTTGATTGGCTTCTCCTTGCTCATCCTGTACCTTTCCCATGTCTACAATCTCTTCTTCCTTGGCCTGATTCTTCAATATTTCTTGGGCCACTTCCTTGACCTCTTCCATGATATCCCTTGGCACCATGTTTTCAAAAGGATCAATTATTTTAATACTCTTTATTAACTTCTTGGAGAGGAGAGGAGACTTAAGTTCTTGTTTGTCTGCTTCTTCATCACTACTCATTTCAAGGATATCCTCACTGCCTTCCTTTTCACCCTTTTCCTCATCTCCCTCTACATCTTCAATTTGATCCACATCTACTATTTCTACATTCTTTTGGGTAGATGGTTGAGTAGTAGATGTCCTAGCTGCCATCATTTCTTCAGCCATTTCTTGTTTAACTTTAATAAACCCCTATAATTTCTCTTGTTGGGTTTGTTCTGCATCTATGGGTGTGTCCAAAAGTGTTTGTTTAACTACCTACACAGGTACTGCAGGTGTGTATGGTGGTTGTGATACCACCTGTGCCTGTATTGGACCTTGCCCTGTTGAAGCAGTTGCAACAGACGTAGATGTCCCCTTTGTGGCAGACACAAATGTCCCTACAGGTATAGTGACTGAACATATCCCTAATGCATAGGGATCCATTATTGTAGCCCCAGTGTTAGCTTTTTCTATTCTAGCTTCCATCACCTGTCTTTTCCTTCTCAGAAAATCATCAAAATCTTTCCCATTGTCTCGACTTCTCTTCTTACCCTTCTTGTAAGTAATTATCACTCCTTAAATTGCTTTTAATTCTTCTATTCTTTCTTTTACCCAAGTATCTGAGTATGTAAATACTAACTTTTGAGACATTATCTATTGAAATTTCTTCAGATTGATCCCAATCTGGCTCAATCAAAATCTCCTTTGTGCTGTCATAACCTGTATGCAAGGTGTTTTCATCATCCTCTATGATTTCTTGGGGCACTTCATTTCTGCCCAATGTTCTCATCTGATCAAGAGTTAATTTTTTATGAGCTCTCTTCTTCACTTCACCTTCATTATCACAGTCTGCCCAAAAATCCTTAATGTGAGGTTAATGCCTATACTTCTTATCTATAAAGTTTTGAATTCTTTTGAACGGATCAAAAGGTCAGACTATATCAAACATTAGAATAATACAATAATTTAGCCTCTGATCTTTTAGACACATCCTCATTGAAACACTAATATGTTCCAATAACAAAGGGGAATTTGATGTTACCCTTGTTACACTGAGCCTTATACATTGCATATACATCTAATATTTGTCTAGCAAATTATAGTAACACTACTTTGTCGGATGAGTATCTTGGTAATCTAAAAGGTTTGCCTTTGAATCCTTCAATTCTAATGTATGTGAATGTAGAGAACTGAATAGACCAAGCACTATGCAATGTGATGGCATTCTTTGATGTTTCAGACAATCTTTGGTCTTTTTCTCCTATCAAAATCCTCACTAGATACATAGAAAATACATCATTCACCCTTATCCAATTCTACCCTACATTTTGTGCTTATAGGTCTGGGTAATGTTCATATACATGAGTTTGTCCTAACCCACTTCCCAATGTGCCTATCCTTGGTATTCCATTCAATTGCATTTTAGCAGCACAGGAGTATACAATGTATGAGGACATGAATAATTTATTATGTTTGTTGAATCTTAAGGCTTGTGCATAAATTACATTGCTGATTGCAAAAGCCCAATGTACATACCCCATTTCTTCCCTAATAAATTATGTGACTAAAAACATCCAAGGCTCAAATGAAGCTACATCTTCCAACCCCATTACTCTGCTCAATAATGTAATCATGATATACACCTCCTCCTTGAAATCCAACTTGTACAGATTCTTAGGTACCCTAGTAGCTGCCTTCGGCTTCTTTTATAAAGGATACCAACCATAAAATATGGCATTTTTATATGTTGCTTCATTCTTCTTAAAATCTTTAAAATATTTCTCACATCAACCTCTTTCATCTTTCTAGTAATCTTTAACCCAAATGTTTCTTCTATTCCTTCTATAGACAAGTTCGTGAACACCACTCCATTGTGTTTTACCTTCCTAGATTTAAAATCATACCTCTATAAACACTCAATAACTAGGTCCTTAGCATCCATTGCCAAGGGAAATCCTGCAGCCTTGTACAAACGAACATCCCAAATGCTTTTCATGGCTAAAGCCACGCCAGCCTCTCAGATCTTGTTCAATATCTCCTCATAATCAAAATCTCCAATTTCAGTATCTAGTGCCCTATGCGAATAATATATGTTCAAAGGATAACCTTTGACTACAAATTCCTCTTTCACTTTGTTTTCCTTCTTTTTGGTTTTTCCAGCCTTTTTCTCCACTTTCTTCCCTTTTGGCGGCATCCTAAAAAGATATAAATTTCTTTTAAAACCATGTCTATGTTTACTAGTGTTTTTACCAAGCATATTTACCGTTTAACCTTTACCCTAAGCTTCTTTTCGTTTGAATGATACATATTTTTTTGCTGCGCATAATTTATGGTTTTATCACATTGAATTACATTAATTAACTAAATTAAACCCTTTCTGTTATCCAACTATAATCACTGTATACAATTCTGTAATCGTATTCTATAAAATACCACTAGGGTTTTAGAAACATACCGGTATTTCGTAACTCGTTGACTTTAAGAACGTTGACAATAAATTTACTGTTTGAATCCACCCCTCTACCATTCCCAAATTTCAAATCACCCTTTGAATTGCCTTTACCTCATGTCTATAAAACGCTATAAAATTTTAACTCTTAAATACAATTGTGAGAGTTAACATAATCAAATTCCCTTTTACTTCTTTCGAATTCTATGTTTTTAGTGCTAGATGTGCATTAAATGTTGTAATTAAGGCATATAGTTCAATTTGAGTTTAACTTCTAATTCAATTCATATTTTGAATCTTGTATAAGTTAATTCCCTACACTTTTAAAGTTTGCATCTCATATACATGCCCTTTTTTATTTTACTTTTGTATATTTAATTTTGTATATCTCTATGTATATATTATACATCATCGAAATATATAAACTCAAACTCCAGTGGATTTATGAAACAACTTGCAATTATTTTTGAATCCAAATTTGTATCTAAGTTTTTGTATCCCTCTTTGTACTTAGCATTCATGTATCTCCAACACACATATGTGGTCCCCACCTGATGTATATAATATTCAAACCACATATATTACTCTTTTGTATATCACCACGTATATCATATACACGCACATATACAAATATCCGCGATGTGAATTCTTTGTCTTTTAATTATGAACACATGCACTTTATTCCATGTTTAATACTCAGTTCAAATCCACAAATGCATCTTTCACCTTTTGTATATATAATACATGCGTCCAAATATACAAACGTGGACTCCATTTCCAATTCATTTTGTTAACTTTCCTAATTGCATCTGATTTTGTATCTATATATAAGATACATGTAGTTATACATACAAAACTACATATACCTGTATGCATTCACTTTTCATTTCTAGACTCAATTGAATTTAACTTTCAGATCCGGACTTGTATATTTGTACCAAAAGCATACAAAAACCATGTATATAGCATACCAACGAAATACCTATCACCTTATACACCACTTTAAACTTATTTTGACATCCACCAATGTATATATTGCATTTGTATTTCTAATACATGCGCTTTAATATACAAAATACAACTACAGATTTTAACGTTTTATACAATTCACCATAAAACTTTGTCAGGTCCAGACTTGAATATTTTAATGCATATGATATACATTATATGATGAATACAGTAACCCGACAGACCAAAAACATAACATATACATGCAAATAACAATGTATATCAGATACACGTTGAGCACCACCAATTCAGCATTGACTTTTCTTAAAACAAGCATAACTTTCAAAATATGCAGAATTTTCAAATGCTTCAAAAGGCAACCCTAGCTGATTTTTCATGCAAATTCTATTGGTAACAACCACTTATACTGAATATTATATAACTCAAATTTCAAGCACCCATGTGATTTTGCCTATACTGCCAAGTAAACAGAACCACACAAGCAAAAAGAAAAAGCCTCAGCAAGGGTCCTCATTTTGCTAAAGGGAAAAGATGGGGCGTGTTGTGAGTATCACAACATTAATATGCTATTGGTGTTAATTACTATGTAATGCAATAAAGGAAAACAAATGAAACACTGCCATGGTTATAGAAAAAAAAATTACTTTGCATTTAGTTGAATTCTTATAAAACTTATTAGTATCACAGAATAATAATATGAAAATATTAATTTTTTTTATCAAAAATGAAGAATGTAAATCACTGATTGACAAATAAAATGTCATCAACAACATTTTGGAGTTTGGAACATGAAATACAGTATAAATACCTAATAACTACTAATTCCCTTCAAATTACCAAATCATCTTGTCATCCTCATTTTTCTCCATTTGACCACATGATATCCAGTGTCATCTTAATCATGTTCTTCATTTTCTTCTATCTCCATATATCTACTTAAGAGCGTCTCATCAGCAACACTACCACTACATGTGGTTTTAGTATTTATTGTGTCACTATCATTTGTGCTACTATTGTTTGAAGTGTTGTACAACCCTCTTCTTTCACATATGGAACTCTAGATTGCGAGTGCCCTATCAAAAGGAAAACTCTAGATAGCATGTCTAGTTGTATACATTCTCAAGAAGTTTTCCAAATTCTTGTCAAGTTTATTTCTTATCTTTGATTTCAAGAACCCCAATGCACTGAAAACTCTCTCATCCTCCACCAATCCCAATATCATGGTTTGACATAAATTAGCAAGTTTGAAAATTTTTGATAATGCATCATGCAATATTTCACTATGACTTAAGGTTGCCCAAAGCTTTGTTATCGATCCCTCTTGGTGAGGAGCCTCATTAAGTTTAAATTGTTCGATCATTGAAGTTGCAAATTGACCTGATTGCTTTGTAAGCTTAGTTTGATTTAAAATTCCTTCTATTTGTTGTCCATCGAGTTTCGTACTTCTATAAAAATGATTTGTTAAGGTCTTTATCTTGTTTTTATAATCACTTGGCTCACAGTTGACCTAATATTAAGGATACACTATAGACATGGCTTCAAGAGTTCATCACAAGAGAATCGATCTCTAATCTCCAAGGAAAGAGATTTCACAATATTCTTTAAAGTAGTACTTATAGAAATAATAATCTTGTCAAAATCTTCCCTTGAAATGGGTTCTTCTCTAATAGTACACTTGACCTTGTTAAAACAATGCATTGGTATCTCAAATCCCTTTACAAAGACACATAACTCCCTGCTATCATTAAATTGTAAAAAATTAGTAGGATTAGTCACATTTGTTATCAAGTGCCAGCTGCTAAATTTTGGACTTATGAAGAACCTGTCTGATAGAGATAGATTATCAAGGGTCATGCATATCATTCGACGCAGTTTAGTATATTCAGAAATATACATAGTTCTTTCTTGGGCCTTTTTAATAAGCACGTTCATTTCCTCTAGCATGGGAAGAATACCAGAGCTAAAATGAGAAGTGTCTCTATGTCACTTAGCCTATATAAGAGGTCAGGAGCCCTATCAAATGAGAAGTGATGGTTATACATTACACCATTCAAGGATTGCTATTCTGCAAACACTTTTTTTTTTGGTTCATGCAAGAAGATCCATCTGGTATCAGCATCCTTAAGAACCTTATTTCTTTTAGTTACTCCCTCATCAAAATGTTAAAATTCCAAAAACTGTTTGGGACTTCGGAAGAAGTATGAGTAGAGCTCGCAGACTAGATCTTCAACTTTTGATACTGCAGGAAACTTGCTCACCATTTTAAATGCTAAATTCATTATGTGGGCCATGCAGTGGATGCCAATCATGTATGGTGAAATAAGAGTTTATAGCTTTACACACAGACCATTCCTATGACCTTGCATTACTAAAGTTCCATCCACCCCTACACACACCAACTTTTTGGCAATTGTGCAGTCATCCATAACTCCAATTTCAATCAAAGATTTCTTAACTATCTCAAATATTTTTTGTGATGTTGCATTCTCCTTCATTTTATAAATAGAGAGTAGATGAGGTTGGTGAACATGATTTCCCATAGTATACACATGCATACATAGCCAAGAAGTATTATCTATTGTTGTAACTTCATCCAGAGATAATGCAATAAATGTTGACTCTTTTATTTTTTCTTGTAAATCATATTTTTCCATATCAGCAAGACAACTTGCTCATTCCGATCCACTGTTTATTGACCAATGTGTGTTAGGAAAATTAGGAATGCCCATAAAAGATAATAAACTATTATATTCTAGGTAGTCTGTCATAGGATGCCCTTTGGTCAAAATATGAAAAACAACGTGCCCGACTAAGTAGTTTTTGCCATTTGTTCTTCTCCCATCATCTTTCCAAATTGAGCTTTAATTAAACCTCCACCTACATGAATCTTTTCCTTTCTTTGTATATGTGCATCATATTCGAGCGCATTCTTTACATGAAGACATTCATTCTTCATTTTCCATCTTATTACTAATTTTTACTGTCCATCTATGATTTGTTTTTCATAAACTTTGCCAATATGTTTTTCTATGGTGTTGAGTTTTAGCTACAACCTCTTGTCCCTACAATATTTCCAACTACAAATCTTACACTTGCATTCTGTGGGAGGTTGATCTTTGTTTGCATTCTCCACTGGTTTAATGAATGGGAATTTTGACACCCAATCAATCTGAAAACTCCTTGACATTTCCCACTCATGACCCTTTTTGATTTGGATTTTCTTTTCCCCTTGTGTGTACTTGCAGGATCTTCATCTTCATTGATTTCTATAACTTCATTAACTTCATTATCATTTGTTGAGTTTGATTTATTCATATTATCATTCATGCTACCTTGGGTATTCCATGGAACATCAATATCATTTGTGGCATTGTCATCATTCCCCCTACCTTGGGTATTCCCTTGATCATATGTGGCATTCTCATAATTCCTAGTACATTGGGTATTCTCTGCCCCTGGAACATCATATGTGGCATTGTCATCATTCCTGCTACCTTGGGTATTCCCTAGAATATCATCCATGGCATTGTCATCCAAGTCAAGAGATGGTACAAGTTCTAATGTTGTAGCTCCATCAAATGGACTGCCAACATTGCCAAAGTATGACTTTGTGTTTATTTGTTTTAATGACCTTAACCTCCCTTCACCACCCTCAGACAACTTCTTCTTGCTCGACATCTCTCACGAATTAAAAGCTATAGAAAAAATGTCATTTTGTTCAAGAAGGAATCATATATGATAGAATATAGATCGCTGATTGCTTGGGTCTTCGATTAAGATATCTCCCTAGTCCTAGACTCCTAACTACTACTCAATCAATATCACCTATAGCAAATTAGAATGAAACCAAACAAAGACATAAATAATCAACATCAATCTTATATTATTAAATAGTAAAGAAATGATCACTTACCTTTTCTATGACTCACCAATGCCTGTAGCTGTAACTTCTCTATGATCTAAAATGAATCAAGGATTTGAGAGCTCAGAGTTGAAAAAATGTTTAAAGGATTAATTAGAGTTTCAAATGCATTTATATCAATGCATATTTAGTGAATACCATAGGATTTTCAAATGGTAGTGTAATAATTTAGAAAATCATGTGTACTATTAATAGGACACTTGTAAATGTTAGGTGAAATGGACCTCCATCAAACACATATGTTGTAATTTTCTAGGTGAATAAGGCCCTCAGATTAGCATGGAGTTATAATGGTATTGGCAAAATTGGTCCTCATACATGTGAACCATTTAACTATATTGGTGAAATTGGTCCTTGTGCATGTTAACCATTTAATGATGTTGGCGAAATGGGTCATCATGCATGTCAACCATTTAATGATATTGGCGAATATGTGGGTGAATTAAAACATGCCTCTGAAATTCTAGGTGAATCACTGTTAGAACCACATTGAATATCGTGGAAAAAATAATAACTATAAATAACTCAAAAATTAATAGGGTGGTGAATTAAAATGCATTGGACTGAAAAATCCAAAAAAACAAGCAAATTGACCCCCTGCTGGTGGGAATGTATTGAACACCAATTCGCAATTCGCGGATATGAACTATTCACCAATTGGCGAAGATTTTCCACTAAAAAAATCCATGTTAGTCTCTCTAGAAGATTTTTTCAATAGACATGATCAATATTTGAAACAAAAAAGAAAAATCTCTATTGAATCATGTGTTGATTTTGATCATGTCAACATAGGCAAAAAAGAAGATCCTAAAATTGTGTGCATGTTGTTCTCCTCAAGAGAGGGAATGTTCGATTTCTTTGCTAATTTGTTGCAGAGACATTTTTCTCTGGTCTATGTAGATTTGAAGAGATTTAGAAATGGAGAGTTGCAACACCATATTCCAGTAAAGCCTGGTGCTACACCTTATAGATAGAAATAGAGAACCTATAATCCCAAGGTCACAAAAGCTATTTTCATTGAGATAGACAAAATGCTAAAAGCAAAAATCATTTATCCCATCCATCACTCAATGTGGCTAGCCAATATCATTCCTGTTATGAAAAAGAATGGAGAGATAAGGATTTGTGTCGATTTTAGAAATCTGAATCAAGCCTCCTTAAAAGATAATTATCCACTACTAGTGATAGACCATATATTACAGACAGTTTTTGGATATGAGATGATGTCTATGCTCGATGGTTTTTCAAGGTATAACCAAATTGAGGTTTCCCCGAAAGATCAACATAAAATTGCATTCATTACTCCCATTGCCATCTTTGCTTATAACAGAATCCCATTCGGTCTCATAAATGCAAGGGCCACCTTCCAAAGGGTGATGGATTTGTCATTTGGTGATTTAAAAAATAAGATCATTGTTGTTTATTTGGATGTTTTGATAGTTTTTTTTCCTGAAAAAGGGCTAATCATTTATATGATTTAGAAGTAGTGTTGCAACGTTGCAGAGAGCAAGGAATTTCCTTAAACCCAAAGAAATCAATCTTTGTTTTGACTAAAGGCAAACTCTTGGGCCACATTGTTTCAAAAGATGGAATTAAGGTCGATCCCAAAAGGGTGAAAGCTATTATGTAATTGAACTTGCTTGCAACCGAAGATAGCACTAGATCTTTCTTCGGCCAAGTGAATTTTGTGAGAAGATTCGTGTCAAAATTTGCTGAACTAACCAGGTCTACTGCTGATATGATGAAAAATCATGCAAATTCAAATGGAACAATGAAGGTAAACAGGCATTTGAGGACATAAAAATAGCTATTTCCAATGTACAAACACTAGTGCACCCTGATTTCGGGAAGAATTTCGTTATATACTTCTATGCATTAGAACATATGCTATTGTCTACCCTATTGCAAAAAAAATGATCAAGGTATTGAAGCTCCTCTCTCTTTCATGAGAGTACCTCTTAAGAAGCATGAATTGAATTACTCTCCACTTGAGAAACATGCGTATGAAATAGTCAAAGCCCTGAAGAGCTTTAGATTCTATATTTTACATTCTCATACCACTATTTTTGTCCCAAATTCAGCTGTGAAAAGTATCCTCACTCAACAAGACATCAGATGCAATAAAAGAGGATCTTGGATAGCTAAAGTGCAAGAGTATGATGTTGATATAAAACCCACAAATTTAGTTAGGGGAAAGGGTTTGTGTAAAAGGATTGCAGAAAACAAGGTTACTGAAGAAGAACAGTTGCCCTTAGTTCTTTTCACCAATACAACAGATGAGTAGTTCTTTAATATTTCTTATTTTCTAACATATGGTGATTGTCCATCTCACCTTTCTGCCAAGGAGAAGAGAAATTTGAAGCTCAAAGCCAATAAATACATCTCTGGGAAGGAAATCTGTATAAAAAAGGTGTGGATGGAACATTCCTGAGGTGTGTAGACAAAGAACAACAAAAGAAATTATTAGAGTCTTTCCCCAATGAAGCATGCAGTGGGCATTTTTCAGCTTCAATAATAGCCTTCAAAATCTTATGCCAATGCTTCTATTGGCTAGGTATGTTCAAGGATGCCTATGAATGGGTGTCCAAGTATGAAAAGTGCTTGAAGTTTACTGGTAGACCCCACCTAGCAGCACTACCTTTGAAGCCTCTGGTGATTGATGAGCCTTTACAATAATGGGATTTAGATTTTATTGGTCCAATTAATCCTAGTTCTAGTGCTAGACATACACATATCTTAACTGCCACTGACTACTTTACCAAGTGGGTGGAAGATGTACCAGTCAAACAAACTACTTCAGAGGTTGTATGCACTTTATTGAAAGAAAACATTTTGGTAAGGTTTGGTGTTCAAAAGAAAATCGTTACTGATAATGCTATCTCTTTTTCCTCTTTTGAAATCACTCTCTTTTGTTATTATTATGGTATTATTTTGGCACATTCATTCAATTATTATCCTAAATGCAATGGGCAGGCAAAGTCAAGTAATAAAAATCTCATCTCTATTGTCAAGAAGTTAGTAGATGAAAACCAAGGGGGATGGCATAAGATGTTATATGATGCTTTGTGGGTAGATAGAATAACATACAAAATGGCCATTGGTATGTCACCTTTTTAGTTGGTGTATGGAATTGATAGTGCTATACCTATTCCTTTGGAATTATCAACAATAAACCTATAGAGGGCAATTGAGAACGAACAATTTCAATTAGCATTGGAGAAGAGGATCTTGTACCTGAATGAATTAGAAAAGCAAAGGGAAATTATTGTTGATATAATTGCCAAGCACCAGCAAATGGTAAAGAGGGGTTTTGACAAAAGAGCTAAGCAGAGAAACTTTACAGTTGGGGATTCTATACTTCTCTGGGATAAAAGAAGAGCACCTAAAGGAGCACATGGTAAATTTGACTCTTTGTGGAAAGGACCATTTCAGATTAAGAAGATCGTTGGGGATAATACTTTTCTGTTAACACATCCAAATGGTATACCCTTACCTCTTGCCTACAAAGGGAAAGACCTTAAGTTGTTCAATTGGTGATGTTCACGAGCTTTCATTGTACCATAGTTTCCTTTTGTTTTATCTATTTTTTTGTTTGATCTCTTTTGCACAATGAATAAGGCTTTGTGTCATGGTCAATCTAGATTCTCTGTGTCCAATTAGTCTTTGTCCCCATTCAAAGCCAGCTGTTACCCTAAATTTAAATTTAGTGTCATGTCAAATTTTGGCATTCTTTCGAGTCTTATGTTCATAACTTAGCCATAAAAAATGAATTTCCTTAGTCACCTTTGGTTTATCCTTGTAAAGTCATAGGTTTCTAAGTATTTGTAACTAAAGTCATGGGTTTCTAGGTTTTCATAACTAAAATCACGGAGTTATAAAGTTCCTTAACCTCTTGACCTCTAGAATTCATCTTCTCTTTGTTAAGTCACCCCGCTCACTTTGTAGTCTCTATGTTGTCGGCAAGTCGGGGTTTCTCAAAACTTCATAACCTCTGACCTATGGTTCTAAAGTTTAGGTTTTCAGTGACTCCACAACATTGAAGCTTTTTCCACTTTTCAAGGCATTCCCTTTTCATTTAATGAATTGCACGACATGTCAGGTGGATGTCTTTTCATAAAATTTGAATGATGTGTGAACTTACGGTGTCATTCTCTCGAGGCAAGAATTTAATGCCATATTTATTGAACATCAAGGCACGCCATGTTTGAATAATGGCATTGGTATATTTGTTCAGGATGGTGATATTTTCTCTAAGTCATTCTACTACACCATCTTCTTCTCTTCGTTGTAATTCATTGAAAGAATATTTCAAAATTCTTCTATGTGTTTATGTTCCTGTGGTTGGGGATGAACTACAAATACCAAAGAGCCCCTCATTCTTTAGGCATTGAGAGCATCTAGGTTAATTTGAAGGACACTGAGCTTGGGCATATCGACCTAGTAGATTTTTGGGCCTGCCTCCAACAATCCGATAAATCACCTTTCGTAGAGAAAATTTTATTGAGTGGTTTGGCGCATGCTGGTCACTACTGCTATGTAAAGTACCAATTTGGTGATTGCTTGCACACAAAGGTACACCTCAAAGACTCTAGAAATTAAGGCTAAGGACGGTTTAGTAATAGTGAAGGTTAATTCTATAGTTATCTCTGGTGCATTGAGGATTCCTAGAAAAGAAGACTTTGAAGAGATTTATGTTGCAGAAGGATAAAGTTTTATAAAGAAAATGAATACTGGTGCATGAATTCAATTGTGAGGAGCTAGTGGAAGTCTAAAAGGAGACGTAAGTCCCAATTGCCTCCTAAATTGAAAAGATCTCATTTCAAAGATGAAATTTCTGACAATATTACTTTATTACATCGCTTGGTTGGGAATTCAACTATAGACTCCTTCGAATACTCGACGTGTCAGTTTATCTTATTGATATGTAGTGAGAACCAATTCGTTAACTGGGCTGAGATTATTAGTTTTCATTTGAATGAACAACTGGCTAAATTTCAACAAACTGCCTCCTTTCATATGTGTTTATACTTGGTGCACATTCTAGCCAGCAAAGAGGTTGTTTGGGTAGGGTTGAGGCCTCAAGGGTCATTAACACCAGACATAGTTGTGTATAGCTATTTCCCTAAGCTTACCAAAGAAGTGGGTATGAAAGTTTTTTGCTATATAAATGATGTTTTTCTAATATTTATTGTGAGGAGGTTAGAAGGAAACCCAAAACATAGAATTTCTCCCAAGGCTGCTACCTTGATTATGGAGTTTGGAAGTTTTTATATACAATTTGACAGATTCACCTATCTACAGATAAGGGGTTATGAAAAGTCCCTAACAAAATTTCCTCATTATGCAAGTGATTATATTGTTTTTTTCTAGAAATTTGTAGACAAATGTCTATTGTTAATGTCAAATACCAAAGCATGAGCAAGAGAGGATATGCTTTCCCACTAATGCTATCCTTTTATGCTTGAAAAGAAACAATAATGTTGCTAAAGGGGTGGAGCATGCCCTAAGTGAATTTAATTTTCATTCTTTATCTTTGATAACACATTTTGATAGTAAGAACTATGTGCAACAAAATTTCCATGGGTCTGGTTTGAGCATCGCTCTCATTTGGAAGATTTTTGGGAGGATTGTGTTGATGACAAAGAAGTTCAGAGAAGAGATTGCATGAGACTCACTTTGAGTTGAATTCAAGCCTTTGGACATCCATTCCAAAGCCCAAATGTTGTTGAAAATATTTCAGAAGTTATTGATGTTAAATATCAAATTTTGGTTTCAAAACCCCTTCCTAGAATAAATTGGTCAGAGAAGGAGGTTGTGGATTTGAAGTTTCAATCTGTCATAGTGTTGAAAAGGATAGAGAATTGGCTATTAGGAAAATGGTATGGACATGCAGGCTCTCCTTATGAGCAAAGAGGGTCTAGAAGTAAAGAACAAGGGTCTGCACAAAGTTTTGGTGTTAATGCTACTTTTGGGAGTCATGAAGCCACACATTCTAAAACTAATTCACAATACGGAGGAGATGGTGAAAGACCAGATGAAGTTGCAAATTTAAAATCAACTTGTGAACAAGACAATTTACATCTGTACGCCCCAAAAAGGAAATCTAATCAGGTAAAACCAATATTGGTAGATTCATATTCTATCTTTCAACAAATTTTAGATGATGGTTCTTTTCCTCCACTATTTGAAGTGCCTTCTTCTCCCATGGATGAAGATGTTTCTATTTCTGTTCCTTTAGTTAACCACATTAAAATAGTTCTAAGCAATAAAGGCACTAGTGTGGCTACATCCTCTCATAGATGGTTAAAGAAGGTAGTTGAAAAGAAAAGAAAGAATGTTCCAACAATGGCAGTGGATGTTAACACAGTAGCCAAGCTCCTATGAAGTACCTTGAAGCCCAAAAAGGATAAGAGGATGTCGAGAATGGTGACTGACACTATTTCTAGTCATCAAATGTTGGACATTGTAGACCTAATTAAGGATTTGAATGAAAATGAAATAACTGAGGCTGATTAAAAGATAAGTCATATAGACATGGGTCCCTCTACTCTTGAAGGAGATGTGTATCATGTGAATTATTCTGTCAGTGATTTGATTAAGAGAGTGAAAGAGGAAGGGAAAGAAAAATTGAAATTGCAGTCTCAAGTTCTCTCTTTGAGTAACTTTACACAGCCTATTGTGACTCCCACCTCTTGTGAAGCCTCCATTTCTATTGTCGAAGGAGTTGATTCTAGTACAATGCAGCAAATAAGGAGGAATTTAAATTTTGCTAAGGCCATCAACGAATGGATGGAAAAACTTTCCTATGAATCTCTATTTTATCATGGAAAATTTGTTCATTTCTTTGCCTAAGTATCTAAGAAGAGGAAAGAATTAGTTACTGAACTTCATCAGGTAAGGAAAGGACAAGGTAGCATGTATGTGCTTTCAAGGGAAGTCTCAAAATTGGTAGCCATGGATTCTCTATTCCTAATTAATGAAAGGGTGATCAATGTTCCAAAGGATATAGATCCATCTTGGGCTGACAAGGTATAATGGAAATTATCGATATATGATGGATTTATTGCAGAGATCAATAAGGTGTTGAATAAACATCTTGAGATCCTAATTGAGATTAAAAAGAATTGTGATCTCCTGAAGGTAGACCTTATAGATGAGTTTGGGGAAATCCAATTAGATATTAAGGAAATATCTCTGAAGTTCAAAGAAGTATTCAATGAGGAGATAGCTAATCCTGAAATTGTCAATGGGGAGTCTTTGAGAAAGCTAGGTCACATACAGGTTTACCTCAATTCATTCAAAATTGGGACTGGTGATGATCACCAAAAGATGGCTGAGGTAGAGAAACTACTGGCTAGATGGAGAACCAGAATGCAAATCACCACTACACTTGGTAGTAAGAATGTCACTTCCATTATCACCAGGTACCAAGAATATAAGGCGAGGATAAAGGCACTAGAAAGCTTAACCGATGTAGGAGAACAAGATGGTGGAAGCGTTGAAGACCCCAAGGATGGTGAAAGTGTGGTGGCATGATCACTTTCTTTTTGTTATGTTATTTCTTTAAATTTGGCTGGAAACTTATTTTCAAGAATTTTTATTGTTATTATATTTTAAAAGTGGTTGTCTCCAAGAAACCATTCTCTTGAATGATAGTTATTATAAGAAAACTATATATATGGGTGCTAAGGCATGAAGTAGGGATCTTTTTGGGCAACTTTGACTCCTCATTAAGATAAATTTTGTTGTACTCTTTCTGTTCAATTACTTTAATATAGAAGATACATATGGTGAAGTGTAGACATACATAAACTTTGTGTTATGAATGTTTGGGTGTTATTCTTTTTGTGTTGAATATATTGATAGTGGTTATTCTGTTGTCTATACTAGAGTATTGGATATCTATTTTGTTTCATTGCTATGAAATGTTTATCTTTTGGTGAATGTTTTGTGGTGGTGGTTATATTATAGTTGAGAAATTCTTTACTATTTCATTCAAGTGTTATCTAAAGTCTTTGAACTTCTCATAGAATTCAGCTATTGTAGAACTATATAATCGCCTTTTCAAGCTTTCTGGTCAAAAGCATCACCTTTTCTTTCTTTCTAGTTAAAATCAACATAAATTTACATTCATTGTATATTATTCAAAGGTAGATGCACCTTGTAAAATAAGCAAAGAATCAATTATGAAACATCATTATAATTGGTTCAACTGTTGATACACTTGTCACTTCCTGGGTGAAAGAATATAGAGTTAGGTGACAAATCTGTATACCAACAAATTTTTTGTTACTCTACTGGGGACACTATTTGATTATATATGTATTGTGAGTTACTTTACAATTAATTTAGATGGTTCTTCAAAGACACAACGCTCCAATCCTCCCACCTAACATAGATTGGCTTATTGGTCATCAAGAGGATATTGTTACTGGTCTTCAGTTACTTGTCTGGGAGAAAAGAAGAACCAATTTGTAGTATAACCAAGTTAATGAAGTATTAGAAGAAGAACTTGGTGAAATCATAAGAGATAACATGAGGTGTTTTGACAAAGCTCAAGAAATTGTTTTTGTAGAAAATGTGGTACATGTTCCTCGAAGAGAGAGAGTCTTCCCTATTCAAGCTCTTCCCAATAACTGGCTAATAAATCAAGCTGTCAATCAAAGGAATCAGTTGAACAGTTAACAAAATCTTCCACAAAAGAATTAGTAAGTGAAGTTGGCAAATCTGTAACTTATTATTGTTCAAAATTGGCTTCTAAGAGATATGCTAGGGGAGATAAAAAGAAAGGAATTTGGGATAAAGATTTTGAATTGTTAGAAGTTGTTAAGTTTTCTTCTTTTCCACATAACCACAAGGTTAAGTCTTTTATTAGACCATCATCCCCTCCTCCTAAACAAAGTGCTACCAGTACTCTTGATGCATCCTATCAAGCCCTTCTTTTGTACAAAGTTGTCCTTCCTTTGCAAGTTAATTTTCTTGTTTTCATGGCTCAACCTCCACCTATCCCATGGGGGGATGTTATAGGTCCTCTCAACCTAGGGGCTCAGTTACATGACTTGCCAAAAGTTTTAGGGAAAATTACACCTAAATTGAAAGGGGATGGGAAAGTCACTCCTGAAGAACACATGCAAGCCTTTTTTGTTGCTTCTTCTATCCTTGTTGTACAATATGAAGATGTCTCCATAAGAATCTTTGTGGAATCTTTAACTAACGTTGCTTCTGACTGGTTCTATCACCTTCCAAATGGTTCTATTAGTAATTAGGCTACGTTGAGGTTGAAGTTTGAAAATAGATTTAAATCTGTAGAGAATGAGCAAGTTCTTGTCTCTCAGTTGGCTTCTCTGAAAAAGGAAGTACATGAGCTTATGAGAGATTTGTGGTCAAATTTAACAAACTGGTCAATAGAACTCCTGATGACATGAGGTCCATAGATGTTCTGTTAAAGTGCTTCTTTATCAATACCCTCCCACCAGATGTTAGTTTCACTATCAAAAGAGAAGGTGCAGCTGATTTAGATGTAGCCCAAGAGAGGGCCATATACATAGAAGATGATTTGATTATTGTTGGGAAATGGAAGAAAGAACTTCAAACTGGTAAACCCTCAGTGGTAAACTCCATTGATCATGTTATACAGAGGCTGGCTAATGATATTATTACTTTGAAGAGATAAATACCTAAGGGTTCCTCTCATCCACTTTATCAGGATATACCAATAAAAGACTATGGTTCTCAAGGAAACTATAAAAGAACATTGTCAATGACTGGTCCAACTCAAAGATTGGCTAGTGGAGGCGGGCCTTCTACTAGCAAGAACAATCATATGATGTGCAATTTTCATTTGACCTCTAACCATGATGGAACTACCTACCTATAAATGGTTAGGTTTATGCAGATGCTTTCGACTAATGAGCATGTTGAGGAACCCTATGTGGAGGAGCTTGGAGAATCTAATGATGCTAGTGTAAACTTCTTTGTATATGAATCTGATGGAGAGGCACGAGAAGATGTATACACCAAGATTAAAAACCCTAATTGTGTAGTCTTTACAAGGGCTCAACAAGCCCAAAGGGGACAAGAACATAAAGGTCTTGAGCTAGCAGTTCATCCTCTACTCTTAAGTATATCTTGTCAAGAAAGACCACTCCTAATTCCAAGAAGCTGGAGAACATCATGTCAAAAAATGCATCAATTGAGGTACCATCCACTCCCTCTTCTGAAACACTTGTTTCTAGTTCATTTGATATAATTGAGTCTTGTAAAAACACAAAAATTTAGATCTTACAGGCTGAATACCTTAGACTCAACCCTCTAGAATTCGATAGGTTAGTCAGCTATGTCAAACAAGAGCCTTCACCATCCCATTGTAATGCTCAAGTGTCAAATGAGAATGAAGTCCACATAGAAAAATAAAATTGTTCAAATTCCAATGATAAGAACCCAAGCCAGTAAAACCCTTTTACAAAACCAGAACCTTTCTATGTGTCATTATATATTTCTATTTTAGGTTGAGCAATTGTGTCATTGACTTTGGAGCCTCTGATAATGTAATGCCTACCCAAGTGGCTAAGGCTCTAGATCTATCATTCACATCCTCACATTCTATATGTTTTTATACTCATTAGGGCCTACATCTTCTCCCTTCTCGGAGTCAACCACTTTGTCTTGCTTATCATTTTCACTCTTTTTTTCTGCTTCAGCTCTCTCTGCATCATCAACAATGTCTTCTGCATTCATTTCTAGAGTATTTTGTGTATCCTCAATAGTAGCATCATCATCATTCTCTTCTTCTTGATCTTCCTTGTCCTTAACCTCTTCTACTTTCTGCTCTATTCTTTTCAAAATCATGTCTTTAGTAGGATAATTTATTTCCATACTCATTTCTACATTTTCCTCACAAGATTGGTCCAAAGGATTTTGAGTATCCTCTGCACCATCAACATTATCTTCCTTTACCATCTCTTCATCTCCTTTGTTTGATATTTCCTCTTCTGAAACAGAGAAGTCATCTACCTCAACTTGTTGCTCATTTTCCTTAAACTCTTCTTCATTTAGAAGGGGTGTATCATCAGCATCAGGTTCCTTAGTGACCACATAAAATTTATTCTTGTCCAAGGATTTTCTCAGAATTTGCTCTATTTCTTTGATCACTTCATCAATGTCTCCAATCATTATCTTATTCATCCTTTTCTTGCTTCTAAATTGATCTTTAACTTCTTTGAAAATTTTATCTGTTTACTTACTAGATATGACCAGACATAGACTAGACAACACATCTTCTCTTAGCTCCAAATCCTTTGCTTTGGCAGCTTCTTTTCTCATTTCCAAAATGTCACTTAGACTCTTAGGGATTTTAGATAAAATTTCCACAAGTGCTATGTTGAATATGTTAAAGTACTTAAGAGTAGCATCCTCTAAAATTCTCTTGTTGCCTTTATCAAAGCTATCATAATATTTTGTTATGGGCTTCAAATTCCCATGAAGAGTTATTGCATTCACAATATCTTCAACTGACAGGGTAGATTTTTTAGTCTTTAGTCTTTTGCTTACCCTTACACTTCTGAAGGGCTTGTCTCGGGCAACTGTTGATGCTTCTATTTTCTTTGACTTTGTGCTTCTGGAGGGCTTCTCCTTAGATACTTTAGTAGCCTTTAGTGCCTGAGGCCTTCAATTCTTTGACCTCACCATCTGACTTAGTTTCTTCTTCATCTTCCTTCTCCACACTAACATATGACCTTTTGGCCATTACTGTTGTCCTTTTTCCTTCCTTACTGGTCAATTTTTCTTTAGATTTTTGTAATAGGAGAAGGTGATGCACTGGAGGTTAAACCTAAACTCTTAGTAGTCCTTGGATTAGAAGAGGATTCTACCAGAACACTTCCCTATTCCCTATCTTTCTTCTCCTTCTCAACTTTCTCTATCCTCTCCCTATTTTGTCTCGTAGCTTCTTTTGTTATGTTAATGCTTTCTACATACATTTCAACTTGCCTTTGTATCTTTCACTTAGATTCAGCTTTCCAGAGCTTAACATGTAGTTTCACACTAAGTTCACTATATGTACCAAATCTCTCAACTGAAGTATCTTTTGGTTTTCTCAAAAGGTGTTAAGCATACATTTCTAGTATTCATTCATCAACTTCATACCCCATGGGCATGATCCATACAGTCCTTGGTTCAATTGCTTCCATCAAGCATTGATCTATTTCCACCATGAAGCAAAATGTATCCTTGTATTTTTCCACCACAAATGTAGGAATTCTTTCCCTTGATTGCATCATGTTCTAAAAATTCTTGAAATGTCCCCAAAGAGCAGTCCTTTGGGCATTGAAGTCACCAATATTGTTCAAGTTCTCTCTTATTTGTATGGCAACAGGCTTATCACTGGTCTAGTACATGCTTTTCTTGCTAGGTAACTCATTCATGATATAGAAGAACAAACACAATACCAACATACCATACTTGAATGTATTCTTCTTGTCCTTTTTGATCTTGTTTAGATTCTCCATTAACTAGTTTTGCTGCAGCTCACACAGGTCATAATCAACATTCTCTCTTAACATATGATAGGCAGCATAAATGGCTATATCAAATACAAATTTTTCCCTGCTGGAGTGGTGTATCTTATACCTAATCACCATAGATGCAAATTTGACATTCGGATCAGTTATATCATTTATTGTCAAATTTTGATCTGGTAGCTTCAGTTATAGTCTGATTCTTTACTAATTTTAGAATTGGTAGTCTACGAGATGAGTCCAATCCTGTTACAGCTTTGATGGCATCCTTGGTGATCTTGAAGGGTTTCATCAACCACATGAATTCATCATGCATCCGACTTAGTACATACCAGACCCACTCATTTTCACCGAAGGTGGAGAACCCAATAACTTGAATGAGATGTTTGACTTGCAGCACCTTATACTTAGGTTTAAGACCATGAATCTCATCCCTCAGGTAATTCTTGTACAAATCTACTAAGTTTGAATCCCCAAACTCATCTATGCCTGCATGAATATAAGCCCCATAATCTTCAACATGCAACACACCATGCAGAACATTTGAAAAGGCACCTAACAGATCGACCTTTACTGATTTGTGTGGATGATTTTTGAATTTAGGTCAAGGTCTTTCAGTGATGTCAACAACCAACAGAGTAGCCATATCTAGAGATTGCAAATTCAGAGAGTTTCACAAAGAATACCTTGTTTCGTTGGTTAGGGTTAGCTATCAAATTCACTTTTTGCACTTCAAATCTTCAAAATCTCATCTCAGGCACTCTTCTCCTTGTTCTCTTCAAATGCAAAGTGATTCAGATGTTGATTAAATGACCTTTTATGCTCCGTAAAACCTAATTCGCCATTGTAATAAATGTTTTACCCTAATATATCTGGTTACACTATTTCTACATACAGTCAATCTTTAATTGCTCCACAATCAATTGCATTAGCTTCATTTCTTCTAGAATTTACTTCAACAGATCTTCAATAGGCTTATTTATCTTCATTCACTATGCCAAATTCAGGTACCCACTTGCTGGCTAGGGGAATTAGATTTCCAATGCAGCTCTCCCTGAGCCAGAGCTCCTATTTCCATTCCTAGAAGAATTATCAGCACCAAATTCTAGTGCAAACCCATTACCATCATTCATTTCACCTTTCTTTACCCATGTTTTGTTCATTTCATTTTGGATCTCATTCACATCAACTTTACCCTTGCCTTTATCATTTCTCTGCATTTTTTGGTTTCTGTTTACCAAACCTTTTCTATCATCATTCCTGCTTCTGCAAAATCTTGCAATATGACCGGATCTATTACAATTGAAGCACACAACATTTATTTTCTCATTTACTTGATTTCCTCTTGATCTGCACTGTTTAACCATTTGACCAAATCTATTGCATGCAAAACAATTGCCATTGAAAGAATTGACATTTCTTCTATTGTTAGAATAGTTCATTGTCATACTTCTACATTCATTGGATCTATGACCATACCTTTTACAATTGAATCATTGACCGGAGAAAGATGGACCACTTTTATTTACTCTACTTCTGCACTAAGTAGTTCTATGTCCAAATTTATTGCAATTGAAACAATTTCCATTGAAAGATGGATACTTTTGAGCATTAGGTTGCCTTACCGGAGGCCTTATAGGATTCCTTCTTGGATTTCTTTGAATGGATCCAAAGCTTTCACTGTTCTCATATCCCAGACCATGCTTATCATCTACCTTCTTGTGACTATCAAGTAGTACCTTGAGTGTAGCTGAGCTTATCTTGAACTTTTCTTTGTATTCATTTGTAGCTTCTAGGTCATACTTGAGAATGACAATTTGCTTTTCAAGTTGTTCCTCATTATACCTAGTTTCTTGTAGATCAGACTCTAGATGGCCAATTATTTTGTCCATTCTACAACACTCTTCTATTCTTTCTTTTAGAGATTGATTTAGGTTTTCTTCAGTCTTCTTCCTTTCCTCTATTTCCTTGGTTAGCCTCATCACTCTGGATTCCATTTCATGTTTTAATACAACTTCTTTGGCCAGCTTCTCACATTCCTTTAATTTTTCTTTCAGAGCCTCATCCATGCCATTGTCTTCATTCTAATTTTCTAACTGCTAAAGTAGCTCCCTCCTCTTTTCCATGGATTTTCTTAGTTGCTATTTTAAAGTCTAAATGAAATCCTTAGCATCTTTAAGATTCTCTTTCAGTTCATTGACTTCTGCTCTAGACTAATCAAGATATTCTAAAGCAACTTGTAGTTGTTCATTACTGCCATTAGAATTCCTGGATGAACCCATTGAAATACCTTCCCAGATCTTCCTCTAGTTGTTAAACTTCTTCCAAGGAACCAAGCTCTGATACCAATTATTAAAATTAAGGAACACTGAGAAGGGGGGTGAATCAGTGTTCTACAAAATTTTTTATTATGTTCCTTTATTAACTTACCACATACATTCAAAAGAAAGAACCATGATCTTAATAAAAGTAATAACAAGATCATCACACATGAACATGAGGATTTTTATGTGGAAACCTAATTAAGGGAAAAACCACGGTGGGGGTTAACCCACAAGATTTTATACTCTGTTAAAAGTATTACAAAATGGGAAGGCACATGCCTTCAGGCGCACTGCCTAGAGCTTACTACTCAAAGGAGGCTCACTACCTACAAGATCAATTATAAGAGTTCACTAGAATGTTTGAACTAAAGAAAAGCACCTAACTATGTAAAATTATAGTTTCGGTTAAGCTCAGTACACTGACTTCACACACTTCATCTCTCTCTGCCCTTCTTTACTATTCTGCCATGATCCAGGGCTTAGATCATCTTGCTTCGCACTTGATATTGTTATACTTCGCACCTATCCCTTCATATTTGCATATACATATCACAAAATGCTTGAATCCATCAATCATATATATATCCACAACATGAAATTTCATCAACTACAGTTGACCTTTAGAAACTATTTCAAGAACACTATTCTATTGGTTGAATCCATGCACAAACATCAATGCAGACCAAAAACTATGTAGTCAAGTCACCACACATGTTGACCAATACCACTGGATCTCATGAATTGCTCAACTAACAACTTCTCCTAATCCACACAAGGATCCAACATCAAGTCAGCCTATTCTTCACTAGACTGTTGACACAGCTTTGTGCTTTTACCCTATATAAAAATAAAATTTACTATATAAAGATTGACGTCTCATGTAACTTCATTTTGAGCATTTTATCAGCAACTAAATTATAATGTCAATTTATTAAAAACTATATTCAAATAATTTTTTAAATTTTTTCAAAAAATACAAACATAAAATATACTAAAAAATATATATTTTATTAGTTTACATCATTTAAAAATTCAAAACATATATGTCACTTTTTAGTGATTCAAGTTTAAAAGTTGGATCAACATTGGTCGTTTCTTTTATAAAAGTGTGACACATCTTTATGCTTTTACCCAATCCTAATTGTGTAGTCTTTACAAGGGCTCAACAAACTCAAAGGGAGCAAGAACATACAGGTCTTGAGCTAGCAGTTCATCCTCTACTCCTAAGTATATCTTTTCAAGAAAGACTACTCCTAATTCCAAGAAGCTGCAGAACGTCATGTCAAAAAATGCATCAATTAAGGTACCATCCACTCCCTCTTCCAAATCACTTGTTTCTAGTTCATTTGATAGAATTGAGCCTTGTAAAAACACAAATTTAGATCTCACAGGTTGAATACCTTAGACTCAACCCTTCAAAACTGGATAGGTTAGTCACATATGTCAAGCAAGCCTTCGCCCTCCCATTGTAATCCTCAAGTGTCAAATGAGAATTAAGTCCACATAGAAAAATAGAATTGTTCAAATTCCAACCATAAGTACCCAAGCCAGCAAAACCCTTTTAAAAAACTAAAACCTTTCTATATGTCATTATATATTGCTATTTTAGGTTGAGCAATTGTGCCATTGACTTTGGAGCCTCTGATAATGTAATGCTTACCCAAGTAAGGCTTTAGGTCTATCATTCACATCCTCACATTCTAGATGTTTTTCTATGGATGGTTCACCAGTCCCCATAATAGGGAAAATTAAAGATGCTTAGGTTGCGGTAGCTGCTTTTCCAAGGAAAAGGTTGAAGCTAACTATCCTAGTTACTAAGATCCCCATTAGTTATGGGATCCTCCTAAGAAGAGGTTTTTATAGAGACCTAAGGGGAGAAATACAAATGGATTGGTATCATGCCTTAATACCATTGGAGGGGAAAAAGGCGTGTCTTAATCCTGAGACCAAAGATAAATTCACTGTATTAAAGTCAGGTGATCCAAGGGAAGATATTATGTTTGTAGAAACTATGCCAGACTCATATATGTGTACTTTGACAAAGGAGGAATGATCGAGTTTGGTTAGTCCTAATCTAGCTGATGAACTGTGGAGTTTAGAATTTGATGGAAGTTGTTCCAATGCTAGATCTAGTGCAGGAGTAGTTTTGATTTCACCAGATGGTTATAAGTTCCATTTTTCTTATAAACTTGAGTTTGACAATACTAACAATACAACAGAGTATGAAGCTCT
This sequence comes from Cunninghamia lanceolata, assembly GCA_027924645.1. Lineage (NCBI taxonomy): Eukaryota > Viridiplantae > Streptophyta > Pinopsida > Cupressales > Cupressaceae > Cunninghamia > Cunninghamia lanceolata. Next base: position 1,151,846 of record BSBN01001418.1, on the reverse strand, counting down.
ATTACTTGGTTTGACTTTGGCCAAAGAAAGGGGTATTGAGTAGTTGAAAGCTATAGGGGATGCCAAATTGATTGTCAAACAAGTCAAGAAGGTATACACCGTAAAAAATGGTAGACTCAAACATTACAGAAATAGAGTCTGGGATTGCATTGAAGACTTTGATTCTTTTTCTAAAGAAGCAATACCTAGAGATTAGAACACTAGGGCTGATTCATTAGCTATTTATGCATCCCTATTCTTACGACATCCAGATTTTAAAGATAAGTCATATAGAGTGGAAATTGTATACCAACCTAGTGTTCATGAAAACATAAATCACTAGCAGGCATTCAATAATGATCAACAGATAATTGCATTTTTGGAAAAGGCTAAATCTTTTGCCAATATTTTCTTCGAAGGTAGTAGTGATGCTAGTAATGATATTTTGGAAGGTGATATTAGTTCTCTTGATGGTAAGGGATCTGAAGTCATTCAATTAAAGGGCAACAAGATTCCCAACGGATTAGTCTCTAGGGATAGCTTTAAGGAACCCCCCTAAAAATACCTATAAAATCCTAGTGAATCCTAGCCCGAGGCCATAAAATTTTTGGCAAATCTATGCTTATTTTTGAAATAAATAATAATTTCATTTGCAATTTTTTTGAAATTTGTAGACAGTGATTTTTTTGTTGGTGAATTGTATATAGATTTGAAAAAAAAAAAAATTTCCTTGGTGAATTATAGTTGTATTCCAAAAAAATAAATAAATTAGGTGGCAAATTCTAGTTGTATTCCAAAAAATAAAATAAATTAGGTGACGTATTATATAGATATTCAAAAATGTAAAATAATAGGAAGGCATGCAAGTGGTCTAGAATGATAAATGAGGATCCTATGTTCTTCATAGTGCTCCAAATCAAAAGTGTGCAAATGATTCAACTTTTCTCTTTAGATTCTAGGATCTAAACTAAGTGCAATAAATGTCTTTAAATATTTTTTGTATAAACAAATTCTATTCCAATTAGCTAAATTAAGTAGTTGAATACAAGAGCTTGAAAAGGTTGAAATTACAATTTAATTAGCTAAATTAACTAGTAGAAGAGATTATACTGGAAAAACTAATTACAATGGCAATGATAATGCACTGTACAATGTATTATTGCTCATTCTAGCATGTGTTGTACTAGGAAGATATTCAAAGCATGAAATATGATAGTTGATTGATTAAGCAATGAAAGTAAAATAAAATGAAATCTTTTAAATATTTATTATATAAAATAATATAATTCTTAAGCGAATAATTGTATTTTGAGCTTTATGATGCATATTATATACAAATTAGGTAGCATCAAATTTGAGATAAATGCAATTGTGAATGGCCTTTGCTAGCGTGGATTTTCCTGCACCCCCATTTCCATAAATGGGAATAATGAGGACATTCTCATCATAATCTAAATTGAGCATTTTTATAACTTTACTCATATGTTCTTCCATATCGATGAAGATTGACTTTGAATTTATGAGTGGTTCATTCCTCTCTTGGGGTGTTGTATCTAAGGGGTCTTCTTTTAAGGGATGGGGCAGAACTTTGTTGACTGATGTCAGCTTTTTTTCTAATGTCTTAAAAATATCCTGGACTACAAGCTTGATGAGTTATGCTTCAAATCTAAAAGATAAATGAGTTTACAAAATAAGATATTTCTCAGTTCTTGTGTAATAATTATTATTTTATGTTTGTTGTAACAAAAAATAGAAATATTAGACTAGTAACTACTTGATTTGCTTTGCTACCAAACCTACTTGCACTGGGAGATTTATGAGACCTAGAAATCCATAATATCGGTCACATTATACATCTATTACATGCATAAGACTTCAGTGAATGAGAGTGAAAAACTAATAGAAACTAAGATAAAAAGCATTCTATAAATTACATTTGACTAACCTAGAGGAGCACTCACTACCATTTTAAAATAAAAATATAAAAGTTTTTTTAGAGTAAACAATAACATATCCTTTAGCAAATTACCCTACACAAGTTGATTTGGATGCATCTCCTCCTTTACTTGATTCAGGTTGTTTTTGTGTCCTCAAGATAGTTGTCTTTGGTGCCACATTTGTAGAAGCCTGTACAAAATGAAATTACTCTTGAATTAGTTTTCCTATGCTTTACTCTAGTGGAATATGAATGGCTTTTGTGTGATGTTTTCATTTGGGGAAGACTGAGATACAATGAACATTTTTAATTATCACACATAATTTGTGCATGCTCCATCAATGTGTATACTACCAAAATAACTAACCTACAAAAAACCTTGTTTCTACACATCCAAATTTAGAACATTCTCACTGCTTCAATCCTCCCCAAATGGGTAAGTCATAAAAATGTTCTATATATGCCACCCATAGGCATACCCCAAAATAATTTAAACCAGAACAAATAGTATTCCTTCATACCCAAATTCAAACTATTCCCTCCTCATAAAGGGTATAAACCACATAAATGCTCTGCATATACCACCAATGTGTATTAAAAACTATTCTTGCATGCACCCTATTTACTGCCACATCCAAATTCAAAACACCCTCTCTTTCAACATGGACCCACCATACATAAAATCTCTTGTACACTAAACACTAGAACATTATGTTAGAAAAATGTTCTGTAGATCCTCATATTGACAACAATCATCCTCATGCACACTAATTCATTACTTTTCAAATGGAAACACCCTCCACATTGAGAAAATTCTTCACCCACATCCCCAATTTGGTCCCAAAGTTTATGCAACAAATCCCATCTAAAGTCTTGTGATTTGAAGAAGAAAAACTAAAAAACAAATACAAGAGGCTAATATATTGGTTTTTCTGAAACCTTTGGAAGACCCCTCACAAAATTACATCTGACTTACCTAGGGGAGCACTCACTACCATCTTAAAAGAAAAATATACTAGATTTTTTAGAGTAAACAACAACAAAGTATCCTTTAGCAAATTACCTTGCAAATTTTGATCTGGCTACATTTCCTCCTATCTTTTATTCATGTTGTTTTTGTGTCCTCAATCTAGCTATCTTTGGTGCCACATTTACAGAAGCCTGCACAAAAGGAAATTACTCTAATCATACACATGAGGTCCTTGTTTGTTTCATAGTCAACATATTATAAGAGATTATGCCTTTGTCTCCATGAATTTATTACCATTGAGTTTCAATAGAAAGCAGACTACCATAGCCTCAAAGTAGAGAAACACATAAGAGATCATATTCAAAAATAGGTTAATTTGAATGCAATAATTTCAAACCAATAATAATCTGTCTACTATGAAACAAATTAGTGGACATGATGAATCCAATTCAACATTTTTCCACGTGCTAATGTATGTAGGAGATGAGTACCTCTTTTCTTGAAGTTATGGTCACCGTTGAGCTATTTAGTTCTTTTTTTGAGGCTTCTTTCTCTATTCATAACAATTTTTTTTTATAATCCCGTAATTTTAGAAAGATAACTAGCTTTAAACCATTTTTTTCTTACTCTTAAACATGGCTTGAAAATTAAATAATCATATAAATATAAATATTACACAATATAGGGTAAAAGCACAAAGTTGTGTCACACTTTTATAAAGGAAACGACCAACACTAATGCAACTTTTAAACTTGAATCATTAAAAAGTGACATATATGTTTTAAATTTTGAAATGATGTAAACTAATAAATTATTTATTTTTTAGTATATTTTATGATTGTATTTTTTGAAAAAATTTAAAAAATTATTTGAATATAGTTTTTAATAAATTGACACTATAATTTAGTTGTTGATAAAATGCTGAAAAATGAAGTTACATGAGATGTCAATCTTTATATAGTAAATTTTATTTTTTTTTCTTCAATTTTTTTTGTGTATTTATAACTTGAAACCTTAGTGCATGGATATATTTTTTTCCAATTTTGATAAATATATTTTTAAATAAATAATAAAATGTGTGTATTAAAATGTAGTTGTTTCCATTCGACATCAACTTTCATATTAACTATTTATCTAAAATAGAAAAAAATTATAGCATCTTGATATAGATTCTTTTATCTAGTGCATCATGTTTTTTTTCAAATTTTTTTAATAAGTTTTACTATTTTTCCTTGACATGGTAATCGACCTAATGTTTTGTGTGATAACCTACTTTTAGTAAAAATAGAAAGGAAAATATAAATAATAATTAAACTTTTAATATATATATTTTTTGAAAACTAAACTTATAGATCTACAAAAGGGTATTTTTAAATTTAAAAAAAAATGTTATTTACATGAGTAGTTGTTGAAATATCAAGTTTTTCAAATAATTTTATTTTTTTGGTAAATTGGCCTCATAGTAGTGCTACATATGTATTTAGCCAATAATTTTAGTTGAAAAAGTTGTCAACATATCTAACTTATCTAGAATGATTCTTACAAGATCATATGTTTGACCAAAATTGATTTTTAGTTAGAAATACTTAAATTCACTTATGCTTATAAGTCAGCTAAAAGTGTTACATAGCTTTGTGCTTTTACCCTATAATATATTAATATTTAGATCTAAAATATATTAATATTTAATACTTATATACAATTATATATATATATATATATATATATATATATATATATATCTATCATTTTTACTATAATATGATATAAAGATAAATACATTATAATCATAATTCCATTTATTTGTATAATCAATAATTTAATATAATCAATAATTTAATATAATTAATAATATTATTTTATTGAATACAAATTAAACAATCATATTAATATGAATATAATATTACATAATATACTAATAAATTAATATTTAGATCACTACAATATTTTAATTTAGTCACTCATAATTTAATTAAACAAGTTAATTTTTTAGTATTGCCACCTCCTTGCTTCTACCGGATTTTTCTCCTCCATTTTAGGTGTTTGATTCACATTAATATTTAGATCTCTACAATATTTTAATTTTAATATTATACATAAGAGAATAAAATAACTATACAATGGTCAAAATTAAATAATGATATTAATTTATGAATATTATATCAATATAAATATTACAATTTTTGTTATAATATTGCATAGACTTTAAGAAAAAAAATTATTTGTTTAACATTAAAAATTATTTATTTAATAAATTCCAAGAGGAGTTAATGTGCTCATAAATGACATTTGAATCAGTCATCAAATCATATAATCTTTTAGTATTTATATTTTATTAATACAACAATGAAAAAAATAAAGAAAGGGATGCTGTGAAGTGAAAAATGTGAAGGAGCAGGTGAAGGGCAGAAGGAGGAGGAGATTCTGGCTCGAAATGGGATTTTGATTGTTGGGGAGGTAGCAAATAATATTGTTGGGAGAAAAGACAAAGCAGGTTCCGTCTCTTGGGTAGCCAATGCAAAAAAGGAATTTACCCAGGAGCAGATTCAAGAAAGGGCACTTGCAAAGGGTTGGTGTAAGCAGGCAGAACAACGTAGAGGGAGGTCTCCAGATCTCAATGTTTGGGGTAGAAGACAAGGGAAAGACCCCAATAGGAATCATCATGGTTGGTATAAGTAGCCTAGACAAGAAAATTGAGATTTTTCAAATAGATGTAGATGGAATCCCCCACGCAGGGGAAACCCTAATTTCTTTGGAAAGGATCACATTGGTAAGAAGCATTTTGCAGAACATGACCCTTATTGTGGCCTAGGGGATTCAAAATCTATTGTGTTGCGCTCCAATTTTTTAGGTCCCTCGATTAGGCACCTTGAAGAGCTAGGTTTAATCATAAAATAGTTTGGTCTGAATCTTGATAGGGAGAATCTTACGAGTTGGTGGGAGGAGCTATGGGGACTAGATCTAAGATTCAAGGCCTTAGCGAATGACTTCTTCATTGTCACTTGACCGACTTCCACTATCAAAAGAGAAATCCTAGAAGTAATCTGGTTGATGAATGGGTGTGGCTTTTATATTCGCAAGTGGAAAGTAGGGTTTAACCCTATTAGGCATCAGATGGAATATGTTCATGAATGGTATCAACTCCCTAGCCTTCCTTTGGAATTTTGGAAGCTTGACATTTTGGAGGATATTGGAAACAACCTAGGAAAGTATGTGTATGCGGAAGAATGGACAGAGAAAGATGGGACCAAGACTTGTGTCATGATTTGTGTGGAAATTTAGCCCTCCAGATCCTGTTGGAGAGAGCTTGATATCATCACAGAATGGGGCACTGTTTAGGGTAAAATTGGATTTGTTAATCTTTTGTGGTTTAAATGTTAAAATCCTCCTTTCACCCAAACATTGAAGGATCTAGGGTCGAATGCCGAGCATTATCATACCCTAGATCACTTTCAGATGTAGGGAAACTTGGATTAGGGAATTAATTATCAATTTTTCCTTCTCCTATGTCCAATTGACCATTAAAACCCTAATTATGCAAATATGACAACAAATTGATGAATTACGGAAAAAGCTCTTACAGACGGGAGAAAAATATAGAATTATAGAGTACTTGTTTTCAGGGTTCTGAAGCAGAACAGTTGGGGACACTGGAGCGGACACCCAAGTCCAAGGTACCTACTTTTTTGGGGAATCTGGACCTCCTTCTAGCACTGATCAACCATGTAACTTTAGTTTTCTGAGATCTATCTACAGAGGACACTAGAGCAAGTGCCCTAGTCCTATAAGTGTTCCTTTGTCTGACTTTTCTTCAGATCTTGAATCCCTGATGCTTTCCAAGCCTTCCTGTAACTCCACTTTTTTTGGATACGACACCTGTAACCTGCAATCACAAGACTTGATTTGGGGGTTGTGGTGTTTAGAGGCTTTCCTCAGTCAAATCCTAGAGGACACTTAAGTCTCTGAACACTGTCGTCAGATAGAGAGGGTGTGCCCTTGTGAGGTAGAGGCCAGAAACCAAATGAATCAATGATAAAAACACAATGATATGTCACCTTATAGTGAAGCTCTTATGGAGGAAGATGCTCTTCATGCCATGAGGAGATTTATGCTCAAATCTGTAAATATCAACACATAAAACATACAAGTTTGCTCTTGCAACACAATAGAAAGCCTTGAATCACCTTTAGGAAGCCAAAATCACATGAACATAATCTAGTTTACAAATGAATGGCTACACATGCTTATGTATGCAACTACAAGCACTCCTGCCAAGATTTTAAAAATCAAACTTTACCATGTTGACAAGAGAACCAACTAACGGTCACTAACCGACACCTAGAAATTGGGGCTGCCCCAAAATAGGGCGGGACTAGGGCGCAAGCACCCAAGTCCTCCCCCCTATTTTAGGTAGGGTACATCTTAAGGGGTCCTCCTAGGTCCCATGTGTCATGAAACCCAAGCCTCATTCCATCAGGATACTAAAATATGAACTAAAATGTCCTAAATGCATTCTAAAGACCCAAGAGCTAAACCTTATGAGGGAAAAGCCCGCAAGGGGACATTTTCTGACTTTACATTTAGCCCCCACTTTAATGTATGTATAAATGTGAGGCCAATACATGCATTAAAGTAAGGTCACAAACACACCAAGCATAGAGAAGACATGCCAATCACATAGAAGACAGTAATAGGAATGCAAAACACGGAGAAGACAGTAATAGGAACGCAAAACACGGAGAAGACAATTACAGTCACACAGAACATGGAGAATATAGTCAATGCATAGAAGACACATTAATGCATGGAAGATAGAAATGATATCTTTTCTTTTCTTTTTCTCATATATATGAAATGCAAATGCAAGTACTGGAAAGTAAACAAACCTCCCATAATACACGAAGCACTACTCATGGGCATTGGTCTTTGTATATATGGCGCAACACACATACAAGACATGCAAAACCTCCCAAAATGCGCAAAGCATTCCCCAAGAGCGTTGGTGTCTGCATATGGGGCAACAAACATGCCACATAAAACAAGCATGCCAAAACACACACATTTGAAGACACGGAGAAAACACAACAAACAAGCGATGGAGTGTACCTATTTCTAGGTCCAACACCATCTCAGGCACATTACAGGAACACACCAATGATTGAGCTTTGCCACAACAATCGCCGAAGACACGCTTAAGGGTTGAGTTATCATAGAACTGCTCCCCACCTCTGTAGAGTACTTTTGAAAATGACAGGATGATGCAATCTTCTCCGAGAAGTACATCATCCCACCTCAACAGAGGGCTTAAGATAAAAAGGATATACACGATATCCTGCCTCCGTAGAGGGCTTACATGATTGATTGATTGATTGCAAACAAACTTAGGATGGACGATGCACTACTCTAGGGCACAAGTCTTTGCATCTGAGGACAAGCACATTGCTAACATATAGAACAGACAACTTACCTTATATATGCCCCCACCTTAAGGTGGTTGATATCAGTTATAGATATCAAGCATGTTAAGGTAGGAAGAAAACACACAAGGGAACATTGACTTTCACAAAGCCCATGCCCCCTGGAGGTGACATGTACTTTATGATCGCCAAATGTTCCCACAAACACATCCCTGTAAGAAACATGTTAGTGTCTACAAGATTATGATAATCAACAACATCAATGCGTATGATTTACCACACAAAGAGCCAAGGTTATACAATGAATTTGGAGTTCTAGGATAACCATGAGGCTATATCATGAAGCTCTCTGAATCGAGTACCACCAAGGATAGATTTAAAGGTGAACAAAGGTGCATAGAGTAGTAGTATTATTAAGGTTTGTAAATGCAACAGAAACATCATCAAATTAACTATGTGGAAAGCACGAGAACTTCCACTAGCCAAGCATCAAATAAGATATACAACCCCATCATCATAGTAGGAACTATAGTCCATTTTTTTTATTGCTCTCGAAAGGGACACTAGGTCCACATCAGTATAAATGTTTGTCGTCATCCGCCTGCTAGATGGAAACACTAGAGGAAGGGAAACAATAAATAAGAGAGGACAAACAAGTGTCTTAGGGATAGTCACATAGGAGGGTGCCCCTAAGTCACCAACCGCAATGCTATGTCCATAAGACACAACACACAACAATGAAATTAGAGAGAGAGGCAATATAGAAGAATGATGATACAAATAGAAGAAGGTTACAAAAGATGCTGTCTCCTGGTATCCTAAACCTTACAGGAGAATCTGAGGTCATTCCAGGACCCCTAAACAACACATAACACATCACAGGGGAAGCACATCACAAGAGAGATAAAGGGTTAGAGATACTTACCTGTAGGGCCCCTTTCGGGCTAGAAGTTGTCTATAAGCAAATCATAGTCGTCATCTTCCCACTCCCTAATGTTGGAGGATAATGGGACATACGGTACCATAGCCAAGTTCATATCTTGTTCATCATGTTGTTCATTGTTAGGATCATCTTTGTTTGGTTGAATGTTAGGATGGATGTTTTCTTGTTGAGAGGCAAGGTTTATAGCATATTCTTGTCTTCTTTTTCTTCATTCTCTTACTTTTCTATTTCTCTTTCTTCAACCACTTATCTCTTGTGAGACAGGGCCTTGCTCTTTCATAGGTTATTGCAAATTAGAAGATGACGCACTAGGATCAAATCTTATTTGTCGCGGTGGAACATTTTGTTGTTGACAATGATTTCCCAATCCTTGTAAGGATTTCGGGGGAGGAACCTTAGCATAGGGACCTTGTCCTTTCAGTCTAAAGTTCTCTTCACATGTGGGTTGTTTCTCTTTTGTCATTTCTTGTATAGGAGGACTAGGTACTTCAGTTTTATCCCAAAAGTAATTCAACTTGTAAGGTGTTTTCTGGCCTAGAGGTTTATACTTGTTGCACAGGACAGTGATTATACAGCCATCTAGAGGGAATTTCAGACAATGTTGTATTGTTGAAGGAATAGTTTTCATTTATTTTAGCCAAGGATGTCTCAATTTAATGCGAAAGAGGTCAAAAATAGGGCCAACATCAAACCATTGTTTGACATGTTTTCCATATAGTGTTACTAATAGTGATATCTTACCTAAAGGTTTGATAAAGGTTCCCTTATGTGTCTTAATCATCATGCTCCAGAGGTCATAAGAACCTTACATTAATTGATGTGAAAAGAGGAAATCCTAAGTGGAAATATTAGTCATGCAATTAGGATCAATAAGAGTTCCATCCACAAGATTTCCCATTATTTTCACAGTGATGTAAAGAGGTCCTTCCTTGTCTCTAGTTATTCTATCATGAGGTGTAAAGACAATTTCAGGTTCAGGTGCTTTTCTTTTCATGTAGGGCCTATGAGGGAACCTATTGTTGTTATTGTGATTAGAGGCCATGTATATATGCTTAAATCAAGGCCAAATCATATTTTAAAATTTTTCCAAAGGTATGTCAAAGACAAGTGCCAAACTATATGCAAAAATAGCCTCAAATGCTTGATTTTTGTGCCTTTTCTAATGCAAATGAATGGAACAAAGAATGTTGTAAAGATTTTGATCGAGGGAAGTGAGGGACATGTATGATATCTGTCCAAAACAGAAATAATATCACTCTCAAAACACTATTGATGTGAATCCAAGATAATTCCAATTCGAAGTATAGCGAAAATATGTCAAAATAGGTAATTTTTTCACCTAAATTCAATGCAAAATAGCATAACAAAGGGTGGTGTGAAGAAAATGATGATGAAAAGAAAATAATATGAGTAATAACAGCCACTTTATGTAAAAATACCCAACACAACACACTTTTAGTGCAAACTACGTGAAACCCTAGGGCGAAAATGGTCAAAATGTGTAGTTTTTTGCAAAATTTTCACTACAAGAGCCTAATAAAAGGGTGTTGTGAAGGCTTTTATGAGGGGTATAAAATGATAACCCTGATAACAGAAAATTAATGTGGAAATATCTTTCACAACACACATAGTGCAATTTTGGAGAGTCGATAAGGCTAAATTTAGTGAAAACTATCATTTTTGAAGCCCTAGGTTTGAAATCTTGGGATAAAAAGCTATTTGAATGATTTGAGGTATGATTTATGATGAAAATTAAATACTCTCAGATCTTAAAATGGTTTTTAAGGTTAAACATGCAAAATGCCCATGCAAATTTAATGAAAATGCACCAAAATTACTAGTTTTTGTTTAAATTTTCTATGCAAAATTGCAAATAATTTAAATATAAATGCAACTTCACATAAAAATGAAAGACTACAGCCAAATAAAATTTTTAATGAGCCTATAAAATCAGTAGAAAATTTTGATAAAAGATTTTGCCTACAAACCCTAGATTTTGGAATTACTAGGTTATCTCAAAATTGTCAAAATTTCCAAAAAACCCTAGCAATTAAATGATGAAAATGCAATACAAATTTCTAATTTTTTTGGATTTTTCTGTAATTTATATCAGATTTGATGCAAAAATCATAAATTAGGAAAATTTAGGAAGAATTGGTGCAATTTAGTAAGCCCAACAATGCAATTTTTTTTGTATTTTTCAAAATTTTCAATTTTTTTGAAATTTTCTCAATACAATAAAGTAAATGCCTATATGAATGAATGAAATCACACAAAATATATAGAAAAACACTCAACAAGTTGCAATTTAAGTCGAAAAACATGGGTTCACAAAAATGTTTAGGGTAAAATTAGATTTGTTAATATTTTATGGTTTAGATGTTAAAATCCTCCTTTCACCCTAACATTGAAGGATCTAGGGTTGAATGTCGAGCATTATCATACCCTAGATCAGTTTTAGATGTAGGGAAACTTGGATTAGGGAAACTGGAGTGGGCACCCAAGTCCAAGGTACTTACTTTTTTAGGGAATCTAGACCTCCTTCCAGCATTGATCAACCCTATAACTTTAGTTTTCTAAGATCTATCTGCAGAGGACACTGGAGCAAGTGCCATAGTCCTAGAAGTGCTCCTTTGTCTAACTTTTCTTCTGATCCCAAATCCCCGATGCCTGCCAATCCTTCTTGTAACTCCACTTTTTTTAGATGTAACACCTATAACCTGCAATCACAAGACTTGGTTTGGGGCTTGTGGTGTTTAGAGGCTTGCCTCAATCAAACCTCAGAGGACACTTAAGTCTCCAAACACCATTGTCAGATAGAGAGGGCATGCCCTTGTGAGGCAGAGGAAAAAAACTAAAGGAATCAATGATAAAAACACAATGATATGTCACCTTATAGTGAAGCTCTCAGGGAGGAAGATGCTCTTCATGCCATGAGGAGATTTATGCTCAAATCTACAAATATCAACACATAAAACATACAAGTCTACTCTTGCAATAGAATAGAAAGCCTTGAATCACCTTTAGGATGCCAAAATCACAAGAATGTAATCTAGTTTAGAAATGAATGCCTACACATGCTTATATATGCAACTACAAGAACTCCCGCCAAGATTTTAAAAATTAAACTTTAACGTGTCGGCAAGAGAACCAACTAACATCACTAACCGACACCCAAAAATTGGGGCTGCCCCAAAATAGGGTAGGACTACAACATGGGAACCCAAGTCCCCCCCTATTTTTGGTAGGCTACAGCTCAAGGGGTCCTCCTAGGTCCCATTTGTCATGAAACCTAGGTCTCATTCCATTGAGATGCTAAAATATGAACTAAAATGTCCTAAATATATGCTAAAGACCCGGGAGCTAAACCTTATGAGGGAAAAGCCCCCAAGGGGATATTTTTTACATTATAGGCATGCTCAAACAACCCCTGATTTATGAACCCAAACCTTCAGGCTGTCCGGTAAGCACTCTGGGATGGCGATCTTGGGATCAGCCTCATTTCAAGGATTGCAAGGTGAATCCAAATCCAGCTCTAGTGGGTTCTAGGGTTGGGTATTCAGATGGGAATATGGAGCCTATTAACCCTAATGGTGAATTCAAAAAGCTATAGAAACCCTTGGATGAGGAACCAAATTTAGTTGAATTAGATCAGATCAAAACAACTTTAGAAATGGATCAAGTCCTAGATGAGAAGGTGGATGAAGTCTTACATCTAATCAATAATGGCGTTAGATTAGAGAATATTGATTCTCTCCTGGAGGTCATCAAAGAATTGGTGGAATTAGCTCCAGAAACTAAAGAAGCTTCCCTTGGAGGTAATTGTGAAGGGCCAGATCTAGATACAGAGTAGGAAGACAATGATGATTTCCTCGAAGCAGGTTTAGAGATGGAGGAAAGGAATGAGCTTTTGGCTCATTTGGAGCATGGGAAGTTAGGCATCTTCCAATTAGAATCGACAAAAACTTCTCTAGATTGTGGAGACAGTAAAAGGCATGGTAGGATCCCTAATTTTGAAAATTTTAAAATCCACGGAGAAGCTAGTGGACAGAAGAATAACTTGTGTGGAGTGGCCAACTCGTGGGAGTTGAGGTGTCGGTCTAGGAGGTGGCTTCTATTTTTCTTAAATGTTGCTTTTGTGCTTGAGCTTGGCTCGCATGAGTTTCACCTTAGCTCCAACTAGATTTTTAGGACATTAATTTTGGCAAGTAGTGTTGGCTCTATCAGTGTCATGTTTATCATGCCATTCATTCCTTTATCTCATCCTCTCTCTCATTTCATGGACATGGCAAAGTTTATTCTAAAGGTGTCTACAAAGGAGTTGGAGATGGGAAGCATGGTAACTCCTGTTCAATTGTTGTGCTCTAAGAGACAAATGGCCTTCCTTGGGCCAGTGTGAGAGTGGTGCCTGGGTATGTTAGTTAGTCATCCTAATTTCTTCATTGTTGCAGTGGTGAAGTGTTTGTTTGGAAAAGGTTTCTTCGCCAGGGCTGAAGGATATCGTGTGGATTCTGACATCTCATCTAGGGTTTTGGTGAGTCTATTAGATGTGAAGGTGTAGAAAGCGGACGCCAAGGTGATCAATGAGAGACTGTTTAGGAAGCATTTGCTTGTCAGGTTTGAGGAGGCTATGGCTACAACAGATCCTTTTGTGGGGATCCCTCAGCCACACGACCTTGACAGCCTGCATAAATTAGATGCAATCGTGAGGTTTTTCCCTTTTTTGTTGGATTTGAATGGATTAGAACTCATTGAGCACTGTCAGTTGGTCGTGGCAGCGGAAGAGTACCTGAAAAAAAGGTTCAAGCTGGTGGCAGCTCCGAACAAGGCATGGGAATATGAATTTCATTTGTTTGCCCAAAACAATCTCTTTCTACATTGAGTTGGATCTTTTTGGTTATGGTTAGGGCTGGTTTTGGGGTTCCATGTTGGGTTTGGTCATAGTCCTTTTATTTTTAGTTTTAGGGTATCTAGCTTCAGTTGTTGTATAGATGGGTTTTAGTAACAATTTCAAGCTTTAACCTTAGTATAGTAGTAGCTTCAACACTAATGGTGGATAGTTTTTTCAACCTTGGGGGTCTTCTATAATTTTTATCGTTATGGTGTCTGTTGCCCCAAGATATTGGGATGAATGTAAACTTTTTTGATATTAATATAAAGAAATCTATCTTACTCATAAAAAAAATTATTTGTTTCATAATCAAATTCCTGCAAAAATTTACTCACTCATAATTTAATTAAACAAGTTAATTTGTGATGCAAGAGCGCCCCGAGCGAATTGGCAATGAACATAGCCAAAAATATTTCATTTGTTTATTTCAGTTTTGGTTTTCTTATGTTTTGTTTTGGCATCTCTCAATCTTGGAGTGTAGGTAAAATAATTAGATTTGATCAAGTTCAATTTTTGATATATGCTAAGTTTTAGCACACATTGACAATTTTCTCAAAAATAGTTGTTCAGATGGATTGGTGATGTTTGATGATGAATCCTCTTACAAGAAGATTTTTGAGTCCATCTTGGATTTGATGCCAAATATTTTAGGGTCATCTGCCTTATGGTTTTGGAGATATAATAGTTTCATGACATGCACTATCAGTCAAATGGTGAAACATTAAAATTTCAAGTTTTGTAAAGTTTTATACAGAACAGTTTGGTGCAGGTCTTCAAAGTGATTAATTACACACTTCTACAAGTTTTTGAAAGGATCCAAGCTCCTGGTAAGAAGTTGCATCAAAAGTCAATTTTTAGGTTCATGTATTCACTCCATTGGCAACAGGATGTTATTATTATTGTAAATGCTAGCACTAACAATGTTCTTAAGATATAGATAATGTATTTTGATGAAGTTCTTGCATATGGTTATGACTTTCTCTAAATAGAAGTGGTGTTGATTCCATCTCGTATTGCTCCACTTATGTCATAATCACATAGAGGTGCCATTGGCACTATGTGCTATTTCATAGAAGATTTTGCATGAAATTTTCTTATTCACCGCCATTTGGTATATTATAAAGATGTGTGGAGTGCGTTGTATTTGCAGTGTGATTCTAGATTAAGTGTCTATGTAAGATGATTCATGTGAGTCCATGATGATGGTGTTCAAGTTACTAGTGCAACAAAAGACAACATTTTAACATCTTTAAAGAATGTAATATCCTTTAATGGTTGTGGCAAGAAAATATCTAGGAATTCCTCTCTTTAATGGGAGACATAGAAATAATGTATGGAAAGATATCCTTAATAATATGCACTCAAAGATGGACATGTGGAAGGGTCACTGGCTATCTTTAGGGAAAGAAATACTAACCTTGATAAGTGCAATCTTAACAGTTGTTCCTACCTATATGATGTCAATCCTCCAAGTCCCAAAAGCTATAAATATGGAAATTGAAAGAATCTATAGGCAATTCCTTTGGCAAGGGTCTTCAGAGGGCAAAAAGATTCATCTACTGGCTTGGGATAAGGTCTGTCAAGAAAAGATCCATGTTGGAGCGGGGGTGCTCAATATAGATTTATAGAACCAATCTTTGGGAGCAAAGCTTGCATGGAATCTTTATAAAAAACTAGTTTCCAAATGGGCAAGACTGATGACAAGCAAGTAACAGCGAGAGGATCTTCACCCTAAAAATCCTTGAAGAGGCTTAGCAGTTTGGAATTTCATCATCAAATCCAAAGAAATTCTTCTTCCAAGGCTATCCTGGTTGGTTTATAATAGTGAAAATGTGAAGTGAGAATCAAAGCTAGTGGACTACAGTGAGCTCAAGGAAGAAATGGATTATTTAAAAACTCATTGGGGAAGGAAAGTTAAGGATTATTAGAGGATAGAAGGAGGCCCAGGCTGATAGAAAGTTGTATGAAAGATTACCCAGGACCACGAGTTCCTCATGTTCAAAAGGTGTTGTTAAGGAATCTCTTGTCTAAATGAGTGGTGATTTACTCTCTTGTAAATGATGTAATTGTTTGGACAACAACCAAATCATGCTCTTATTCTATCAAGGAAGGGTACCCTTTACTTGTCACAACCACTAAAGGATATTACATCCTTCAGTGCTACTAAAATGTTATCTTTTCTTGCACTAGTAACTTAAACACCATCATCATGGACTCACATGAATCATCTTATATATACACTTCATCTGGAGTCACATTGAATAGTCCCACATTGTCCACACATCATAACATACCAAATGATGGTGAAGAAGAAAATGTCATGCAAAATCTTCTATGAAATAGCACATAGTGCCAATGGCACCTCTTAGTGATTATGACATAAGTAGAGCAATGCAAGATGGAATCAACACCACTTCTACTCAGAGAAAGTCACAATCATATGCAAGAACTTCATCAAAATACATTATTTGTACCTTAAGAACATTTCCAGTGCTAGCATATACAATAATAATAACATCCTGTGGCCAATGGAGTGAATACATGAACCTAAAAACTGACTTTTGATGCAACTTCTTACAAGGAGGTCGGGTCCTTTCAAAAACTTGCGAGGTGTGTAATTCATCACTTCGAAGATCTCCGCCAAACCATTCTACATAAAACTTCACAGAACTTAAAATTTTAATGTTTCGCCATTTGACTACTAGTGCAGGTTGTGAAACTCTTATATCTCCAAAACCATAAGGTAGATGACCTTGAAATATTTTGCATCAAATCCAAGATGGAGTAAAAACTCTTATCATAAGAGGATTCATCATTAAACATCACTAATCTATCCGGACAATTATTTTTCTGAAAACCATATGTCAAAAACTAAATTTGATCAAATCTGATTATTTCACCTACACTCCAAGGTTGAGAGATACCAAAAAACACATAAGTAAACAAAAACTGAAATAAACAAATGAAAACTTTTTGGGTGATGTTGATTGTCAATTCTCTCGGGGTGCTCCTGCATTACAAATTAAGTTGTTTAATTAAATTATGAGTGAGTAAATTCTTGTGAGAATTTGGTTATGAAACAAATAATTTTTTTTTATGAGTAAGATAGATTTCTTTATATTAATATCAAAAAAGTTTACATTCATCACAATATCCTAGGGTAGCAGACACCATAACTAACAAAAAATACAGAAGATCCACAGGGTCAAAAAAACTATCCACCATTAATGCTAAAGCTGCTACTATAATAAGGCTGAAGCCTAAAACTATTACTAAAACCATTTATACAACAGTCAAAGTTAGATACCCTAAAATTGAAAACAAAAGGACTACGACCAAACCCCAACATGGAACCCCAAAACTAGCCCTAACCATAACCAAAGAGATCTAACTCACCGTAAAAAAAAAAATGTTCTAGGAAAGCAGATGAAATTCATATTCCCATGCCTCATTTGGAATCACCACCATCTCGAACCTTTTTTTTAAGTACTCTGCCCCTACTGCGGCCAACTAATGGTGCTCAATGAGTTCCAATCTATTCAAATCCAATAGAAAATAGAAAAATTTCATGACTATAACTGAATTCTGTAGGTTGTCAAGGTTGTGAGGCTGAGGGATACCCACACCAAGATCTATTGCAGCCAGAGTCTCCTTCAACGTGACAAGAAAATGCTTCCTAAATAGTCTCTCTATGATCACCTTGGCATCTGCTTTCTGCACCTTCGCATCTAACACACTCACCAAAACCCTAGACAAGATGTCAGAATCCACACGATATCCTTGAGCCCCAACCAAGAAACCTTTTCCCAACAAACACTTCACTGATGCAATAATGAGGAAATCAAGATGACTAGTTAACATACCCAGGCATTGCTCTGACACTGGCCCAAGGAAGGCCATTTGTCTCTTAGAGCACAACAATCGAATGAGAATTACCATATTCCCATCAACAACTCCTTTACAGACACCCTCAAAATAAACTTTGCCATGTGTATGAAATGAGAGGGAGGCTGAGATAAAGGAATGAATGACATGATGAATAGGACACTGACAGAGCCAACACTACTTTCCATAATTAACGTCCTAAAAATCTAGTTGGACCTAAGGCAAAACTCGTGTGAGACAAGCTCAAGCACAAAAACATCATTTAAGAAAAATAGAAGCCACCCCCCAGACCAACACCTTGGCTCCCACGAGTCAGCCACTCCACACAGTTATTCTTCTGTCCACTAGCTTCTCCATCAATTTTGAGTTTTTTAGAATTAGGGATCTTGCCACGCCTTTTCTTGTCTCCACAATCTAGAGAAATTTTTATCAATTCCAATTGAAAGATGCCTAACTTCCCATTCTCCAATGAGCCAGAGGCCCATTCCTTTCCTCCATCTCTAAACCTGCATTGAGGAAATCATCATTGTCTTCCCACTTTGCATCCAAATCTGTCCCTTCACAATTACCTCCAAGGGAAGCTTCCTTAGCTTCTTGAGCTAATTCCACCAATTCTTTGATGACCTCTAGGAGAGAATCAATATTCTCTAATCTAACCCCATTATCGATCAAATGTAAGACTTCATCCTCCTTCTCATCTAGGGCTAGATCCATTTATAAATTTGTTTTGACCTCATCTACTTCATCTGAATTCACTTCCTCATCCAAGGGTTGCTATAGCTTTTTCAATTCACCATTAGGGTCAATAGGCTCCATATTCCTATCCAAGCACCCAACCCCAAAACCCACTAGGACAAGATCTGGATTCACCTTGCATTCCTTGAAACTGGGCCAATCCCAAGATCACCATCCTTGAGTGCTTACCAGACAGCCTGACAGTTTAGGTTCATAAATCAGGGGTTGTTTGAGCGTGCTCCATCCTATGATGATCTCAAGCTCTCTACAATGGGATTCAGAGGGCTAAATTTCCACACAAATCCTGACACAAGTCTCAGTCCCATCTTTCTCTATCCATTCTTCTAGACACACATACTTTCCTAGGTTGTTTCCAATATCCTCCAAAATGTCAAGCTGCCAAAATTCCAAAGGAAGGTTGGGGAGTTGATACTAATCATGAACATATTCCATCTGATGCCTAGTAGGGTTAAACCCTACTTCCCACTTGCGAATAAATAAGACAAACCCATCAATCAACTAGATTCCTTCCAGGATTTCACTTTTGATAGTGGAAGTCAGACAAGTGACAATGAAATATCTATTCGCTAAGGCCTTGAATCTTAGATCTAGCCCCCATCATCCCTGCCACAAAATCCTAAGATTCTCTCTATCAACATTTAGACCAAACTATTTTATGATTAAACCTAGTTCTTTAAGGCACCTAATCGAGGGACCTAAAAAATTGGAGCTCAATGCCATAGTTTTCGAATCCCCTAGCCCATGATAAGAGCCATGTTATGCAAAATGCTTCTTATCGATGCAACCCTTTCTAAAGAAATTAGGGTTTCCCATGTGTGGAGGCTTCCATCTGCGTCTGTTCAAAAAATCTTGATTTTCTTGTCTAGGCTGGTTGTGCCAACCATGACGATTCTTATTAGGGCCTTTCCCTCATCTTCTGCTCCAAACATTGAGATCTAGAGACTTCCCTCTGCACTTTTTTGCCTTCTTACACCAACCCTCCACAAGCACCCTTTCTTGAATCTGCTCCTAGGTAAATTCATTTTCTACATTAGCCAGCCAAGAAAGGGAACCCGCCTTCTATTTTCTCCCAATCATATTATTTGCTACCTCCCTAGCAATCAAAATGCCTTTCCGAGCCAGAATCTCCCCCTCCTTCTGCCTTTCGCCTACTTGTTTGCATTTTTCACTTCATGGCATCTCTTTTTTTATTTTTTTCATTGTTGTATTAATAAAATGATTATATGATTTGATGACTGATTCGAATGTGATTTATAAGCACATTAACTCTTCTTGGAATGTATTAAACAAATAATTTTTAATGTTAAACAAATAATTTGTTTTCTTAAAGTCTGCAATATTATAACAAAAATTGTAATATTTATATTGATATAATATTCATATTAATATCATTATTTAATTTTGACCATTGTATAGTTGTTTTATTCTCTTATATATAATATTAAAATAAAAATATTGTAGTGATCTAAATATTAATAAATTATTATATTATGTAATATTATATTCATATTAATATGATTGTTTAAATTGGATTCAATAGAATAATATAATTAATAATATATTAACAATAATATTTATATTAAATTATTGATTATAATGTATTTATATTTATATTATAGTATATTATAGTAAAAATGAAATATTGATACATATTTGTATATAAGTATTAAATATTAATATATTTTAGATCTAAATATTAATATATTATATTGTGTAATATTTATATTCATATGATTATTTAATTTTTAATCCATGTTTAAGAGTAAGAACTGTATACACCTAAAAATGGCTAAGTTGAATTAAATAAAAGTAAAAATATTTATTTTATTCTCATTCCTCTATCAATGAATAAATTCACTAATTTATTTATATGATTCACATCATCATAATTCTACAACAAATCAATTTGACAATTCTTCTAATGTCATCGCAAATTAAATAATTCTAAATTATTTAATCAATCATCATATCCCAAAGTCAAAAGTCCATAATTCCACATCATCTAATCCACATCATCATGTTGCACACATAATTAAATATTTTAATATTTAATTATCTATCTATCCTCACCCACATGTCATATTATTCCTCCAACCATCCCTATTCTCATTGGGATGGTCTCTGCATGCCATCTTGGTCAAAAGGCACCTTGAGACACTTGTCACATAAGTCCATATATTCCTTCCAACCATCCTACAAACAAGGTCTCCTTCTTTAACCTTCACTCTATGGTCTTGGTGAGCCTTGTGACATGTGGCCTCATGTCAGACCTTTCTCTCCACCTTGTCAAGGTGAGAGGAACATCTTCCATATTTTTCTCCCTCAACCCAACCAATTTGATCTTCATCGTACACATTACAAGACTTCTTATCCACCATTGAGATCATGACACTTCGAATTGGCCCCTCCTTGGCCTATAAAAGGAAAGCTCATTCCCTCATTTCAAGAATCCAAGAGCTTTTGTAATCTTACTCTATAGAAATTCTACTAGTGTGACTTTGGTAAAATATCTTCATTACACTTGCATACTTCGTTATCATCACAATCATCCAACCATGTCTCCATATATCTATTATCCATCTTCATAGAGTTGCATTGTTAGTTTAATCTTCATCGCACAATCCATCACTGGCCATTCTCCTATTGTCATCTTCAACATCAAGGAAGTACATACTTCTGAGAGTGCAACTCATTCATAAGATCAATATGAGATAGGCAATAATGGAAGCTACGAGGTAAATCAGTCTATGAAGGTAATATCTTTGTTTATTGTATTTTCATCAATTTCATTGAGTTATTGGATAGTATGTAGTTTAATATACTATTGTTCATATTTCCTCTAACATTTTTGGCACCCACCATGGGGCCTAGCCCCATTTTAATCTCCATTTGAGTTTTTTTGTAAAGGTACTGTCATGATAGGTCATTTCGGTGCATTCACATTCCAGTTATACACATTCAAAGATTCATGCTGCACATTTACCTTTCTGCACATTCACTCAGTCTTTCCGCGCATTTACTACTTTTTGCTGTGCATCCACGATTCTACACATTTGCCCCATAAAACTACACATTTATAGCATATTCTAGTGCATTCACAATTTTGTACATTTGCTCTGTAGTGCTGCACATTTACAGTCTGTTCCTGTACATTCACATTCTGACAAAAAGTTGTGTTGCTTTGCAAAGCTTTTCCATACTAATTCTTCTTACAAGTGTAGGAGCTTGGTTTAGTCATTTA
Source organism: Cunninghamia lanceolata (assembly GCA_027924645.1). NCBI lineage: Eukaryota > Viridiplantae > Streptophyta > Pinopsida > Cupressales > Cupressaceae > Cunninghamia > Cunninghamia lanceolata. Next base: position 1,129,828 of record BSBN01001418.1, on the reverse strand, counting down.
AGATGCATCATAAATTCATCTAGATTTAATTAGGAGGATGTAGTTTGACATCTTCATGCAAAATTTTGCCTAGATCTAATTAGGAGGAAGTAGATTGTACTCTTGCATTACAACTCGCACATAGTCCCAACCTAGGTCGATAAAACTGAACAAATTTTTCATTTTACTATCTTGCACTACAAACTCTCATTTAGCTTAAATAGGGGAAAGTAATTTTTTTGATTCTTCAACAACAATCTTCACATAGATTTGTTTAGGATAATAAAATTAACCATCTTGTCAAAGTTTTTTCTATCTTGTCAATTTCATGTGCTTGGTAGAGTAAAACACACTTAGTTTTAACTCTAGGAGGATAAAGGACCAGTGTATTATGTGTTTGCAAATGGTGATAGGACTATGCTCTCGTCTTTTTTAGTGATTAAAATGCCAAACTCATCATTTTATTTGTGTAACCTTTAGAAGAGGCCTGCCCTTGGGATTACGTTTCTTCCAAGTGAGATGACCTCAGGCTAAAGCCAAGCCACTTCCAACCTACTTTAAATAAATTTTGTTTGTGATGAAAGGCACAAACAACAGGTGCTGCTGTGTTATACCAAGAAAAGTTTCTCATAGTACCCTTATGGTGCATTTAAATCTATTCAGCCTAACCTCTTAAGGTTGGGAAGCCTCCATAACGGAGCGAATTACCACACGTATAACCACCCAAAAGGATGCCCAAACTAAAAGCCAATTATTTTAGAAAGCCAAAAACCCCTATTTGTTGATGTAGGAGGAACTCCTCTTAAGTTGTCCAATGTCATACACTCATTTAGTGTGGAGACAAAAAACCCAACTCTTCAGAGGGATTGTAATTTGGTATCCATGAGAAGTGATTACACTGTAAGGGGGAGCATGTGCTACCAAGTTACTAACTGTCTGTCTTTATGTAAGTGGATGGAGTAAAATCCAAGTTGGAATTTGATGAATATTGCCCTTGCCATTCTTAGGATTGTACTTATTTTTTTCATTTATCAAATAATCATGGAAACCTCTTGTTTACTATGTTTTCTGGCAATAAATTGAGTCAAGACAATACCACAAACATTAGAGCAACTTAGGAAAATGTGCAAAAACAAGCCAAACTGATAAACTGAGACAAAAAGTAAAATTTCTGTAGTCCTGCACATACACTGAATCTTGCTATGCATACACTAAATCCTATTGTGCATTCACATGATATTGTTGTGCATGCACAACATATTGTTGTGCATACACAAAATTGCACATTCAAACCATAGAACTGTGTATTTGAAACACAGTAGTGCACATTTAAAATATAGTCCTGTGCATACAAATCTGCTCATTTACCATTTCTTCCTACGCATTTGATGCTGTGCATCCACAACAGAGAATTTTTCTATACAATTTGAGACAAAAGTGAAACCATTTTCGGATACCCTTTTTTCTCTAGTATACACTTGGAAAACAACTTCAACCTTGTAGTCACATCCTCATACCATTTTCACAACATCACCTTTGCATATCATTATCTTACTATCCAAACACATCAAACCAAACCAAAACTTGCATCAAGGCATAATTGATAATCTACCAAATTCAAACAATATCTAGCTTGTTTCGTAACATGATTCCAATCATCCTTCACATCAAAACTATACTTTTGTCTCTTGATAAAAGAATAGTCTACATCAATAGTGGAGATCATCTATCCCTATTTTGACTACCTTTTATCGACATTTCAATTGCTATTACCACTATACCTCAAGAACACCTTGTTTGGACAACATAGAATCAATATATAACCTTAGCAAAATCTAGTTTAAACATATCCAATCAAGTTCACCTCATATCATATCAAAACATCAAACCAAGTCCACCTAGTCTCACAATCCAACTTCACCCACATCTCAAACTTGCATGGTTCAAACTAGGTCCCAAGTGAAACAAAAGCAAAAAATGGATCCCTTTCGCAATAGAGGGCATAGTTTTGATAATGAGGAAATTAACCGAGAGGAAATCCTTAAACATCTCCAAGATCCAAAATTTCAAAAGATAATGGATAGGGTCATTGCCACGGATCCCCATAAATATTTTCTTATGCTAGATCAACAAGGAGCTAAGTTGCCCTCAGATTTTGATGTCTCAAATCTAAGAGAGAGCAACTCCTCAAATGAAGCTGAGTCATTGAAAGATGGCTCCAAAAATGACAAAGATGGCTCCAAAAATGATAAAGATGCCTCCAAAACTGACAAAGATGCTTCTAAATCAGAAAAGGCTAATGATACACCCAATCCCTTGGACACATTAACAACACAAATCCAAGCCTTGCAACAACAACTAGTGGACATCCAAAGTGGGACAACCACAAAACACTTCCCTTGAGAATATCTCACCTTATCCCTTTGATAAATATTTGCTCATGATACCTTTTCCCTCAAGGTTTGAGGTTCCAAAATTTGATAAATATAGAAAAAAAGGTGATCCAAGACATCGTATGAGGGAATTTAGTGCCGCGTGCCTAGAAGTCACACACAATGAAACAAATCTTATGTGACTATTCCCAAGAAGCTTAAGAGGACAAGATATGGAGTGGTTCTCATGCCTACCTCCCAACATCCACACTTTTGATGAACTAGTAGACAAATTTGTAACACATTGCTCATACAATATCGAACTCAAAATCTCCATGTTGGATCTTTGTAATAACAAACAAGAAGGGGGAGAATCCTTCGCCTCTTTCCTACAAAGATGGAGACAACTTGCAATCAAGTGTCCCTACCACATACTAGTGAAGCAAATGATAGAAATGTTTATTCACAATCTATCCACGGAAATAAGATATCAAATCCAAATACAATGCCCAACTACTTTTAGTAAGGTCATTGAAATGGGGCTACTCATCGAAAAAGCCTTGATAAGAAAGGGGAAAATTAAGCTATACAAAGACACCCCTAGTTTAAGCAACAATGCGGACAAGTCACGATTTTGGACTAAGAACAAACCCATTGTGAATGATGGTGTTGTGGATGCTAAATGTGTAGTGCAAAAACTATTAGTTTAAGGATAGACAACTGAGGGGGGGGTGAATTAGTTGTCACCAAATCATATTCCTTATTCACTTAATACCTTTTTATATTTCAACAACATATCAATGCTTCAATCATGAAAGCATAATGCAATAATTCAAGAGTAGAAAAAAAACTCAACACAAATAACACCAAGATTTTAACATGGAAAACACAGTTAAGGGAAAAACCATGGGGTGACTAACCCAAGATTATATTCTCTGTTAAAAGAATATGAAGAATAAAAAGGCACTTGCCAATTAGGGCTCACTACCAGAGCACACTACTCAGAAGAGGCCCACTGCCTATAGGAGACACATTGTCTATAGATTAATATAAATATTACATACTTGAATTGGAGATTAGCATCTTTACTATGCTTGAGTTAGTTCCATTAAAGCTCAACACCTTTGCTCTACTTTTCGCTCCTTTCCTTTACCACCTTCGCATAATGACCACATGGATACTTTTGAAATGACTTCGCAACTCTTATTTATACATGACATCAACTTTGGAATGATCATCAAAGTCGGCACAACATACACTTATTTTATTATAGAGCATTTAAAAAAATACAACTTGACTTGTTACGAAAACTTCTTGTGCATTACTACACTATCAGCCACATATAGTTGGGACTTCAATCTTCTTCGAGAAACACGCCATGCTTTGCAAAACACCTTCAAGATCATCTACAACATGTGTAAATCATCCAATCAGCTAGGATTGGGAAGATCACACCCAAAGGTAAATCTTTAATTACGAGCTCAGACTTAAATGTGGATCAATAACACAAATTGGACACAATCTATAGACCATCACAAGCCTTCCTAAATCACCTAGAACATTCGAACCACTTCTACTTACTGCAATCATTTGTATCTTCATCCAAAACCTCAAGAACATAGCTAGTCATCTCTGTCATACTAGAAGGATTACTTAGGAACCTCCAAACTATGAGCTAATAGAGTTTTCTATTCAAATTAGCTTCCCAAACATGCCACCAGATCTACAGAGCATGATCTTGAATTTCTAGATCTTACAAAACCTATTTATGGCACTCTATCACCACTGAACAGCTGTCAGAAGAAATTTTACTCATATGGTCATAATTTCTTCAAATCTTCATGCAGACCTCTGAAATCTTGTCTGGAGAACTTTCAGACACATATCTACAAACCCTTTGATGCGCATACTCTAATCTTCAATTGGATTGGATCTTTGCCTCATAGGACTTCACTATCTTCATTGTTCTTCTCTGTTTCTGATGGGGCTAATTTTCTCAATATCCTTAGCACACAACTCATCCAATTCTTGACATCAATGCAATAGGAGTATATTGACATCAATGACAACATCGGTTAGGCCCATACTTGATGGCAACATATGATGTGAAAAACTATTTTGACCATCAAGACAAGAACTTCTCCTCACTGACTAACAGAGCTCCCCCTATCAGCATCAATCATTCACATGTCTTCTTTATTTCTCCCCCTTTGATTAGCAACCACTTTGTTTTTCACATGTTTTCTCTCCCCCTTTGACATCAACGGCAAAGGGCACATATTTGCAACTACTTCTCATATTTTAGAATCATACTGACTACTCCCCTTGAGTAGCAGCTTCCTATCATCAATCTAGACCACAAGATATGGTTGTGAGATCCGCCAGACTGATGCACATCAGTGCACCTTAATTCAGAACCGAAGGGGTAATAACCCCTAACTTCTCCCTGAGATACTCAAACAAGTCCTTAGGTAGAGGTTTAGTAAAAATGTTTGCAATCTGATCCTTTGAGGGCACAAACTCCAATCTGATTTCATTCTTGTTCACCTACTCTTTCAAAAAGTGAAACTTGATGGATATATGTTTTGTCTTTGAATGCAACACTCAATTTTTTGATATATTTATTATACTTGAGTTATCACAGAAGATTGTGATAGGTTCTTCATACTCTACTCTGATGTCTCTTAGCATTTGCTTCATCCACAGTACTTGAGTGCAACTACCTACTACTGTAATATACTCTGCTTTTGCAATGGAAAGAGATATTGCCTCTTGTTTCTTACTTAGCCAAGAAACTAATCTTTTACCCAAAAAGAATGCACCACCACTGGTACTCTTCCGATCATCCACATCTCTTGCCCAATCAGCATCTATGTATCCATGAAGAGAGAAATCATGATCCCTAGGGTACCATAAACCATACTCAACTGTTCCCTTCAGATATTTAAGAATTCTCTTAATTGCCATGACATGAGACTCTCAAGGATCAGCTTGAAATCTAGCAACAAGACCAACAACATTCATAATGTCAGGTCTAGTTTGAGTAAGGTATAGTAGTCCTCCAATCATTAACCTGTACTTTTTCTGATCAGCCTTAGAAGATTCATCATCTTTGCTTAGTTTACACCCAGTTTCCATGGGAGTATTCATTGGCTTTGAATCTTCAATCCAAAATTTTGTCAGCAATTCTTTCACATATTTGGTCTATGAAATGAAGATTCCTTTCTTTGTTTGAGTGATTTGCAGACCCAAGAAGAGATTCATTTCCCCAAACATAGACATATCAAATTCACTTTTCATTTGATTTGTAAAAATCTTGCACATTCTATCTTTTCCTCCAAAAATGATATCATCAACAAATACTTCAATAATCAAGATATTTTCATGACCAATCTTGAAGTACAAGTTATTGTCAGCAGTACCTTTGTTGAAACCAATCTTCAAAAGATGTTTATCCAGTCTCTCATACTAGGCTCTTGGGGCTTGTTTGAGTCCATACAATGCTTTCTTCAACTTGTAGACCATATCACCATGATCAGACAATTGGAATCCATCCAATTGCTGAATGTATACCTCTTCTTCCAAATCACCATTTAGGAAGGCAGACATGACATCCATCTCATATACTTTGAAATCCTTGAAGGTAGCAAAAGTAAGAAGTAATCTGACTACTTCAATTCTTTCCATCAGAGAAAAAGTCCCTTCAAAGTCAACTCCTTCTACTTGAGAGTAACCTTTACAAACCAGTCTGGCTTTGTTTCTTATTACCTCACCATCTTCATTCAGTTTATTCTGGAAGACCCACTTTGTCCCAATCACATTTTTATCCTTAGGTCTGGGAACAAGATCCCAAGTGTGATTCTTTTCAATCTACATCAATTCCTCCTCCATTTCTTTAACCCAACTTTCATCATTGTATGCTTCACTTACTAATTTTGGTTCAACTTTTGGAATTAGACAATACTTCACTGAGTCTTGAGCAATATTTCTTCTTGTTTGAACACATTTGCTTCTATCTCCTATGGTCTAATCTTTAGAGTGATTTAGCCTTACATACCTAGGAGTTTTGGGGTTCTCTTGCACTTCTAATTCTTGGATAGGTTCATCCAATCCTATCTCTTCCTCTTGTATTTCTGGATTCTCCATATCAGTCTGAATTTGGACTAGAGTTTGGACTTGTTCTTCTTGGTTTGAGATATCATTTTGATCATCTGTTTCATACTCATAGTACTTTGATGGATTTTCCATGCCTTCATCAACCTTCACATTTGTACTTTCTACAATCTTTCTCAATGTCTTGTTATAACACCGATACACTTTTCTTGGAGTGGAATATCCCAAGAATATTCCTTCATCACTTCTATCATCAAACTTTCCAAGATCTTCATCTCTTTTGATATAGCACTTACTACCAAAGACTCTAAAATATTTCACAATAGGAGTGATGCCAAACCATAGTTCATAAGGAGTCTCACCAGTCTTGCCTTTGATTTGTACTTGATTAAGAGTGTAAATAGCAGTGCTCACAGCTTCTCTCCAATAGATCTGAGGAACATTGCTTCCATCATCATGGTCCTAGAAGCTTCCTGAATGGTCCAGTTTTTCTCTCCACTACTCCATTCTGCTGTGGGGTCCTTGGAGTAGATAACTGTCTCTTTATCCCATGTTTCTCACAGAATTCTATGAACTCTCCAGATGCAAACTCTCCACCTCTATCAGACCTGAGACATTTTATGTTTATGCCTATTTCATTTTCTACCATAGACTTGAATATTTTGAATTTCCCAAGTGCTTCAAATTTCTCTTTCTAGAAAGTCACCCACATCATCTAGGAGTGGTCATCAATTAGCAACATGAAATATCTATCTCCTTGTAGACTCTTGATTCTAGCTAGACCACATAGATTAGTGTGCACCAAATCTAACAATTCATTTGAAGAATGTTCCTTGCTTTTGAATGAGACTTTATTCTGCTTACCTAACTAACACTCCTTGCACAAGCTATTAGTAGGTTTCACCAATTTTTGAAGATCTCTTATAGCTTGGGTGTTGCTTATCTTAATGATATTATCAAAATTCACATGACACATTCTCCTATGCCACAACCAACTTTGATCAATTTGAACAAATAAGCAACTTTTTCCAGTACCAACCAAGTGAAAGATGTTACCTTTTATCTTAGTACCGGATGCAATCTCAGTTTTAGAGCTTTCAAAGATCTTGTATTTTCTATTTTTGAACCGGAGATCATAACCTTTGTCTACCAACTACCCAATACTGAGAAGATTATGCTTTAGACCTTCAACATATAAAACATCATTGGATCCATCAAAATAAATGGTTCCTTTGCCTTTGATTTTGACAACAAAATTATCTCCAAATTTTACAACACCTTCATATCTTTCTAGGTTTATGAATTTATTCTTATCACCAGTCATATGGTGAGAGTATCCACTATCAATGACCCATTCATCCTTTTCTTCAACCTAAGTAGCCAGAGCCCTTTCTATCTTGAGATTGTCATATTCAATTGGCATTGGATCTTCTTCCTTGATGGAAATAAACACCCAGCCACTTCCAGATTTGGTTCCTATCTCATATTCATCATCTATTACTCCTTCATCATCATCTTCTTGAACATAGTAACACTTCTTTTGAAATATTGATCTATTATGGTTAGGCCTTGAAAATCTTTCTGGACACCTTGAGGCAAAATGACTGATCTTGTTGCAATTGAAACATTTGAAAGATAATTTTCCTTCATACTTACTAGATCCTCTTGGCAATCTTTTTGCAATAAGGGCTTCAAGTTGAGCAGATTTTGCCTCATCTTCTTCCATATCTTTTTTTTCTTTTTCATACCATGATAATTTCTTTGAGGAACTTTCTCCTAGATCATATCTTTGTTTACCTTTTGTAGAGGCACTAGCTTTGAATGCAGATTTAGTCTTGGGGAGAGCATCTCCAAACTTAGCTAATTCAAATACAGCTAACTTTCCAACCAGTTGATCCCTAGTGATATTTGATAAAGATCTGAATTCCTCAATAGTAGCAACCTTGTGTTTGTAAGCAGGAGGTAAGGGTTTGAGAACTTTGGCAACAATCTCATCTTCATCTAAAGTTCCACCAGCACATCTAATGCCACAAAAAAGCTCATTTACTTTTGGCATAAATGTAGTGATATTCTCATCTTCATTCATCTTCAGATTTTTGAATTTTCCTTTCAGACTTTGTAGTTTGGCACATTTAACATATTTGTCTCCTTCATGCAGAATTTGTAGCTTTTTCATATGCAGTTTTTAATTCTATAACATTTGTTAGCTTTGTATTAGATAAGGCACTTAGTAAGACTTCTTTAGCTTGAAGATTATCTTTAACATCTCTGATTTCATCTAGAGTTGTCGGTCCATTCTTTGGAGGAATATACTCTTTTGTAGTCATGTTCCAATATTGAAATCCCATACACTATAAGTGACATTCCATGCAGCTTTTCCAAAGAGTGTAGTTCATTCCATCAAACCTCAAATTATCCTTCTTGTAGGAAGACATCCTAGATCTCCTCAAGTGGTTAAGCTCTTTTAGATGAACTTATCTCTGATACCAATTGTTAGTTTAAGGAAAGAGAACTGAGAGGGGGGTGAATCAGTTGTCACCAAATCCTATTCCTTATTCACTTAATACCTTCTTATATTTCAACAGCATATCAATGATTCAATCATGAAAGCATAATGCAATAATTCAAGAGCAGAAACAAAATCAACACAAATAACACCAAGATTTTTAATGTGGAAAACTTGGTTAAGGGAAAAACCACGGGGTGACTAACCCAAGATTATATTCTCTGTTAAAAGAATATGAAAAATAAAAAGGCACTTGCCAATTAGGGCTCATTGCCTGAGCACACTACTCACAAGAGGCCCACTGCCTACAGGAGACACACTATCTACAGATCAATATAAATATTACATACTTGAACTGGAGATTAGCATCTTTACTATGATTAAGTTTTATTAAAGCTCAACACCTCTGCTCTTCTTTTCACTCCTTTCCTTTACCACCTTCTCATAATGAGCACACGGATACTTTTGAAATGATGTCTCAACTCTTATTTATACATGACATCGACTTTGGAATGATCATCAAACTCAGTACAACATACACTTATTTTATTATAGAGCATTTACAAAAATGCAACTTGACTTGTTACGAAAACTTCTTGTGCATTACTACACTGTTGGCCACATATAGCTAGGACTTGAATCTTCTTCAAGAAACATGCCATGCTTCACAAAACACCTTCAAGATCATCTACAACATGTGTAAATCTGGTCAGCCAAGATTGGGAAGATCATCACCCAAAGGTAAATCTTCAATTACAAGCTTAGACTTCAATGCGGATCAACAAAACAAACTGGACACAATCTGGAGACCATCACATGCTTTCCTGAATCACCAAGAACATCCACACCACTTCTTACTACAATCATTTGTATCTTCATATGGAACCTCAAGAACACAACCATTCATCTCTATCATACTAGAAGGATTACTTGCAGACCTCCAAACTATGAGGCAATATAGTAGTCCATTCAAATTAGCTTCCCAAACATGCCACCAGATCTGTGGAGCATGATATTGAATTTCTAGATCTTACCTGACCTATTTATGCCAATCTGTCACCACTAAATAGCTGCCAGAACTAGTTTTACTCATATGGTCATAACTTCTTCAAATCTTCATGCGGACCTCTAAAATCTTGTCTGTAGAACCTTTAGACACATACCTAAAAACTCTTTGATGCACATACTATGATCTTCAACTAGGTGGGATCTTTGCTTCATAGAACTTCACTGTCTTCACTGTTCTCTGTTTCTGATGGGGCTAATTTTCTCAATATCCTCAGCACACAACTCATCCAATTCTTGACATCAATGCGACAGGAGTATGTTGACATTAATGACAATACCGGTTAGGCCCATACTTCCAATAAAAACAACCGATCTTCAATCTATCAAAATTGCAAACAACACACCATCCACCAAGCCTCAAAGCAATGAACAAAGACCAACCAACTTTCCTCCTAGAAGAGCGTTCACACCACTTGGGGATTCACTCAAATCCACCCTTGAGAAGTTAATAGGGGGCAACCTCATAACACTTACACTGGTGTGAGAGTATGAACCAAAATTTAAACCCTCTTGGTGGAGTGATTCTGACTTTTGCAAATATCACAGAAACAAAGGTCATAAAACTAATGATTGTCAAGGACTAAAACATGTTGTTCAAGACCTACTTGATCAAAAATGAATATCAATTGAAGGGCATACATCTAATGACAAGCATATAGCATTTAAAAATCCTCTTCCTCACTATGAGAAAGCAGGACCATCCAACCAAAATAACAATGGTGCAGACAAAGCAAACTATAATAACATTTCTTACGAGTACACCAATAATCATATCTCACAAAGTGATTCACATATAAATGTGATCACCATGAATAATAAGCTTGACTGTAATGTGACCACCCTTCGTAGAAACATTACTCTCAAAGGGGCTCCATCCAAGTCATCATCCACATTGAACCAATACAGCATCCTTGACCAACTCCATAAAACACCTTGCCCACATATTCATTTTGGAGTTATTATGTCTACCCCCATCTCACAAAGCCATCCTAGAGAAGGCACTCTTGGAAACAACTGTTCCTGCCAACCTTACCCAAGAGCAATTCCAAGCTATGGTGGGTCATCTAACCACACCCCACTTCTTCACTTTTACTAAAAATGACAACAGTCTATCACTCAACCACACAATGCATCCCTCCATATTGATGTCCAAATCCACAAACACCGAATAAAAAGGGTCCTAATAGATGGAGGTGTTGGTTTAAACACATGCACATTAAATTTAATCCTTGCATTGGGGTTTTTAGAAAATGTCATTGATCCTAATAAGAAACTAACTATCAAGGCATATCATGAAGAAGAGAGAACTTCCAAAGGAACTGTAGTCTTGCCAATACAAATTGGACCAGTAGAGAGAGATGTTGTGTGCCAAGTTCTTGACATGGATGTAGCATAAAACATCCTTCTAAGTAGACCTTAGATCCATGTGATAAAGGTTGTTCCATCAACATACCATCAATGTATCAAGTTCCCACACAATGGCCAAGAAATTACCATACAAGGTGACCCTGATCCATTCCAGTATTGCAACACCATCCAATCAAAACCAGAAGTTGTGATCCCCACCTAGTGAGCAACTTCCTCTTCTTCAAACCATACAGATCCAAGTTCTCTAGCTTCTACCTCCAAAACATCAAAGATTAAATTCAAACTCAAAGACAAGGGTGTTGGAGAGTATGTCATTGAGAAATCTTTTTGTCTAGCACAGTTACTTATATCACCAAAATCCTATGGAAAGCCATCCATGAACAAAGCCAAGTCATTGGAGACTTCTAAGGGTCCTTTCATTAGATGGGGAAACCTATCAGATGAGAGTGATGAAAAAGATGTCTTACAATGGATTTACAAAGATGAAGATAGTGAAATCACGCCAAATGACCGTCAACTTGAGCTACCCACTATAAAATATGGTCAAGGGTTTTCTATTTTACAAAGGATGGGATATGAAGGACATGGTCCCATAGGATTAATAAAAGATGGTCTCATAGAACTAATTCAACCCTCTACCTCCACAGCCCGAGACACTACTGGGTTGGGATACAAGGGTAAAGAGAAGATCAAAGTTAAGGAGAAACTCCAAGGAAAAGATAAACAAGCAGCTACCACTAACCTAGTGGAACAAATTCACTACTTACAAGAAGCTAGTGAAATAGATTCCAATGAGTATGAATGGCATAGCCTCTCAAAAATGTCTTGTGAAAATAAATGGGTTTACGTGGTTCAATATTATAGCTCTACTCACACAACGCATGAGGGACAAAGATCTAGGGCTAGATCGCTAGAGTTCAATCCACAATATGATGGAAGTGAACTTCATGAGGAGAGTATGATGTCACACTTGACGAATCAACTTGAGGAGAGTACCATAATAGTCCTTGTCAATACCTCTACATATTAGAATGACTCCTCCATTCTAACCATCACCACCCTTGAATTGGATCAACCAGATGATCCATTACCCCTAGTGCATCATGAATTGATAGATTGGGATCTAACATACACCCCTGACTAAGATACATTCCAAAATGATGATGCTATCATCAATTATCTAGAGCTTAGGGACCATTTACATGAAGGGGACCACAAGGCTGGCTTCTCCATTGAACTTAACAACATGGCATACTTTAGAGAGAGCACCAATCCTTTTAGTCACAAAAATGTAAAAATAAAAAGTAGATCTAACAGTGAAAACCGCTCTGTGGCAGTGTTGGATCACAAAAAAGGAAAAAGAAAAAATGTATATGATGGTGAAAACCTCTCTAATGTGCCAACAGATGAAGGGATTAACACTCTCCCCTACCATGTACATTAGGAGAGATCTTCAGTATTGATTGAACCACCTCAACCAGTAAACATTGACAAAGAAGTGAACCCAAGGATCATACACCTAGCTGAGTCATTATCTGAACAAGAGAGAATAGAATTCATGGAATTCTTTAAAATAAAGAAGATAAACTTTGTTTGGTCCTATGCAGACATGTCTAGGCTAGATCTTGATCTTATCATGCATCATCTTTCACTAGCCCTAGGAGCTAAGCCAATTAAATAGAAACTGAGAAAAATGCACCCACATATAGCATTAATGGTCAAAAAGGAACTAAAGAAACTACTAGATGTGGGGTTCATCAAAGCCATTGATTATTTGAAATGGGTTTCTAACATTGTACCTATTTCCAAGCCAGATAAATGGATCAAATTATGTAATGAATTTAGAGATCTCAACAAGGCTTGTCCAAAAGGTGACTTTCCTCTGCCAAACATAGATATCATTGTCGATCTAACAACAGGGCACACCATGTTGTCATTAATGGATGCATTCTCTGGCTTAACCAAATCAAAATAGCACCAAAAGATCAGCATAAAATAGCATTCACATGTCCTTGGGGTACCTATTGTTGGTGCGTCATGCCATTCGGACTAAAGAATGCAAGGGCAACATATCAGCGAGTAATGACTATGATCTTTCATGACATGATGTACACCATCATGGAAGACTACATCGATGATATCCTAGGTAAGTCACTCACCAGAGAAGGACATCTTCAAGTCTTGGACAAGATCTTCACGAGACTAGAGCAATTTAATGTATAGTTAAATCCAAAAAAGTGTATTTTTAGAGTCACATTTGGTAAACTCCTTAGATATATCGTATCAGCTAATGTAATAGAGGTGGGCCTGGCCAAGGTAAAAGCAATCATGAAAATGCCACCACCTAATAATCTGAGTCAGTTGCAATCTCTACAAGGAAAGTTACAGTCCATCAGAAGGTTTATCTCTCAACTGGTTGATAAGTGCCATCCATTCACACATCTCTTATACAAAAACATTCCATTCAAATGGGATGACATGTGTGAGCAAGCTTTCAGCATCTAAAGGAATATCTAATGAACCCACTAGTCTTGATGCTGCTAATTTAGGGTAAGCCATGGGTTCTCTATATCTCAGCTACACCTATAGCTCTTGGAGCTTTGCTAGCACAACAAAACCATGAAGGAAAGGAGAAAGCAATCTACTACATCAACAAGACACTAGTAGGTTATGAGATGCAGTATACACCAATTGAAAGAGCATTCCTTATAGTTATCTTTGCTTCACAAAAGTGGAGACACTACATGCTCTCTCACTCCATCAAGTTAGTGGCGAAGATTGATCCATTAAAATACCTACTCAACAAAGCTACCCTAATAGGTAGAATATCGAAATGGATCATGATGCTCAATGAATTTGATATTGAGTATGTAGATAGAAGAGCAATAAAGGGGCAGGTCATTGCAGATCAGTTGGCAGATGCACCTTTGACAAATGACAGCCCATTAAACTTTAAAGTTCTAGATGAGTCTATCTTCAACATCACTACCATAGCCTAGAAACTCTACTTTGATATGTCATATACTTAACATGGATCTGGAGCAAGGATTTTTTGGTAATACCACATGGAGATACAATCCCTAAGTCAGACAGACTTCTATTTCCATGCACCAACAATATGGTCGAGTATGAAGCTTTCGTCATTGGTATTAAAATGACAGTAGATTGGAAGGTCAGGGAACTTCATGTGTATAGGGACTCACAACTCGTCATTAATCAAATAAATGATGATTATCAAACTAAGGATGAGAAGTTGATACCATACAAGCATATGGTGGATGACTTCAAGGAATATTTTGTTGTTATATCCTTTGAATAGATACCAAGGTTGGGAAACAAAGCAGCATATGCAATGGCTACTACTGCATCCCCCCTTGACATACCTAAAAATCATTCTCATTATGAGTTCTTGGTGGAGCCGGTCTTCCATCCTGCTTATGAAATCCCAAAAACCAACACCATTTACCACATCGTAGGGTTTGATTCTCCCTTATACGGAAAGGTTTACACCTATCTAAACGAGAATATCCTACCACCTGACTTATCTAGCAACCAGAAATGAACATTCATATGCCAAGCATCCTGATATACCATCATTGTAGACACCCTGTATCAATGAGGTTTAGATGGTACTCTCCTTGGGTGTTTGGATAGTGAGGAATATTAGACCACTCTAAGTGAGGTACATGAAGGAATATGCAGGACACAATCTAGTGTTCCTACCCTGGAGAATAAGCTCATACATCTTAGGTACTATTGGCCAAATATGGAATCTGACTCCTATCATTTTGTCAAACGGTCCAGGAAATGCCAAATTCATGGTAATCTAATACATGCACCTGCTCAAGTGTTGCAACCCTTAATGACACCTTGGCCCTTCTACCAATGGGGACTTGATCTAGTATGCAAGATTCATCCTTCATCCTCCAACGACCACAAATTCATTGTCACAGCCACTAAGTATTTTACAAATTAGATTGAGGCCATTCCATTAACTAATGTCATAAGAAAACATGTATCCTCTTTCATCCTCAACTACATCATATGCAAATATGGTACTCCATTATCCATTGTCACAGATAATGGATGACCTTTCAAGAATCAGGATGTGAAAGAACTCTGTGATAAATTCCACCTTCAGCATCGCTTCTCCACTCCATACTACTTGCAAGCTAATGACCAAGCTAAGGCATCAAAGAAAACTATCCTGAAGATACTCAAAAAGACTGTCAATGATGTTGTCTATGACTGTCATATGTAATTGATTCTTGCTCTGTGGGCCTACGGAACCAGTATATGCACTCCCATAGGTGCGACACCATACGCACTCGTCTATGGCTCTGAAGCCATCTTGCCTATAGAAGTTGAGTTACCTTCCCTCAGGGCATCATTAAAGGGTCTCATAAATGATGAGGAATATATAATATCTAGGATCCAGGAGCTAGAGCTGCTAGAAGAATGAAGACAACATGCCTTGAACCATCATAAGGCATACCAACAGAGAATGTCAAGAAGTTATAATCACAGGGTCAAACCATGAGTCTTCCAAGTGGGTGACTTGGTTCTAAGGGAGAATCAAAAAATTAGAAAGGGGGAAATTTGAACTGAATTGGTTGGGTCCCTATGTCAAAGTTGCTGCTTCTGGATCAGGATCTTATCAGCTATCAACATCAGAAGGTGAACTATTTGATGACCCCATCAATAGTATGCACCTTCGAAGGTTCTAAACCTAAATAACCCCAATGCAAAGGATGTTAAAAATAAAAAATAAAAAAATAAAAAAAATGGTGCAATAAAAAGCAAGTGGTGAAAACATGGAAACATGCACTATTTGCGTTAAACCTCTTCCTCCATATTTTGGGAAAACCCAACCCACATCCATCTTTCCTACCATATCCATCAAATAACTTCATCCATTCACAACCACCTAACAGTAACCTATCATAGCTTGGTGCTCTGTCAACCTTATCACCTTATCCAATAAGATCATCCAATCTTATCATCCATCCTATCATTCTATCACAAGTCTATTGTCAGTATCACTAGTATCCCAAACTACGTTGCCTCTACATTATCATGTAGGTAAGGCCATCATTGATGGGCCCCTGAGGCTTCCCTTCCATCCATATCCTTAATCATATCGTAAACTTTTGCATATCTTCCATTCATCCATTTACCAGTGTTAGCCTTCAAGGTCAAACTACGTTGCCTCTGCATTGTCACGTAGGCAAGGCCATCATCAATGAGCCCCCAAGGCTTCCCAACCCCTGGGTCTTAGGACCACATCGTCCACCTAAAGTGAACTACATTGCCTCTATGTTATCAAGTAGGCAAGGCCATTTATCAATGAGCCCTCGAGGCACTAGGTTAGTCCCTTAGAGCCCATTTCTTCATGTCTATTGTCTTTTCGTCCATGATAAATCAATCCTTTACTTGACTGGGGGCAAATCCTCGACCTAGTTAGTGAATTGGATTTTTGAATGCTACAAATCAGAGGATAACATATTTGATCATGGTTTTATCACTAGATGGCAAGCAACACAACAAGAAAGCTTTAAACATCATCTCGACAAAGAGACATCAAACTAAACCTGACAACACTAGCCTATATAAAACTATCAAACATGACTATATCAGTTATTGCAAGAAAAATATATCTATGGCAAGAAGGTTTGGTGGTTGTTTAAGTCTTATATCTTAATTTTTGTTCCTATGTTTCCTATGCTACTCAAGGATGTCAAAAACTAGAGGAGCTATGATGGGATCATAATTATTTTATTTGTTTATTGTTTGTGGGTTTATGTTTAGTAATGTGAAACCTTTTCTAAAGACATGATCAACATAATGATCATCAAGGACATTAGAGGTCTAAACATGAAATAGGTATAATAACAAGTATACTCAACCATTTTTGCATATCATAAACATGTCCATAATCATAGAGTCATATCACAAACATAATAAACCATAAATGCATATCATTTTAGGTCATTAGGTTACATAAACATTGTAAATCATAATTGTCCATAACAAGTATCATATAGTCATGTCATCCATCCATTTTAGTCTCATACATAGAATATATCATTGAAAATCACAAGAAAACATAGAGTGCATATTCATCAACATATCTTATGTCATTGTACATACAGATATACATTATAGGTTTTTTTAATGCTATAAGTGTGTAAACATCAAAAACATGTAGAAATCATCACATATAAAATCATCGTATATAGCAACATCATCATGTCCAGTTTAATCATCATATTATGGTAGAATCAGTTCTAACATAAGCATAGACATCAATATCAAATGCATGTAGGTCATATATAAGCATAATCATCAAAACATCATAACATGAGTAATGTCCATCCATAATCAATACATCATAACATAGTCCATCGAATACTAGATCATATATATCATCATCATCAAAAGAATAATAATTTCCAAGTGTACAATCATATCAAAAAATTATACATCTTGAAATGTCCACAATGTGGTGTATACAAAATGATGTTGCAAAATGATACATATCTAATAACACCTAGGAGTGGCTACCACCTAAAGGTGCCAGCTATTGTAGCTGACCATCTCCACCACCACCTGATGTCCTTGCACCTGGTGGTCCCTTAGGTAGCCCCATAACTCCACCACTCTCCATAAATGTCCATTGAGACCTACTGCGGGAGCTCGGGTGAAAGCTACCTGCTCGTCCCTCTAGAGGCACTACCTTCTCATAGAGTGACAACTAGTAAAAAATCTCCTAGCCAGCCTTCACCATCTCGACTACCATTTTCCCTGTGGGACCATGTCCCCTATTCTATTGTACCTACTCAAGCAACCCCTACACCCTGGTATACCTCTGGATAGCAGTATCTCTCTCCAATCTAGTAGTCTGTAGCTCACCCTACAGTCAGATGCGCTGTCCCTACATCTAACCCAACTGAATCTACTACTGAGCGACCTGGACTCATAACCCTACAATCACCCCATCATCCTATCCCTATACAGGAGGCTGTATCTATCCCTACACTACCAACTATGCCTACTGGGTGGGATCTTTGTCTACCCGCTATCTCACCCTCCTATCATCTCCATCATCTCCATCACTGTCACCTCCACCTCCTTCATCGCCTCTACCATCATCACCCCCACCTCTGCCCACTTAGCTACCTCATCCTTCTAGTCATCTCCATTACCACTAAGGCCCCTCATCATCCTCCTCCCAATCATCTAGTCTCAAGGCCCACTCTCTAGGTACTGATTAGCAAGGGAATGGGTGCACAATAAAGTAATCAGTATAATCCTATGACATACCGACATACACAACTACTTGCCTCATCGGCCATGATTGGTAAAGAATTTACATGAACTTTGTCAATGCCTTCTCATAAGAAGCACTAGGACCCCATCGAGGAGGCTCCTTATGCATCCTGGCAAAGATGACATTCCTCTGGGGTAGCCCCTAGATCTTGCCAAACTACTGGTACACATGAGAAATGATGTGCCTCTCAAGTATATAGGGAGTCCTCCCTATTAGTCATTTGGTCTAGAAACAAAAAGGTATCTCCAAGGCATCCTCATCCCATACCTAGTAATCAATGTAAGGGTGCCACACAACTGAGTCAACATTGTCAAATACATGTTGCCAGTACTCTAGCTTTCCTAGCTTAGGCTGAGAAATACTCTCCTAGAACATATAAGAATATGACTAATCTCTACCTCGAGTGCCTATACCAATCAGCTGAGTAACCGCAATATGGCACCAAGCTCAAATCTATAGCAATGACACTCTGCATGACAAACTAGAGGATCCATCATACACAAACTGATGCAGATCATGATAAAGGTGTCCAAGCAAATAAACACCCCAAGCATATTGGGTGCCTTCTATAGTAATCTTCTCTAGAGTTCTCCCCCATCCAATAGCAAACCCATGTGACCTCCTGTCTGGACAAACTATCCCTCCAATCAACCCAACAATAACTGATAGAAGAGGCTCATAGTAGGCAACCATGTCTGCCCAATTGATCTATGTGCCATCAATCATCTCATCATCAAAGACTCAATGACACTCATCTAGCCCAGCCCTAGTCTGAGACTCGTACTTCACGAGTTCTTCATCGACTGAAATCCATAGAATCTGATGTACATCCTCCAAAGTCACAGTGATCTCCCCAGTAGGAAGATGGAATGTCCCATCCTCACTGTGAAGTGGCTCAGCAAGTGTAGTCAGCATACTGAGATTAGCCTGGATCTCAGGCATAAAGAAAATAAAAGATAAACTGATCGATCCAAGAATCAAGCGATCAATCTCTGTCAAGTATGGTCTAAGCAACTGTGTCACTAGAAATAGCTCCAAAGACATAAGTACATCATTAAGATCCTCCTACAATTAGCCAAACGTGCATTAATCAAACAAAATCAGCTAAACTGCAAATCTATCTATCAAACATCAAGAACATAGCTATTTTTAACAGGAAATCTATCCTATCATCTCTCCTAAGATTCTATCAATCTCAGAGATGACCTATCAGTTGGTAAACATCGATCATGATGCTAACTTTATAAAATTGTTAAGTATTTTACCTATCCAAAAATAGATGCATAGTTCTATTAATCATTTGCGCAGATTCAGGGTGGATGCATAGAATCCCCTTGTATTTGCATAGAAGCATTCAAATGTGCAGGTTCAGGAGGTATGTGTACAAAATTAAATCATCCACATAGAATTAAAACAAATGTGTAACATCCCCTTGTGAATGTGCAGTTCTATCCTATGTTTGAGAAATTAAGGTGTTTGCATAGATACCTGAGATGTTTGCACATAATCGTGGCATTTGTGTTGATTCATGGGGCAAATGTGTAGGATCATTCTTTCGGCGTATTTAGAAAACCTAAGTTTGACCTATGTTTTTGACCCTAATAAATGCACCTAATCTAAAATTGAAGGTGTACTTACCGGTGGACCGTACTCTGTTGGACGATTGAACCGTTGGATCCTCTCGAAGTAGTTCAACTCAACTAGAATCTACTGCATCATGGCTGACTATTGTTCACAACTACACTCTGATGTCCTAAAAACTCTCTAGAAAATACAAGTGTGCAAATGACTAGGAATGTGACCCCAAACTCATATTTATAGTGCATTAAACCCTAATTGGAGGTGTTTAACCTTGTGCATATTGGGGCATATTTTTTTTCATCTAATTTTTCTTCCACGTCAACCAATTTCTCCATCCACGTAACCTGTCATTCAACCTTTCTCATCATGAGATCATTTGTCATCTTGTCATCACATTCTTCTCAACCTTGATCTCTTGAGCGGGCATCCTATCATCATTAAACCTATACTAGGGGTAAAGTGGGGCGTGTATCAAAATCACGTAGAAAATTTTTATTCTTTGAAACAATGTGATAAAACACATTGTCTCAAAGAGGGGTAAAATGTATACACCTAAAAATGGCTAAGTTGAATTAAATAAATATATAAATATTTATTTTATTCTCATTCCTCTATCAATGAATAAATTCACTAATTTATTAATATGATTCACATCACCATAATTCTACAACAAATTAATTTTTCAATTCTTCTATTGTCATCCCTAATTAAATAATTCTAATTGATTTAATCAATCATCATATCCCAAAGTCAAAAGTCCATAATTCCACATCATCTATTCCACCTCATCATGTTGCACACATAATTAAATATTTTAATATTTAATTATCTATTTATCCTCACCCACATGTCCTATTATTCCTCCAACCATCCCTATTCTCATGAGCATGATCTCTCCATGTCATCTTGGTCAAAAGGCACCTTGAGACACTTGTCCCATAAGTACCTATATTCCTTCCAACCATCCTACAAACAAGGTCTCCTTCTTTGACCTTCACTCTATGGTCTTGGTGAGACTTGTGACATGTGGCCTCATGTCACACCTTTGTCTCCACCTTTTCAAGGTGAGAGTAACATCTTCCATATTTTTCTCCCTCATCCCATCCAAGTCAATACTCACCATACACATCACAATACATCTTCTCCACCGTTGAGATCGTGACACTTGTAATTGGCTCCTCCTTGAACTATAAAAGGAAATGCCATTCCCTCATTTCAAGAATCCAAGAGTTTTTGTAATCTTACTCTAAAAATTCTACCAGCGTGCCTTTGGCAAAGTATCCTTATTGCACTTGCATAATCTCATTATCATCACAATCATCCAACCATGTCTCCATATATCCATTATCCATCTTCATAGAGTTGCATTGTTAGTTTAATCTTCATTGCAAAATCCATCACTAGCCATTCTCCTCTTGTCATCTTCAACAACAAGGAAGTACATACTTCTGAGAGCTCAACTCATTCATAAGATCAATATGAGATAGGCAACAATGGAAGCTACAAGGTGAATTGGTCTACGAAGGTAATATCTTTCTTTATTGTATTTGCATTAATTTCATTGAGTTATTGGATAGTAAGTAGTTTAATACTATTGTTCATATTTCCTCTAACAAGAACAAAACGGTTTAAAGTTAGTTATCTTTCTAAAATTATGGGATTATTTAAAATAAATTGTTATGAATAGAGAAAGAAGTCTCAAAAGAAGAACTAAATAGCTCAATGATGACCATAACTTCAAGAAAAGAGGTACTCATCTCTTGCATACATTAACACATGGAATAATATTGAATTGGATTCATCAAGTCTAATAATTTTTTTTTACAGTAGACAGATTATTATTGGTTTCAAATTATTGCATTCAAACTGACCTTTTTTTTAATATGATCTCTTATGTGTTTCTCTACTTTGAGGCTATGGTAGTCTGCTTTCTATTAAAACTCAATGGTAATAAATTCATGGAGACAAAGGCTTAATCTCTTATAATATGTTGACTCTAAAACAAACAAGAACATCACGTGTATGATTAGAGTAATTTTTTTTTGTGTAGGCTTCTACAAATGTGGCACCAAAGATAGCTAGCTCGATGACACAAAAACAACATGAATCAATAATAGGAGAAAATGCAGTCAGATCAACTTTTGCAAGGTAATTTGCCAAAGGATATTTTGTTGTTGTGTACTCTAAAAAATCTAGTATATTTTTCTTTTAAGATGGTAGTGAGTGCTCCCCTACATAAGTCAAATGCAATTTTATGAGGGGTCTTCCAAAGGTTTTAGCAAAACCAATATATTAGCCTCTTTTATTTGTTTTTTAGTTTTTACTCTTCAAATCACAAGGCTTCAGATGGGCTTTGTTGCATAAAACTTTGGGACCGAATTGGGGATGTGGGTGAAGGATTTTCTCAATGTGGAGGGTGGTTCCATTTGAAAAGTAATGAATTGCTATGCATGAGGATGACTGTTGTCAATATGACAATCTATAGAACATTTTTGTGACATAATGTTCTAGTGTTTAGTGTACAAGAGAGTTTATGTATGGTGGGTTCATGTTGAAAGAGAGGATATTTTGAATTTGGATGTGGCAGTAAACAAGTTGGATGCAAGAATAGTTTTTTATACACATTAGTGGTATATGCAGAGCATTTATGTGGTTTATACCCTTTGTGAGGAGGGAATAGTTTAAATTTGGGTATGAAGGAATGCTATTTGTTCTAGTTTAAATTATTTTGGGGTATGCCTATGGGTGGTATACATAGAACATTTGTATGACTTACCCATTTGGGGAGGATTGAAGCAGTGAGAATGTTCTAAATTTGGATGCACAGAAACAAGGTTTTTTGTAGGTTAGTTATTTTGGCATTATACACATTGCTGGAGCATGTACAAATTATGTGTGATAATTCAAAATGCTCATTGTATCTTTGACTTCCCCACATGAAAACATCAAACAAAAGCCATGCATATTCAACTAGAGTAAAGCACAGGAAAACTAATTCAAGAGTAATTTATTTTTGTGCAGACTTCTACAAATGTGGCACCAAAGACAACTAGCTTGAGGACACAAAAATAACCTGAATCAAGAAAAGCAGGAGATGCAACCAGATCAACTTCTTCAAGGTAATTTTCTAAAGGATATTTTTTTGTTTACTCTAAAAAAACTAGTATATTTTTCCTTTAAAATGGTAGTGAGTGCTCCCCTAGGTTAGTCAAATGTAATTTATAGAATTCATTTTATCTTAGTTTCTGTTAGTTTTTCACTCTCATTCACTGAGGTCTTATGCATGTAATAGATGTATAATGTGGCTGATATTATGGATTTATAGGTCTCAAAAATCTCCTTGTGCAAGTAGGTTGGCTAACAAAGAAAATCGAGTAGTTACTAGTCTAAGATTTCTATTTTTTGTTACAACAAGCATACAATAATAGTTTTTACACAAAAACCAGGCAATATCTTATTTTGTAAACTCATTTATCTTTTAGATTTGAAGGAAAACTCATCAATCTTGTAGTCTAGGATATTTTAAGACATTAGAACAAAAGCTGACATCAGTCAATGAAGCTCTGCCCAAGCCCTTAGAAGAAGACCCCGCAGATACAACATCCCAAGAGAGGAATGAACCACTCAGAAATTCAAAGTCAATCTTCATCGATATGGAAGAACATATGAGTAAAGTTATAAAAATGCTCAATTTAGATTCTAATGAGAATGTCCTCATTATTGTCATTTATGGAAATGGGGGCGCAGGAAAATCCTTGCTAGCAAAGGCCATTCACAATTGCATTTATCTCAAATTCGATGCTACTTGTTTTTTATATAATATGCATCATAAATCCCAAAATACATTTATTTGCTTAAGAATTATATTATTTTATATTATAAATATTTAAAAGATTTCATTTTATTTTACTTTCATTGCTTACTCAATCAACTGTCATGTTTCATGCTTAAGAAATCCTCCTATGGACTTGTCATCTTAAATGTATGGACTTGACATCTCGCATCAAAAAATACATTGACTCCCTTTACAAATCTTGATTTTTCCATCCACTTGATCGCCTTGGTTAACTAATGTGACCATCAAAACATGAGCCATCAAAGAAAATTGTCCCACTTGTAACTTGTTCAACCTTCTGATGAACAAATGATGAATGGTTGTAGTTCAATTCTGGAAGGTACATCACAAATGCTACACATTGCCAACAAAATCCTCTAGAATCAACTAGGAGCCATCAGATATTATTAGTTTAATGGTTGAGATATATATAAAAATAAAATATATTTATATTTATATTGATTATTGTATAAAGGTTAAGGTGGCAATAGAGCGCAAGCCCTCAACTATGAAGATGGGCCTACCTCTTAATTTTGTGATGTACATGAAACATGATGATGTAATCATGATGAACCACATGGAATAGAACACAGTCCACTTGTCTCTATTCTAGAGACTTTATGTAGAATTTTGGGTGTGTCAATACTTTGGCCCGAAATAAAACTTGTGTCATCGATCTGCGATCATCTAACAATCAAAAACTATTAGAAATTTAGAATATTTTCTATTTATTGACATGCATGGTGGAAGTGACATATGTATTTTTGTAATAAATAAGGAATTTCATGAGAAGCATAATTGTACATTTTTCAGAAGGTAATTTATGTAGCTCATTTATGAATCATATAGCAGTACATGCTCCCAAAATCAATGCAATTTATCGAAGCATTTTATTCGCACCTACCTTATTCTACATTTTCATTGGTGTACTTTGGAGGAACTCTAGACTGTGTCTTCTATTGTTGTTGAACATGGCCATCTGGCAATTGCAACTAGGTTAGCTAATTGGTTCTTTTTCTTGTCCATTTCTTATAGTGATAAATATGATTTCTTTAAGTCAACTGTTGCCAAGAGACACTGCTAGGCATGTCAAGTGTTGTCACTAATGGTAACTAAATCTATCTTACACATCCGTATTGCATCATTTGATCATACCGAAAGTCAGATTGCAAATTTGTGTAAGTCCAGATAGACAAGAATAGAGCATATGACAGGGTTCATCACTTTGGTCCGTATTTCTCCATAGGTAATCATATTGTGTTGTGGATATGAGGGAATGTTAAGGGATGTCAGGGCTACCTAAATCCAAATTCTTAGCTTATGGTGATGAAGGGATTGAAAGTTACAAGCATCTAAATATTAGGTTTTGGTTAGACAATTCAATCCAGTGAAGAACATGTTGACTTGGTGTTTGATCCTTATGCGGATTAGGAGAATTTGTTGGTTGAGTAATTTGTGTGATCTAGTGGTATTGTCTGACATGTGTGATGACTTTAATACATAGGTTTTGGTCCACATTGATGTTTGTGTATGAATTTGGCCGATAGAACAGTGATGTTAAAAAAGTTTCTAAGTTTTCTTGAGGCTGACTGTAGTTTATGAAATCCCATGTTGTAGATATATATAATCGATGAGTACAATCATTTTGATGTGCAAATGTGTGAAGATGAAGTGAGAGGTACGAAGTGTAGTAGCAACAACTGTGAAGCAAAGAGATCTAGGGTTTAGATCATGGTAGAACAGTGAAACAAGGAAGTAAGAGATGAAGTGTGTGAAGTCAGTATATTGAGCCTAATCAGAACTATAATCTTACATTTTTAGATGTTGTTCTTTAGTTCAAACATTTTTGTGAACTCTTGTAATTGATCTTGTAGGCAGTGAGCCTCCTTTGAGTAGTGAGCTCTAGGCAGTGTGCCCAAAGGCATGTTCCTTCCCATTTGTAATACTTTTAACAAAGTATAAAATCTTCTGGGTTAACCCCCACCGTGGTTTCTACCTTAACTAGGTTTCCACATAAAAATCCTAGGGCTCATGTGTGATGATCTTGTTGTTGCAGTTCTTAAGTTTATGCTTCTTTCCTTTTGATGTATGTGGTAAATTAAAAAAAGGAATATAATGATAAGTTTTATGGAACACTGATTCACCCTCCCCTCTCAGTGTTCCTTAATTTCAACAATTGGTATCAGAGCCTAGTTCTTGGGAAGAAATTTAACAGCTTGAGGAAGATCTGGGAAGGTATTTTAATGGGTTCATTCAGGTATTCTAATGGCATCAATTAAAAATTTTAAGTTGCTTTAGAATATCTTGATCAGTCCAGAGCAGAAGTCAAAGAACTAAAAGAGAACCTTAAAGATGTTGAGGATTTCATTCAGACTTTAAAAGGGCAACTGAGCAAATCTGTGGAAAAGAGGAAGGAGTTACTTCAGTGGTTAGAAAATTAGGATGAAGACAATGACATGGATGAGGATCTGAAGGAGAAGAAAAAGGAATGTGAGACACTGGCAAAATAAGTTGTATTAAAACATGAGATGGAATCTGGAGTGATGAGGCTAACCAAGGAAATAGAGGAAAGGAAGAAGAATAGAGAAAACCTAAATCAGTCTCTAAAAGAAAAAAACATAAGAGTGTTACAGATTAGATAGAATAATTGGCCATCTAGAGTCTGATCTACAAGAAACTAGGTATAATGAGGAACAACTTGAAAAGAAAATTGTCATTCTCAAACATGACCTAGAAGCTGCAAATGAATACAAAGAAAAGTTCAAGATAAGCTCAGCTAAACTTGAGGTGGTGCTTGATAGTCAAAAGAAGTCAGATGATAAGCATGGTTTGGGATATAAGAAAGGTGAAAACTCTAGATCCAGTCAAAGAAATCCTAAAGAAAGAAATCAAAGAAGGAATCCTAGAAGGCCTCCGGTAAGACAACCTATTGCTCAAAGATATCCATCTTTCAATGAATTTGGTCATAGAGCTACTCAATGCAGAAGTAGAGTGAATCAAAGTGGTCCATCCTTCTCCAGTCAATGCTTCAATTGTAAAAGGTATGGTCATAGATCCAATGAATGCAGAAGTATGATGAATAACTCTAACAACAGAGGAAATGTCAATTCTTTCAATGGTAAATGTTTTACATGCAATAGATTTAGACACATGGCCAATTAGTGCAGATCAAGAAGAAATCAATAAATGAGCAAAGGAATGTTGTGTGCTTTAATTCCAATAGATCCGGTCATATTGCAAGATTATGTAGAAGAAAGAATGATAGAAAAGGACCAATAAACAGAAACCAGAATATGCACAGACAAGATAAAGGAAAGGGTAAAGTAGATGTGAATGAGATAAAGAATGAAATGAACAAGACATGGGTGAAGAAAGGTGAAATGAATAATGGTGACGGGTCCGTACTAGAATTTGGTGCTAATAATTCCTCTGGGAATTGAAATTGGAGCTCTGGCTCAGGGGGAGCTACATTGAAAATCTAATTCCCCTACCAGAAAGTGGGTGCCTAAATTTGGCATGATGAGAGAAGATAGAATGGCCTATTGCAGATCATCTGAAGGAATTTCTAGAAAGAAAAAAGTTGATGTGGCAACTTGCAGAGCAATCTATGAGAAACTGTATCAAGAAACAGGGTATCTAGAAGAGTTAGGGCAAAAGCATTTGTTACATCAAAAAGTAGGTGTAGTGAGGCTAAAAGGAAACTCAAGTGACCTCAAAATCACTTTGCATCTAAGAAGAAAGAAGAAAGGCGAGCTCTGTGTGAAGTATTTCAGGAGACTGAAGTGTGAAGAAGATTTCCAAGCGAAAACCCTAACTGACGAAACAAGGTATTCTCTGTAAAGCTTTCTGAATCTATAATTTCTGAAGATGGCTACTTCGTTGGTTGTTGATGTCACTGAAAGGACCCGACATAAATTCAAAAAGCATCCACACAAATCTGTAGAGGTTGATCCATTAGGTGCCTTCTCTAATGTTTCGCATGGAGTGTTGCATGTAGAAGATATTAGGGCTTACATTGATGCTAGCTTAGATTAGTATGGGGACTCAAAGTTACTGGATTTGTTTAAGAATCACCTGAGGAGTAAGATTTATGGTCTTAAACCTAAATATTTAAGGTACAGAAAGAAAAACATTTTATTCAGATTATAGGGTTCCCATCCTTTGATGAGGATGAGTGGGTCTAGTATGTACTGATTCAAATGCATGATGAATTTATGTGGTTGAAGAAACCTTTAAAGATCACAAAGGATGCCATCAAGGTCATGACAAGATTGAACTCATTTGGTGGATTGTCGATGCTAAAATCAGCGAAGAACCAAACTATAACTGAAGCTACTGGTTCAAAGTTTGATAAAAGGGTAATGACAATAGATGATATAATTGATCCGAATGTCAAATTTGCATCTATGGTGATTGGGTATAAGATATACCACTCCAACAGGGAAAACTTAGTGTCCAGTACAACCATTTATGTTGCATATTAGATGTTAAGAGAAAATGCTAACTATGATTTGTGAGAGCTTCTGAAAAACCAGCTAATGGAGAACTTGGACAAGATCAAGAATGATAAGAAGAACACATTCAAGTATGGTATGTTGGTCTTGTGCTTGTTCTTTTATTTCATGAATGAGCTGCTTGGGATAAAAAGCCTGTTGCCATACAAATAAGAGAGCACCTGTACAATATTGGTGACTCCAATGCCCAAAGGATTTCTCTTTGGGATATTTCAAGAATTTCTAGAATATGATGCAATCAAGGGAAAGAATCCCTAAGTCTGTGGTAGAAAGGTACAAGGACACAATTTGTTTCATGGTGGAAACAGATCAATTCTTGATGGAAGAAGTTGAACCAAGGATTGTATGGATCATGCCCATGGGGTATGAAGTTGATGAATGAATACTAGATATGTATGCTCAACACCCTCTGAGAAAACCAAAATACACCTTAGTTAAGAGATTTGGTACATATGATGAGCTCAATTTGAAACTACATTTTGAACTTTAGAGACTTGAATATAAGAGAAAGATCTAAAGGCAAGTTGAAATATATGCAAAAAGTATTGGAATAACCAAAGAAGCTATGAGACAAAAAAGGGAGAGGATAGAGAAAGCTGGGAAGGAGAAGCAGGACAAGGAATAGGGAAGTATTTCAATAGAATCCCCTTTGAAATAAAGGACTCTTAAGAGTTTTGGTACAACCTCTAGTGCATCACCTTCTCCTGTTGTAGAGAAATTCAAAGAAAAACCTACCAGTAAAGAAATAAAAAGGACAAAAGTAATGGGCAAAAGGTCATATGTCAGTGTGAAGGAGGATGAAGAAGAAACTGATTTAGATGATGAGGTTAAAGAGTTGAAGACCTTAGGCACTAAGGCTACTAAGGTATCTAAGGAGAAGCCCTCTGGAAGCATAAAGTCAAAGAAATTAGAAGCATCAAGTGTTGCCCAAGACAAGCCCTCCAGAAGTGTAAGGGTGAGCAAAAGGCAAAAGACTGCTCGACTCATGTTTAAAAATCTACCTTGTCAATTGAAGACATTGTGAATGCAGTAACTGTTCATGGGAATTTAAAGCCCATAATAGAATATTATGACAGTTTTGATGATGCTAACAAGAAAATCTTGGAGGATGCTACTGTTAAGTACCTGAATACATTCAAAAGAGCACTTGTGGAAATTTTATCAAATATTCCTAAGAGTCTAAGTGACATTTTAGAGATGAGAAAAGAAACTGCCAAAGCAAAGGATTTGGAGCTAAGGGAACGTGTATTGTCCAGTCTGTGTCTAGTAATCTCCAGAAAGGAAGCAAATAAAATTTTCAAAGAAGTTAAAAATGAATTTAGAAGCAAGAAAAGGATGAATAAGTTGATGATTGGAGACATTGATGAAGTTGTCAAAGAAACAGAACAAATTCTAAAAAAAGCCCTAGACAAGAATAAGTTTTATGTGGTTATTGAAGAACATGTTGATACTAATGATACATCCATTCTGAATGATGAAGAGTTGCAGAAGAATGAGCAAGAAGCTGAAGTAGATGATGTCTCTATTCCGGAAGAAGAAATACCGAATAAAGGAGATGAAGAGATGATGAAGGAAGATCAAGAAAAAATTGATGATAGAATTGATTCCTCCATTCTGGATGTTGAGGAATTCGATCATGCTACTGCTGAGGATACACCAAATCCTCTGGAAAAGAATGCAGAAGACATTTCTGATAAAGATAAAAGGAAGGATGCCTTTGATGATGATGTAGAGAAGGTAGAAGTAGAGAAAAAGAATGAAAATGATAAGCAAGACAATGTGGTTGACTCTAAAAAGGGAGAAGATGCATAAATCTGAAACATCATATTGGGCATGAGACATTGCAGAAGTAGTGAAAGAAATATTGGAGAAAGATAAACAAGTTGCAAAAGATCTAGATATAATACAAGGTCCAATCAATTTGGATACTCTCTCACCAGTGCAGAAGATAAAGTTGGCCTCTCTTGTACAAGCTAAGGCCAGAGAGGATTTCTTGAAGTCCCACATAGAAGAAAGTGAATTGCTTGGTCTTGCATCTTAGATTTTGGTGAAAATCATGCATACATTTCAGAAGGACTCATCAGCATCCCCCTCCGGTTAGTTGAAGAGTCTGATAAACTCTGTAAGTACTCATTTTGAAACTTTTGAGAAGTCACCAGAAGTTAAAATCTTAAACGAATTTAATGAGAAGAGATTTCTTGAAATAAAGAGAATAATTAGTTATGATAGATCAGTTCTTGATACTAGTGTAAAGAGTATTCAAAATGCCCTCTTTGAAGGTGCAGAGATTTATAAGTTTTTCCTAGCTCAGTCTAAAGTTGTTGAAGATATTGAGAAGAAGATTAAGGACCTAGAGCTTAAATTGTCTAACATCTCTTAGTCCTATCATCCCTTAACTGAGTCTGTAATAAGTAAAAATTGTCAAGTAGTGAGTTTGCTTGATGAATTGAGCAATTTCGACAAGGAAAAGGTTAAAGCTTTGGGTAAATTGGATGAACTACAAGGACTAATTTCTCATAAGTTAGAAACAATGTTCAATGCATTAAGAGAAGCTCAAGTTGCTACTCTAACAAGTGATCCCACTAATCTACAAAAGGCAGAGTCATAGGCATTTCTATTTAGTGGTCTTATTCCAGTTTTGGATAAAATGAAGAAAAGTTGGGACAGTGAATTGGCACTATTGAAAAACATTTTTGGTGATGTGCTTAAGTTCATATAAACAAGACATAAGGATTGTTTGTATATATACGCCCATGTACATAGAATTTTTGCATGAATTTTGGTATGCAGATCTCAGCCTTTGCCATTGATGTCAAGGGGGGGAGGAAAGCAATGAAAAATGAGGAATTCATCCAAGGGGGAGCATTGGAAATCACAAGTGTACATAGTAAGGGGGAGCTGTTCTAACACTTAGTCATTTTTCACTACGTGTTTCCATCAATGCCAAAGGGGGAGATTATTGGCAAAGACACTGCTAGGCATGTCAAGTGTTGTCATTGATGGCAACTGAATCTATCTTACACATTTGTATTGCATCATTTGATGATTCTGGAAGTCAGATTGCAGATTTGTCTAAGTCTAGATAGATAGGAATAGAGCATATGATAGGGTTCAACACTTTGGTCCACATTTCTCCACAAGTAATCATATTGTGCTGCAGATATGAAGGAATGTAAAGGGATGTCAGGGCTACATAAATCCAAATTTTTAGCTTCTAGTGATGAAGGGATTGAAAGTTACAAGCATCTGAGTATCAAGTTTTGGTTAGATAGTTCAATCTAGTGAAGAATAGGATGACTTGGTATTTGATCCTTGTGCGGATTAGGAGAAATTGTTGGTTGAGTAATTTGTGAGATCCAGTGGTATTGGCTAACATGTGTGATGACTTGAATACACAAGTTTTGGTCTGCATTGATGTTTGTGTATGAATTCAGCCAACATAATAGTGATCTTGAAAATTTTTCTAAGTTTTCTTGAGGCTAACTGCAGTTGATGAAATCCCATGTTGCGGATATATATAATCGACGAGTTTGAGCATTTTGATGTGTGAATGTGTGAATATGAAGTGAGAGGTGTGAAGTGTAGTAGCAACAAGTGTGAAGCAAAGAGATCTAGGGTTTGGATCATGGTAGAACAATGAAACAGGGCAGTCAGAGATGAAGTGTGTGAAGTTAGTATATTAAGCCTAACCAAAACTGTAATCTTACATTGTTAGATGTTGCTCTTCAGTTCAAACATTTTAGTGAACTATTGCGATTGATCTTATAGGAAGTGAGCCTCCTTTGAGCAGTGAGCTCTGGGCAGTGTGCTCGAAGGCATTTGCCTTCCCATTTGTAATATTTTTAACGGAGTATAAAATATTGTGGGTTAACCCCCACCATGGTTTTTCCCTTAACTGGGTTTCCACGTAAAAAACCTAGTGTTCATGTGTGATATGATCTTGTTGTTGTTGTTCTTAAGTTTATGCTTCTTTCCTTTTGATGTATGTGGTAAATTAATAAAGGAATATAATAATAAGTTTTGTAGAATATTGATTCACCCCCCTCTCAGTGTTCCTTAATTTCAACATCAACTGCATGGGAAGAATAATTATTGTTTCATGAGACCAGATTGTTTGTTTACCCCAAATCTTCTAGAGATTTATTTGGCACCCTTATTAGTTACAAAATCTTTTATTTACTGGTTTCTCAAACAAGTAAAGATGAAGCTTTTGTTTATTGAGAATAGTTTAGCTAAGGTGAAGGATACCAAGCTAAGATATATAGATTTGGACTTGGAGGATTTTTGAGCTCGATTAGAGTAAAACTCCAAGTCACCTATAGCCAAAAAAATCCTAACAAGCGGGTTAGCTCCTGCTGGGGGTTTCCCACCTATTGTTCCATGTCCAAACTAGGTTGTTGAATGTGCAAAGAACTATTATCCTAATATTAAGGTATGATCATCCTTTGTTTTGGAGAATACCGAGAGGTATCTTAAGGGGAAATTTTGAAAGCATGTTGTTTCTTCTTCTGTGGATAAAGAATCAGGAACAAGAGAACAAGGAACCTCCTAGGCCTCTAGAATTCATAAAACTTCAACTATTATGGAGAGAAGTCATCACAGAGTTGGTTCATAATTTGGTAGTGGTGGGGATGGAGACCAACCTGAAGATAATAGGAAACTAAAATGTGTATGTGAATAGGATGGTCAACCCGCATTCATGAAAACATGAGAAAAAAGAAGTTGGATGCTTTACAACATTTGCAGGTAGATTAGATGTCTTCTCCTGTGTCTCCTTCACCTGATAATGATTCTTCCATTTTTCAACAGATTGTTGATGATAGTACTTTTCATTCTTTGTTTGAGATTCTAGCCTCCCACATATCAAATGAAATTCCTATGCAAGATACTCCTAATTAGCTGAACAGAGTTGTCCTAGGTGCAAGTGAGTGTGGTACAATTTTTTCTTCCCCTTCCTCACTAAAGAAAGTTGTTGAGAAAAAGAGGATCAAGAGATATGCCCCAATGACAGACACAAACGTTGACATTGTAGCTAAATTGTTGCATCCTACACCTAAGCCTAAGAAGGCTAAGAGGATGTCTTAGATGGTAATGGATTCTTCCTTACGGCATAGGATTTTGGAGATTGCAAACCCCATCGGGAATAAAAATTAAAATGAAGTCACATAAACGGATTTCAATATGACCAAGATTGACATGGGTCCTCCTACTATGGAAGGTGATTTATATCATGTAAAATTCTCTATGTGCATACTAGCAAAGAGAATTAAAGCTTAGCAATAGGAGAATGCAAAGCTGCAAGTCCATGTGAATTCTTTGACATCTTTCATTCAATCTATTTTTAATAGTACTTCTCAATCCTCTGATGCAACTCCTAGTGTTTTTGTTGATGGAATGGATCCTAGCATGTTGCAACAAATCATGAGATATCAAACTCTAGGTAAGGACATTGAGAAATGGGTAGAGCAACTCACCGTTGATGGTTTGTTGTACATCAAGGAGATCATGAAACTATATACCCTCATTTATGATAAAAGGAAAAGGTTAGTTGTAGAGTTATGAAATATAAAGAGGGAAGACAATAATCTATTCACGGTGTCTACAGAGATAAAAGATATGATGGAAATTGATGCAAATATTCTTGTAGTTGAAAACATTTTAATGATCCAAATGAGAATGATTATGTGTCTTGGATAGATGCACTAGAGTGGAAGAGGTTTGTCCTAGGGGATTTTAGTGGACAAATAAGAAGAATTTTGAATCAATGTCACACTGATATCGTTGATCTTAAAAATAATTGTACCATCTTAGATGTAGAGATTTTAGATGAAAGCGGAGAGAACTTCAACTTGCTTGATATCAAGGAAGTGAAGCAAAATTTTAAGAAGATGCTTACTAAAGAGCTTGTTGGTACTAACGTAGTGAATGGTGAATCACTAGGGAAGCTTGGACATATAGCAATGTATCTCAGACCTTTCAAGCATGAAATTGATGATGACTATAAGAGACTAACAGATGCGGAAAAAATGATAAATAAGTGGAAACTCTAGGAAAACATTACCTGTGGACCAAGTGATAAGATTTTAAATCCCATCATTACTAGGTACAAGAGGTACAAGGTGAAACTGAGAGCATAAGATCAGGTGGGCTTGACTGCTGCTCGGGACGAAGACCAAATTGCTACCATGTGATGGCATTTCTTATTTTTATGTTATTTCTTTAAGCATGCTCTGGATACTCTTGTCATAAAAGACTTATTATTATTTTATGTTTTAAATCAGATGTCCCCAAGAAGCTGATATTATTTCAAAGATAGTTATTTTATGATAAGGCTATATATACTAAGCATGTCGATGTATTTAGGATCTTTTAGGAAACTTTGTGTTGTTGATAGGGCAATTTTGTGTTACTCTATATTTTAGTTATTTTCAATATATGAATTGCTATTTTCAATTTTCATTAATATGAATTATTCCTTCATTGACACTTGTCTCTATTCTAGAGACTTAATGGAGAAAGATGGATGTGTCAAAACTGTAACTTGGAATAGAACTGATGCCGTTGATCTCTAATATTGACTATCCATCGATCTAAATGTAAATATTTTTTAAAACTATAAATTCACCAAGTAAATTAGTCATTATAATTTGGCATTTGATATTTTCACTAGCCACATGATGATTTTTCAAAAAAATTGCCAGCGCATTTGCAAATTAATTTATTTTACATTTTTTAATATCTATATAATTCGCCACCTAATTTATTTTATTTTTTGGAATACAACTATAATTCGCCTCCTGATTTTTATTTTTTTTGGATTACAACTATAATTCGCCAAGGAATATTTTTTTTCACATCTATATACAACTCGCCACCAAAAAACACCACTGTCGACAAATTTGAAAAAATTCACTAATGAAATTATTATTTTTTCAAAAATAGTCATAGATTCACCAAAATTTTTATGGCCTCGGGCTAGGATTCGCCAGGATTTTATAGGTATTTTTGGGGGGGATTCCTTAAAGTTATCCTTGGAGACTAATACCTTGAGAATTTTGTTACCCTTTAATTGAATGACTTCAGATCCCTTACCATTAGGAGAACTAATATCACCTTCCAAAATATCATTACTAGCATCACTACTATCTTCGAAGAAAATATTGGCAAACGATTCAACCTTTTCCAAAAATGCAATGATCTGCTCATCATTATTGAATCTTGCCAATGATTTACGTTATCAAGAAAACTAGGTTGGTATACAATTTCCACTCTATAAGACTTATCTTCAAAATTTAGATGTGCTAAGAGTAGGGATGTAGAAACAACTAATTAATTAGCCCTAGTGTTCTGATCTCTAGGTACTACTCCTATAGAAAAAGCATCAAAGTCTTCAATGCAATCCTAGACTCTATTTTTGTAACGTCTTAGTCTATCATTTTTTATGTATAACTGCCTGACTTGTTTGACAATCAATTCAGCAACCCCTACAGCTTTAAACTGTTTAATATCTCTTTCTTTGGCCAAAGTCAAACCAAGTAACAGAGCTTCATACTCTGTTGTATTGTTGGTATTGTCAAACTCAAGTTTATAAGAAAAAGGGAACTTATAACCATCTGGTGAAATCAAAACTACTCCTACACTAGATCTAGCATTGGAACAACTTCCATCAAATTCTAAGTCCACAGTTCATCAGCTAGATCAGGACTAACCAAACTCAATCATTCCTCCTTTGTCGAAGTACACATATATGTGCCTAGACCAGTTTCTACAAACAAAATATCTACCCTTGGATCACCTAACTTCAACACAGTGAATTAGCTTTGGGCTCAGGATTAAGACTCACCTTCTTCCCCTCTAATGGTATTAAGGCATGAGACCAATCCATTTATATTTCTCCCACAGGTCTCTATGAAAACCACTACTTAGGAGCATCCCATAACAAGTGGGGATGTCAGCAACTAAGATAGTTAACTTAAACCTTTTCTTTGGAAAACTAGCTAGGGCAACCTGAGAATCTTTAATTTGCCCTATTATGGGGACTGGTGAACCATCCATAGAAAAACATCTACCATGTGAGGATGTGAATGATAAATCTAGAGCCTTAGCTACTTGGGCAGGCATTACATTATCAGAGGCTCCAAAGTCAATGACACAATTGCTCAGCCTAAAACCAACAATATATAATGACACATAGAAATGTTTCAGTTTTATAAAAGTGTTTTGCTAGCTTGGGTTCTTATCATTAGAATTTGAACAATTATATTTTTCTATGTGGTCTTCTTTCTCTTGACACTTGAGCATTACAATGGGATGGTGAAGGCTATTGTTTGACATATTTGACTAACCTATCTAGTTCTAAATGGTTGAGTCTAAGTATTCAACCTACAAGATCTAATTTTTTATGTTTTTACAAGACTCAATTATATCAAATGAACTAGAAACAAGTGTTTCAGAAGAGGGAGTGTATGGTACCTTAATTAATGCATTTTTTGACATGACGTTCTCTGGCTTCTTGGAATTAGGAGTGGTTTATCTTGACAAGATATACTTAGGAGTAGAGGATGAACTGCCATCTTGACCTTTCTATTTTTGTCCCCTTTGAGTTTGTTAAGCCCTTGTAAAAAATACACAATTAGGATTGTCAATCTCAATGTATACATCTTCTCCTACCTCTCCATCAGTTTCATATTCAAAGAAATTTACACTAGCATCATTAGATTCTCTAGGCTCCTCCACATAGGGTTCTCTAACATCCTCATTAGTCGAAAGCATCTGCATAGACCTAACCATTTCTGGGTAGGTAGTTCTATCATGGTCAGAGGTTAAATGAAAATTTCACATCATATGATTGTTCTTGCTAGTAGAACGCCTGCCTTCAATATCCAATCTCTAAGTTGGACCAGTCAATGGCAATGTTCTATTATAGTTTCCTTGAGGACCAATGTCTTTTCTTGGTATATCCTAATAAAGTGGTTGAGGGGAACCCTTAGGCATTTGTCTCTTCAAAGTAATAATATCATTAGCCATCATCTGTATAATAGGATCAGTGGAGTTTATTGCTAAGGGTTTACCAGTTTGAAGTTCTTTCTTCCATTTCCCAGCAATAATCAAATCATCTTCTATGGATATGTCCCTCTCCTAGGCTACATCTAAATTAGTTGCACCTTCTCTTTTGATAGTAAAATTAACATCTGGTGGGAGGGTATTAAAAAAGAAGCACTTTAATAGAATTGTTGAAAGTATGTGCCTAATCGATATTGTCGTTGATGTCAACATATCTGTGTTGTCATTGGTGTCCACTGTGCTCCTATCTTGTTGTTTTCTTGTAATGAGTAAAATGATTTGTATTTACTTATGTAAGTAATCTTGATGTTGAGGATATTGAGAAAATTAACTTCTCTAGTAGAAATAGTGAGTTGCAGTGGAAACAATGTATTGCATATAGAAGAACAATATAGAAGAATGCTTCACATTTTCTATAGAACAAATATATTTGTCTGCAAAATGGAAGTTATTTAGAAGTCCATCTGAAGATGTTATGTTCCAAGTTTGAGCCTTTGGTATGAA
Source organism: Cunninghamia lanceolata (assembly GCA_027924645.1). Classification (NCBI taxonomy): domain Eukaryota; kingdom Viridiplantae; phylum Streptophyta; class Pinopsida; order Cupressales; family Cupressaceae; genus Cunninghamia; species Cunninghamia lanceolata. Next base: position 1,091,595 of record BSBN01001418.1, on the reverse strand, counting down.
GAATTGAGTGAGTTATGTTCACTAGAGTGAAAACAACTTTTTTTTGTATGTTTGGCAAAGATAGGGAGAAAGTGTTATGCTCTACTTTCCTCTGCATTGAAGTATTTTGATTTTTTGTTCTAGAGATAAGTTTGAGATAATGTTAAGTGTCTTCAACTCCAATGGTTCATGATTTGGCTAACCGCAAGATATCATTTCTTTATGATAGTAGCTGACAATGTTCTTCTTGTGCTCTAGTTTGAAGAATCTTCTTAACAGAGTGGTTAGAGATCTTGTGGTTGTTCCTGGTGATTACAATGTGCTTGTGGATGTCTCTTGATCATGTTCCTACCTTTGGATTGGTCCACAAAGAGGAGTGTTGATCGTGAAAGAAGAATATTCTTAGAAAACCTAGTGTTAACTTCAGTCTTGGATAACTTGGTTGTTTTCACTATTTGTAGAGATGCATTGAAGATTGTAGAAGTGTGTTGTGGTATGAAGGATTATGTTTGAGTCCCAGCTAAGGTGTGGCATTTTCATCATACTTCTCTATATCTTTCCTTAGCTAAATTTTGTAATATCTCTAGACCTATTTCTGTGTATGTTTTGTAATGCCGACCTTGGAGAATGTTCCAATGGCTGATGAATGTAATGCCGACCTTGGTGTACATTCCAAGGTTGATGAATTGTATAAAAGCATGTAATACAATTGTGAAAAAGTGTGAGTGTGAATATGAAGAGATAAGTGCAAAGATGTGAAATAGTAGAGCAGAGAAGTTATATTGTACTTTAATGGAACTGAATCCTGGCATAGAGTAGATTCTACTTAATCAGTTCACTCCTTAGTAGTGAGCCACCCCTTGGCAATAAGCCACCCTTTGGTAGTAAGTTGTTCTTTGTAGTGAGCAATTTGGGTAGTGAGCCCTGTAGGCAGTGAGTGTCTATTTTTTGGTATTGTTATAACTCATATATTTCTATGGTCTAACACCCACCGTGATTTTTCCTTTTCAGGGTTTTCCACCTTAAAAATCTAGTGTCTATTGTGTTGGATGGGTGTTTGTGATTAAGCTTATGGTTTCATGATTTCTTTATTAAATCTGATTATAAGAAATTAAGTTATTGATGGTTTGATGTTCATATGAAGCTAAGTTTTTTGTGACAACTGATTCACCCCCCGCCCCTCTTAGTTGTCTGGTGTATTTCAACAATTATTATCAGAGCCAAGTTCCCTGGAGGTAAGCCTAACAGTTTGAGGTTGATCCTGGATGTCACACCAGGATGAATTAATCTTCAATTGTTTCAAGTGTGGTGAAGCTGGACAATACGTATCTAGATGTCCAAAAAGAAACTCAAAAATTATGATGAAGAAGGAAAAAGTAGAAAGTCCAAGAAAACTTTTTATCATGATGAAAATTTTGATCCAGAGGTAAGTATTAACAATGAAGATATAAAAAACTATTGGGTTATTGACAATAGCTTCTCAAATCATATGACTGGTGATAAAGGTAAGTTTACTAATATTATGAAGAATGAAGAAGGATTAGTTAGATTTGGAGATGACCCTATTGCTGAAATATGTGGAAATGGTTCAATCAGTTTTGATGGAAGACAACATATAGATAATGTGAACTCTATGTTGAAAGCCTAAGACAAAATCTCCTAAGCGTTGGATAGTTGTGCAAAGAAGAATATAGTTTCATATTTTAGAATGATACCTTTGAAATTAGAGACAAATTTGGAGTTGTAATAGCTGGTGGAGAAAGGACAGAGGGAAATCTTTATCATCTTAGAGAAGGCAACATTATTTGCTCTATAACTCATAATCATGAAAGTTGGCTTTGGCATAAGAAATTGTGTCACATCAATCCTAATGATCTAGCAAGGATAACCTGAGCTCAGGTTGTGAAATATTTACCAGAGAGGATACATTTTAGCAACATCACCTGCAATAAGTGTCGAGTTGAGAAGCAAGCAAGAGGAAGTCCACAGGATGAAGAAAGATCCTCAATTGGACTAATGGAATTGGTTCATACAAACCTTTGTGGACCTACAAGAGTAAAATGTCTCCAAGATGAAAGGTACTTTATGTTCTTGGTTGATGATTATTCTAGAATGACTTAGGTTAGATTTCTTAAAGGAAGATTAGAAGCTCTAGATGTATTTAAAGCTTTCAAAACAATGGTTGAAGATGAATTAAATGTGAAAATTAGATGTTGAAAGTTTGATAGAAGAGAAGAGTTTACCTCTGATACATTCAATATGTTGTGTGAGACCCATGGAATAAAAAACACAGCTATCCAAAGAGAATAGAGTGATGCAAATGATGAGCAGGTCTATTCAAGAAGTTGCCAAAACAATGATAAGAGGAAGCTAACCTATTGGAAGCATATTGGAAAGAAGCTATACATACTATTGTCTACATTCAAAACAGAGTTCAAGTGAAAGGTAATGGTACTAAAACCCCCTATGAATTGTGGTATAGAAGAATTCCAATAGTAAGATACTTCAAAGTTTTTAGAAGTAAATGTTATATCAAAAAATAAGAAGATCTAGGCAAGTTTGATGCTAAGTATGATGAATGAACTTTCCTTGGATACTCTACTAAGAGTAAGGCCTACTGGTGTTACAATAAAACAATGAAAAAGATTAGTGAGAGTGCAAATTTTAGGGTTGATGAAGACATACAAAAGTATTTAGAAATCAATAATCAAGCTTCAAATTCAAATAGACTTCCTTACAATATAAAAAGGGAAAAGGTATTCACCAAAGAAGAAGATGATACTGAAGAGAAGAAAACAAAAAAAGATCAAATGAATTGGCATTTGATTTCCAATACTGAAGAATGCAATAATATAAATCCTTCTCAAGATGAACACCTGTCCACTAAAGAGTCCAAAATTGCTCTTGAAAATATTTAGAAATATGAAGAAGAAAACATAAACTTGAAAGTAAATACAACTGAAGCAAATGAATGCATCAAAGAGTTAAAAAGGAAAATCAAGGAGCTTATGCAAAGACTTGAGGAAAGTCGTAAAGATTTGAAGTTAGCAAATGAAGAAAAAGAAGAAATTGAAGAATGCTTGAAAAGAAAACAAATGATTGCTTATAGCTTGAAGAAGAAGTTGTGGATCTGAAAGTTGATCTGAAACATGCATGGGTTCAACAAGATAAACACATTATAAGTGCAGCTAGATTTGATAAATTAATGGTTGAAGCAAGTCAGAAAAATCCTAATGGCATAAATAGTATAAGACCTATGGAAGATGAAAATTCTAGAATAGATCAAGAAAAGAATTCTGAAGTCAAGAAGGACAAAGGCGAACTGATTCAGGACCAAAGGAATAGATCAAGAAAATATCTGGTTAGGAAACCAAATGCACAAAGGTATCCATCTTTCAATGGTTATTTTTATTCATGTAGTAAATTTGGTCACAAGGCTACTCAATGTAGAAGTAGAATGAATCAAGATGTTCCATCCTTCTCTGGTCAATGTTTCAACTGCAAAAGAACTAGTCACATAGGAAGTGAATATAGGGGTATGACAAGAAATGGCTTCGACAATATAAGGAAAACTCAATCTCTCAATGAAGAGTGCTTTGCATGCAAAAGGTTTGGTCATAGAACAAATGAGTGCAAGAATAGAATGGAACATCTCTAGGCCTCATGTCTTCAAGAGTTCTATTGACCAATTTGTTAAATTTGGCCACAAATTCTCTCATAGACTCGTGTACTTCCTTTTTCATAGAAGTCAACTGAGAGACAAGAACTTCCTCGTTCTCTGCAGATTTAAATCTATTTTCAAACTTCAACCTCAAGGTAGGCCAATTAGTAATAGAACCATTTGGAAGGTGATACAACCAGTTAGTAGCAGTGTTGGTTAAAGACTCCACAAAGAGTATTATGGAGACATCTTCATATTGTACAACAAGGATAGAAGAAGAAGCAAAAAAGGGTTGCATGTGTTCTTCAGGAGTGACTTTACCATCCCCTTTAAATTTAGGTATAATTTTCCCTGAACCTTTTGGCAAGTCATGTAACTGAGCTCCTAGGTTGAGAGGACCTATAATAGCCTCCCATGGGATAGGTAGAGGTTAAGCCATGAAAATAGGAAAATTAAATTGCAAAAGAAGGATAGTTCCATGCAAAAAAAGGGCTTGACAGGATGCACCGGGAGTACTAGTAGCACTTTGTTTAGGAGGAGGGGATGATGGTCTACTAATAGACTTAACCTTGTGGTTAGGTGGATAAGAAGAAAAATTAACATCTTCTAGCAATTCAAAATCTTTATCCCAAATTCCTTTCTTTTTATCTCCCCTAGTATATCTCTTAGAAGCTAGTTTTGAACAACAACAATAATAAGTTACAGAGTCACCAACTTCACTTATTGATTATTTCATGGAAGATTTTGTCGATTGTTCAACAGATTCCTTTGATTGAGGGCTTGATTTCTTGGCCAGTTATTGGGAAGAGCTTACACAGGGAAGACTCTATCTCTCTTCAAGGAATATGTACCATGTTTTCTACAAAAACAATTTCTTGAGCTTCACCAAAATGCCTCGCATTATATCTTATGATTTCACCAACTTCTTCTTCTTCTTCTTCTAATACTTCATTAACTTTGTTATATGACAAATTGGTTCTTCTTTGTTGGTAGGCAAGTAACTAAAGACTAGTAACAATATCATCTTGATCACCAATAAGCCAATCTATGTTAGGTTGGAGGACTGGAGTGTTACGTCTTTGAAGAACCTTGCAAATTAATTGCAAAGAAAATCACAATACATATATAATCAAAGAGTGTCCAGAGTAGAGTCACTAAAAATCTGTTGGTATATAGATTTGTCACCTAACTCTATCTTCTTTTACCCAAGAAGTGACAAGTGTATCAATAGTTGAACCAATTATAATGATATTTCATAATCGATTCTCTAATTATTTTACAAGGTGTAGCTACCTTTGAATAATATGTTGGCAAGAGACACTGCTAGGATTCATAAGTGTTGTTATTGATGGCAACAAAGTATAACCCACTCATCCGCAGTACATAAATTACTCATACCGGAAGTCAGATTGAAGATAGGTTGGTCTGGTAGTCAAGAACAGAGCATATGATAGGGTTCAACAGTTGGGTCTGGAACTCTCTGATGGTGAAACCCAGCATGTTGTGGATTTGGATGAGTAATAAGGAGTATCTAAACTATTGTATTGCAGAGATTTAGCCTCCCGTGACAAAGCATGTGCAAGATATGAGCATCTGAGTATTGGATTCCAGTTAGATAGTTCAGACAAAGGAAGAACTGGCCAACAGGGTATCAGACCTCAATCCAGATGTGTAGAAGGTGTTGATCAAGTAACTTGAGGTGTTATATGATTTTGGCCGACATAGGTAATGATTTATATGCCTAAGTTTTTGGTGTGCATCATCAAACAAGTATGGATTTAGCCGACAGAATAGTAACTTGCAAATATCCTAAGTGTTCTTATTGCCGACTAGAAAGTTGTTGGAAATCCTTGATGCGGATATATATACCTGATGGATTCAAGCTTGTGAAGGTGTGAAAGTGAATAGTACATTGAATTAAGTACGAAGAAAGGAGGAGATAAGTGCAAATGCAGTAATCCAAGCTCAGAATGTGACAAAAGAGTATTACTAAGCAAAGGAATGATGAAATGTGTTAGATCGGTATCCTATGCCTAACTGGAACTGAATTCTTGCATATGTGGATGTTGTTCATCAATTCAAACACTTTCTTATCATCTATAAGGTTTTGTAGATAGTGAGTCTCTTGTAGGTAGTGAGCCTCTTGTGAGCAGTGTGCTCAGGTAGTGAGCCCTAACTGGCAAGTGCCATTTTTTACTTCTTAATTCTTTTAACAAAGAATACATTCTTGGGTTAGTCACCCCATGGTTTTTCCCTTAACTGGGTTTTCCACATTAAAATCTTGGTGTCATATGTGTTAATGTGTTTCTGCTCTTGAGTTATTTCATCGTGCTTCCATGATTGAATCATTATTATGCTGCAGAAATATAAGAAGGATTTAAGTGTTTAAAGAAAATAAAGTTTTTGTGACAACTGATTCACCCCCCCTCTCAATTGTCTGTCCTAAAACCAACATAATATACAATGAATTTAAATTTATGTTTCTTTTAACTAGAAAGCAAGAAAAGGTGACTCTTTTGACCAAAAAGCATGAAAAGGCAATTATATACTTCTTCAGTAGTTGAATTCTATGAGAAGTTCAAAGACTTCAGATAACACTTCAATGAAATAGTAAAGAATTTCTCAAGTATAATATAACCACCACCACAAAACATTCACGAAAAGATAAACATTTCATAGAAATGAAACAAAATAGATGTCCAATACTCCAATATAGATAATAGAACAACCATTGGCAATATATCCAACGCCAGAAGGTTAACACCCAAACATTCATAACACAAAGTTTATGTCTGTCTGAACTTCACCATATGTATCTTCTATATTAAAGTAATTGAACAGAAAGAGCAAAACAAAATTTATCTTAATGAGGAATCAAAGTTGCCCAAAAAGATTCCTATTTTGTGCCTTAGCACCCATATATATAGTTTTCATATAATAATTGTCTTTCAAGAGAATAATTTCCTAGAGACAACCACTTTTAAAATATAATAATAATAATAAAAAGTCTTGAAAATAAGTTTCCAGAGCCAAATTTAAAGCAATAACATAAGATAAAGAAAGTGATCAATACATCACACTTTCGCCATCCTTGCAGTCTTCAACACTTCCTACATCTTGTTCTCCTATGTTGATTGAGCTTTCCTATGCCTTTATCCTTGCCTTGTATTCTCTGTACCTGGTGATAATGGAAGGAATATTCTCATTGCCAGGTGTAGTGGTGATTTACATTCTGGTTCTCCATCTAGCCAGTAGTTTCTCTACCTCAACCATCTTTTAGTGATCATTATCAGTCCTAGTTTTTGAATGAATTGAGGTAAACCTGCATGTGACCGAGCTTTCTCAAAGACTCCCCATGTCCTCATTGAATACTTCTTTGAACTCTAGAGATATTTCCTTAATATCTAATAGGTTTTCCCCAAACTCATCTGTAAGGTCTACCTTCAGGAGATCACAAATCTTTAATTTCAATTAGGATCTCAAGATGTTGATTCAACACCTTATTGATCTCTGAAATAAATCCATCCCATTCTAGTGTGTTAGATCAAGATGGAGCTATAACCTTTGGATCATTGATCACCCTTTCATTAAATACTAACAGAGAATCCATGGCTACCAATTCTGAGACTTCCCTCAAAAGCACATACATGCTACCTTGTTCTTTCCTTACCTAATGAAGTTCAGTAACTAATTCTTTCCTCTTCTTAGATACTTCGATAAAGAAATGAATAGATTTTCCAAGATAAAATAGAGCTTCACAGGAATGTTTTTCCATCCATTCGTTGATGGCCTTAGCAAAATTTAAATTCCTCCTTATTTTATGCATTGTACCAGAATTAACTCCTTTGACATTAGAACTGGAGGCTTCATGACACGTAGTCAGTCACAATGGACTGTATAAAGTTACCTAAAGAGATAACTTGAGACTACAATTTCAAATTTTCTTTCCTTTCCTCTTTCACTCTCATAATCAAAGCACTCACAAAATAATTCACATGATACACATCTCCTTTGAGAGTAGAGGGACCCATGTCTATATGACTTATCTTATAATCGGCCTCAGTTATTTCATTTTCATTCAAATCCTTAACTAGGTCTGCAATCTCCAACATTTGATGACCAGAAGCAGTGTTAGTCACCATTCTCGACATCATCTTAGCCATTTTGGGCTTCGAAGTACTCTTTAGCAGCTTGGCTACTGTGTCAACTTTCATTATCATTACTGGAACATTCTTTCTTTTCTTTTCAACTACCTTCTTTAACCATCCAGGAGAGGACGTAGCCACACTAGTGTCTTTATTGCTCAGAACTGTTTTATCTTGGTTAACTAAAGGAACATAAATAGAAACATCTTCATCCATGGGAGAAGGAGGCACTTCAAACAGTGGAGGAAAAGAACCATCATCTGCAATTGTTGAAAGATAGAATTTGAATCTGCCAATATTGGTTTTACCTTATTTGATTTCCTTTTTTGGGTGGACAGAGGCAAATTGTCTTATTTACAAGTTGATTTTGACTTTATAACTTCATCTAGTCTTTCACCATCTCCTCTAGATTGTGAATTAGTTTTAGACTATGTGGCTTCATGACTCCCAGGAGTAGCATGAACACCAAAACTTTGTACAGACCCCTATTCTTTACTTCTTGACCCTCTTTGCTCATAAGGAGAGCCTGCATGTCCGTGTCATTTTCCTAGTAGACAATTCTCTATCCTTTTCAACACTATGGTAGAAAAAAACTTCAAATCCACAACCTCCTTCTCTGACCAATTTATTTTGGGAAGGGGTTTTGAAACCAAAATTTTATATTCAACATCAATAACTTCTAAACTATCTTGAACACCATCCGAGATTTGGAATGGAAGTCCAAAGGCCTAAATTTGACCCAAAGTGAGTCTCATGCAATCTCTTCTATGAACTTCTCTGTCATCAACACAATCCTCCCAAAAATCTTCCAAATGAGAGTGATGCTCATAAGAACCAGACCCATGGAAATTCTGTTGCACATAGTTCTTACTATCAAAATGGGTTCTCAAAGATAAAGAATAGAAATTAAATTCACTTAGGGCATACTCTACCCCTTTAGAAACATCATTGTTTTTGCAAGTGTAAGAGGATAGCATTAGTGGGAAAGCATATCCTCTGTCCCTCTTGCTTTGGTATTTTCTAGTAACAACAGACATTTTTCTACAAATTTCAAGAAAAAACAAGATAATCACTTACATAATGAGGTAATTTTGTCAGGGCCATTTAATAACCCCCTATCCATAGATAGGTAAATTTGTCAAATTGTATATATAAACTTCCAAACTCCATAATCAAGGCAGCAGCCTCAGGAGAAATTCTAAGTTCTGGGTTTCCTTCTAACCTCCTCACAATAAACATTAGAAAAGCATCATTTATACAATGGAAATCTTTCATACCCACTTATTTGGTAAGATGAGGGAAATAGATATACACAGGTGTGTATGGTGTTAATGACCCTTAAGGCCTCAACCCTGCCCAAACAACCTCTTAGTTGGCTAGAATGTACACCTATGAACACATATGAAAGGAGGCAGTTTGTTGAAATTTAGCCAATTGTTCATTCAGATGAAAACTAATAATCTTAGCCTAGTTAATGAATTGGTTCTCACTACATATCAATAAGATAAACCAACACATCTAGTATTCGAAGGAGTCTTTACTTGCATTCCCAACCACATGATGCAATAAAGTAATAATGTCAAAAATTTCATCTTTGAATGAGATCTTTTAAATTTAGGAGACAATTGGGACTTACCTCTCCTTTCAGACTTCATCCAACTCCTTGCAATTAAATTCATGCACCAACCTTCATTTTCTTTATAGAACCTTAATCCTTTTGGAACAGACATATCTTCAAAGTTCTCTTTCAAGGAATCCTCAATGCATGAGAGATAACTGTGAAATTAACCTTCACTATTACTGAACCGTCCTTAGCCTTAATTTCTTGAGTCTCTTGGATGTACCTTTCCATGCATGCAATCACCAAATCAGTACTTCACATGGCATTAGGGAAACCTCCAACATGTACCAAACCACTCAACAAAATCTTCTCTGCGAAAGGTGATGTATCAACTTGTTGCAGGCGGGCCCAAAAATCTACTAAGTCGATATGCCCAATCTCAGTGTCCTTCAAATTAACCCAACTGCTCTCAATGCCTGAGAATGAGGGTCTCCTTGGTATTTGTATTTCATCCCCAACCATAGGAACATAAACATAGAGAAGAATTCAATATGCTTTCAATGAATTATGGTAGAGAGAAGAAGATAGTGCAGCAGAATGACTTAGAGAAAATATCACCATCTCGAACAAATATACCAATGTTATTATTCAGACATGACATGCCTTGATGTTCAATAAATATGGAATTAAATTCCCGCCTTGAGAAAATGACACCATGACTTCACACACCATTCAAAATTTCTGAAAAGATGTATCCTCCTGACATGTTGTGCAACTCATTAAATGAAAAGAGAACAACTTGAAAAGTGGAAAAGGCTTCAATGTTGTGGAGCCGCTGAAAACCCAAGCTTTAGAACCACAAGTCAGAGGTTATGAAGTTTTGAGAACTCCCAACTTGCCGACAACATAGAGACTACAAAGTGAGCAGGATGACTTAACAAAGCGAAGATGAAGTCGAGAGGTCGGGAGGTTAAGGAACTTTATAACTCCACAACTTTAGTTATGAAAACCTAGAAACTCACAACTTTAGTTAAAAAGACTTAGAAACCCATGACTTTACAAGGATAAACCAAAGGCAACTAAGGAAATTCAAAATTTTATGGCTAATTTATGAACATAAGACTCGAAAGAATGCCAAAATTTGACATGACACTAAAATTAAATTTAGGTTAACACTATGAGGCCATAAAATGGTGCCACATGGACTATGTCTCTATGTTGGGCTATGGTGGGGGAATGGAGCTGATGTGGCATGATCCTATGCATTTCACCTCTTCACGGAAGGTTTTAAAAGGTTTCCATGGGAACATAGAAAGATGCCATGTGGACAATGAAAGGTAGGGACATTAAGCAAATATCTAGACTTTAGAACTCACAAAATATCCCTAAGTGTAAATGTCCTAATGATGCCAGCCTTTTAAAATGATTCTTGAGTATAAAGAAAAGTGATGTCATCGGGATGTCTGGGAAGGTCTAGATATTAATGGATGTCTAGACATTAAGGCTAAATGTCCATATTGTGAATATCCAATGCATATGATGGCCTCAGTATGCGATGGTATAAAATTTGACGGGTGCATGTTTGGATATCAGGACATGACCATTACTTAGCATTTTTCTCAAGCTTTCCTAGTCGGGATAAATTGTCCAGATATTGGTAAATGTGAGGACATTCAAGTGTAAATGTGAATTTCCATAGGACCATTGACCAAAACATTGATTGTGCATAACTTCTCCATTTTGATGAATTTCAACATGATCTAAAAGGTAAACTTTCTTAGAATTTCATTCTCTACCATTTGGAAACCTTTGTTAGGGATTTTACTAAACTTGACCTTTGAATATGGATCATGACTTGACATCATTTTCTCTCAAGAAAAACTATTGAAACCTAAACCAATGCCAAAGCAAAAGAACAAAGGGGGTCTCCATTTGGTAAAATGGGGTGTGTGTGCAAGACACAACAAATAGTGACTCTACTAGGGAAATGCTCTAGAGAATTTGTATGATAAAATTTAGTTTTGAATGTAGAATCTCTATGTTTCCAACTTATTAAACTAGACAACTTAATACAGGATCAAAGAAGCAAAGATCCATAACTCAGTAAAACCATCCATATACTAAAACTCTAAGTGTGTGTAGTTGCATTCATTCCCATCCCTCTATAGGCAAGATCATCAAGGCTCACTTGCATTAAGCTACATAATGATACTCACCTTTTGAACTATCTTGGACATTGCCTCACTACCAATCAAGCGTCTATAGTCTCGATGAGGTTGTCTCTATGATTCTGCTCAAGCATTGCTCTACTACCCATTAGGCATCGATAGCCCTTGATAGAGTTACTTGAATCCTCCAGCTGATTGAATGATTTATATAAAGCATTAGGAATTATTATTTTAGTAGAGTATTCATTTGATAATTCATTGAGCTTAGCTTTTCATATGAGTATTAAGTAGTACTGCATACCCTTGTAGCACATGATAAGTATTATATGGGCTATGAATTGGTTTGACTTCACTAGGTCAGGAATCATAGTGGCAACAAATGCGACCCTATAGATTTTTCACTTAACTCAAGATTACTAGGATCCCTTCAGAAGCTTAAGGATTATTTAAAGATGTGAGAGATATTGGACTAGAAAATACTTCAAGTGAACTAAAGGGTGAATGCATAAAGATGGGGGACCAAAAAGTCACCACCATGGTCCAAAACAAGGCAAAATGTGAGCGCATTATAACGCGCTCGCGTTCTTCCTAACATAAAAAGTGCAAAACATTTGTCATTTCTGCCATTCACTACGAGAGAACTCTTATGTGTGCCAAAAACCTAAAAAAAGTATGAGAGCATCGAAGGAAAGCCTCTCCAAGTACGTGCAAGAGAGAAAACATCATTTTCACGATGCCACCTCAATAGTAAAGACGTCGTGCAACAAATTTGGAGGGTCTAGCAGCTGAAGAAGGTAGGGTTTGATCAACTTTTATTAGTTTTAGAAGAATTTTTGGATTTTGCATTGTTTGATTGGTTTTTGTATTGCATTTATAGTTTTTGAGGCAAAAGAAAACCCAAATTCAATTGACAAGGGTGAAAACAACCCCCAAAACCCTCCAAACCCTCAAAACTGACCTTCACTTCCTCACAATGTAAGGGATAGTAAAAAAACTATGTATGAATAATAGAAGAAAACAAGAAACATCTTCAAACTATTATTCAAATGCTAAATAATCAAAGTGGAACCACCAACTATAGGATGGCACTTACAAAATCACTAGAGGAGATTATTTCCCACACTTATTTGGTTAAAAAACAAACCACCAAATTCCAAGACTATAGGGAGAGGTGTCGGCAATATTATGCCGACAAGTTGTCATATGAACAAGTTAAGAATGAAAAACTTACAAAATCTCAATTATGTGCACAATTTATTAATCCCAAAATTGGCCAAATATTAGAACAAACTTGCAAACGGTTTCCTATTCATTGGTGTAGGAATGAAGAAATATCCTAAAACTTTTGGGATAGATGGTACATGGTCTTTGATGAGTGCCCATGAAACAATGATGAGGTACCATAATATTTCTTGAGGAAACTCCATTGCGAGTTCATCCTCAACAAGATTCCCAATTATTTTGGCATTCGTGAGTTCCAGGGTAGAGGTGGTGGCTCTACCTAAGATAGACCTAGGGCTCAATGAGATGAAAACCATGTGCCTATAGCCCTTTTGAGGCCAGAACATAGGTCACTCCCTTTGGCTTTGAAGGAGAGTGTTGAGGTGGAGACATTACACTCACTGACTAATCTCACCCAAATTCTATAACAACATGTGGATGATCTTACCTAGGCCAATGAGGGTGAGAGAAGTAGGCATCATGTGTCCCCACATTTGTGCAGTTCATGTGGAAACCTATTGTTAGATTCACGATAGACAACTGAGAGGGGGGGTGAATCAGTTGTCCCAAAACTTTCTTCCTATTAATCACTTAAATCCTCTTTGTAATTCAACAGCATAATAATAAATCAATCATACAATAATTCAAGAGCAGAAACACATTAACACATATGACACCAAGATTTTAATGTGGAAAACCTGGTTAAGGGAAAAGCCATGGGGTGACTAACCCAAGATTGTATTCTCTATTAAAAGAATAAGAAGAATAGATGGTACATGCCACTTAGGGCTCACTGCCTGAGCACACTGCTCACAAGAGGTCCACTACCTACAGGAGACACACTGTCTACAGAATGATAAATATTACATAATTGAACTAAAGAATAGCATTTTCACCATGCTTGAGTTAGTTCCATTTAAGTTCAATACTTCTGCTCTGCCTTTTGCTCTGCTCCTCTCTACCACACACTCATCTCCACAAGATACATTTGAAATGACTTCACAACTTCTTATTTATACAAGACATTTGACTTTGGGATAATCATCTGATTCGGCATACATTATAGAGAAAATACATAAATACAACATGACTAATTACAATAATACTTCATGCAGATCAACACATTGTTGGTTACATAGATCTGAGACTTCAATCTTCCTTGAGGAACATGCCATGCTTCACAGAACATCTTCAAGATCATCCGCAGGATGTGTAACTCATCTGGTCAGCTAGACTTAGGAAGAACATCATCATCTAGAAGTGATTCTTCAATTATGAGCTCAATCTTCAATGTGGACCACTAACACAAACCAGACACAATCCAAAGACCTCCACAAGATTGCCTGAATCACCAAGAACATCCACACTACTTTTGCTTACTAAAATTATTCTCTCCTTCATCCAGAACCTCAAGAACACAGTCTGTCATCACTATCATATTGGAATAGATGTTTGCAGACCTCCAAACCATGAACCAATTGAGTTGTCAATTCACATTGACTTCCTAACACTCCAACAAATCCACAAAACAAGATATTGCATTTTTGGATCTCACCGGACCTATCTGTGTCACTCTGTTACCTCTAAACATCTGCTAGAACTGGTTTTACTCAAGTGGCCATAACTTCTTCAGATCTTCATGCGGACCTGTCAAATCTTTACTAGATCATCTTAAGACTCATATCTACAAACCCTTTGATGCGCATCCTCTGATCTTCATCTTAGCTGGGATCTTTACCTTACTGTCTTCACTGTTCTCCTCTGTTCTTGATAGGATTAATTTTCTCAATATCCTCAACATACAACTCATCCAATCATTGACATCAATGCAACAGGAGTATGTTGACATAAATGACAACACCAGTTAGGCCCATACTTGCAACAATCTCCCCCTTTGTCATTGATGGCAACATATGATGTGAAAAACTATTTTAACCATCAAGACAAAAACTTCTCCTCACTATCATAACTCCCCCTATCAACAACAACCATTCACATGTCTTCTCTTCCTTTATTGCTCCCCCTTTGATTAGCAACCACTTTTTGTTTATCACATGTCTTCTCTCCCCCTTTGATATCAATGGCAAAAAGCACATACTTGCATCACTCAGAATCATACCAACTACTCCCCCTGAGTACCAGCTTCCCATCATCAATCCAGACCACAAGATGTGACTGTGAGATCCACCAAACTGATGCATATCAGTGCACTTTAATTCAGAATCAGAGGGGTAATAACCCCTAACTTCTCCCTGAGATACTCAAAAGAGTCCTTAGGTAGAGGTTTAGTAAAAATATCTACAATTTGATCCTTGGAGGGCACAAACTCCAATTTGACTTTATTCTTGTTCACTTTCTCTCTCAAAAAGTGAAACTTGATGCATATATGTTTTGTCTTTGAATGCAACACTGGATTTTTTGATATATTTATTGCACTTGAATTATCACAGAAGATTGTGATAGGTTCCTCATACTCCACTCTGATGTCTCTTAGCATTTGTTTCATCCACAATACTTGAGTGCAACTACTTATTGCTGCAATATATTCTACTTCTGCAGTAGACAGAGATATTGCCTCTTGTTTCTTGCTCAACCAAGAAACCAATCTTTTTCCCAAAAAGAATGCTCCACCAGTAGTACTCTTTTGGTCATCCACATCTCCTGCCCAATCCGCATTTGTATATGCATGAAGAGAGAAATTATGATATCTAGGATACCACAAACCATACTCAACTATCCCTTTTAGATGTCTAAGAATCCTCTTGATTAACATGACATGAGATTCTCTAGGATCAGCTTGAAATCTAGCAACAAGACCAACATCATTCATAATGTCAGGTCTAGTTTGAGTGAGATACAATAATCCTCCAATCATTGACCTGTACTTTTTCTGATCAGCCTTAGGAGAGTCATCATCTTTGCTCAATTTACATCCGGTTGCCATGGGAGTACTCATTGGTTTTGAGTCTTCCATCCCAAATTTCTTCAACAATTCTTTCACATATTTGGTTTGTGAAATGAAGATTCCTTTCTTTATTTGAATAATTTGTAGACCCAAGAAAAAATTCATTTCCCCAAACATTGACATTTCAAATTCACTTTTCATTTGATCTGCAAAAGTTTTGTACATACAATCTCTTCTTCCAAAAATGATATCATCAACAAACACTTCAACAATTAAGATATTTTCATGATCAATTTTGAAGTATAAGTTACTATTAGCAATACCTTTTTTCAAACCAATCTTCAAAAGATGCTTATCCAATCTTTCATACTAGTCTCTTGGGGCTTGTTTGAGTCCTTACAGTGCTTTCTTCAACTTGCAGACCATATCACCATGATCAGACAATTGAAATCCATCTGGTTGCTTAATGTATACTTCTTCTTCCAAGTCACCATTCAGGAAGGCAAACTTGACATCCATCTGATATACTTTGAAGTCCTTGAAGGCAGCAAAGGCAAGAAATAATCTGACTACTTCAATTCTTGTCACCGAAGTAAAAGTTTCTTCAAAATCAACTCCTTCTACTTGAGAGTAACCCTTGCAGACCAATCTGGCTTTGTTTCTGACTACTTCACCATCTTCATTCAATTTATTCTAGAAGACCCATTTGGTTTCAATCACATTCTTGTTTCTAGGTCTGGGAACAGGATCCCAAGTGTGATTTTTCTCAATTTGCATTAGCTCTTCCTCCATTACTTTAGTCCAGCTTTCATCATTGCATGCTTCATTCACTATATTTGGCTCAATCTTTGAAATCAGACAATACTCTTCTAAGTCTTGAGCAATCTTTCTTCTTGTTTGAACACCTTTGCTTTATCACTAATGATCTGATCTTTAAAGTGATTCAGTTTTACATACCTAGGAATTTTTGGACTTCCTTGCACTTCTAATTCTTGAACAGGTTCATTCAAACTTATCTCTTCTTCCTGATTCTCCAGATCAGTCTGGATCTGAGTTTTAGAAGGGGCTTGGACTTCTTGGACCAAAACATCATTCTAATCATCTTCATCATATTCATAAAACCTCGAGGGTTTTTAAATACCTTCATCAACCTTCACATTTGTACTTTCTATAGTCTTCCTAAATCTCTTGTTATAGCATTGGTATGCTATGCTTTGAGTAGAATAACCCAAGAATATTCCTTCATCACTTCTAGCATCAAATTTGCCAAGATCTTCATCTCTTTTGATGTAACATTTGCTACCAAAGACTCTGAAATACTTCACAGTGGGAGTGATACCAAACCAAAGTTCATAAGGGGTCTTACCAGTATTGCTTCTAATTTGTACTCGATTAAGAGTATAGACAGCAGTGCTTACAACTTCTCTCTAGTAGATCTAAGGAATATTTGGTTCCATCATCATGGTTCTAGATGCTTCCTGAATGGTCTAGTTCTTTCTCTCCACTACTCCATTCTACTATGGAGTCCTTGGAGCAGACAACTATCTTTTTATCCCATGTTTCTCACAGAATTCTATGAACTCCCCAGATGTGAATTCTCCACCTCTGTCAGACCTAAGACATTTTATGTTTAATCTAATTTCATTCTCTACCATAGCCTTGAATATTTTGAATTTCTCAAGAGCCTTAGATTTCTCTTTTAAAAAAGTCACCCACATCATACGGGAGTGGTCATCAATTAATAACATGAAGTATCTATCACCTTGTACACTCCTGATTCTTGTCAGACCACATAGATCAGTATGAACTAAGTCCAATAATCTGGTAGAAGACTGTTCTTTACTTTTGAATGTGACCCTGCTTTGCTTACCCAACTGACATTCTTTGCACAAACTGTTAGTAGGTTTCACTAGTCTTGGAAGATCTCTTACAACCTGAGTGTTTCTTATCTTTGATGATATTACATGACACATTCTCCTATGCCACAACCAAATTTGATCAATTTGAACAAATAAACAACTTATACCAGTACCAACCAAGTGGAAGATATTACCTTTTGTTTGAGTACCGGATGCAATCTCTGTTCTAAAACTTTCAAAGATCTTACATTTTCCATTTTCGAATCAGAGATCATAGCCTTTGTCCACCAACTATCCAACACTAAGAATATTGTGCTTCAGGCCTTCAACATACAGTACATTACTAGTTTTGTTCTTTCCATCAAAAGAAATGGTTCCTCTACCTCTGATTCTGCTAGCAGAATTATCACCAAATTTTACCACTACTCCTTCATATCTTTCAAATCTATGAACTTATTTTTGTCACCTGTCATATGGTGGGAGCATCCACTGTCAATGACCCAATCATCCTTTTCTTCAACTTGGGCAGCCAGATCTCTTTCTACTATTTTATGATTGACAGATTCAGAGGGCATTGATGGCAATAAACACCCAGTCACTTCTAGATTTGTTTCCTGTCTCTGATTCATTATATGTTACTCCATCATCATCATCTTCATGAACATAGTAACATTTCTTTTGGAATCTTGATTTGTTTGGATTTTCTCTTGAAAATCTTTCTGGACACCTTGAGGCAAAATGATCAATCTTATTGTAGTTAAAACATTTGAAGGGCAATTTTCCTTCATACTTACCAGATCCTCTTGGTAGTCTTTTTGCAATAAGGGCTTCAAGTTGAATAGCTTCTGCTTCATCTTCTTCTAGATCTTTTCTTACTTTTTCATACCATGATAGTTTCTTTGAAGAGTTCTCTCCCAAATCAAACTTTTGTTTTCCTTTTACAGAGGCACTAGCTTTGAAAGCAAATTCAATCTTGGGGGGTGCATCTCCAAACTCAGCCAATTCAAATGCAACTAATTTACCAACCAATGGATCTCTTGTGATATTTGAAAAAGATCTGAATTCTTCAATAGCAGCAACCTTGTACTTGTAAGAATCAGGAAGGGATCTGAGAACTTTGGCAACAATCTCATCTTCATCCAATATTCTACCAGCACATTTAATGCAACAAACAAGCTCATTTACTCTTAGCATAAATGTATTGATATTTTCATCTTCAGGTTTTTGAATTTTCCTTTCAGACTCTGTAGCTTGGCACATTTAACATACTTGTCTCCTTCATGTAGAAGTTCTAGCTTTTGCCAAATCTCATATGCAGTTTTTAGATCAATAACATTTGTCAGCTTTGAATCAGATAAGGCACTTAGTAGAGCTTCTTTAGTTTGAAGATTGTTTTCAACAACTTTGAATTCATCTACGTTACTCAGATCATTCTATGGAGGTACATACTTCTTTGAAGCCATGATCCAATATTGCATTCCCATACATTGCAAGTGACATTCCATACAACTTTTCAAAAGAGTAAAATTGGTTCCATCAAACCTCAGACTATCTTTCTTGTAGGATGACATCCTAGATCTCCTCAAGTGGTTAAGCTCTTTTAGAGGAACTTAGCTCTGATACCAATTATTAGATTCATGACAGACAACTGAGAGAGGGGGTGAATCAGTTGCCCAAAACCTTCTTCCTATTAATCACTTAAATCCTCTTTGTAATTCAACAGCATAATAATAAATCGATCATGCAATAATTCAAAAGCAGAAACACATTAACACATATGACACAAAGATTTTAATGTGAAAGACCTGGTTAAGGGAAAAACCATGGGGTGACTAACCTAAGATTGTATTCTCTGTTAAAGGAATAAGAAGAACAAATGGCACATGCCAATTAGGGCTCACTACCCAAGCACACTACTCACAAGAGGCCCACTGCCTACAGGAGACACACTATCTACAAAATGATAAATATTACATACTTGAACTGAAGAATAGCATCTTCACCATGCTTGAGTCAGTTCCATTTAAGCTCAATACTTATGCTCTTCCTTTCGCTCTGCTCCTCTCTACCACACACTCATCTCCACAAGATACATTTGAAATGAATTCACAACTTTTTATTTATACAAGACATTTGACTTTGGGATAATCATCCAAGTCGGCATACATTACAGAGCAAATACATAAATACAACATGACTAATTACAATAAGACTTCACACGAATCAACACATTATCAGCTATGTAGATCTGAGACTTCAATCTTCCTTGAAGAACACGCCATGCTTCATAGAACATCTTCAAGATCATCTGCAGGATGTGTAACTCATCTGGTTGGCTAGACTTAGGAAGAACATCATCATCTGGAAGTAATTCTTCAATTACGAGCTCAATCTTTAATGCAGACCACCAACATGAACTAGACACAATCCAATGACCTCCACAAGCTTTCCTGAATCACCAAGAACATCCACACTACTTCTGCTTACTGAAATCATTCTCTCCTTCACTTGAAACCCCAAGAACATAGTCTGTCATCATTGTCATATTGGAATAGATGCTTGCAGACCTCCAGACCATGAACCAATTGAGTTGTCAATTCACATTGAATTCCTAAACACTCCACCAAATCTATAGAATAGGATATTACATTCCTGGATCTCACTGGACCTATCTATGTTACCTCTGAACATTTGCCAGAACTAGTTTTACTCAAGTGGCCATAACTTCTTCAGATCTTCATACCAAGCTCTCAAATCTTTACTGGATCATCTTAAGACTCATATCTACAAACCCTTTGATGCGCATCCTTTGATCTTCATCCTAGCTAGGATCTTTACCTAACTGTCTTCACTGTTCTCCTCTATTCCTGATAGGACTATTTTTCTCAATATCCTCAGCATACAACTCATCCAATCCTTGACATCAATACAATAGGAGTATGTTGACATCAATGACAACACCGGTTAGGCCCATACTTGCAACACCTATGTGATTATGGGATGCAGGATGCATGGCAGGACTCTTGATAGGATGCTAAGACGTAGGACACATGGTAGGACTCTTGGGAGGATGTTGCAATGTAGGAGCAGCATCTAATGATGAAGACATCCATATTGGATCATATTGTTATCACCGATGATCTCTTATAGACTACATTTGGTATTGACTCTCAGGTAATTTGTTACAAGTTTCATCTTGATTTAATATATTGTTATTTCAAATTTGTAATTAATTTTATATGATTATCTATATTATAAGTAAAAAATAACATGTATGTAATTGTTTGTGCAATGAAATTCTAGGGTCAAAGTCTTCATCCTGCCTCTATTTGCCATCCATTGGCGGGTTATGTGAGGAGGTCAAGTCAGTAAGTATGTAATATATCACATGATCGTAATTATTGTAGATATGTCAATGGTAATATTATTTTGTGACAATTTGATGATTTCAATAGTCACTTACACCTCCACAGTTTCCTTGGTCCACTGGACACAAATCCACCACTTTTACAGAGGTAAATTTAACCATTTCTAATCATTATGCATTTTTAAAATAATGTTATGTATTTATTTTGGTCAAATAATATTGAACATAATTTTTAGATGCTAAATGTGGAGACTCCTTGTCATCTTCGTGAGTCAGTGCAAATAGGCATTGTTGCAGCCATGATGTCTTCAAATCCTTTGACCAAGGTATGAGCCAATAACATGAAAACATCATAATTTTGTATTTCTTGTTTTATCTCATGTCATTTGATGTACATAAATGATATTTATGTTTAATCAATTTTACTTCTTGAAGCTTCTCACAGGAGGTCACAAATCTAGCTCGTCCAACTACGGACAAAGAAGCTAGAGAAAAGATGATGGAGAGTGATCATCAAATGGCGGTAAGTGATCGATTACATTTAGGATGTTATATATTTCATGTACATTTTCTATGTAATGTGCATATTGTTTGATTGTATTAACAGGTGGGGCTACATGAACTTGAACTGTTGAAGAGGTCTACTCAACAATAGAGAGATGATGAGTCACAAATTGGCTCTCCATCTTCACGGTCAAGCAAGGGCCACCGATTATTTCATTAAAGTCCATAGGAAACTAGTTTTTGGGACATTTTTTGTATTTCTCGATGGCTTTGTATGTACATACTTTTTTATGTTACCGATGTATAATTTTGTATATATGCCTGTATGGATTTGTTTGGACATGCCTATATGGCTTTATACGTAAACTAGATGTTATGTTCATGAAATTATGTATATGATAGTTTATATTAAATATTTAATATGATGATCAATTATCATTATAGGAATTTGGTTTTACATGTGCCAATTGCATTTGCTTCAAAGTAACTTATAAATCATTTTCAACTAATCCATTTTGTGCATACCTTGCAATCATTGCATTCTGTCAGACTATACATTTCTTTGAGGTATCATTTCAAACAGTTCATGCACCTTGTCTATGCTTCCACACTTTTCATACATGTCCACAAGGGCAGATGCAAATACAATACATGTGACAAAATTCCTATATCATTTATGCTTTGATAGTTGTCCACACCATGTTCCCTAGATCCCATTCTAGCATAGGCAAGGAGGAAGTTGGATAAGGTTGTGCAATTTGGTTTTAGACGTGCCAAAATTTGTGTTAGGTTGAAATTTACTATTGTGCATTTGCTTGAGAGTTTTAAAGCCTTATAAAAAATTCATTTTGTGCATATCTTGTAATCATTGCATTCCATGAGACAACATTTCTTTGAGACATCTTGTCAAACAGTTCACATTTGTTGTATATGATTCCACACTTTGCATACATGTCTTGCAAGGTACTTACAACTACAACATTTGACAAAAATCCTATATCCTTTATGCTTTGATGGATGTCTATATCGTGTTCCAAAGATACCACTTTTACGGTTTTTGGAATTTGGCTTTACATGTTCACCAATTGTATTTTCTTGAAACATTCTAAAGGCTTATCAAAAAATCCATTAAATATTCATATCTTGCAATCACTGCATTCCATGAGGTGACATTTCTTTGAGGCATCATGCCAAACAATTCATGTGCCTTGTCTATGCTTCCACATTTTGCATACATGTCTCTAAGGGTAGTTGCAACTACAACATCTAACAAAATTCCCATCTATTTTATCCTTTGATGGATGTCCATTTGGCATAGGCAAGGAGGATACTAGCTAAGGTTGTGAAATTTTCCTTTACACCCGCCAATCACATTTGCTTGAAAGTTTCTAAAGCGTTATAAAAAAATCCATTTTGTTCATATCTTGCAATCATTGCATTCAATGAGGTGACATTTCTTTGGGGCATCATGCCAAACCATTTACATGCCTTGTCTATGCTTCCACACTTTGCATATATGTCTACAAGGGCAGTTGCAAAATTACAGCATGTGACAAATTTCCTATATCCTTTATGCTTTGATGGTTGTCCATACACTGTTCTAAATAATCTATTTTGGTGGATGTCCATACCCTATTCCAAAGATCCCATTTTGGCATTGACACCTATCAATTGCTTTTTCTTGTGTGTTTCTAAAGCCTTATCAAAAAATCCATTTTATGCATGTCCTACAATCATGGCACTCCATGAGACCACATTTATTTGAGGCATCATGTCAAACAATTCACTTGTCTTATCTATGCTTCGACATTTTACATATATGTCTTCTAGGGTAGTTGCAACTCTATCGAAATTCCCATATCCTTTATGCTTTGATGGATGTCTATGTACCATGTTCCAAAGATCTCAGTTTAGCATAGGCAAAGAGGATGCAGTCAAAGGTTGTGGAATTTGGAGTTACACCCACCTATTGCTTTTACTTGAAAGTTTCTAAAGCCATATCAATAAATCCATTTTGTGCACATCCTACAATAATGGCATGTTCCATGAGACTACATTTCTTTGAGTCATCACTCTATGCAAGTACAATATTTAATAAAATTCCCATATGCTTACACATTTTGCATGCATAGTTGTTGTACTAGACTCTTTTTGTATCCTATCAAATAGTTCACTTGCCTTGTCTGTGCTTCCACATTTTGCATACATCCTGATAGAATAGACCTTGTAGATGTATGTAGCATCATGATGCATCCTGAAGAAGAAGTTGACCTTTTTGACATGTGTTGTTTGGTAGCAGACCTTTATTTGTTGATGATTGTAGACTTGGAGGTAAAAACTTTATGATCCTCTTGTAGTGTCAGACTTGCAAGCTTGATAGATTTTCTTGCATGTGTTGTTGCAGATTGCAGTGTTGTTGTAGTTCTATGTTGGGAATCTAGTGACACTGATCACAGTGTTGTCTGTCAAGTGTGATCCAGTTTATAGTTGTTGTACATCTATTAGTTACATAGCTTGAACATGTTAAACATATATAATATGTTGCATATCATTAGTTGCATAGTTTTAGTTTGTTACACAAAGAGGATGTAGTCAAAGGTTGTGGATTTTAGCTTTACACCCACCAATTAGTTTTTCTTGAAAGTTTCTAAAGCCTTATCGACAAATCCATTATTTGCATATCCTACAACCATACCATTACATGAGACTGGTCACATTTCTTTGAGGCATCATGTCAAATAATTCAATCACCTTCTCTATGCTTCCACATTTTGCGTACATGTCTTCTAGGCCAGTTGCAACTACAATTTTTTTCAAAATTCCAATAGACCACTTTTTTTGAGGCATCATTCAATGCAACTATGACATTTGATAAAATTCCCATATGCATTTTGTAAGAATACATGAGATACTATATATTTCTATATGATTACCCTAATTAGTAAGAATTAATAAGAAAGAAGCATAATGACAATAATTAGCATTCAAGGATTTCTAATGAAGACCTAGGGTTTGGGTGCCAATGGCACCTCACCAAACCCTCGTACACAGTCAAGAAGACACAAAACAATCAAAAGCATGGATGGTCAAGGGACTATCATGAAATCCTAAGGTTGTTATCTAACAAAATTCGGGTATCCTTTATGCTTTGAGGTGTTAGGTCAAACCATCCATGTGCCTTGTCTATGCTTCCACACTTTGCATACATGTCTACAAGGGAAGCAACAATTACAACATCTAGCAAAATTCCTATATCCTTTATGCTTTGAGGTGTTATATGATCAAACAATTTACATGCCTTGTATATGCTTCCACACTTTGCATACATGTCTACAAGGGTAGCAACAATTACAACATCTAGCAAAATCCTAATTTGGAGGATGCTGGCAAAGGTTGTGGAATTTGGCTTTACACATGCCAATTGCATTTGCTCGAAAGCTTCTAAAGCTTTTCAACAAATCTATTTTTTGCATATCTTGCAATCATTGCATTCCATGACAAAAGATCTCTTTGAGGTGTTAGGTCAAACAATTGACATGCCTTGGGTGCAAAACAAGACCATGCCTAGCCTAAACATACCCATTTGGACGTGTTGGAACTGTCAGTTTAGTTGCATTAGGAGTAGAAAAAAAGTTACACCCCTTTACAACTTTACACTACCTCCTTCTGATGATTTTGGGGGCAGCAGAAAACTTTTAACCATAGTCGAACGCCTCAGAGATATCAAAAAATGAGAGAGGTTATTGTAGAGGGGTTCTACATGATCACTTTGCCTTAGACAAAATATTTCTAAGTGTCACAATTTCTGAGTAAAATCTCGTCAAAGATTGCTATCTTTTTGCACTTTAGATTCTTCAGGGATATCATTGGTACAATGTAGCTCAAACTGCTTCGGCATGTTTGGGTGCAAAATAGGACCATGCCTAGACTAAACATATCCATCCAGATGCGTTGAAACTATCAGTTTGGTCACATCAAGAGAAGGATGAAAGTTACACCACTTTGTAACTTTACACTACCTCCTTCTGATGATTTTGGGGGCAGCAGAAAACCTATCACCACGGTCAAATGCCTCAGAGATATATTCAAGTATTTTATTCTTAGTAATACAAACACTAGATTTAGTGTAACAACATCAAACTTCTAATATTGTGTAGTTGAAAATGAATACCAAAAAAATGTATTGGACCTATATTACTTTTCGCATGATTAGTGCAAGCTATTTTAGTGACAATAAGATGATAGAAAGATCATTGTACTTATCAATTTATTTATTAGACTGAAAAAATGGGTCTTTGATCTAAGATGGGTTTTGTAATTAATGCACTCTTTCATATTCTTTGATTGGTCATAATTTGGCATTTTTGCATTGATGTCTTGATACTTCAGTATATTTAAAAGATGTTTAACCATGGTCATATTTAGAAAGCAAATGTTGAATTATTCATTAAATAATTACACTATCTTTTGAACCTAGACCATTAGTGGATAAAAGGTTCCTTAAATTGATGACATAATATTTTGACTGACTGAATTTAATCATGGGAACCTTTGTGATAGAACTATTATTTTGATAGGATCTAACACTAGATTGTAATGCATATTGTTTTCTTGGGTATTTTCTTAATATGAAGTTATTATTCTACATGAATTATATTTCCATTGTTGTTATTTGGGAAGTAGTTTCCATCTTGTAATAATTTCAAGATATCAATATGTGATTAGGATAGTTATTGCTTGCATCAATAATCTTTGGATGATATTGCTTGTGGCAATTGATTGACAAATGACTTCTATGTGTTTATTTCATCAACTTGTTTGAACTAAATGTTGTATTTTATGTTTAGTATAGTGTTGTATAGAAATCCTGAGAGATAAGAAGATGAGTGTTGAATATGAGTCACAAAGAGTAGAAAGTTAATTTTCTAGCTTACAATCTAACATGTTAGTGTAGTACTATATGTAAAAGTTGCTTTAGTCAAAGATTTAAAATCAAATATAAGATGTGTTCCTTAGTTTTATTTTTATTCTCTAGAATATCATGTATTCTAAGGACATGTGCATTAGATGTAAGTATGCAAGCATGATGCATTAGATATATGAATGTTAGATTGTCATTGATTACATGTTGCACCAGATTCTTTCATGCATGTTGGATACATATTACTAGATCCTTCATGAAAGGTTGGGCTTCTCTAGTGTAGTAGCACAAGGAATCTTAATGTTTAATGGATACAGGAAAAATCGCTCTGATGATGCACTATCTCCTCTATAGATTCTATAGATGACTTTAGGAAGAAAGAACTGATAGCAGAAAAATGTAAATATTTTATGAGTTTATTGTCTTTGCTTGAACTATTGTAAAAGGACTTAGTCTTGTGTTGAAAATGATTGTTGAATAATTTATATGCATTTAAAAATAAATAAAATTGTAATCAATTTTTTTTGACTTATTTCTATTTGGATAAGCATAATGTTTTTTTTTTCTCGGTACCAAAGGTTGCGAAAGTTATATTAATATGAAAAAGAAAAAGAATCATCGCAGCCCTCAAAAGAAGGCGTGCATCACAAAAGTGGCCCATTCTGGGCCAAATCGAATGGTAACTATAGCCACTAACAGTAACATAACCTATACTAAGCTAAAGGCAAGAAAACAGACTTGTAACACTCAAAAAAAGGTGCATGCTCATCTAAACGAGGAGAAAAAACTAAGTTGCCCAATAACTATTCTACTCCTACGACTAAACTAGTGTAATTTAGTTTCCACATTCTTCCCTTTCTGGGAGGACCTTAATATCATTTGATGCTTAAGATTGTGTTTCTTCCTCTTAACTTCTGTCCATCCTTGATCTTTTGAGTGACTGTACTCTGCATCTGGACATTCCACACTGCCCATTCCATATGAAATCTCCTCAACAGAGTGAGGAAGAGTGTATTCGACCTCCAAGTTTCGGGACCTATCTCCGAATGCAAGATAAACTGAAGGATGCTTAGCTACTGGTTCTGAAGTGACGGTGGAATGGAGCCTTTGATAGTTTGCCGGATTATTTTCCCCGGAATCCATGCTACAAGAATCCCCCATTGAGGATATGAGAGCACTACAAGAGGTGGCTCAACAACTTTCTCCTCAGACATCTTCCTACTATCGGTATAAGAAGAAGAAATATTCTCTTTTGGGGAATTCGCAAACAGTATAATGCTTGGGGGAAGCATCTTTCCAACAAGAAGCCTCCTATTTTGGTTGAGATTTGACAATAAAGCAATCTTCTGCAATGTGCCCAGTTTTCTAGCATCTCCTCAACCCGAAGGTTAAGCCTTTGTAATCCAAAGGTTGCGTCTAGCTGTGATCATTAGCATTCAAGATGATTTCTACCGGGAGATCTTTGGTAGTATCCAATTCTACCAAAATCCTAGCACAGGTTGTGTGAATGAAATCTCTTGATTTTTTTTCTGTGGACAGAAAGTTGCCAATAGAGTTTCCAAACAAAATAGGAATTGAACCAGCAATGTAGTGGGAGATTTGGAAGACGAACCTAGATCGGCATGACCAAAATTGTCTCAGATTAAAATGTGAATACCAAGATTTACGTAGCAGCAAGCTCTCTCCGCACAACCAAACATAGCTGAGAATGGCATTTCTATCTTTCTTACTGTAAAAAAACATAGTAAAAAACCTTTGGCGCTTGGATAAATCTCTAAATTTTCTTCCATGAGAGGAAGCCACGATCTAGAAATCCAATCATGAAGCTCTAGAAGTCTGTGCCAAAAATGGCTAAACGTTCTTATTAACCAGTTCTCTGCAAAAATCTCTTCATTATCGTGAAGCTCCTTCAACAAGGTAGAATCGAAGTTTAGTTGCAAGGGTTTGTCAGAACATGAAATCCCTAAACCCCAAAATCCCTAAACCCCAAAATCTCCTGCAGAGACATTTCTCCCATCATAGTGTTTATTTTTAGTAATAAATAGTTTATTTGATTATCGAATTAAATAGATGTTTATGAATATTTATCCTTTATTAAGATTTATTCAATTTGAAATTTGAGGGGATCATACACAATTAGATTTAGTAATCAATTCAATTCACTGATATTTGTGGCCACTTTTTAGGTTTTCAAGAAACTCATTCTCAGTATAGCTCTATCGTTGGCTTTGTGGAAAGTTTGGTATTTTAAAGTTTTAAGGGAGAATTCTTAGGTGTTTTCATAATTTCTTTTTATGTTTGTGAAGGTTCTAAGGTGATATATTTCTCTTTCTAGAAAGATCTGATTGCTATTCTTATGAATTCCTTTGTTACAATGCTCCTTACTTCGTAGATGTTCTTATTATGTGTTTGATATAGAATGTATCCAAATTGTGGCTACAATGGAACACTAAGGTCATTTCTTATTTGATGAGTATACATTCTAGGGTTTTAGGAGTATCAAATGATAAATCTCTTGAAATTAGGGATGAACTTGTATCTAAATTTCAATATTCCCATACCTTAAAGGTGTCTGATATGAATTTTGGATTCGTAAATCAATTATAGGTCTCAAGCACCATTGAAATTCTTAGCAATCATTTGGTTTGAATCTTTTGAGGTAATGCAAATTCCTTGGTCAAAGACATTATATGGAAAATAAGGGAAAGAAAAAATAATTATAGGAAATTGTAACATGTCCTTCAGGGATGATTTTAAGCCTACAATTTTATTGATAGCATTTAGGTGCATACATCATACTTTGTTCAAGTGAAATTAAATCAATGTAATAGTTTATTGGAGGGGAAACTAATGAAATGCCAAGCAATCTATGAAACTCATCCTTTCAAAAAGATAAGAAGATAATAAATTTGTTGCATTGAATAGACTATTAGCATCATACATGATTTATTTAAGGAATTGTATCACATATTATATGGATAATTCATGCCAAGGTTTTCAATATACCAGATTAATACATCTCTACATCTGTGGTTTATGGTTGTAAAATCCTCATTGCAAAGCTTATAGTTTCAACCATATTAAGTGATGAAAGATCTAAAGGGTCATATAAATCTTATATTCTCTACATCAAAACTTTGTTAGTTGAGATATGCCAATTGGTGGACGAGTCAACACCTGTATTATTCAGGAAACAAAGATACACCATGAGCTATCGAAGTGGTTCTTTATGGAGATCAACTACCTTAATATTGGAATTGTGACCCTAGCCCAGAAGTATGATGGGAAAGTTTTGATCCCTAAGGAAGAGGATAAGTTATCCTTCAAGTACTAGATAGTCGTGTAGGAGATTTGTGCTTTAAACATGGAGAAGGATAAAATGAATGCCACACTACTTTTCTTGAAGAGAAAGTCAAGGAGTTAAATGATAGTTAGAATGAGAAGGTGGGTGGGTTAAGCTTGAAATAGGGGATTAAGAGTAGAGGCCCTACTACTCAATAGAGAAAAAGGTATAACACCAAGGGAAACACTATCAAGTGTGGAGGTGGAAAAGGTGGAAATCTCATTGAGGGTGGTTTCTTGATTGTGGAGTTAGAAGGAACTGAGATGCTACACAATTTGTAGGCCTCTTGGCCCCTGCTCATTGTGATTTTCCTCCTTTTTCAGTAGTTGGTTTTGTAGTCTTTGTTTCTTTTTTCTATCGGTTAGCTCTTTGATCCTTGTTACCATAGGGTTGTTGTGTTTTTTCTATTAGTATGTAAAGGGTTTATGGTCCCTTTAAAACCAACTTATCCTAATCAAAACTTTGTCAATTGAAATGAAAACAATTTCTTTCAAATTATTCTTCAATTAAATCATTAATAACCAATGTATGATATGATAAATGTATGTTTCCATTAGTGGTTGTTGTTGAAGTGTATGAAGCCATATTCTCTTATTGGAGGAAGATTCTTGCATTGTATCATCTCATACTACCAAATTTAGTGCCAAGTGGAGAAACTCTCTTGCTTGAGTTTACATTTTTTCTTATGCATTAAGCTTGATTTAATCCACTCAACTTAGTCTTAGATATATTTAAGATGGAAAAGAGAGTCACAATATATTTTCAAGATTAATTAGCTTATTGAATTGGGATGGTTTAAAAGATTGATATAATAAACACCTCCCAAGAATGGGAATATTGAAATTTAGATACAAGTTATTCCATGACCCTCAAGGTTTCTTTATTTGTTTAGGCAAACAAATTTGGGAGAACCCATATGAATGCATTTGATAGAAACCATGTAACCCACCATCCAACATTTGATTTGCACACATTAAAATAGTTTCTATGAAAATGGGCATTTTAAGACCTTCGATTTAAA
Source organism: Cunninghamia lanceolata (assembly GCA_027924645.1). Lineage (NCBI taxonomy): Eukaryota > Viridiplantae > Streptophyta > Pinopsida > Cupressales > Cupressaceae > Cunninghamia > Cunninghamia lanceolata. The sequence continues at coordinate 1,060,940 of BSBN01001418.1, read as the reverse complement.
TCAGAATTAAAATGTCTCTACGTTGAGAATTGTCAAGGTCATCAAAATAACAATATTGCACTATCTTTTTGGCTGAGATTATCTTGGATGACCCATAAATCAACATTTTCTACAAGAAAACACTAGTCAATTCTTCATAGTTTACTTATGGAAAGTAAAAGAAGAGAAAAAGGAAGTTCCAAGATGGAAACATAATGAAAACAAATGGAAGATACTTGATGACAATAAACCTACAGCATTTGTGTTAGGGCTTAAGTTTGATGGTCGTATACATGTATTTAAATATTTTTACTGTAAAATACAACGAATATAAATATTTGATTATATGTTAATACATATAATTTATTTTAAAAAGTGTAAAAAAATAATTCATATTAAATTTGACCATAGATATTATATAATAGTTTTACAATTTTATATTATATTTATAGTTATATGTTTTATATGGAAAATCAACTATCATTATTAACAACAATATTTTTTTTAATGTGCCTGGTAAACCTTTTAATGTGACCAGTGACGTTGGTGTGACACGCCCTCCAACTAAGGCCACAACACGGGGGACCTCATCCCCAAGTCAGAATACTTCAAACCTGCGAGCTCGTTGGCCCAGGGAAGGCGTAAAAACTGTGAGCTTGTTGGCCCAGTGGGAGTTTGAACTCTGGTGGCTGCCACTACAACCGAGTGACTTAACCACCGAACCATGCCCTTAATAATGATAATTAAAAACAATATAAATACATATGTTTTTTCCTTTTATTTCTAAACTGTTTAATAGAAACTTCGATTCTTTAGTAAAAGCTTTGAATATAAACATTTATTATTTTAGACTTTTTAATCTAAACTTTTAGATTTGAAAAAATAAATCTAAATACTCTTGAGTTCTACTTGTAGCACAATTGAGTTTCTCCTTGTAACATTTTTTATATATTCTTTATTTAAACTGTAAAGTATTCCATCTTTCTTCTCTATCAATGAACAACATCTCAGAAAACTCATTTTGACACATCTACATAGGTAAATTGAGTTTCAACATTGTAGGAGAAAGCCATTTCTATTAATCATGTTCAACAACAATCCTTCATTGGTGACTCAAACCCTACATTTATTTAATACTTTAACTTTTGACATTGCATTTTTTAATATTTTTTTTGCTTGGAATAGATTAAATTAAAAATATAAAAATTGAATGGAAAAATTGGCATGAAAGGGTATTTGGTCTTTTGATATGATTCTTGATTAGGTTGCAAGAATTCCTAAGTTTAATTCCATTGATTTGTGATGCAAAATCTAAATTTGATTTTTTTAGAGAGAATTAGTTATAGGGTTTGGTGACTGTCAAAGGCCTTTTATACATATTTTGATGCTTCAAATGTAGTGTAACTTGAATCTTTGAAGCACCCTTCAACAAATATTTATCATTCCTTGTATTTGACAAGGAAGGCTTGGCTATTCACAAGCATCAAGTTTCTATTAACGAGTGGGGAAAGCTTCAAATTTTTATTAGCTAGAGGGAAAAGATATAATGCAAACTCCTTGAAGTCAAATTAGCTTCAATTTATTTAATTCTTTACAATTTACAATACAAATTAAAAAGGTGTTATTTCTCCATATAGCTTCATTTTGTTAAGTTTTCTGCAACTTACAATAGAATTTAAAAGATATTATTTCCACATAGTCTGAATGAACCCCATTGATAGTTATTATTTAAAATATTAGGGGTAATTATTTTCTCAAGTTGATCTAACACTGGGGACAATCTTTGAATGCCTCATATTGATATTACTTATGGGGTCTGATTTCTAGTTCTCTTTTTAGCATGCCTCTCACTAATATTGGTTATGGAGACTGAATGCAAGTTTAATTTTGTTTTTTTTCTATCTCTAGATCATGATCTTTCCATAAGGTTTAAGACTAAATAGAATTTCTAACAAAAGTACAACTCTTAGCATTGATTGGAATTGTGAGATGGATTGCAAGGTATCCTTGAATGTAAGAATTGTCACCTATGATGTTCTTGTTGTCAAGCACAACTCAACTAGGGAAATTCAAGGTGATGGTGTCTCCTAATTTTTGCACAAAAGAAATACCAATTAGTTAAATGGTTTGTCTATGCCTTCAAAGTAAAAAGATACATGTGGCAACTTTTATTGAATCAAAAATATTTTTTATTCAACAAACAAACAATCTACCAAACACAATCTCTAATGGTGAAGCTAGTCTTATATCAAAATTGAAGGAAATTTGTATTTGGTATTAAACTCCTAGATTGCCAATCTTACTCAGTATCCACTTTAAATTTGGCATGCATTAGGGTGATCCCACAATACTATGTCACACTTTTTGGCCAAAGTGCGACATTGAAATTAGTATTTTAACCAAATTTTGACATTCTAATACTTATAGCAACTAAACCATTAAGAATTTGAAGATGATGTGAACTAGTAATTTTTGAGATTTCATGTGTAGATTCAATATATATATATTTTTAAAATTTTAAAAAATAATTTGTGAATTTTTTTATGTAACTTTTAATAAGTTGTTTTTTATAGTTAATAGTATTTTTAAAAAGTGACATTTTTACCATACAACATAATTTTTTTTATAGAAAAGATAAAATTCTAAGTTTTTAAATATAGATTCGTAACACCAAATATCTACTACATGAATATTTTTTCATAATTTTTTGATGTATTTTTTTATTAATTTCTAAAGTGAGATTAATTATAATTTAGGCATAGGTTGATACCATATAGCATAACTTTTTCTGTAGTATCAAAATTCACTTTTTTTAATTGAAACAAGGATAATAATAGCTAGTGCTCAAATATTTTTTGAAATTTTTTTTACTATCTTACTATTTTTTCACATGTGGAGAATAGAGAACTTGATGTTCAGTGAAAAACCTATGTTTAGTAAAGAAATAGAAAATAAATAAACAATCAAACTAAATATGTTCAAAATTATACTTTTTGGAAATATTATTTTGAGGGCTACAATCCTGCAAATTATCTTGTCAAGTTTATTCAATGTGAAGATCCAACCTAAGGTTTGAAACTAAAAATTTTGAAGAAAACTTAAGGTAGAGAGTGGGAGAGGCCATCCAAGGACCTTTGTTCGAAGGTACCTTCACACAAAGGTAATACCTTCATTTGAAGAGACCTTCGTACAAAGGTACCTTTGTTTGAGGATCCTTTTGGATACCCAAAATAATAATAAAAATTCATAACTACCAACCATCAAACAAAGGTCACTAATTAAAAAATATTTTAAAATGCATAATAAATGACCTTGCTGACTATTTTTAAAAAAAAATTATGCCAACTACATATAAATAAGAGGTGAAATATATTTGTAAAATTAAAAAATATATGTCCTAATATCTACATTTTTCTGATTATTTCCAAGTGAGGCATTTGAAAAAGAATTACAAAAATTGTGTTTACAATTTTGAGAGATTTTAGGGACAAAATATTTGGTGAAGGAATTTTTGATTGATATTTTTCAAAGGAGGAAGTGGAAAATTTTTAAAAAAATGGAAAAATAGGACTATGTGGTCACATTGAATAGAAAAGGAACAACATTAACTAAAGAAAGGGTATAAAGATATTTCAGAAAAAAGAATGTATGCATCTTTTAAGTTATATAAAATGTTTCAAAAATATTAGATTTGTATTTATCCCTACTTCCTCAACTCTAGTTTACAGTTTTAGATTTGTATTTATCTCTAATTTAGTTTATAATTTTAGATTTAATTTTAATAAAAAATATATTCTTACATGTTCTACATTCATCTAAATTTCAAATTCTACATTGATTTCAAATAAATTATGTATGTTAAATTCACTAGTTCCTCTCTAGGGTTTGTATCTCTTTCCCCTCCTTCCTTAACTCTAGGATTTAAGTATAGTTTCTAGTTTTATATTTAATTTTAAACTAGAATAGATTCCTACATGTTCTACATTCATCTAAATTGTCAAGGTTAATTTCACTAGATTCCCTAGTTTCTCTCTAAGGTTTGCATCTCTTTCCACTACTTCCTCAACTCTAGGGTTTGAGTATGGTTTCTAATTTTAGATTTAATTTTAATACAAATTAGATTTCTACATGTTCTACATTCATCTAAATTTCTAAACCTATCAGCAATTACTAGAATAAAAAGATACTCAAAACAAACATAATCTCATAACACATTACTTGAACTTTTGACACTAAATTGATGCCATAAGCAACTTGTATTGCAGTGACTTGTCTTCTCCAATTGTATTTAGTTACAAAGGTATAGTAATCATATGGCTTCAAAATATTAATGACATTCTCATACTCATGTTGGATTCATTATAAGAACAATTGGACTTCTGATATACCAAAATGCTTTGTCCCTTCTAGACTTTAGTATACTATAACTATAATTTTTCCTTTGGAAATAAAACTCTGAACAATTTGCAATCTAAATGTATGTAAATATAGCCAAACTCAGCTCACATATGCACTCAGATCAAGCACTGCATCTAATAGGGACTGAGATAGATACAATTCAAGTAATCTTAATAGATGGCATTCATTTAATATGGGAAAGAACCATACATTTAAATCTGCAACATATGGCTAACATGCATATGCTTTCCTCCTTCAAACTCAGACTTCAAAAGAACTGGCAATACTCAGCACCATAGGACTTGATGAGGTAACTGATGTCACAGGCACAGAAGGAAACATCGCTCTAATATTTCAAAAAACCTACATGCCTCATTCCATAGTGATCATTCCATAAAGTTCTTAGAGATTCAAAACTTCACACCACTTTAACTGTCGCACAGGTTGCTGCTTGCAAATTCACATGCCATTATTTAGACAACTGCCACTCTAGAATGTATCTACTTCAAGTGCTAATCTTCAACATTGACAAACATAGAAACTACCATCCTTCAATGCATAGTCATAGGTACATGAATTGTGTGCTCTGATACAAGTTGTTGTGTAAAATGTACAAAACTTTATTCATCAATTATTGATATTACATCTGTATTTATATATAGGAAAGAGAAAGTAGTTGAGTGATTGAGAAACTATGAGAACAATTGAATAGTTGAGTAGTTGAGTAACTGTATACTGTAAACAATGTGATACACTAACAGAAGAGATAGTTAGACTATGGAAGAGGAGGTTCTGAGGATGATGAACTTAGGACATCAATGGGCTAGGAAGATAGATAAATGATTTTAGATTTGGTTTGAGTTTTGTGGTCTTTACAATTTTGTATAATGGATTTGGAGTATTTTTCAATGATGATTTGTTGATTCTAAATTATCATCACCTTTTGTTCTTTTTAAACCTTGTTTGGATATTAGAGATTAGTAGAATGAAATTTATCTTATATTGTTTGCCAAACATCCTTGTTCTACATATAATTCTCCCTGTGGCACTTGTAGAGGAAAAACTAATGTGTTGTAGACTTAAATAAAATTTAGGGTTTAACCTAACTGAATAGTCCACTATCATTGCATTCCTACATTGAATTATTGACCGAGGAGCATAAGCTTGTGATGATGCTTGCACTATCTATGCCTTCAAGACTCATTTCTAATCTAAGTTAATCTTATCTTATCTAGTCCTACTTACTAGAATGCACAGAAATGTAAAACATTAAATAGAAATGGAAAAAAATAATAATCTAAATTTCCAGTTGCTACAGGTACCTTCAGCAGAAGCTGAAGATAATTGTATTTAACAGAAAATCATAGTTTTAATCTAACAACTTAGAAATGATGAAAAGGCTAACACTAACCTCCAGAGGATTAAAAATGTGTACTTTACTCATGAATCATAGTTACTGGGAATATTAATCAAGAGTTCTTACTTGCTTCATAATATAACATAGAATATGGAATGAAACAGATTAACTAAAAATGCAGGAATAAATAAGAAAACGTGTAAAGTGAGAGTCAGTACCTTGAGTGGCCAGCTCAAGGAACTTTCTCACTTTTCCTAGAGATTAAATATACCTTAGATCTTTACACATCCCATAACATACAGTTGAATTCAAATCATATCTAAGATAGAATCTTCTTTAGATCTTATTCAAAATTATAATGTGTCTGGAATAACTAATAACTGTAACAAAGTAATAGCTATTTTGAAATTAAAACATAACAACCCACATTAATGAACTCATCCCCTAACTTATATAAAGATGGGAGAGTCTTGTGCAACCTTCTAATTAACTGTGATCATCAATTCATTCTTAGACATCAGGATATTGTTTTTGAAATCAACTTATTAACTGGAACAAAGGAAACAGAGTCCTATCCAAACAGAAATTCTAACGATAACAGCTCATAAATAAGATTCATAAACTTTGGTGAGATTCCTAGAATGAGTCTTCTTTCTCCCCTACATTTATTCTCCCATGATGACCACATTTGTCTCCATCGATCGCTATGTCTGGCACTTGGACCGCATTCATTGATTCCTCTATTCTGCATCCTATTGTAATTACTTCTCCTTGGATTGTTTATCTGGATGCAAAGGGTTAATCATTCCAACATATATACAAAACAACCTCTCATAATAAACTTATGAAATCCTATCTATATTTCATACATATTAATAATTCAAATCATCCATTTGATAATATAACCACTTGAGTTCATTTATCAGCATAGGGTCTAAGTCTTTGGAAAGTATATATATATAAAAAAACATAAAATAGAGATAATGTATGTGAAGTCTTTGCAGAGCCATATAGAAAAGGTCTTTAAAACATATGGATACAATATAAAAGGAGGACAATATTTCATCCCAACATTCCCCCCAACTTAGACTTTTGCTTGTCCCTAAGAAAAATTAAAGAACTAGACACCTATGGCAAAATGTTGTAATGCAGGGTAATTCCTCTAAAGTCTGTGTCCACTATAACTCCCTTTCCTTGCTTGAGGTAGAACCCATTAGAGAATGCAAGTCTTTCCATTCTAATATGTTCAGCATGCGTACACTGCTCACTTTTCCCTCCTGTCCAATGTGGCACTAGATAAAGAAGTATAGGAGGCTAATAAGTGAGAGGTAACCATGATACTCCCTTTTGTTATGATATCTATATATACCTGCGTAATCTTTCAAGCATTTTCATAAAATTATCGATAGAATAGGGTTCCTTGCTTTGTAACTCTGGAATTAAACTATCCCATCTACTCTGCACATACCTTTGACAATTTTGGATAATAGACACTACCATCCTCTATATTCTTCTGTAGTCCCTAAGTCTTAAGTACATAATCACCTTACCTGGTCCTTTATGAGACAACAATGTCAACCATTGGGTTAATATGATTTCAGGCTCCAAGGCTTCCTTAATTGTAGTTGTACTTTCTTTTCCTGTTCTTCATACTATTCCATCAATAGCCCTCTAAGTTGCTCATTTTTAAAATATGACATCAATGCCCTGACCTGGAGGCCTCCAACATAAATGCAAGGATTCCATTGTGTATCTTCATCTATTATATAATTGTGTAGGTAATACTCACACAACAAGTCTTGTTCTTCTAGGCTGACCTCTTTGAAGTAATTACAAAAGATAAACCTTGAGTGCAAGTCAGGTTGATCATTGATAAACCTGTTAAACTAAAAACTGAGAAATTTTTCCTTCAAAAACAATGCATACATTCTTGATGGAGGTATGCATCCCATAATCTGCTTGGCCCTTTCAATAACCTCTGTTAGCTTTTGCTTTGACTGTTTAATATTCAAATCCTTTTCTGCAACAGATTCATTGAGTTTATGCTTTTCTTTCTCCCAGTTTTCCTTCTCTTGCCTATTTTCATCAGTCAGTTTCATCAGTTCAAAACCCAAGGACAATGTAGTATGGTATGTTGGGGTTTTGACCACAGGAGGTTGGAGAGTAAGTACTACATCTTCCTCAATCCTTGCTTTATTTTCAGCCAGTTGTGCTAACAAATCTAAATTACAGTCGTGGCCATAAGTTTGGATCTTTTCCTCTAACTCCTAAATCCTCTTTTCCTTTTCTCTATCTCTTTCTTCATAACCCCTTACCTATTCCTCAAGTTGCCTTATTCTGTCTAGGGCTTCCTGCAACTCCTTCCTAATATCCCTATCTTCTATCAATTCCTTTTCACCTTCAAGATTTTCATCATTCCCTTTTTCAGGGGCATCAAAAATTTCCTTAGCAGAGTCATCTGGCACAGGTTTTCCCATTTTTCTGGCAATAAATAGATCTTCTGGTTCAGAATCAGAAGAAATGTACCTTCTTTTTCTAGCTGACATATTATCATTTGCATAGGCATCAGTAGAAGCATCCTTAAGAGGGTTTTCTCCTCCATCTGAATCTAAATTTAGAGGAACTGGATCAGTATCCTGCTGGCCTTTATTTTTGTCTTCTTCTCCAGGGTGCTCAACAACTTTCTTTTTAACACCTTGCTTCCTCAACCTCCCTGATCACCTAGGAGTAACTGTCTCATGTTTTTCTACCTTTTTCCTCTTCTTGTTGTTCTCCCTCTGACTCTTTGTTTTCTTCCTAGTTGAGGAAGTGATTCTTTTTGTTTTAGGAACAGAGGTTGAGGGCTCTTCAATTGATATAGGCCTAAACTCTGGAGGGTTCTTAGGTTGTGTTTCTTCTTACTCAATATCAATAGAGGGTTCAGTTTCATGTGGAATATCTTCCTCTGGCTCTGGTGCTTCCAAGAGTGTTGAGATGTCTACACATTGTTTAAAGGCTTTCCACTCAATCTGTGGGTACTAAATCCTTAAACTCCTTTTTACTAACAAAGCTATTAAATAATGGTGAGAAAGAGTTGAGTCTGCTTGTTGCCTCTGATACTCTAAAGACATTCTTCTCAGCATGCAATATAAATAATTGGGAACATTGACAAGTTTCTCATGTCTCAAATGGTTGAGCAGTTTAAGATGTGTAGTATATAGCATATTATATCTACCATCACAAGTGATCTATTTGATAATATAAAAAGCACATTCCCCCCCAAAATATGGAAGAGATAATCATTTGGTACCTTGTGTGGTAGAATCCAAGTGTTCAACTCTTTCACAAAACTCCTCCCTGACCATAGTTGCATCAGCCCTGACTGGATACTCAGACCTTGTTCTAGGCAACCCTAAAACTCGAGCAATTGCAAGCTCGAAAGCGTCTACTATCAACCCTCTAACCATTGCTTCATCATATTGCAGAGTAAGTGCAAATTCTTGTACCATGTTGTCATCATATTCTGTCAATTTGAGGAAGTAATCAAGCTAACTCACCCTAGTAAAAAGTAGAAGAACTAGCACATCCTCCAATATTTCCTTGTGTGCTGAGGATTCCCTCCTGATTAAGTCTCCTCCCATTAGGACTGTGAATTAGAACTCTGCAATGCCAATTCTCTACACAATGCCAACTAACCAATTTCTACTTCTTCATCTCACCACCCTGAAAAACCAGTGTTTTAATAAATCCATAACTTCTTAGGATATTAATTCATTGTTTTGCCAGAGGTGAGTTCATAGCACAGAGTATTTTTCTAGTTTTCTCAAAGGCGGGGTTTTAAACAAGGTTTTGAAAGGCAAAAATGTGAAGGCAACAATGATTAAATGACAATCATTTGAAAAGAAACCCCTCCCCCCAACTTAATGATGAAGTGACCAGACTTCATATGGTAGGTGTGATGGACGAAGGAGTGATAAAAAGAAATGGTGGAAATATACATCACATGCATGAAATAAATTATGAATAAACATGAAAATAAATAAAGAAATCTAAGCGTATTAATAGAAAGGTGTTGATTGTACATATATAGAGAAATGAAATAATTAGCATACCTTAAAAGTTGTGATTAACACTGGTGAGGTGATAGAATATGCATGTGGCAAATGGGAAGTTGGATGTATGGTTGTACAGTGATAATGGAAGAGCACAAGATGGCAGATGGAAGTACCACTCATAATTGGAAGTGACACTTGGGAAATTGTGAATGGATCCATTTGAAAAGAATATAGGTTGACAGAATGGGCAGGAGAATTGAGGTAGTGTTCACCAAGCAATGGAACAGAACAGTAGACTAGTGTTGCTACGGGCACCTGCAGCATAGGTCCTGACTGTGTACATGGAAACATAATAGAACAGGTCCCAACTGAGTTAGGTCCCGACGGAGATATCAAGTTGTAACCATGGAAATTGTGTAGTGTGTGCATGTAGAAAAAACAAAGAAATTTAATTGTCAGCAATAGGGGTTGAGTAGTGCAACTCAACCTCCACATCACTAGACATTGTTGTTGTATCAACATCGGAATGTACATTGCCTAGTGTTACAATAGCTGAGTCAACATCATGTGGTGTCATAGTATCTGAATCAGCAGTATCAGGGGGAGCATATTGACCAGATAGAGATACTAGAAAGTCATCTCTCTGGAGTGGCTTCTTGTACAATTTAAGCCTATGCCCATTGACCAATAGTGAAAATTGAACTTCATCAATAGTTTGCAGTTGAACTGTACCATTAGGAAAAAATTGTTGGATTTCATATGGACCTAACCAACGTGACTGAAGCTTTCCCGTGAAGTTCTTATACCTTGAATCATAAAGTAGTACCCAGTCTCCTGTAGTGAATTCCTTTGTTTTGATATATTTATCATGCCATTTTTCTATTTTCTTCTATATGACCTCTATATGATGAATAGCTTCCAGTCTCATTTCATCCAAGGCATTCAAATGTTGTAGCCTTTCCTATTATGCAATGGTCAGATCCATTCCTAAGTCCATTGTTGTCCTCAGGGTTTTATGCTCAAATTCAATAGGGAGAACTGCAGTCTTGCCATAGACCAACTCATAAGGTGTAAACCCTGTAGTTGTCTCCCAAGTTGTTTTATATGCCCAAATAGCTTCAAGGAGCCTAGAAACCCAATCTCTTCAGTGAAGCTGCATTGTCTTGGTTAGGATATTTTCAATTTCTCTATTAGTAACTTCTACCTGACCATTAGCCTGTGGATGGTAGGGGGTCGATTTATTATGCCTTATCTGATATTCTGCAACCAATTTTGTTATTAAATTAGATGTAAACTATGGTCCCTGGTTAGTTACTATTTCTCTTGGAACACCATACCTGGTGAAGGTGTCTTCATACAAGAATTTGGCCACATTTCCATCTCTAGCAAACTGTAATGCTTTCACTTCTACCCATTTAGTTAAGTAATCTGTACATACCAGGATATATTCTTTGTTGTTTGATGAAGGAGATATAGTCCCCATAAAATCCAAACCCCACTTGTCAAAGGGGGCTAGTGAGAGTTGTGGCTACAAAGGCATCTCATCACTTCTAGTAGGTCTCCCCATTCTCTGGCATCTATCATAGCTCCTAGTGTACTTGACAGCATCCTTATGAAGCGTTGGCCAATAATAACCCGTGGTGAGGATTTTAAAGGTTGTTCGCTTTGTTGTAAAATGTCCTCCACAAGGCTTATCATGGGAAGCCTTCATTATATCGAATACTTCATCCTCCCTAATACATCTTCTCATAATATTGTCTGGTCTAGTGTAGAATAGAAATCCATAAATCCAGGAGTAAGAAAAACATTTATGCACCAGCTGCCTCTTCTCCCTTGGAGAGAAATATCCTAGAATTTGCCCTATAACCAAATAATTGGCTATATCTACATACCGTGGAGTGTATGTAGTGAGAGAAAATAAATGCTCATTAGGAAAAGAATCATCAACCACTCCATCTGAAGACTGTGTAGGTAGTCTGGACAGAAAATCAGCACCAACATTGGCTTTGCTTGGTTTCTCAACAATTGTGATGTCAAACTCTTGCAACACCAATCACCATCGTACAAGTCTGCCACCTACTATAGGTTTATTCATCAAGTATCTGATGGATGCATGATCTGTATGGATGAAGACCTTGTAACCAATTATGTAGTGTCTAAGCTTATTTATGGCATAAACAAATGCTAACATCTCTTTCTCTGTCATTGTATAATTTAATTCAGCTCCTTGTAGATTCTTACTGACATAATAAATAACATATTCCTTGGATCCTTCTTGTTGTCCTAAAATGGCACCAACTGCAAAATCTGATGCATCAGTATGGATTTGAAAAGGTAAGTCCAATTTGGTCCTCTAAGTACAAGAGCTTGTGTCAAGGAGGTTTTCATCTTGTCAAAAGAAGTCTGACAATCTGGTGTCCACTTAAATTCACTATCTTTTGTTAACAGAGTAAATAGAGGTGCAACAATCTTGCTAAAATATTGAATGAACCTTTTGTAGTAACCTGCATGTCCTAGGAAACTCTTGACATCTTTTTGCTTCTGTGGAATAGGTAGGGTAGAAATAACTTCAATTTTCTTTGGATCTACTTGTATGCTAGCACTTGAGATAAAGTGCTTCAAAACTATTCCCTGTGTCATCATAAGGAAACACTTTTCATTACTCAAAGAGAGATTGTGATCTGTACACCTTTTCAATACCTTCTCCAAGTTGTGTAGGGCTTCATCATATGTGTCACCATATGTGGTGAAGTCATCCATATAAATCTCTATACAAAATCAGAGAAAATGCTTAAAACCGCTCTTTGAAAAGTAGTTGGAGCATTGCACAAGACAAAGGGAAAAACAGAGTATGCATATGTCCCCCAAGGGCAGGTAAATGTTGCCTTGTCTTGATCTTCTGGAGCAATTTTAATCTAATTATAGCCACTAAAACCATCAAGGAAAGAAAAATATGACTTACCTGCTAGTGAGTCAAGAACCTGGTCAATGAAGGGCAATGAAAAGTGATCTTTCCTGGTAGCAGTGTTCAATTTTGTGTAGTCGATACAAACCCTCCACTTTCCTCCTTTCTTTGGAACTATAACCAATGGTGAAATCCATTCACTGTCTGAAATTGGGTATATGAAGCCTGCATCCAAAAGTTTCTATAGCTCAGTTTTGACAATTTCCCTGAGGGCTAGATTCATGCACCTTTGTTGTTCCCTGATGGGCCTCTATCCATCATCTATGTATATCTTATGCATGCATAAGACAGGATCAATGCCTTTCATATCATTATAATCCCATGCAAATGCTACTGAGTGTGATTGTAAAATTCTATGCAAGGAGTACTGTTGTTCATCAGTCAAGGCATTATTAATATTCAACATCTTTCCTCTAGCCTGACTTCTAGTTGCTTGGACAGTTCTTGCATAGAGAACAAATCAAGGCTGGGTAACACGGGTAAGCATTGCTGCGGTAATAAAGCATGAAATATTTGAGACACTTCTTCTGATGAACTGCTTGGTATTGTACAGTGCTCAAAGGGTCTTGTAAGCAAGATAGACAATCTCGCTACTGTGGATGCCTTCCACAGTCATTATGAAGGACATGAGCAATTAGTTCATCTTCATCTGGAACATCTAACAAGGGGCTATGTTCAATAGCCATTAGTGTTTGCAAGGAGTAAGTATCCTCTTCTTCTTGGAAAGGCCAAATGGTTTGCTCAAGTTCATGGTATGGTTGGGCTGGAGGATACAACACCAGTTTCTTGGTCATTGTCCCATTAGAGATGATCATGTTACCAGACCTACAACCTATAAATGCATTAGCAGTGGCAAGCCATGGTCTGCCTAGTATAAGAGGATAACCAGCAAGATTAACTTTGGGTTGTAAAACTATGAAATCAGCTAGATACTCCCAAGAATCTAATGTAATGACCAAATCCTCTATGACTCATTTAGGTTTGACTGTAGGCCTATCATCTAATTGAAGAACTACCTGGGTAGGCCTAAGATTGTTTAGTTGGAGCATTTGCATTATTTCCTTGGTCATGACATTAATAGCAACACCTAAATCTATCAGAGTGTTCTTAATTAGAGTCCCGTTGATCTTGACATCCACCACTGGACTTCCTGGGTCTGTATATTTTGGGATAGTTATATTACCCAACATGATGTCTACAAGGTTACCTAACAGATGCACTATCTGGGGGTCTATTCTCTTCCTTCCTGGCTTCTTTATGCAAAGATCCCTAATAGTCTTGGTATAGATGGGGATATCCTTAATAGCTTGGATTAAGGGAAACTTGATGCTAATATCCTTTAGCTGGCTAAGAAGGGAAGTATCAGCTTGAGCTGGTTGCTTTGGCATGGTCAAACATTCAGGGAAAGGAGGAGATTTTTGCTGCAAGGTAGGTTGGGCATCTTGATTTGAGTCAAGTTCCAAGGGTTGTTTACCTGGGATCTCTTCAGTGGGCTCTTCATCTTCAAGCTTAGTAATTTGGGGAGATGAAGGTCCTACCAGTTGTTTCCTTGATCTAAGATGAACATTACTCACTTCCATACCATAGGTAGGATATTGTATCACTTCATTAGTATAAGCTTGCTGAATAGGCTTGTTGTGAAGATTAGGTGCAGGTTGGGCAGGAATTTGGATAGGCCTAGGAGCTAGATTTTGAGGTAGTGGCATGATGGCAAGCTGTTGTGGTTGAGATGGAATCATAGGTTGCTAAAATTGTGCATTTTGCTACCATTGTTGGCCCTTGTTCCACTGAGGTTGCCATTGTTGCTACTGATTAGGCCATTGGGGATTATAGTTAGGTCCTTGGAAATTTTATTGTGGCCATGGTTTAGGTTGTTGTAGGTTCCAACCAACTTGTGGAGAAGGCCATTGGGAATTTTGCCATTGTGGGTTTTTCCATGCATTTGGGTTACAGACCATTGCTGAGCATTCGAGGCAGAGAATTTATGATTTGTAGTAGGAAAGGGAGGATTAAAACTAAGTGGATCAGGAGGCATACCTTGTCTTTGTTGCCATGGCCTTCTTTGAGCAATGAAGAATAATTGCTCGTCCTCTCCTTCGAATTGCTGTAACTCTGGTCTCTCAATCCTTTATTGCTAGATACTGGCCACCTTCTTACATTTGCAATTGGCTTTCCTTTGTCCGCAGCTAGGGTAGTATTCAGTGAGCATTGTATCTGCCTCTTCTTGTTTCTTGTTGATGTGAAGAGTGTCCAACTATGTAGCCATGTGGCTAATGATATCTTCTTTCATATTGGTCAGCAAGTTACTAATTTCCACTCAAGAAACTCCATTAACTACCTTGCCTACAATGGCTACTCTTTCTCCTCTAGGCTTTCTGGAAAAAATCTGAGAGTAGTTCTTGAAAGCTGTACAAATATCTTCAAAGGGTAGTTGGGAGATATCCCCTATTCCAATGAGATTTATAGCATCTATGCAATCATCATTGACTCCTCTTAAAAACACCAGCTTCAATGATTCTTCGGACAACTTATTCTGAAGGTTTTTTTTAAGGCAAATTAGAAGCTCTCCACATAGTCTTCTAATGGCTCATCCTCCTTCTGTGACATCCTAAAGATGTCATCTCTCCTCCTATCATGTCCTCTGCAGTAGTCTTTGTATTTTGTCAGGAATTTTGTCTTCATGGTATCCCAGTCTGGAATGGCATCTTTCCCTAGTCCCATAAACCATCTTAAATCAATATCTTTTAGGGTAACAGGGAACAACTTGAGTGTATAAGGATCAGTGGTATAATCATAAATCCTACACAGAACATCAAACTCAAATAGGAAAGTGTCAGGATCTTCAGTCACCAAACCATAGAAAATAGGCAATGTAGATGGTGGTATATTTTTTAGAGTAGCATCCTGTGCTAGGTCTGGTATAGGGAATTCAAATGTAGCTTGTCCTAGAGGATCCTTTACTGCGTTTGCCATTGTTCTGAAAGTTCTCTCTGTAGCAGTAGAGGAAGTTGATGGAGATGTAGGGGGTGTTGATGAAGATGTAAAAGAAAACTCTCCTTCAGCACTTCCTATTGTGTAGTTGTTGAAATCAACTATGCCCTCATTGTTTTGAGAAGTTGATGGGAGGAACATACCTCAAGTATCTCTTTGCCTCTACATACAATAAATTGATCTTTATGGTTTAGAGGCCCTACACAATGTTAGTAGAATGCCTAGTTTTTCTTGAAAAATGAATTTATGTAATCTAATATAGAAATGAAGATTTAACTATAAAAGCATGTAAAACCTAACAAATGAGATTATGAAGATAGCACCATCCCCAGCAATGGCACCAAAAATGTAGAGGAAAAACTAATGTGTTGTAGACTTAAATAAAATTTAGGGTTTAACCTAACTGAACAGTCCACTATCATTGCATTCCTACATTGAATTATTGACTGAGGAGCATAAGCTTGTGATGATGCTTGCACTATCTATGCCTTCAAGACTTATTTCTAATCTAAGTTAATCTTATCTTATCTAGTCCTACTTACTAGAATGCACAGAAATGTAAAACAATAAATAGAAATGGAAAACAACAAAACAATCTAAATTTCCAGTTGCTACAGGTACCTTCAGTAGAAGTTGAAGATAATTGTATTTAACAGAAAATCACAGTTTTAATCTAACAACTCAGAAATGATGAAAAGGCTAACACTAACCTCTAGAGGATTAAAAATGTGCACTTTACTGATGAATCACAGTTACTGGGAATATTAATCAAGAGTTCTTGCTTGCTTCACAATATAACATAGAATATGGAATGAAACAGATTAACTAAGAATGCAGGAATAAATAAGAAAACATGCGAAGTGAGAGTTAGTTAATTGAGTTGCCAGCTTGGGGAACTATCTCACTTTTCCTGGAGATTAAATCTACTTCAGATCTTTACACATCCCATAACATATAGTTGAATTCAAATCATATCTAAGATAGAATCTTCTTTAGATCTTATTCAAAATTATAACATGTCTGGAATAATTGATAACTGTAACAAAGTAACAGCTATTTTGAAAGTAAAACATAACAACCCACATCAATGAACTCATCCCCTAACTTATTTGTGCAACCTTCTAACTAACTATGATCATCAATTCATTCCTGGACACTAGGATATTGTTTTTGAGATCAACTTATTAACTGGAACAAAGGAAATAGAGTCCTATCCAAATAGAAATTCTAACCATAACAACTCATAAATAAGATTCATAAACTTTGATGAGATTCTTAGAATGAGTCTTCTTTCTCCCCTACGTTTATTCTCCCATGATGACCACGGTTGTCTCCATCGCTATGTCTGGCACTTGGACCACATTCATTGATTCCTTTGTTCTGCATCCTGTTGTAATTACTTCTCCTTGGATTCTTTATCTAGTTGCAAAGGGTTAATCATTCCAACATATATACAAAACAACCTCTCATAATAAACTTATGAAATCCTATCTATATTTCATACATATTAATAATTCAAATCATCCATTTGATAATATAAGCACCTGAGTTCATTTATCAACATAGGGTCTAAGTCTTTGGAAAGTATATATATGAAACAACATAAAATAGAGATAATGTATGTGAAGTCTTTGTAGAACCATATAGAAAAGTTTTTTAAAACATATGGAAACAGTATAAAAGGAGGACAATATTTCATCCCAACAACACTTAACCTTTCTTGGCATATTATCTACAGTTCATATGTTTTTCCCTAAAATGAATTGCATCCTTTGTGATCCTTTAGAATAGTTGATGGACTTTTATTTTTATATGCCATTGGTTTTAACTGACCTATTGATAAAATATAGAGGGATCCATGGCCTTTGTACATACTATGAAACTATAGGATCTAACCACCACTTGGGTTTTGTATGGCATGATTTCCCCTCTCATGTATGTGTAGCGATGTGTTTCACTTATACTTGATGTTTTGTATCGTGTGTTTTCCCTTTGGGGTTGTATGTTGCATTGTTACTTCCCTTGTACTTGCATTTGCATTCATATATGAGAAAAATGAAAAAGAAAAGAAATAATTGTGGCATTCAGTGTATTCACTCTATTTTACGTGTCTTCAATACTGTCTTCTCCATGTTTTGCATGTCTGCGGCGTGTCTTCATCGTGCTTGGCATGTTTGTTGTGTTTGTTGACCATACTTTAATGCATGTAATAGCCTTGTGTTTATACATACATTAAGTAGGGGCTAAATGTTATGTCAGAAAATGTACCCTTGGGGGCTTTTCCCTCTTAAGGTTTATCTCCTGGGTCTTTAGAATGTATTTAGAGCATCTTGCATGTTAATTTGGACTCCTGATGAGAAAACCCTTGGGCATTGCGACAAATAGGACATAGGGGGTTATTTGAATGATCTCGAAACAAAAATGAGGGGGTGGACAAGGGTGCTAGTGCCCTAGTCCAGCCCTATTTTGGGTCTACCCTAAATTCAAATGTTGGTTTTGTGACCGGTATTTGGGTGTCAGGCTGACATCATAGGTTTTAATTATGAAATTCTTGGTGGGTTCAATCTTAGTAGTTGCATATATAAGCATGTTTAGGTTATCATTTGCAAACTAGAGGGACATTGTGATTCATGAGCTTATGTTAAACTGATCAAGGCATTCATTATGTTATAGAGCAGAGCATTGTTATTGTGTTTACTTTTGCAGGTTGGATTACATCTCCTCATGGCATTGAAGAGCATCTTCCTTCCATGAGAGCTTCATTATCAAGGTGACATATATTGTGTTTTATTATCATTATCATTTGGATTTTTGCCTCTATCCCACAAGGATATGCACTCTCTCTGACAATAGTGTTCGGAAGACTTGAATATCTCTTCAGGACTTGATTGAGGCAAGCCTCTAAACACCACAACCCCCTCCCACACTCCTTGTGATTGCAGGTTATAGGTTACGAAAGCGGGAGGAGTGGAGTTGTAGGGAGCAGGAGGACACTGTGGAGATTCTAGATCCCAAAGGAGGAGCTTGATTGGACTAGGGCACCATCACCATTCTCCTCCACTATCATATCACCAGAAACCAAAGAGACAACAAAAATCAGTGTCAAAAGGAGATCGGGAATCCATAGAAAAAGTTGTACCTTGGACTAGGGTACCATCACCATTGTCCCTGACATTTCCATTTTCTAGACTGTGAAAAACAATGAGTTAAGGTTGTTTGCCTTTGTCTAATTCCAATAGCATTTGTTGTAATTTGTAATTTTACTTACTATTTTGCTTAAATTAAGGTTTCAAGAGCATTAGAACATTAATTAGCAACATTGTGTGATAACTTCTGAATTTCCTAGCAGAAAACAAAGTGGCAACCTAATCTGATAGATGACTCTCCTCTCTATGGGAGAAGCACTCAGTTGAAAAGCCCTTGGATTGTTTTGTGGAAAGGAGGATTCTACATAAACCCTTAAAATTGGAAAACCCTCTTTTTACCACTAAATAGTAATATCAGTTGAATCTAGAATAGAATGACTAGATTAATGTCTTAAATTGAAGTATTGATGTTTTACCATAATTGCCAATATGTTGTAATTAATGTCTTTTGGATAATAGTGTAGTGTTCAATGGTAGGATGAATTGATTAGGGAATAGTACAAATTATATAGTGTAGCTAAGTGAAATGAAAAATGTTATTAATATAAGCAAAAGTATAGTATTATTGTTAGCAAAGTTGTTGAAAGAATAAAACATTACTTAAAGTCAACAAAAAATATGAGATTGATTTTGTAGAATTAAGGAGGAATGTATTAGATCAAACATAGTCTCTTATGCCTTGTCGTAATATGTTGACAACCTAAGACATGGTAGTTACCACCTCTTGGTAAAACCTCTTAAATTAAAGTGAAGTTTCTACAGTTGAACACAATATAGATCTTATGATAGACCTTCACAAACCAAGGTGGATATAATAAGCCAAATAGGAATAGCGTAGTGTTTTAATCTCAATTCTTTTTAGAACATGATCTACTTAGAAAGTTGACATTATGCTCACATCTATTGGTTGTTTTAAAATAATAAGCTAGATATCCATCTGATTATGCAATATGAATTCTTGTGAGAACCTAAGTGAATGATATAAGGTAGTTAAACCTCAAACTTTGGTTTCCTATGATTATTCTAAGAATTCATGAATTGTTTGGATGTATTATGTGGCTTAGTATAATTTATGAATTGAGTATATTATGATTCTTAATGAAGCACTTCAACCAATCATTTCTTATAACTGTATGCCTAATCATATGAATCCATTCTTATTTCACCAGTGTGGGTCGCAGATGATGAGAAACTGTTTGGGGTAACTAAACCCTAGAAAGGGTTGTGTACGCACTTGCACAATTTTGTGAAATTATCTAATCTATGACTTCACTTATAGATTATCTTATATTCATCATTTGCATGAATATGTTGTCAATTGCATGTTGCTGATTTCACTTCAATTTTATTAATTGTTTCTTGAAAATGTATGATATTGCATAAGTAAGCTACTTTTCTTGTGATCTTGTATGCATCATTGGAAGATGTGATTGTACTTTCTATTCCTATATTTTCCTCTATATGTTGAGTAAGAGAAAAAGCATGAACAAGTGCCGAATATCAAGCAACAGAAAATGGTAGGTTCCTTCTTCAACTTATCTAGTCAAACATGGCTGAAAAATATACTTTGGCCATAGCTTGTCAGTTAAATTAGTAATAGTTACTATTTGATGTTTTATTTCTCTTTGCCATATCATGATATTAGTTTAGTATATGCATGTGACACATGCTATAGAGATGATAGATATATCATCCTGCACTAGATTCCTTCATGCATGCTAGCTACAGTTTGCTAGACCCCTCGCAAAGGGTCAAGTTTCTCCATTTAGGAGGAAGACCAAGGAGGCGTGAGCCTCCTGGATGGGTGGTAAATCACCTTGATGATGCTCTCTCCCTGTCAGATTCTGTGTTGAAGATATGGTATGTTATGAAAGACATTGTATGATGCGATGTTCTTTTGTATGAGCCTTTATGGCTAGATATTGTAAAGGAATAGTCCTTTTAATTAAGGTATTTGATTGGATGATGTATTGAATCATATTTGATTATAATGATGAAAGTATTTTACATGAGTTGTATTATTTATGGGAAAATTTTAATTCTTCTCTTTTTTGCACTATTTAATGACAATAAAATTATTTTATTCTAGCTTGTTTGAGTGGTTCTTACATGTGGTATTAGAGTGTTCCAGGTTCAACACTCAGGGCTCAAGTCTTCTATGCTTAAGGTTGGATTCTTGTAATGCAAACCTATTTGATGACCTGAATTCATAGGTACATCAAGTGTTTTGAAGACCCTTGTTTTGGGTCAAATATTCCTTAGACAGGTTGGAATCTTGGTGTTTCTTAGATGGAACAGTATGGAACCAAGAAGATGAATAGATGTTGTTTGATTGATTTAGTCATGAGTCTCTTGCAAGTTTGAAGGAAAGGGTAAGAATGTAGTAAAAAATAGGTTAATAGAGATGTCTTAATATGTTATTATCAATAGAAATTAAAGGTAGGGAATTGAAAGTGGAAACTATTTAATGAAAAATCTTGGGGTCTTTAAAATTGATTCTTGTCACTCTCATAAATTTAATATTTAAAAAATGACAACTATGAAAATAATTTTATGTGGGGTCTATTGTACATGTGCTTGTCTCCATCATTGACCAAAGTTTTTTGGTATATGAAAATTATGTAGATAATTTTATGTTGGGTCATTTACACATGCTTCTCGCTCCATCATTGGATGAAGTCTTCCTCTTGATCCACATTTATTTCTACCATTTTTCTCACTATCCTACAATTCCCTTCTATCCTACCTCCCTTTTGTTTCTCTTTCATTTACATATTCTTGGCCTTGGCCTTCCAAGCTCTTATCAATTATTATTTGATCGATTCCCATTATTTGTTTTGGTTATACCAGAATTTAATTTAATTTTTCTATGAAGTTGGAAAACACCTTGTACTCATTGCATATATGTTAGTGAATAGATAGGTCCATTGAATATAAAAGTACTATATGAATGATAACTATTGATGCAAACAAAACAAAGACATTCAATTTTTCCTATCTACATATTATTGTTAAATACTATTAAATTAGTTAAAAAATACTTCTTATCTCTTTCTTAAAGATTATTTAAACAGCTTCTTCCTTAAGATATTCATATCAAACTAGGAAAATCATGTCAACTCTAAACTTTAATTACACCATAATAAAAGTAAAGTTTTTTACACCAACTTCACTTACAATCTATATTATACTTATCTATGTATCAATTATATCTTCAGGCACATGAAGATACAATTCGTAGTAAATAAATTGGTTTTAATGCTTGGAATTTGTGGAAACTTGATGGCATGTAGAAGGTTTAGTGGATGCCAAGAAAAAATATAAATAAAAAGGATAATACCCATTTAAATATGTTTCTTATGTCATGGTCCCATGTGGCTACATAAGTGGATTTTCAGCATAAATTTGAGGTGGTCCCATCCAAATTTTAAAGTATGTATAAAGAATAATTTAAAATATGTCCCTATTATAGTGGAGCAACTGCATTTTAGGGATTGGAAATATGCTATGAAAAAAGGGGGATGAAATTATGCAACAATTGCATAATGAAAAAAATGCCACATGGTTGCATATATTCCTTCCCTCTTCTTTTTTTTTTTTCATTTTCTTCCAAATTTTATCTTCCAAATTTTCTTTATTAATAATTTGTTTTTTATAAATTTATATAGTAAAAAAGTTGCAATTTAAAATAAGCAAAAAAAAAAAATTCATGAAACCACTAACTCCACAAAATAATGGGACCTTACCCTTAGACATGTTTTCTAACTATGATCTTTTTAAAAATTTCCTAGAAAAAAGATATCCTGCACTTCATAAGAGGATGTTTGGTAAGAAAATGATGTTTCTTACCTATCATATTCCATAGATACAATTTTCAATCAAAAAAATTTGTACAAAAAATCTGGTAGAAATTTGTAGATAAGATGCTTCTTACCTATCTTATTAAACATGAGATTCCATCACCATCTGTTCGTATTGTTCCTTTTTGACTTTTTTTACATATTTTAATGTGAGTTTGACTTGACCTTTTATTATCTACATGTCAAGATTAGACATGAGATTCCATCACCATCTGTTTTTATTGTTCCTTTTTGATTTTTTTACATATTTCAATGAGTTTGACTGAACCTTTTATTATCTGCAACAACTTTATGTAGACACGACATCTTCATTAACCAACTACAAACTCAAAAGATCTTTTTATACTATCAAACAACTTTTATAGGGGAGTGATACTATTAGTCTTCCAATGAAAATACTAGTGCCACCAAAGTCTATGTATATATTTTTTCTTCCACTCTACACTTCACACATAAGACAGTTGTTGACATTAAATACTAAGAGTGATAGTGCTAGCCCTGCCTTAGTCCTGCCAATGAAAATACTAGTGCCACCAAAGTCTATGTATATATCTTTTCTTCTGCTGTGCACTTCACACATAAAGACAGTTGTTGACATTAAATACTAAGAGTCATAGTGTTAGCCCTGCCTTGGTCCTGCCAATAAAAATACTACTAACGCCAAAGTCTATGTACACATTTTTTCTTCTGCTGTGCACTTCACACGTAAGAGAGTCGTTGGCTTTTCCAGGGTTTCATTGTCCTTTCTTTTCCGCTGGGAAGACTTTTTAACGCTTGCTGTATTATTTCCCTGCTTCAACTGATCTACACGCATTTACATCCAATAGTTGCAAGCCTGGATTTACCGCAAATTTGCAGACATGTAGGGTGCAGATTCATTCCATAGAGTTTGGAGTCCATTCCACAGGGACATATTTTTAAATTGAAACTGCGGAGTCTTTTAAATTGATGTTTTTACTCTTAAAGAAATTTAACCTTTGAAAATGATAACCACGTAAGTAAATATCGTGTGAGAGAAAATTGTGTGGACTGGGTTGATGGGGTCCTCTAACCATGGAATCTGTGTGCATCCGCGCCTTATTTCTACTTTCTTTCTTTGTTCACCGTCTTACCATTCTCTTCTATCCTTTCTACCCCTGCGTTTGTTTCAGTTCCTCTTCAATTTAATTTCATGGCAACGGCAAATGAGATTACCAGTGCTTTTGACAAAATTCTGCCACCATGTGCATCTGCATCGTCTTCAACTCCAACGAAAAAGGTGCCCTTCGATGTATTCATAAACCATCGTGGCCCTGATAAAAGGGGAATATTGGGTTAAAAGAATCTAGCTTTAGTAAGATTCAAATATTTAACAATCTCTTATTGGCAATTAAGCTAATACAACCCTTATTTACATATTTATATTTATATCTATTTAAGTTATATATATTAATAAAAGGGAATATTAGATTAAAGGAATTTAAACCTTTCACAAGATTCAAACTTATAACTTCTAACAAATCCTATATGTTTAACAATCATCTTATTACTAATACTTCACATAATATAATAAATCATAGAAACTATGCACAAGTTTTCAAAAAGTTAAAATGAAAGCAAATTATTTACTTTATTTTAATATATTAAATTTTAACAATTACTTAAGTTACTACACATATAGACTAATTTTTTTATTTTACTTTAACTATTTTATTTTAGTTTAGTTGTTATTTAATTTATTTTTACTTTTAAAACTTTTTTATTTATTACTTATTAAATAAAATCATACTTACAGCTTACAATTAAAATGGAGGAATATATATTATTTAAATAAAAACAATTTTTTATTTTTCTTTATTGTTTTTTAAATTTTTGAGTGATATTTTTTTATTTTAATTTAAAAATATATTATAAATTTATATGTAAATTTTGATTGAAAATATATGAATATTAAATTTTAATAATTTGTTATTATGTCTATAACAATCATTATGAAGGCCCGATGACAGCGTGATTCGGTGGTTAAGTCGCTTGGTTGTAGTGGCGGCCATCAGAGTTCAAACCCCTGCTGGGCCAACGAACTTGCAAGGCTTTACGCCTTTGCTGGGCCAATGAGCTCACGGGTTTGAAGTAGGCTTTATGCCTTTGCTGGGCCAAGAAGCTCACGGGTTTGAAGTGGAGGGCGTGTCGCGCAAGGCTTTACGCCTTCGCTGGGCCAACGAGCTCGCAAGGCTTTATGCCTTCGCTGGTTCGCTGGGCCAACGAGCTCGCAAGGCTTTATGCCTTTGCTGGGCCAACGAGCTCGCGGGTTTGAAGTGGAGGGCGTGTCACGCAAGGCTTTACGCCTTCGCTGGGCCAACGAGCTCGCGGGCGCACCAGCGTCACCGGTCACTTTAAAAAGTTTACCAGGTGCATTATCTTTAGTTTATTCATAGGTTTATTCATCAAGTATCTAATGGATGCATGATCTGTATGGATGAAGACATTGTAACTAGTTATGTAGTGTCTGAGCTTATTTATGGCATAAACAAATGCTAACATCTCTTTCTCTATCACTGTATAATTTAATTTAGCTCCTTGTAGATTCTTACTGACATAATAAATAACATATTCCTTGGATCCTTCTTGTTGTCCTAAAATGGCACCAACTGTAAAATCTGATGCATCAGTATGGATTTGAAAAGGTAAGGTCCAATTTGGTCCTCTAAGCACAGGAGCTTGTGTCAAGGAGGTTTTCATCTTTTCAAAAGAACTCTAACAATCTGGTGTCCACTTAAATTCACTATATTTTGTTAACAGAGTAAATAGAGGTGCAACAATCTTGCTAAAATATTGAATGAACCTTCTGTAGTAACCTGCATGTCCGAAGAAACTCTTGACATCTTTTTTTCTTTTGTGGAATAGGTAGGGTAGAAATAACTTCAATTTTCCTTGGATCTACTTGTATGCTAGCACTTGAGATAAAGTGCTTCAAAACTATTCCTTGTGTCATCATAAGGAAAAACTTTTCATTACTCAAAGAGAGATTGTGTTCTGTACACCTTTTCAATACCTTCTCCAAGTTGTGTAGGGCTTCATCATATGTGTCACCATATGTGGTGAAGTCATCCATATAAATCTCTGTACAAAATCAGAGAAAATGCTTAAAACCGCTCTTTGAAAAGTAGTTGGAGCATTGCACAAGCCAAAGGGAAAAACAGAGTATGCATATGTCCCCCAAGGGCAGGTAAATGTTGTCTTGTCTTGATCCTCTAGAGCAATTTTAATCTAATTATAGCCACTAAAACCATCAAGGAAAGAAAAATATTACTTGCCTGCTAGTGAGTCAAGAACCTGGTCAATGAAGGGCAATGAAAAGTGATCTTTCCTAGTAGCAGTGTTCAATTTTGTGTAGTCGACACAAACCCTCCACTTTCCTCCTTTCTTTGGAACTATAACCAATAGTGAAATCCATTCACTATCTGAAGTATATGAAGCCTGCATCCAAAAGTTTCTATAGCTCAGTTTTGACAATTTCCCTGAGGGCTGGATTCATGCACCTTTGTTGTTTCCTGATGGGCCTCTATCCATCATCTATGTATATCTTATGCATGCATAAGGCAGGATCAATGCCTTTCATATCATTATAATCCCATGCAAATGCTACTGAGTGTGATTGTAAAATTCTATGCAAGGAGTACTGTTGTTCATCAGTCAAGGCATTATTAATATTCAACATCTTTCCTGGCCTGACTTCTAGTTGCTTGGACAGTTCTTGCATAGAGGACAAATCAAGACTGGGTAACATGGGAAGCATTGCTGAGATAATAAAGCATGAAATATTTGAGACACTTCTTCTGATGAACTGCTTGGTATTGTATAGTGCTCAAAGGGTCTTGTAAGCAAGATAAACAATCTTGCTATTGTGGATGCCTTCCATAGTCATTATGAAGGACATGAGCAATTAGTTCATCTTCATCTAGAACATCTAAAAAGGGGCTACGTTCAATAGTCATTAGTGTTTGCAAGGAGTAAGTATCCTCTTCTTCTTGGAAAGGCCAAATGGTTTGCTCAAGTTCATGGTATGGTTGGGCTGGAGGATACAACACCAGTTTCTTGGTCATTGTCCCATTAGAGATGATCATGTTACCAGACCTACAACCTATAAATGCATTAGCAGTGGCAAGCCATGGTCTGCCTAGTATAAGAGGATAACCAGCAAGATTAACTTTGGGCTGCAAAACTATGAAATCAGCTAGATACTCCCAAGAATCTAATGTAATGACCAAATCCTCTATGACTCATTTAGGTTTGACGATAGGCCTATCATCTAATTGAAGAACTATCTGGGTAGGCCTAAGATTGTTTAGTTGGAGCATTTGCATTGTTTCCTTGGTCATGACATTAATAGCAACACCTAAATCTATCATAGTGTTCTTAATTAGAGTCCTGTTGATCTTGACATCCACCACTGGACTTCCTGGGTCTGTATATTTTGGGATAGTTATATTACCCAACATGATGTCTACAAGGTTACCTAACAGATGCACTGTCTGGGGCTCTATTCTCTTCCTTCCTGGCTTCTTTATGCAAAGATCCCTAATAGTCTTGGTATAGATGGGGATATCCTTAATAGCTTGGATTAAGGGAAACTTGATGCTAATATCCTTTAGCTGGCTAAGAAGGGAAGTATCAGCTTGAGCTGGTTGCTTTTGCATGGTCAAACATTCTGGGAAAGGAGGAGATTTTTGCTGCAAGGTAGGTTGAGCATCTTGATTTGAGTCAAGTTCCAAGGGTTATTTATCTGGGATCTCTTCGGTGGGCTCTTCATCTTCAAGCTTAGTAATTTGGGGAGATGAAGGTCCTACCCGTTGTTTCCCTGATCTAAGATGAACATTACTCACTTCCACACCATAGGTAGGATATTGTATCACTTCATTAGTATAAGCTTGCTGAATAGGCTTGTTGTTAGGATTAGGTGCAGGTTGGGCAGGAATTTGGATAGGCCTAGGAGCTAGATTTTGAGGTGGTGGCATGATGGTTGGCTATTGTGGTTGAGATGGAATCATAGGTTGCTAAAATTGTGCATTTTGCTACCATTGTTGGCCCTTGTTCCACTAAGGCTGCCATTGTTGCTGCTGATTAGGCCACTGTGGATTATAGTTAGGTCCTTGGAAATTTTATTGTGGCCATGGTTTAGGTTGTTGTAGGTTCCAACCAACTTGTGGAGAAGGCCATTGGGAATTTTGCCATTGTGGGTTTTTCCATGCATTTGGGTTACCAGACCATTGTTGAGCATTCGAGGCAGAGAATTTCTGATTTGTAGTAGGAAAGGGAGGATTAAAACTAAGTGGATCAGGACGCATACCTTGTCTTTGTTGCCATGGCCTTCTTTGAGCAATGAAGAATAATTGCTCGACCTCTCCTTCGAATTGCTATAACTCTGGTCTCTCAATCCTTTATTGCTAGATACTGGCCACCTTCTTACATTTGCAATTGGCTTTCCTTTGTCTGCAGCTAGGGTAGTATTTAGTGAGCATTGCATCTGCCTCTTCTTGTTTCTTGTTGATGTGAAGAGTGTCCAACTATGTAGCCATGTGGCTAATAATATCTTCTTTCATATTGGTCAGCAAGTTACTAATTTCCACTCGAGAAACTCCACTAACTACCTTGCCTACAATGGCTACTCTTTCTCCTCTAGGCTTTCTGGAAAAAATCTGAGAGTAGTTCTTGAAAGCTGTACAAATATCTTCAAAGGGTAGTTGGGAGATATCCCCTATTCCAATGAGATTTATAGCATCCATGCAATCATCATTGACTCCTCTTAAAAACACCAGCTTCAATGATTCTTCAGACAACTTATTCTGAGGGTTTTTTAAAGGCAAATTAGAACCTCTCCACATAGTCTTCTAATGGCTCATCCTCCTTCTGTGACATCCAAAATATGTCATCTCTCCTCCTATCATGTCCTCTGCAGTAGTCTTTGTATTTTGTCAGGAATTTTGTCTTCATGGTATCCCAGTCTAGAATGGCATCTTTCCCTAGTCCCATAAACCATCTTAAAGCAATATCTTTTAGGGTAGCAGGGAACAACTTGAGTGCATAAGGATCAGTGGTATAATCATAAATCCTACACAGAACATCAAACTCAAATAGGAAAGTGTAAGAATCTTCAATCACCAAACCATAGAAAATAGGTAATGTAGATGGTGGTATATTTTTTAGAGTAGCATCCTGTGCTAGGTCTGGTATAGGGAATTCAAATGTAGCTTGTCCCGGAGGATCCTCTACTGCGTCTGCCATTATTTTGAAAGTTCTCTCTGTAGCAGTAGAGGAAGCTGATGGAGATGTAGGGGGTGTTGATGAAGATGTAAAAGAAAACTCTCCTTCAACACTTCCTATTGTGTAGTTGTTGAAATCAACTATGCCCTCATTGTTCTGAGAAGTTGATGGGAGGAACATACCTCAAGTATCTCTTTGCCTCTACATACAATAAATTGATCTTTATGGTTTAGAGGCCCTACACAGTGTTAGTAGAATGCCTAGTTTTTCTTGAAAAATGAATTTATGTAATCTAATATAGAAATGAAGATTTAACTATAAAAGCATGTGAAACCTAACAAATGAGATTATGAAGATAGCACCATCCCCAGCAATAGCACCAAAAATGTAGAGGAAAAACTAATGTGTTGTAGACTTAAATAAAATTTAGGGTTTAACCTAACTGAACAGTCCACTATCATTGCATTCCTACATTGAATTATTGACCGAGGAGGGTAAGCTTGTGATGATGCTTGCACTATCTATGCCTTCAAGACTTATTTCTAATCTAAGTTAATCTTATCTTATCTAGTCCTACTTACTAGAATGCACAGAAATGTAAAACAATAAACGGAAATGGAAAACAACAAAACAATCTAAATTTCCAGTTGCTACAGGTACCTTCAGCAGAAGTTGAAGATAATTGTATTTAACAGAAAATCACAGTTTTAATCTAACAACTCAGGAATGATGAAAAGGCTAACACTAACCTCTAGAGGCTTAAAAACGTGCACTTTACTGATGAATCACAGTTACTGGGAATATTAATCAAGAGTTCTTGCTTGCTTCACAATATAACATAGAATATGGAATGAAACAGATTAACTAAGAATGCAGGAATAAATAAGAAAACATGCGAAGTGAGAGTTAGTTAATTGAGTTGCTAGCTCAGGGAACTATCTCACTTTTCCTGGAGATTAAATCTACTTCAGATCTTTACACATCCCATAACATATAGTTGAATTCAAATCATATCTAAGATAGAATCTTCTTTAGATCTTATTCAAAATTATAACATGTCTGGAATAATTGATAACTGTAACAAAGCAATGGCTATTTTGAAAGTAAAACATAACAACCCACATCAATGAACTCATCCCCTAACTTATATAAAGATGGGAGAGTCTTGTGCAACCTTCTAACTAACTGTGATCATCAATTCATTCCTAGACACCAGGATATTGTTTTTGAGATCAACTTATTAACTGGAACAAAGGAAATAGAGTCCTATCCAAATAGAAATTCTAACCATAACAACTCATAAATAAGATTCATAAACTTCGAAGAGATTCCTAGAATGAGTCTTCTTTCTCCCCTACGTTTATTCTCCCATGATGACCACGGTTGTCTCCATTGATCGCTATGTCTGGCACTTGGACCACATTCATTGATTCCTTTATTCTGCATCCTGTTGTAATTACTTCTCCTTGGATTCTTTATCTAGCTGCAAAGGGTTAATCATTCCAACATATATACAAAACAACCTCTCATAATAAACTTTTGAAATCCTATCTATATTTCATACATATTAATAATTCAAATCATCCATTTTATAATATAAGCACCTGAGTTCATTTATCAACATAGGGTCTAAGTCTTTGGAAAGTATATATATGAAACAACATAAAATAGAGATAATGTATGTGAAGTCTTTGTAGAACCATATAGAAAAGTTTTTTAAAACATATGGAAACAGTATAAAAGGAGGACAATATTTCATCCCAACAACACTTAACCTTTCTTGGCATATTATCTACAGTTCATATGTTTTTCCCTAAAATGAATTGCATCCTTTGTGATCCTTTAGAATAGTTGATGGACTTTTATTTTTATATGCCATTGGTTTTAACTGACCTATTGATAAAATATAGAGGGATCCATGGCCTTTGTACATACTATGAAACTATAGGAGCTAACCCCCACTTGGGTTAATTGTATGGCGTGATTTCCCCTCTCATGTATGTGTAGCGATGTGTTTCACTTATACTTGAGGTTTTGTATGGTGTGTTTTCCCTTTGGGGTTGTATGTTGCATTGTTACTTCCCTCGTACTTGCATTTGCATTCATATATGAGAAAAATGAAAAAGAAAAGAAATAATTGTGGCATTCAGTGTATTCACTCTATTTTACGTGTCTTCAATACTGTCTTCTCCATGTTTTGCATGTCTGCGGCATGTCTTCATCGTGCTTGGCATGTTTGTTGTGTTTGTTGACCATACTTTAATGCATGTAATAGCCTTGTGTTTATACATACATTAAGTAGGGGCTAAATGTTATGTCAGAAAATGTACCCTTGGGGGCTTTTCCCTCTTAAGGTTTATCTCCTGGGTCTTTAGAATGTATTTAGAGCATCTTGCATGTTAATTTGGACTCCCGATGAGAAAACCCTTGGGCATTGCGACAAATAGGACATAGGGGGTTATTTGAATGATCTCAAAACAAAAATGAGGGGGTGGACAAGGGTGCTAGTGCCCTAGTCCAGCCCTATTTTGGGTCTACCCTAAATTCAAATGTTGGTTTTGTGACCGTTATTTGGGTGTCAGGCCGACATCATAGGTTTTAATTATGAAATTCTTGGTGGGTTCAATCTTAGTAGTTGCATATATAAGCATGTTTAGGTTATCATTTGCAAACTAGATGGACATTGTGATTCATGAGCTTATGTTAAAGTGATCAAGGCATTCATTGTGTTATAGAGCAGAGCATTGTTATTGTGTTTATTTTTGTAGGTTGGATTACATCTTCTCCTCATGGCATTGAAGAGCATCTTCCTTCCATGAGAGCTTCATTATCAAGGTGACATATATTGTGTTTTATTATCATTATCATTT
Source organism: Cunninghamia lanceolata (assembly GCA_027924645.1). NCBI lineage: Eukaryota > Viridiplantae > Streptophyta > Pinopsida > Cupressales > Cupressaceae > Cunninghamia > Cunninghamia lanceolata. Next base: position 1,029,100 of record BSBN01001418.1, on the reverse strand, counting down.
GGATTTTTGCCTCTATCCCACAAGGATATGCACTCTCTCTGACAACAGTGTTCGAAAGACTTGAATATCTCTTTAGGACTTGATTGAGGCAAGCCTCTAAACACCACAACCCCCTCCCACACTCCTTGTGATTGCAGGTCATAGGTTGCGAAAGCGAGAGGAGTGGAGTTGTAGGGAGCAGAAGGACACTGTGGAGATTCTAGATCCCAAAGGAGGAGTTGATTGGACTAGGGCACCATCACCATTGTCCTCCACTGTCATATCACCAGAAACCAAAGAGACAACAAAAATCAGTGTCGAAAGGAGATCGGGAATCCATAGAAAAAGTTGTACCTTAGACTAGGGCGCCATCACCATTGTCCCCGACATTTCCATTTTCCAGACTGTGAAAAACAGTGAGTTAAGGTTGTCTGCGCTTTGTCTAATTCCAATAGCATTTGTTGTAATTTGCAATTTTACTTACTATTTTGCTTAAATTAAGGTTTCAAGAGCATTAGAACATTAATTAGTAACATTGTGTGATAACTTCTGAATTTCCTAGCAGAAAACAAAGTGGCAACCTAATCTGATAGATGACTCTCCTCTCTATGGGAGAAGCACTCGGTTGAAAAGCCCTTGGATTGTTTTGTGGAAAGGAGGATTCTACATAAACCCTTAAAATTGGAAAACCCTCTTTTTACCACTAAATAGTAATATCAGTTGAATCTAGAATAGAATGACTAGATTAATGTCTTAAATTGAAGTATTGATGTTTTACCATAATTGTCAATATGTTGTAATTAATGTCTTTTGGATAATAGTGTAGTGTTCAATGGTAGGATGAATTGATTAGGGAATAGTACAAATTATATAGTGTAGCTAAGTGAAATGATAAATGTTATTAATATAAGCAAAAGTATAGTATTATTGTTAGCAAAGTTGTTGAAAGAATAAAACATTACTTAAAGTCAAAAAAAAATATGAGATTGATTTTGTAGAATTAAGGAGGAATGTATTAGATCAAACATAGTCTCTTATGCCTTGTCGTAATACGTTGACAACCTGAGACATGGTAGTTACCACCTCTTGGTAAAACCTCTTAAATTAAAGTGAAGTTTCTACAGTTGAACACAATATAGATCTTATGATAGACCTTCACAAACCAAGGTGGATATAATAAGCCAAATAGGAATAGCGTAGTGTTTTAAACTCAATTCTTTTTAGAACATGATCTACTTAGAAAGTCGACATTATGCTCACATCTATCGGTTGTTTTAAAATAATAAGCTAGATATCCATCTGATTATGCAATATGAATTCTTGTGAGAACCTAAGTGAATGATATAAGGTAGTTAGACCTCAGACTTTGGTTTCCTATGATTATTCTAAGAATTCATGAATTGTTTGGATGTATTATGTGGCTTAGTATAATTTATGCATTGAGTATATTATGATTCTTAATGAAGCACTTCAACCAATCGTTTCTTATAACTGTATGCCCAATCATATGAATCCATTCTTATTTCACTAGTGTGGTTGGCAGATGATGAGAAACTATTTGGGGTAACTAAACCCTAGAAAGGGTTGCATACGCACTTGCACAATTTTGTGAAATTATCAAATCTATGACTTGACTTATAGATTATCTTATATTCATCATTTGCATGGATATGTTGTCAATTGCATGTTGCTGATTTCGCTTCAATTTTATGAATGCTTTCTTGAAAATGTATGATATTGCATAAGTAAGCTACTTTTCTTGTGATCTTGTATGCATCATTGGAAGATGTGATTGTACTTTCTATTCCTATATTTTCCTCTATATGTTGAGTAAGAGAAAGAGCATGAACAAATGCCGAATATCAAGCAACAGAAAATGGTAGGTTCCTTCTTCAACTTATCTAGTCAAACATGGCCGAAAAATATACTTTGGCCATAGCTTGTCAGTTAAATTAGTAATAGTTACTATTTGATGTTTTATTTCTCTTTTCCATATCATGATATTAGTTTAGTATATGCATTTGACACATGCTATAGAGATGATAGATATATCATCCTGCACTAGATTCCTTCATGCATGCTAGCTACAGTTTGCTAGACCCCTCGCAAAGGGTCAAGTTTCTCCATTTAGGAGGAAGACCAAGGAGGCGTGAGCCTCGTGGATGGGTGGTAAATCACCTTGATGATGCTCTCTCCCTGTCAAATTCTGTGTTGAAGATATGGTATGTAATGAAAGACATTGTATGATGCGATGTTCTTTTGTATGAGCCTTTATGGCTAGATATTGTAAAGGAATAGTCCTTTTAATTAAACTATTTGATTGGATGATGTATTGAATCATATTTGATTATAATGATGAAAGTATTTTACATGAGTTGTATTATTTATGGGAAAATTTTAATTCTTCTCTTTTTTTGCACTATTTAATGACAATAAAATTATTTTATTCTAGCTTGTTTGAGTGGTTCTTACATGTGGTATTAGAGTGTTCCAGGTTCAACACTCAGGGCTCAAGTCTTCTATGCTTGAGGTTGGATTCTTGTAATGCAAACCTATTTGATGACCTGAATTCATAGGTACATCAAGTGTTTTGAAGACCCTTGTTTTGGGTCGAATATTCCTTAGACAGGTTGGAATCTTGGTGTTTCTTAGATGGAACAGTATGGAACCAAGAAGATGAATAGATGTTGTTTGACTGATTTAGTCATGAGTCTCTTGCAAGTTTGAAGGAAAGGGTAAGAAGGTAGTAAAAAAAAGGTTAATAGAGATGTCTTAATATGTTATTATCAATAGAAATTAAAGGTAGGGAATTGAAAGTGGAAACTATTTAATGAAAAATCTTGGGGTCTTTAAAATTGATTCTTGTCACTCTCATAAATTTAATGTTTAAAAATGACAACTATGAAAATAATTTTATGTGGGGTCTATTGTACATGTGCTTGTCTCCATCATTGACCAAAGTTTTTTGGTATATGAAAATTATGTAGATAATTTTATGTTGGGTCATTTACACATGCTTCTCGCTCCATCATTGGATGAAGTCTTCCTCTTGATCCACATTTATTTCTACCATTTTTCTCACTATCCTACGATTCCCTTCTATCCTTCCTCCCTTTTGTTTCTCTTTCATTTACATATTCTTGGCCTTGGCCTTCCAAGCTCTTATCAATTATTATTTGATCGATTCCCATCATTTGTTTTGGTTATACCAGAATTTAATTTAATTTTTCTATGAAGTTGGAAAACACCTTGTACTCATTGCATATATGTTAGTGAATAGATAGGTCCATTGAATATAAAAGTACTATATGAATGATAACTATTGATGCAAACAAAACAAAGACATTCAATTTTTCCTATCTACATATTACTGTTAAATACTATTAAATTAGTTAAAAAATACTTCTTATCTCTTTCTTAAAGATTATTTAAATAGCTTCTTCCTTAAGATATTCATATCAAACTAGGAAAATCATGTCAACTCTAAACTTTAATTACACCATAATAAAAATAAAGTTTTTTACACCAACTTCACTTACAATCTATATTATACTTATCTATGTATCAATTATATCTTCAAGCACATGAAGATACAATTCGTAGTAAATATATTGGTTTTAATGCTTGGAATTTGTCGAAACTTGATGGCATGTAGAAGGTTTAGTGGATGCCAAGAAAAAATATAAATAAAAAGGATAATACCTATTTAAATATGTTTCTTATGTCATGGTCCCATGTGGCTACATAAGTGGATTTTCAGCATAAATTTGAGGTGGTCCCATCCAAATTTTAAAGTATGTATAAAGAATAATTTAAAATATGTCCCTATTATAGTGGAGCAACTGCATTTTAGGGATTGGAAATATGCTATGAAAAAAGGGGGATGAAATTATGTAGCAATTGCGTAATGAAAAAAATGCCACATGGTTGCATATATTTCTTCCCTCTTCTTTTTTTTTTTCATTTTCTTCCAAATATTATCTTCCAAATTTTCTTTATTAATAATTTTTTTTTTATAGATTTATATAGTAAAAAAGTTGTAGTTTAAAATAAGCAAAAAAATAAAATATTCATGAAACCACTAATTCCACAAATGACTGCTTAAAAATTAAAAAATTGAGCAATGGTTGCTAGATAAAATAATGGGACCTTACCCTTAGACATGTTTTGTAACTATGATCTTTTTAAAAATTTCCTAGAAAAAAGATATCCTACACTTCATAAGAGGAAGTTTGGTAAGAAAATGATGTTTCTTACCTATCATATTCCATAGATACAATTTTCAACCAAAGAAATTTGTACAAAAGATCTGGTAGAAATTTGTAGATAAGATGCTTCTTACCTATCTTATTAAACATGAGATTCCATCACCATCTGTTCTTATTGTTCCTTTTTGACTTTTTTTACATATTTTAATGTGAGTTTGACTAGATCTTTTATTATCTACATGTCAAGATTAAACATGAGATTCCATCACCATCTATTTTTATTGTTCCTTTTTGACTTTTTTACATATTTCAATGAGTTTGACTGGACATTTTATTATCTGCAACAACTTTATGTAGACACGACATCTTCATTTACCAACTACAAACTCAAAAGATCTTTTTATACTATCAAACAACTTTTATAGGGGAGTGATACTATTAGTCTTCCAATGAAAATATTAGTGCCACCAAAGTCTATGTATATATTTTTTCTTCCACTCTACACTTCACACATAAGACAGTTGTTGACATTAAATACTAAGAGTGATAGTGCTAGCCCTGCCTTAGTCCTGCCAATGAAAATACTAGTGCCACCAAAGTCTATGTATATCACTTCACACATAAAGACAGTTGTTGACATTAATACTAAGAGTCATAGTGTTAGCCCTGCCTTAGTCCTGCCAATAAAAATACTACTAACGCCAAAGTCTATGTACACATTTTTTCTTCTGCTGTGCACTTCACACGTAAGAGAGTTGTTGGCTTTTCCAGGGTTTCATTGTCCTTTCTTTTCCGCTGGGAAGACTTTTTAACGCTTGCTGTATTATTTCCCTGCTTCAACTGATCTACACGCATTTACATCCAATAGTTGCAAGCCTGGATTTACCGCAAATTTGCAGACATGTAGGGTGCAGATTCATTCCATAGAGTTTGGAGTCCATTCCACAGGGACATAGTTTTAAATTGAAACTGCGGAGTCTTTTAAATTGATGTTTTTACTCTTAAAGAAATTTAACCTTTGAAAATGATAACCACGTAAGTAAATATCGTGTGAGAGAAAATTGTGTGGACTGGGTTGATGGGGTCCTCTAACCATGGAATCTGTGTGCATCCGCGCCTTATTTCTACTTTCTTTCTTTGTTCACCGTCTTACCATTCTCTTCTATCCTTTCTACCCCTGGGTTTGTTTCAGTAATCAGTTCCTCTTCAATTCAATTTCATGGCAACGGCAAATGAGACTGCCAATGCCTTTGAGAAAATTATGGCCCCATCTACATCTGCATCGTCTTCAACTTTAAGAAAAAGAAAAAGGATGCCCTTCGATGTATTCATAAACCATCGTGGCCCTGACACCAAGCAAACGCTGGCCGCCTCTATCTACCGTACCCTCATGGGACTTGAAGTTTTCTTAGATGAATCAGAGCTTCAACTGGGCGATTCCATACCATCTGAAATACAAGATGCGATGACTACTTCTTTCCTTCATATTGCTATACTTTCTCCCAGATATGCAGAATCCACTTGGTGTTTGGCCGAGTTATCCTTTATACTCAAAACCGACAAGAAAATTATTCCTGTCTTTTACAATGTTGACCCCAGTGATATCCATTGGATTTGTAAAGGAAAAGGAATCTATGCTAAAGCATTTTCCGAGCATGAAGCCAAGGCCAGATATGCTTCAGAAACGCTTGAGGATTGGAAAATGGCGCTGCAAAAGGTTTCATATGTTAAAGGCTCCATTGTCAAGAATGATGAGTAAGTATCAAATACTCTCTTCCTTTTCTCACATGTTATGACATATTGTATCTCAGAATACAAGAAAGTAGTTCTACAATGGAATCTCTTCCCTTTTTAACATAGATTGGAAAGATTTATTATCAAATCGAAATCTGATTTAAAGTTTTCATCTGGGTATACTTGCGATTATATTTCATCAATTTTATTTGATTTATAAGGTTGATGTTATTTTTATGAGCTTCTTCCCCTTTAGTCAAGCCTGTTAGTGTATATATTACCTTGCATTTCATGCACATGGGTACATACATGTGGCGTTAAGCCTTCTTAGGTGTCTACTTAGGAGTCTTAGTTTGATCAAGTCAACTTGCCACCTCTAACATATTTTGTGGAGTTAACTCGACACCTCTATTTCTTTTTGCTTCCTTTCTCTTCTCACTCTATCCCTGCTTCTCCCTCTCTCTCTTCAACTTTCTATATCTCCCTCTCCCTTCTTTCTTTTTCTCTCTCTTTTAATTTTTATGAATTGTAAAAAAATATATTATATCTATTCTATCTCTTTTTGTGTGTATATATATCTTTCTCTATCTTCCTTTTACTCTCTTTAGTGTGTAATGGGTATGCTAGAGAGGTCTTAAAGGTGAATTATCAAGTCCTTACGAAAATGGAGAAATGATTTCTTGAAACTCATTCTCTTTTATCTTTCTCTCTATATCTCTACACCATTCACATTGATGTTTGATAAATTGACAATTAGAAACATGTCCATCTAAGATTACCTTATCGTCTTGCATTGTTCTACGATAATGTCAACCATTGATGATGAAAGTGATATCTATCTCTCCCCCTCTCTCTCTGTATATATATATATATCTTCCTCTCCCTTCTCTCTTGTTTTCTCTTTTAATTTTTTATGAATTGTGTATGCCTTGGTCAAGTTCTAAAATTGGAGATAAGTGACATAGACAATGAATGTCTGTGGGAATGGCAATGTATACCATTGAATCAATGATTGTGATGTGAGCCGATTGATGCTTTATGTTAGAGTGCCCTATCAACTTTTTCCTTGACAATGGATGATAATTGATAAAGATAACTTAATCTTTCACTAATGTACGATAGTGGTAGATTGATGTGCCTGACATACTTGTAAAATGGAGAGGAGAGTGTATTCTTTTGAATATTGAATTATGCCATCATGTGTTGTTTTAATGTGCAAATGACTAAGGATGAACTTATATACACAAGCCTAGATGCATGGAATTTAAATTTTGGCACCAAAGCGAACAAGTAATGGTCAAATATTGGGTTGTTAGTCTTGGAATGCCGTTTGGATTTGAAATAAGAGGGAAGTTCATAGATATATGATTTCGTCTAGAATGAATAAATTTTTAGGTATAGAGTCAATGAGGTTCTAAACAAGGCAATGATGCAAATTTGAGTGGCTAATTAGGGCTTGGGTCAATAAATGCACTAAAATCATGCATCCAAGGCATTGACCCAATGTGGAATAAAACTATAGGGGAAAAGTGTTATAGTATGCACTTTTGTACTCGACTTTTCATCCCTACTTTGGTATGTGTGCACAACTACATGAGCATATGTACCAAATAAAAAATGCATAGAAAAAGTAAGTTGAGATTAAAAAAATATATATTATATACCAATTTCCCATATTTCTAACATAGATTTTAATTATGTAAGAAAATGTTTTATAAAAGAAATCTATGGAAGTTACAAATTTCATAATAATAGTAAATAATGGAAATGATAAATAGGAGTCAATTTATTGAAAATCCTTTGTACAAAATTTTCATTAATTTTAGGGGTTAAATATATATTTGTATGCTCTTTGAAAATTGGCTCTGCACTCCCTTGGTGAATAATCACAAAGGCCCTTAAGCTAATTGTCACGAGTAGGAAAAAATCACATATAACTTTTTTTGCCCTAAATAGTAAACATCCAAGGTATAGAGTATTATAGGTCATGTGGAGTTTATTAATATACAATACAATATTAAAGTTATTCAGTCTTAATTTTTTTTTAGTTTAATAATGACTATTTATTCATTAAAAAAATATTATTTATGATTTTAATTTTTTAAAATATACATTCATATTTTACTTTTATAAATAAATAGTTTGATTATATATAAAAAAGTTTTATGTATATTTATTAAGTTATTAATATTTGATTTTATATAATATAATATATTTTTTTATTCATAATAATAATATTATATTGAGCTAAAAAAGGAATTACATAGTTCTGTGCCAAGATATGACTCTTCAAAATTATCTGCTGCTTAATCTGCTACTAACATTAGACTTTCTATCTCCCTATTGCTTCCAAAAAGACCTCGCAGGGTCAAAAAAACTATAGACCACGCAGGGTCAAACCATGACTGTTTGCTATTTACATATACTATGGGCTTCCATTAACAAAAAGAAGCCATAAACTATAAGCAGAAAATGAGAAGACAAAAGATTAACAGAACCAGGTTTAATCAGCCTCCATCTTATCAAAGTCCAACAGTTGCAAGTTGAATTCTGTCACCCAGTTGAATCCTTCCACTAGCAGAATGCCCGGCACCTTCTTGATGAAGTCAATAGCGGTCTAAGCAATGTCCTTTGCCACCATCAATTTGAAGCCCTTTATATCCAAGATGAAAGGATACAGTTTTACCATTGCATCTGGGTCTTCAAGAAAGGCCATGTCCTTGGGTCGCAAGACTTTGACTCCCAAATTGGTCGCTTGCATAATAGAATCCAAATCCCCCAAATGCTCTAGATAGAAAACGCCTCTCATGATGGCTTCCACTACTTCCTTGGGTGTTTCCAGCTCCAAGAGCATGGCCAGGACCCTTGAAGAGATATTGGTGTCAACCCTGTACCATTCGTCATTTTGCAAGAAGTGTTTCCCCATGATCATCCTCACAGCTCCTACCATTAATTCATCTAATCTACGCAACATCCTCTATAGCCGAAGGTTAGAAACATGGCCAAGAAAGGCCATCTGGTGCTTACTACTCACCAACCTCACTAGGGTTTCCATACCGCCGCAACAAATTGCTTCAGTGGAGAATACAACTGTGAAACAATATGGCATTGAGACTAGACCAAGTGTTTTTGCTGCAACTATCGATCCATTTCCTTATAATAATTTCCATCCCACAAAATCCTCTCGAAACACCTGCGTTCCAGAAAGTTTCGCTCCACAAACGATCATTGCGAAGCATGGTGAAGGCCTGCATTCACACGCTACCCCGGCCTTGCCACCTAAGAAGATGAGGTGGCAAGGCTTATATAATATGATATTTAAGTTATATTTATTATTTAAAATATTTAATATAATTATCTAATATATTTGTTTCTTATGGATATTTCTATTAACTATAAGTAACACACCCTAATCCCTCTTATTTAAATGTTAATACGTTTAATTTTAGTGTCTACACATAGGAATTAGGTGAATTGATGTGAATTATGTGAATGTAGTGAGGCGTCTACACATATCAATTGATAAAAGGGAAATATTGGGTTAAAAGAATCTATCTTTAGTAAGATTCAAATATTTAGGAATCTCTTATTGTCAATTAAGCTAATACAACCCTTATTTACATATTTATATTTATATCTATTTAAGTTATATATATCAATAAAAGGGAATATTACATTAAAGGAATTTAAGCCTTTCACAAGATTCAAGCCTATAACTTCTAACAAATCCCATATGTTTAACAATCATCTTATTACTAATACTTCACATAATATAATAAATCATAGAAACTATGCACAAGTTTTCAAAAAGTTAAAATGAAAGCAAATTATTTACTTTATTTTAATATATTAAATTTTAACAATTACTTAAGTTACTACACATATAGACTATTTTTTTTATTTTACTTTAGGTATTTTATTTTAGTTTAGTTGTTATTTAATTTATTTTTACTTTTAAAACTTTTTTATTTATTACTTATTAAATAAAATCATACTTACAACTTACAATTAAAATGGAGGAATATATATTATTTAAATAAAAACAATTTTTAGTTCTTTCTTTATTTTTTTTGAATTTTTGAAAGATATTTTTTTATTTTAATTTAAAAATATATTATAAATTTATATATAAATTTTGATTGAAAATATATGAATATTAAATTTTAATAATTAGTTAAAAGTGGATCTGGTGTCATGAATGCGCAACGGAAAACAGTGAAAGTGGCAAGTGAAATCTGCAATAAATAAATATAAACTCGATCGAAAGACCGAAAATACTTTATGGCGTGCAGGGTAAAAATATCGCTGGTCAATGAAATAATCCATCCAACGGCGGACGGAAAGATATTTTTATTTTGCATCGGCGAATGAATGGATTCAAAAACCCGGGAAAAAACTGCGGACTAATGATGGAAAACTGAGATTGACGAAATCCAACGGTGGAAGCTTTTCAGTTGTCTTGCTTGTCTCTGCACCAATAGAGACCATCGGATCTGCAAAATCAGCCCTTCTACTCACAAAGGGAAATTAATGCTTGTTTTTGCCTTGTTTTTATTTTACTTCTTTCATTTGAGAAAATTCAAACCTATAAATAAGCACTTCGCCATACCTTTACATGAACTCTCCTTAAAATTACTAAATATTCTTTATATTGGAGAATTTATCTAAATTTTTCTATATTTTAAGTATATTATACACTTTTTCAGAAATCCTGCTATATTAGAAATCCTCCTATGTTTTTCTGTTTGCATAATAAGTTATAGCAATATTTTGAGGTATGCCTGAAAATTTGCGCTATGCTAAAGAAAAATACTTGAAAAAAATAGGAATCCCAAAGTTTATATTTGAAAAATACTTGAAGAAAACAAGAATTCCAAAGCTTAGATTTGAATGTCAAAAGAAAAATATCTTCTGGAAAGCTTAGATTTGAATGTTAAAAGAAAAATACCTCCTTGAAAACAGGAATCCGAAACCAAATCATTCCATTAAACTATTTTTTTTGAAAATTCTATAAAATCCTTAGCACTTGAAAACTCAACATAATCTTGCAAATTTAAAGCAGAAGAGGGAGAGGGGCCAGTAGCCGCCCACCCTAACTTCGTGCATGTCAAGCACATAGTTTCCGTATGGGACCGAAGAGCTTAAAGCTATTCTTTCAGCTTATGGGCACTTATACATTTTCCTGTAAGACGCATTATGTGCACATGGGTCTAACCGCTCGCCATCACATTTGTACACTTGTCTTAATTTCATTGGTTAATTTACAAATGTATTGGTGCATTTGTGAACATGTATTGGTGCATTTGTGTTAATTTATTTGGTTGGTATTTTACATCTATTGGTTCTTTTTTAAAATTTAATTGGGGGGTCAAGTGATTAAAAACATAGCAGTTATTGGGGGGTGGGCAGCAACCGGCTCCTCTCCTTTACCAAGTCTTAATTTAGAATGTCAATAATAAATGTCAAAATAAGAAATATATTTAATGGGAATGCACTAATTTTTAAATTTTAAGATTTTTTTTTTTTTTAAAGTTTAGAATCTTACAAGAAATCTTAGAACCTTTGAACTCTTCAACTCCACCCCTAGAATGCCTCTTGAGTAAATACCACAATTAATGCACAAGAAGAGTTGGTCATCATTTATCATGATGGTCCCCTTGTCCAAATAAAACTAAATCAATTTCATCATATGTGGAACCTGTGTAGAGAAAATAATAACCACGTAAATAAATTTCGTTACATGTGGACACCACGTAGAGAAAATTGTGTGGACTGGGTTGATGGGGTCCTCTAACCATGGAATCTGTGTGCATCCGCGCCTTATTTCTACTTTCTTTCTTTGTTCACCGTCTTACCATTCTCTTCTATCCTTTCTACCCCTGGGTTTGTTTCAGTAACTAGTTCCTCTTCAATTCAATTTCATGGCAACGACAAATGAGACTGCCAATGCCTTTGAGAAAATTATGGCCCCATCTACATCTGCATCGTCTTCAACTTTAAGAAAAAGAAAAAGGATGCCCTTCGATGTATTCATAAACCATCGTGGCCTTGACACCAAGCAAACGCTGGCCACCTCTATCTACCGTACCCTCAAACTCATGGGACTTGAAGTTTTCTTAGATGAATCAGAGCTTCAATTGGGCGATTCCATACCATCTGAAATACAAGATGTCGTGACTACTTCTTTCCTTCATATTGCTATACTTTCTCCCAGATATGCAGAATCCACTTGGTGTTTGGCCAAGTTATCCTTTATACTCAAAACCGACAAGAAAATTATTCCTGTCTTTTACAATGTTGACCCCAGTGATATCCATTGGATTTGTAAAGGAAAAGGAATCTATGCTAAAGCATTTTCTGAGCATGAAGCCAAGGCCAGATATGCTTCAAAAACGCTTGAGGATTGGAAAATGGCGCTGCAAAAGGTTTCATATGTTAAAGGCTCCATTGTCAAGAATGATGAGTAAGTATCAAATACTCTCTTCCTTTTCTCACATGTTATGACATATTGTATCTCAGAATACAAGAAAGTAGTTCAACAATGGAATCTCTTCCCTTTTTAACATAGATTGGAAAGATTTATTATCAAATTGAAATCTGATCTAAAGTTTTCATCTGGGTATACTTACGATTATATTTCATCAATTTTATTTGATTTATAAGGTTGATGTTATTTTTATGAGCTTCTTCCCCTTTAGTCAAACCTGTTAGTGTATATATTACCTTGCATTTCATGCACATGGGTACATACACGTGGCGTTAAGCCTTCTTAGGTGTCTACTTAGGAGTCTTAGTTTGATCAAGTCAACTTGCCACCTCTAACATATTTTGTGGAGTTAACTCGACACCTCTAGTAGAATGTTGAAGTCGACTTCTGATTTGACTCAACCTCTTCACCTATTTGTACACACCTTGTTCATAATCACACTCCAGCTTTGATGCTAGCATTCTCTTAGTCGATCCTTAGTTCTAATAAAACCTGTAGATAGATCAACTTAACAATAATAAACAATACTCAAAGACAACATACAATCATGTAGTGGACTTAGAATGGCATCTATTTATGTAAATGAGATCTAAAAGTGTTGCTAGTATGCTCTCATTCAGGCTCTTGATTATTTTACCTTGATGATGTATAAGTGTTGCTTGTTGTTTTCTATGAGATTTTAAAATAAATGAGTGGATGTCCTTAAATACTACAACATAGTGCATAGGTCAACATACAATTACTAGTGGAATAAGTAAACTTGGGCACATTTTGAATATTTAAAATTTAGTGGTTTAGGTCCACAACTCTAGAGATGACCCAAATCATTTTAACACTCATGGATGTGACCTAGGGTGGAAAATAATAAACTTGGGAATCAAGGCCAAATTTCTAGAGATAAACTATGCTATTTGGGACTTAGATAATAATGTTATGAGCCAAATTCATGTAAGAATATGTCACTTGTAAACTTATCATTGCATCAAAATATTCTAATGGAAGTGAACTCAAAATATAACATCCAAAAGGGTACAAGAATGCAATTTTCATCATTATAATACTATTAAAATATTTTAAAATGTTGTTCAATTACCATACTAAACCTTATCTTATTCTCGCATATGATAGGTGGGAATTTATACTAAAAGCTTAAAAATAATCATAACAATAAAACAAATTCACTTTACAAAATGTGACAACTTTAAATACTTTAATTGATATTCTACAAAATCAAAACCATAATTTATATTTAATAATTATTATGATTTTAAGAGATCTTTTGTGATATAATTAAGGATAAGTCGTTAAAAGAATCGAATCTTTGTCCTTGCAAAACCACTAATACCACACACTTATATCTTACAAACTCCTAATAAAAATGACTTAGGAAAACATGACTTTCATAAATTTAATTTTGAGAATAGAAACACATCAATAATCCATCACAAAACTAAGGTTTTCACAATGCAACATTGGATTTTGACTTAACAATAGATTGGAATAATACACAAGCCTTGCGAGAGATTTTGGCATAGTTTCCCATTACAAATATAGCAATCAACATCTAGAAACTGATAAACATAAACAACACCACTACTTAAGGAAATTTTGATTGGGTTTCTCCTTGCAAACTCAACATTTCAACTTTCAAAACAACATACACATGCCACAAAACACATATTCTATTAACCTTCAATCTCCATACTTAAGCTTCCTAGAAATCTACAAACATAGAATGAACTCCATGCTCCTTTCTACCTATTTATCCTCTCTCTAGAAGCTAAATCACCTTCAATTTCCAAGCATTAAATACAGTTTTCATCCTCCAAAAATATGCATAGTTAATTCTATTACCCTTCTTATGCAGAATTTCTTGCTTCAAAGTTACAACACCAAAAATGGAGTGACCAAGTTTGCATGCATGTAATTTAGTCAAGTGTAATGCCCTTACATGTAATATATTTTCTTACAATAGCTAAAAATATCCCAATTGGAATAGCCTTCTTCATACAACATTATTGTTTGGTTGAAGATTATCTTTAATGCATCCAACCACATAATGAAGTATCATAATAACCTCTTTCATAATGATGCATCATAGATTCTCTTTAAACAAGTTACAAATGTTTAGAAATTTAAGATTCTCTTCCCAAGTCCAAGCGTGGCATACCAATTACCATTACATGAGATTTTAATCAATGGTTTTAAATAAGATGCCTTATATTTAATCCCAAGTGGTTTCATGATTAATTATTTAACAAGTAACCTAGGAAAATACAAAAGCAAAAGAAAAAATATCTTTTTTTATGTTTATTGAGCTCAAACCTTTAGATGCTCCTACATCAAATACCCCAAGTAAGAGTTTGTGACCATGGTACTACAAATAAAGGATGAGTGGCAAAACCACTCTTTAAATCTCTAATCAAATTGGAGTTTTTCCCATCACTTTATAGAGGTTACTCAAAAGAAAATAGTCCTCTTCCTTCACCTCTTCTAGCTTTTAGCTTGGCCATATCCTAGCCTCCACTAAGTTTTATCCTCTATACCCACTTCCAAACTCCTTGTAGATCTCTATCCATCAAAATCTAACCATCACCTTTAATTGCTTCTCCATTCTCTCTACATTCACTCACCTCTATCCATGGATCCTTACATCCATATTAATGAACTATTTCAAATAATATAGACTTAACTCAAAAGCCAAACCTACAAGATAAATAAAATAATGACAAACAAGGGTGAATCTAAACCCCAATCAGATCTCAGTTGAAAGATATGTTGTTGAAACTAATTAGATCTAAAATCTTAGATAAGATAAAAGGAAAATGTAAGGGGAAGGTAAGGTTGGGTCTAGGAGTGTTGGCTTCACCAAACATATAAGTGTTAAATAAGCCTTACTAAATATTTACCTTGGACTAATTAATAAATATGAATGAACAACAAATCAATGTAGATCAAAGAGTTGAGACTCAATTATATTGAAATACATGAAAAATTAAGTAGGAAGATAGAGTGGCTTAACTCTTTAATTAATATTGGAATAATGTTGCTATCATGTAGAATTGATTCACCACATTTTGGAACTTTGTTTCTACCAATATAATAATTGTGTTTGAAATCCAAACTATCATAGAAAAAGATAGTGGGTTGATCTTGTAGGGCTTGAGATTGATCTAAATTTGATAAAAAATGACTTGACATGCAAATATGATCTCCAAGAGGCATGATTAATCTAATAAAATATTGACTCTTAAAAACTGTGCAACTCAATCTTTTATGACCTCTACATAGTCAAGATAGATTTTATAAAGACCATTAGGAAGTTTGTTGACTCACATGGATCAATTTCTTTGAGGTTAAACCCCTTTGTAAACCTATTCAATGGTAATGAGCAAGATAAAGGACATCATGTGCAAATATGTAGATGCCTTGGGGTGATGATGTGAATTAGATTCTTTTATAATCTTCCAAATCATTGTTTTCTCTAATGATTTTGTTTTTGTCTGTCATGGCATGAAATTAAAATTGCAATGAATGTCTTTAAAAACCATTTCATAACAACATATCACACAAATGTGTGCTAAGTCAGCCCAAAATGACTAGTGGAAGGGGGCAAGAAATTTAAAATTTGAATTTAAATGCTTGAACATGTAGCTTGGGATGAAATTGGTTCGATCCCTAATCCAAAAACTCAATCTATAACGATAAATGAATGAATCTAGAATGGGTCAATGAGTATATTGGAGTGAGTGCACATGGGAGTGGAATAGGAGCATGCAATGGTAGATGTGTATAGGAACATGGGTAAAACTAACACAAAAGTGTGCCACTTGTTATGTTATTGCATTAAATCTTTCTTGTCAAGGTGAACACAAAACTAAATATAAAATGACATGAGTATGCTAGTTTCACCATTATTTTAATAAATATTCTTTTAAAAAATTTAATATTTATAACCTTTATTTTCTTCTTTTAACTTATGAAATAATTTAATCCTTACAATCTTGTAATGCCTTCCTTTCCTTAAAATATGAAAGGTTTTTATTTCTTTATTTTGTCTTTTCTAATTTTATTTTAAAGGGCATTAAATATTGTTTGTATGCAAAACATGTCATTATTTTTATTATTAACTATATCCTTTCACCTTATATGAACAATTGATATTTGTCTATCAGTTAAAAATATGTTAAATACATTCTATTAATTCAAATTTAAGATTTGTTTAAGAGAAAATTAACTTGGGTGACTTTTAATTTTTTTTTTTTTTTGTATAGTGATGAAGGAATGTTGAAGAATATTGTAAATTACATACTGAAGCACCCTAAAAAGATTTCATTGGTGGCGGCCAAACATCCTGTGGGTCTTGATGAAACATTACAAGATTTTGAAAGATGTGTATTAGAATCTTCTGAAAAAGTAAAAATTGTGGGGATCACTGGTATGGGTGGATGTGGAAAATCCACACTAGCAAAAGCATATTACAACAAGAAAAGATTTTCCATCTATAGATGCAGTTTTGTTTGCAATGTGCGAGATACATCAATTAAAATCTTGCATGAAAAGCAGAAAAAAATGTTCCAAGACCTTGGTGGGTCAAAAGATATATCATTTGATAATGTAGAAGAAGGAAAAGCAATCCTAGCAGAACATTTGAAATATGTTCAGGTATTTATTATCCTGGATGATGTAGATCATCTAGATCAATTAGATTCTCTATTGCCAGCAAAAGATAGTCTTGGACAAGGTAGTGTGATAGTGGTCACAAGTCGAGATTTTGGCATTCTAACATCCTGGGGAATCTCTTCTAATTCAATTTACAAGATGAAAAAATTAAAACTTGAACATGCTATGGAACTCTTTTCTTGGCATGCTTTCCTACAACCCTCTCCAATAAATGGATTTGAATATCTTACTACAAAGTTTTTAGAAGTCTGCAAAGGATTACCCTTATCCCTTAAGGTGTTAGGAGGACTTGTATATGGAAAGTCCAAAGGATATTGGGATGCTCAATTAAATAAGATATCCAGATTATTGCCTAAAGACATTAAGGACATACTAAAAGTAAGCTTTGATGCACTAGATGAGGAAGACAGAGAGATATTTTTAGATATATCTTGTTTCTTTATAGGAACAGAAACACATTCGGCCATCACATTGTGGGATGGGTCCGGATGGAGTGGAGGGTGTAGTTTGGTAACACTAGTGAATAAGTGTTTGGTTGAGATAGATGGGAGAAACTGCATAAGAATGCATGATCAGCTGAGGGATATGGGAAAAGAAATTGCAAAGACATGGTCACCGTACCGCCTTTGGTTACCACAGCAAATTAAGCACATTGAGACACAGGGGCAGGTGAGTTTAATATCATGTTTTATATGTTTCTGATATTTCATTAAGGAAATGTTGTTCGTAGGCTAATTGTTTTTGTAAGCTCACTGCTTTTTATATGTTTACATCTAGGAAAGCGTGCTGATTCGCGGAATTAAAGCGAAAACAGATGAGTTTTATGGAGAGTGCATGGAACTTTTGAGAGGATCAGTTAGAAGGTTTAAGCGTGGTTTAGAAATCCTCGATGTTGCAAACAATTATTTTACAGAAGAGTTAGCAACACTTGCAGCAGGCATTATCTGGCTGCGATGGGTTAACTTTCCGCATACAACTCTTCAGTCATGGACCTCATTGAAGAAGCTAAGATTTTTAGAGCTTCGTGAGGCTTATAAATTAGAACAACTGTGGAGCGAGACTGCCGATGTAAGTATCGTCCTTTTCTTTACTGTTATTTATAGTTGTTAATTTGTAGTTTTTGTTTACTGTAAGTATCTTCCTTTTCTCTACTGTTATTTATAAATTAAATCTCTTATAGTTGTTGAATGGTCTTGCCTAATTAAAAAGGAACGTACTGGCTGCAGCCTCCTGTTCAGTTGAGAGAGCTGAAAATCATTCATGCTGGAAGTTTCCAGAGATTTCCGAGGTCAATAGGATTTCTAAAGCATTTGAAAAAGATATCCTTTGACTCAGACGGAGCTCCTATCGAAGGTCTACCAGAAGAGTTCTGCCGTCTCCAATCGCTGGAGCACCTCGAGTTAAGTGGATGTCACAAATTAAAATCGCTGCCTAGCAAGTTCGGCGATTTGACAAATTTGCGAGATCTAAATTTGACAGAATGCAGTATGATCGAAGGTCTACCGGAAGAGTTTTGTAGCCTCCGATCGCTGCAGCACCTAGAGTTAAATGGATGTTATAAGCTAAAATCCCTGCCGAACAAGTTCGGCAATTTGAGAAATCTGCAGGGCCTATATTTCAGAGAATGCTCCGAGCTCACCTTGCTGTCGGAAACACTTGCGCAGCTTACTAGCCTTCAATATCTGATGATTGACCGCTGCCCCCTCACAGAATTAGTTATCCAGTCGGGGTGCTTTTCTTTTTCATTGTGCAGCCTCAGATATTTAAGACTCTGGTGTTGTCCTGTGTCCAGGATATCAATCTCTCCACAATGTTGCTCCAGCCTGCAATACCTACTACTTGGCCACAGTCACCACTTAGTAGAGATAGATAGCTTGCCAGTATCACTCGAGAGCTTACATTTGATCAGTTGTCCAAATCTCAAAAGCATAAGCAGTATTTGCGATATGGCAGAGCTGAAGCACCTGGTTATATGGGAATCTGGGGAGCTTAAGAAAATACAAGGATTAGAAAATTGCAGGTCATTGGAGATGTTGATAGAAAATACTTGGAGGGAGTTGCCAGTCATACAAAGTCTGAAGCATATAGAGAGTTTGAGCAGAAACTCGCTCCCAGCACCATTTCACATATCAGGATTTGAACCTTGCCATCCTAATGTAATAATAGATGTTAGATAGTTGAACTTATTATTAGGTAATAATTGTTTATTTGTTGATTATATTATATACTTTGCTGCAGAAATGGCCATTCGAATGTATAATGTGGACAGCGCCTGGCGTGGAGGCGATTGTGAAGTCTTGTAGCTTTCCTGGTCTCACTTTGATTGACTTGTGCGGACGGGAGAAGACTTTTACCTTTTCGCAGAGGCGTTCTTCCAACTTGGCATCGATCGTGTGCTTTGATATAAATTCAGGTTACGAACTCGTCCGTCCAACTCTGCGGACGGATTGTGGAGTCTGGCCTCGTACGAATGTGAAAGAAGGAAAATGGGTATGGATTGGTGTTTTCACCCAATCTTCCCCGGTGGGAAGGGAAGTTCAATTCGAATTATGGAAATCCTCCTCTCTTCGTAATGGGATGTTACAATTTGGTGGGGTAGACATTGGAATGTTGGCGTTTGGTGAGGAAAAGATAGCTATGGATGCTTTTTACGAAATGTTGCAACATTTAGGAAAGAGTCGCTGACACTTACGAGAATATCTATCAATAATAAATTTGAGCAATTATACGGATATTATATATATATAAATTTAATTATTTGAAATGTATGTAATGTAAATTAAATTTTATAATAGTGTGTTTTATATGTAAAATTAAATTATTTTTTATTGAAGAATATTATGTTATGTATTCAATTAAGTTGGTGGTATAAATATGTAGGAATATAATTGTAATATTCTTTAAGGTAATAATGTTTTCAAAAAAATATGATGATTATGTTAGATTGTCATTATTGTGTTTATTAAAGGAGAAGGGCATGAAAGGTAATATGTTTGATGAAATTCGTTTTAGACACATTTTTCATATAGGTGTAGCATTTCAACAAAATATTTTATTGTCTATTATCTTATTATAAATCTTAAAATGAATCTCATTATGGTACACCATTGTTATTGTTATTGCAGTAGTAGATTTTGCACTGGTAGGATGATGAGTAGTTTGTGGAAGTTTTAAAGAAGAATTTTGAGGTAAGAATAGAGTAGGAAATATATCAATTGTTTTCTTAGTTATTGATGGTAATGAAGGATGAAAGACTAGAGATAATTCATTGCTTGAAATGAATATGATAGTTGTTACCTTAAATGGAAGGTAGACACTTCATAAAGAAAAAAATTGAATTCCAAAGATTTAGTTTCAAATCTATATTATTTTAAATATATGTCATCTTAAAATATTGATAGACCATGCTAATTTCCAAAAGATATCATTTATATTTTTGAATCTGCAGGGTTTTCTTCTTTATGTTTTCCATTTAGTCCTCGTAGTGAAAAGAATTTGTTAACCACAAACTTGAATGTCAAGGTATGAGAAAAGTTTTTGTAACTGCGAATTTTCCAGAAAAAAAAATTGAGAGATCTTTGCCCTTGGTTTTTTTTCCTGATACAATACCAAATTTTCCATGTAAATCTGTGTTGTCTGTTTTGTGCTTTCTATTACTAATTCACTGCTATTTCAATTCTACACTACTTATTTTTCTAACAGAAGATTCAATACTGTTATATGGAGAACATGGTGTAGGCTCACAGAAGCATGGCAAAATCATTATGAAATATTGTGCAATCATGACGAAATGAGGCACAGCTAAATAGAGTTTCGTGATATGATAAAAGGGAGTTGTTAACTAGCTAAAGAAAGCCCGTGTGATTAAGAATAATGGCAGTCATAAGGACAAACTGGAATGAGGTGCAATCATTAAACAAGATTCAACGCAGTCATTTTAGAATGATATGTAATATAAATGATGATTTTCTACGGGCACATCTTCCCAAACTTTGTGCAGCTATTCAAACTAGAACACTACCTTGGAATTAAGCTCCCAAAAATAGTTGTGCGGCATTTAGAATGGAGTGTAAGTATTTTTAAAAAATGAAAAAGGATGTGCCTGATAAAACATTGAAAAATTACAACAGAACAAATACAACAGCACATTTTATTCATCAAAAGATTATAAATTTATAGTTGAAGATAAGCTCAACAACTTCCTACAAGTTTGGAGTTTAATATGACACTTAATTAAAATTTCTTGATAACAATTTTTTTTAATTAACAAATTTAACTAACAATAACAAATCTACAACATTTAATTGACAGCACAAAAATAAACTACTGCACTTGCATTCTTCAATTATTCATTATTCTTTGAAGAAAGTTGTAGAGGCATCTAAAGCAAGTAGAGCTCTGCAAATATGGAAGAAAATGAGACGTCAATTCAAAATACCGGTGCAACCCAACATACAAAGCATCCAAATCATGGCGCGCAAGCTTCAACACCAACGCAAGTAGCCGAAGTTCTACATAGCCATTCAAAAACCTCTTCACAAGCATAAGGAGAGTAAACGCAGCCAAAGATAATTAAACAGCCATGAATTATTTCCAAATTGATCAAGAGCATCTCCAGAAAAAGCCAAGAATGGCATGAAATCTTCAAGTGCAGACACCAAGGAAATAACAAGAAAGGAGAATTCTTTTGCTGGTGGAAGCTCTGCCATTTTGGCACTCAAGCCTTTAAGGGTAACATTCTATAATCATCAAGTTCACAAAGAACAATGTTGTGATTGTGCATATTGCCTTTCACATTTATTTGTTAATTTATTTTTCATAAATGAAATGGAATGTTCTATTTTATTGTGCTCTTTTTCAATTTTTGACACTAGATTTATTCCAACTTTCTTAATCCTACATATGCAGCCTTCATTTGTAGATCTATAACTATCAAACATCTTCTAAATTAGTGATTGTGCAATTTTACCTTTTATTATTCCACTTATGTTTATTTTGTTTTGCGACTATGAATCCTATGAAAAATAGGTCATATGCAAATAATAGGGCTTTTAAATTGACATATCATCTTTTAGTTAAGATTTATTTTCAAGTTTTCTTCTTCCTTTTCCTTGTGAGTTGATAGAAAAACCTACAAAGAGCCAGCTTCTAAAATCCTAAAGGCCATTTTGTAAGCCACGTCCCATGTTTGCAAAACATCCAATGTTGATGCAAGTCTATATGTGGGTGCAATATTCAAGTACATATTTGAACATCAAAAAAGAATAATAAACCATAATTAATTATGTCACTATTAAATGAGACACTTGTTTTAGATTGGCCTCAAAATCAACAAAAACCAATGTTCATTGAAAAACTCTATATTAATTTGTTACTAAATGTTGGGTTCTTTTATTTATTTGTAGTCATAAAACTTACCAAATGAAGGGAAAAAAATTAATCTTTTTTCTTTGCAATTTTAAGATTTAACTTGAAATAGTAATATAATGTTTCAATATTGATTGAATACATTATCTTAGTTTATTAATATTATTATTTTATTTGAGAAATACTTGTTATCTCTCAAAACCACACCCTCGGTAAGTTGTAGAACTTAGCATTTTGGAGTAACATGGAAACACTCTCAGATTGTGGGTAATCTATGTTGAGAGTGAATCTCCAGAGCGGGCTGGTTCCTCTGGCAGATCACCTAATCTAAAAGACCTTCTAAGGAAAGGGTTAGGAGGAAAACTGAAAATGAAAATCCTACAACCTAAAGATGATTCACCAGAAATTGTAAAAGACTTTGATGAGTTTACTCACAACAACTTCTCAAAACTTCAACACCCACAATCTCACTTATACCATCCAAAAGTAACTTGTATGAAGGTTCATAAGATTGAACACAAAATATAACTTGAATTATATGAGACTCTTGCACACAAACCTACGATAACAAGACATAAAAAGGATTCTTTGTTTTGAATCACAATAAACATCAAATTGATACTGCAAGTATGAAACAAGAAAATGAGAAAAGGAAAGCTCTGCTATTTATTAAAAACTGAAGGAGTGTCAAGCTTAAAATCTGAGTACAAAAGTGTTTACAAGACTCTCTGAGATGAACAAGAGAGCAAGAAACAATAATCTGAACTGAGAAAAAACAAGTTTTTCTCCAATATATGCCTTCAATGTTTCTAAGATTGAGAAAACAAAACTCAGTAAAAATCCTTGAAAAAGGCAGCCACCTGAACCATTTTCGAGCTTCACAAAAAAACCTCCAAAATAGCGCCAAAACTACCTCCAATCTAGGTGTAAAAGCTGCCAAAACTCTCTATCAAGTGGTCCCACCCAAACGATGCAAAAAATCAGGTTTTATTTGGTTAGAAACTGAAATGGCAACTCCAAACTGCCCAGCTTTTCCCAATTTCGCCCAAAGAGATAAAATAAAGAATTTTTGTCCTTTCTTTTCTAACCACATTTAAATAACAATTATTTAAAGCAATTTATAAAATCATTGCTTTGAACAACATTTTACAAATGATTTTTGCAGTTTTATCTCTGATTTGCTACAAGAGGAAAAAGTCATGATTTGTTTTATTTATGCAAAATACAAGGAAGGCTTTTAATGATTTGTTTTATTTGAGTTAAGTGGATGTCACAAGTTAAAATCGCTGCCTAGCAAGTTCGGCGATTTGACAAATTTGCGAGATCTATATTTGACAGAATGTAGTGAGATCGAAGGTCTGCCAGAAGAGTTTTGTAGTCTCCAATCGCTGCAGCAGCTCGAGTTAAATGGATGTTATAAGCTAAAATCCCTACCGAACAAGTTCGGCAATTTGACAAATCTGCAGGACCTGTACTTCAGAGAATGCTCCGAGTTCACCTTTCTGTCGGAAACACTTGCGCAACTTACTAACCTTCAATATCTGATTATTAACCGCTGCGCCCTCACAGAATTTGTTATCCAGTCGGGGTGTTTTTGTTCTTCATTGTGCAGCCTCAGATATTTAAGACTATGGGGTTGTCCTGTGTCCAGGTTATCAATGTGTCCAGGTTATAAATATGGACTCTGCCCTCGTATGAAGGGGAAAGAAGGAAAATGGGTATGGATTGGTGTTTTCACCCAATCTTCTCCCGTAGGAAGGGAAGTTCAGTTCGGATTATGGACATCCTCCTCTCTTTATAATGGAATGTTACAAGTTGATGGGGTAGACACGGGAATGTTGGCCATGGGTGATGAAAAGAGAGTTATGGATGCTTTTTATGAATTATTAAAATATTTGAGAAAAAGTAGGTGACACTTATGAGAATACATCAATAATAATAAATTTGAGTAATTATATGGGAAGTATAAATTATTTTAAAAATATTTTTTTAATATTGCAAATTATATGTAAATTTAAACAATTGAAATGTGTAATATAAATTAAATTCTATAATTGTGTTTTTATATATAAAATTAAATTGTTTTTTATTGAAGGATATTTATATTATGTTTTAATTCAGTTAGTGGCATGAATATATAGGAATATGGATGTAATGTTTTTTTAAGGCAACAATTTTTTCAAAAGAACATGGTTGATTTGATTATGTTAGATTGTCATTGTTGTGTTTATTAAAAGAGTAGAACATGTGAAAGACAACATGTTTGATCAAATTCCTTTTAGACACATATTTTTCATGAAGGAATCTCATTTCAACAAAATATTTTATTATCTTTTATCTTATTATAGTACTAAAATGGATCTTATTATGACACACCATTGTTGTTATTGTAGCAGTGGATTTGGCACTGTTAAGATAATGAGTAATGTGTGGAAGTTTTAAAGAAATTTTTCTATGCGAGAAGGGAAGATATCAATTATTTTTTTAGTTATTGATGGGAATGAAGAGTGAAAGAGGAGATGATTCATTGTTTGAAATGAATATAATTGTTGCCTTAAATGGAAGGGAGATAACATAAAGAAAACAATTGAATTCCAAAATTTTGGTTTGAAATCTATAACCTATTAATTTAAATCTATCCTATCTTAAAATATTGATAGAACATACTTTCAAAAAAAATTTGTGTTTTCAAATTGTATGCTTTTAAGGTTGAAAACTGTAGTGCAATTTTTTTGCACTCCATTTATGTTCTCCATTTAGTCCTCATAGGGAAAAGAATCTGTTAACCACTTGGAGAGTCCCTTTGGAGAGTCCTACGTAGCCATTCAAAAACCTCTGCGCAAGCATAAGAAGGGTGAACGCAGCCAAAGATCATTAAGCGGCCATGTATTATTTTCAAATTGATCAAGAGCATCTCCAGAAAGAGCCAAGAATGGTGTGAAATCTTCAGGCACAGACACCAAAGAAATAACAAGAACCATTGAGCAATTAGAGAGTGGCGGCCTCAAAAACATTTAGTGCAAGCACTAGAGAGAGATCACAAAGGAAGGCGACCCATGAACCAGGCGCAAGTCCTCTTTATATATCATGCTACAGCCATTGAATAGTGCTCAATTGGAATACAAGGGCACGACTAATATTCAAACACTGTGCAAGACATTCAAGCTCCAGTGCCGTTCTCCAACTCAGCAAAATGATTCTAAATCTTGGAACAACTCTAGAATTAATGCAGCTCTAAAAGTGAAATGAAGCATAGCAATATATGAGACAAATAAGCCATAAAATTTCAATGCCCAGTGTCTGCAAATAGCCACCGTTAGATTGAGAAATCATCCAGAAGAGGTGTCATAGATGCTAGAGCGCCATTGGTGGACTATTGAGTCTAGATTAGAGTGTTGACATGATACAGGTTCTCTTTATACAAAATATGTTCTTTGGAGCATGTAGTCTTCTTTTGCAGAGATGTTAGATCATGATGTCATGATGTGTTCCTAGGTTTTGCAGATGTGCAGTGGGAGCTTTGACAGTGGTCTTGTTGGTGCTCTTGGTATTAAGTACATTGGTCATTTGTTTAGAGAGCTTCATGTTGGTGTAGTGTTGTTTTTTGGAGCTTAGTATGGATTGATCATGGAGGTGCTATTGGATACTTGGAGATGTGGGTGAGGCTGAAGTTCTCTTGGGATTAGATAACATTTGTTGAGACAGTTACTCTTTGGAGGTTTTAGCAAGAAGATTGAGAAGCCTACACTTGGTTAGGGATGTGAGTTCATTATAGACCTAGAGGAGATTATTCTTGGAGAGAATTGTTGTGACTTGGTATATCTTGAAGGAGCATTCTCATTCCCCACTCTTGGTTTACGCAATGGGTTATCTTCAAATAGATATTTCCCATCATATTTTTAGGTGCATTTCTCTTTATGCTTTATCTTCTTATGGTTATGGACCTTGAGCTATGGTTATTAGTTCTTTTTAGATGCATTTCTCTTTATGCTTTATCTTCTTCTGGTTATTAGTTCTGGAGGGTTCATTTGAGGGGCATTGGCATGGGTACCTCCTTGTGCATATGAGTTTGGAGTTTAGGAGATGAAATTGGGCTTATTCCTAGTTTTGGAATGGATATTTGAGTTTGATCTGCCTTGGTTAGAGAAGATTACATCCATGTTGGTTTAGCCTTTGAGAGTGAATAGTTGGGTGTTAAGGTTTTTCTTTTTTGAGAGGTAAAGGAGATCATACTTGGTACAAGTTAGCACTTGGTGGTGTTGGTAAAAGGATGTGATATGTTTTGCAACTTCTCTTTATGGTATTATGTTTCTTCCTAGAGTTTCTTATTCATCTAGTATGATCACTGGTTTGTGGTCATCTATTGTTGTTGTACTTTATTATTTTTAATAGTAGTATGTGGTCTTTTAATGTAATGATTTGAGATGTGGAGGACTTGGGAGAAGTGAAATTTCAAAGGTGAGAGAGCTTAGTAGAAAACTATTTGCGACCAAGTATGCTCTATTTTGCAGCCAGTTGGTTGCAGTTTGTAGATCATTGTGATTGTTCTTGGTATTACATGGTTTGTGTTAACCCACATAAGTGCACAGAGTCAAAACCTCGAGAGTCAAAAGCTGACTCCTCTCTTGAAAGGAGATCGAGTGATCTCCCCAAGGTCTCAGAGGGTACTGGGTCTCGATAAAATGGGATGGCTCAGTTGTGGAATGTATGCTCTTTGACAAGGGGCTTGGTGTAATGGCGAAGAAATAGTTGTTGTGTGGTCAAGCTTTGTATGATGGGTTTGTAATGGTCTTCATGGAAACAAAAGAGGTTTTATGCTTAACAAATTTAACTTCATTCCTCTATTTTATGAAGACAATCATAAAGAGGAACATAGCACCTAACACATTTTCATTGAATTTACAAACATGTTCCACATTTCATCATGAAATCAAAACAACTAAACTACCTAGTCTAAAATATATTCTAACCATCTAAAAAAATGCAAAAGATGAGAGAGGTAACTAGGAAAAACAAGAAAAGAATCTGGAAAAGGTGAAAAGAGAGGAAGTGGGTTGTTATTTACAAAATTAGCCATTAGCTTGAACATATTTTCTCAAATACATGTTTAACAATCCAAATATATTTCAATTTTAACTCATCATGAACTTTAAATTGTGCAAGAATCTAAGGGGAATTGATATAAAATATGTGTTTGAAAGGAGAAATCAAACAAAACATAACCACCACCATGAAAAGATGAGCATGCCATTATCTATGAACCCATATCAAGCATCCATTAAATTCAAATCAATGTGTTTACAAAAAGAAATATGTCAAATACAATAGTTACAAATGCAAATTAACATACTCAGTTTACAAAGAGAGACTTCCTTCACCATGTCACATGTGCAAAAGGAAGGAATTCAGCTCTTTACAACTCCACTCCTCTTTCACACTTCTCAGCTTCATTAAACAAACACAAAATAAAATAAGGCTATGTCTGCTCTGCTGTAGTGAGCACGAAGATAGATAGAGAGTCCCAAAAAGTGAATCCTTTTTAAACAGAACTCCTCCCCCTCTCTACACCTCCTGATTTTTTTTTTTTTTTAATCATACCTTATCTGACATGTGGTACACTTCCCTTATACATAGGTGACTCCTAAGGTGTTGATGGGAAACCTCTAAGAATGCATGTTCCTCCTATTTCTTCTTCTCCATGCCACTAATCAACCTTTAAATGTCATTCCAATTCATTGAACATAGTGGCTTATTTTTGCTTCTTCCTAAAAGTGTCTTCCTCCATATCCACACACCTCTGTCTTTCCTCATAATAGAAATTTTCTATTTTAAATCCAGCCCATCCCTTTTGAATGTTGTTATGCCTATGTGGATAGGAACCTCTCTATCGATCAAATGGTTATTTTTTTGCTAAACATGCCTACCCATGGCAATTAAATAGAGTTTGTCTCCCAACTTGGCCAATTGCATTTAATTTTCAGCTAGAAGAATCCATTGAAAAGAGTCCATATGAGAATTCACAAGATCAACTGAATAGAATGCAAGTATCAAATTGAAGTGAATTGGAAGTCAATATGACAAGTACATATAGCCTTGAGTAACCTTGAGTTAATGGGAGTCAATCCCATAACTTAAGGAGATCTCAAGTAGATGTGGCAAGCTAAGTGGAGTGAAATAGTTTGAAGGACTCTTCCTAACTGCCACACACCCAGCTAAGGTCTCTTATGCCATGTGCATAAAATGAGGCTTCCAAATATTGGCCAAATGAAATCCAAATTAAGCCAAATGAAATGTGTACACTAATACCCCCCCTTAAGCACAACTTAGGTGGGTGTAAAAGATGGGTCCTGGTAACAAGGCCTGATGAGGTACCTATGTACAAATAAAACTCTGATAAATGGAGAAAGGTAGAAAACCCAATGGGAAAAAACTACCCCCCCAAAAGAAAAAAAAATGCATGAATCTGGAAGCTGCTTGTGTACCAATGTCAATGCTGAACTGAGACTAATGACTCCATAGATGCCAGTATCATGAGTATTCAGGAACATTAACTGAATTTGAGATGTGATCTGATGCAAGATTCAGGTTTATTTACCATAGGCTCTCGATGTGAGATATGAACTGATGTGAATCCATTGCAAGATTATGGATCATTTACCATAGGCTCTCAAAAATGTTTGAAGGATCATTCGATCCACCTGTTTCTCAATCCCACCTTCTTTTAGTTGCAACCTCATTGAGTTAAATTAGGTGACATAATCCTCTATAGTATTAGAGTCATTTAGACTTATACTTATAAGGTCTTTAGCTCATGACTTCTTTGCTTGATGACCTTCCCTTGGGTGTTTTCAAGGTCACAATAGAAGTACTTAGAGTTAGATTTGATATCACACTAATTAAACTATGAGATGTATTTTACAACTTACAAGTACGGAAAGAAAAAATAACTCAATAATACCCCCCCTGAGTTTCTTCCCCCTACTTTGTGGCACTTTATAAATTAGTGCATGACTAACCCATTTTGCTAGATTACCCCCAAATTTGTATGGCACTTCATAAATTTTGTAGTGCTTTAGACAATAATTACCTATTTCTAACACTACAAATGAAGACACCTTTGACAGTTACGAAAAAAAGGTTAACATATAGTTATTGTTAAGTTAACAATAATGCTATAAATGCTAACTAACTAAGTGTAACTAATTATGAATAAAAGTAGCCTGAAAAGTAGCTAATAGAGTCCTAAATAGAACTCTATCATCATAGCCCAAATTTGAGGGCATAGATGTTGGAACAATTCGCAAAGTGGGCAAAAAAACGTGGCATAGAAAGTGAACTGAGAATCCTGATTGGAAGTCTTGCATGGGCCAGAAACTAGGCCATATGGCCTTTGGCAAAACGTACACCCCTTGTGTAAGCCATTTGACCTTCTACCCAAGCCATTCAGCCAAAGAGCACCAGACTCCATGAGGCACCACGTCATCTGCCCGCCTAAGAGGATCGCCCAGCTTTGATTTTCTCATGCAGAAAACATGGTGAGCGCCAATCTGCAAGTGGAGGTTTACTGTGGCAGAGAAGATCCAGCGCCTGTGTTAGCATAGTGTGATAGAAGACATGGTAGATGGAGAGCTTAGGGTACTTCTGCCCAATCTATGCGCTTCAGTCCTTATCTTCCTCTAGGAAAAGCGTTTGCCTGTCATGATTGAGCGTAGCCCACATTAGGCTGTTGTAGCCCAGCCTGAAGACCAGCAACAAGAAACAAACACGCCGCCCTCCAATACCTTAGATCCAAACACCCAGAAGATGAGAAATGGCACTTTCCTCCACCTTCGCTAGCATGGACGCCCTTCTCTAGATAGAAAACACCTTCACTCGCCCTTGATCGATGCTAGAATAGGGGTCTTTGGTGACTGAATAGGGACGCCAGAGGCATGAGCAAGGATAGGATGTGAACGGAAGATGACATCGGCTTCTACATCGAGCAGAGTCAGATTAAGCTCCCTCAGCATGAACTTGATCCATCCAGCCAAGTCAGAAGGATTATGATGAACAACCTCACATGATGGCTCTCATGCCAACACTACCTCCAATGGTCATAAAAAAAGCTACAAGAATGTGAAGAGCGTCCTTGGCAAACTAGATCTACCAAGATCTGTTTGAAACCCTCAACCATAGAATGATCGACCAGATCTGAGAATTGGCAGCAGACGGATTGGAAGATCTTTGACCAACCTCCCACGAGATGCACATGCCCAGCAAAATTAAACCAAATTAATGCCTACAATTTGAACCACCTTCACCAGGGACTTCAACGAACCAGCAAATGATTTTAGATAGCTTTGATACCATATGAGAATTCACAAGATCAACTGATTAGAATGCAAGTATCAAATTGAAGTGAATTGGAAGTCAATATGACAAGTACATATAGCCTTGAGTAACCTTGAGTTAATGGGATTCAATCCCATAACTTAAGGAGATCTCAAGTAGATGTGGCAAGCTAAGTGGAGTGAAAGAGTTTGAAGGACTCTTCCTAACTGCCATACACCCAGCTGAGGTGTCTTATGCCATGTGCATAAAATGAGGCTTCCAAATATTGGCCAAATGAATACCAAATTAAACCAAATGAAATGTGTACACAGTAATAGTCCATAATCATGGCCTTCATACTCTACGCCTGGCATAAAAAAAATTCTCCATTAATCGCCTGCACAATACATCTAAAAGGAAACAAAACAAGCACATCCATTAAATAGAGGGTTGAAATAAATATTAGAATAGATGTTCTCACTTTCCATGTGAGATTTAAAATTACTATTCCTTTTCTTATAAATAATCTAAAGATTAAAATAGAACCCATAATATTAAATTATGAATATAGTTAGATAAAAGATAAAATCTAATAATACTTAAAGATTTAGGTGAAATGAATATAAAACTCTCAACTTTTTTTTGTAATATAAATATAATAAATAAAAATCTTCTCTATACTATTAAATTAGCATTATATATTTATACAATTTATATATTTATATATGTAAACATATTATGTATTAATGGAGAGCATTAAAATTCTCTTAGTAATTTAATTATTTATATTCTATTTATTTACAAAAGATATATATTTTACAAATATAGAAAAGTTTTACAAAAGATAATGTAGTTCAAGATTTATGTAGATTATGCATATCAACTTATGAACCTCATAGAAAACAACAAATGATGTGGCCAACTAGATGATACACAGGAAAAGAGCATGGATCAAAGAAACCGAAGAAACAAGATAAGGTATACGACAACACATAGACTTTATAGAGAGACCAAAGAGGTTAGGACATGCAATACATTAGACATAGACATGAATGCCAATGATATACACATACACATGACCTGAAAGAAAATCATGACATGAGAAAAAACAAATAAAAGGGGCACCCAATTTTTTACAAAAAATTGGGTGTTGCACAAGTGGCAAGAGTTTGATTATTTGCCACACTTTTTATGTAAGTGTTGATTGGTAGACTTGAGTTGTTTTGGTTGACATTTCTCATACTTCATGAGTCCTTGCATGTATGGGTGTTTGTTATCATGGAAGGTGGTAATTTTTTTAACAAGACAGTGGATTATATAGGGATGAGAGTTGTAGTATGGGCTAGATGTTGTTGTCATGAGTTTACTGATGTTGTATGGTTAGTTGGATGTGTTAGCAACTAGCGATGGTTGCTATTCTAGCAATGGTGATTGATTCTTATCAGTTATGCGGGCCTATTTATTACCATTGGATTTGGTGATTATGTTTGGATACCAGTTGATGGAGGTTTCTTGCTTCTATGAGACAATAGGCCATGGAAAGTAGGTGATATTTTTTGAGAATAATTATTTGCAGCATGGATCAGACATCAAGTGGGAGATTGTTTCGATGTGAAGTCCAACTATTCATTTCATCTCCCCTGCTTTGTCTCTTCATCTTCCTTGAAGACTATTGCATATATTTGGGGGACAAACTTTACATGTATACTAAAAAGGTAAATGCCCTACTTTCCCGTGGACATAGCCACATTGGTGAACCGCGTTAAATTCTTGTCTCTATGTCCTACTTTATGTGTTCTTTATTTGTCTTATTTCTTAATAGTCAGAGATGCTAGAGCACCATTGTTTGTCCTTTATAGCTCAACATTAAACAACCTATGGCACACCATTTTAAAATTGTCAAAAGTACCCTCAATTTCTAAGTGTGCTATTGGTTTTGTTTGGTCTAAGTTGGAAAGTATGAGGAGCTTCTTGAATCATAGGATCTTCTTCACCATCAAATGGTGGGTGCACTATTTTGAAATTGTTAAAGTACTTGGCATGAAAGGATTTGCCATTGGTCAATTACAGATGAGTTGGCATAGTGGGTTCCATGAAATGATTTTATCTTATAAACCTTTCTAACTAAGGTGTCTTTTAAAATGTTCACATTTAAACATTAAAAAATAAATCAGGTGTGAGTTAAGGTGGGCCCAAGAGATTTAAATGAAATATAATTATTTTTTAAAATACATGTCATTTATCTTTTAAAAGATGGCAACAGCTATCTAGGATTTAGGATGCACCATGCCCAGAGATGTTGTCATACAGGTATAACTATTAGTTCTCAATTCATTAACTATCTATAACCATTAGTTCACAATTCATTAACTACCTATCTATCTCAAGACCAAATGGATGATTTTCACTACTTAAATGCATGACTATTTTTACTGGATTTTTGTAATTCTTTTTAGAAACCTTGAGATGAACTACTGTACAAAACACAATTTCTAGAGATAGATAATTCAAGCGGGAACCATTTACAAGAATGGATTTTCTGGAAAGGTTTATGATTAAAGTATTAATGTTTTATCCATGTATAATACCAATTGTATATGTTTCTTGTTTTTTACGAGCAAGAGGCTCATGTACCTATTGCATGGGCCATAACCTCAGGATATAAAGTTGAGGATATAAATGAATTGCTCAAATAAGTTTATACACAAGGTAAGTAGTGTAAAGATGATTGGCATGTCAATGCGTTCATGACAGATAATGCTAGTGCAGAGATTGAAACCATCAAATTTTTGTTTGCCTTAGTTTCTTTATTTAAACTAAAGTGAACTCATTATAATTGCACAATATTTAGTTTATAAGAACATATTTTTCACTTTAGCAATGCATTTTGTTGGAATGTTACTAATCAACTTTTACAATGTAACTTGTAGATTGTCCTTTAATTGTTATGTATTTTTATGTATATGGCATGTATGTAGGGTGTTGCTAAAAAATGTGTACAGGTGAGTGGATTGATAATTAAAATATCTAGAACATTACATGTTTCAACCCCATATATTGATATTATGATTTATATTTCAGGTATGCTAGTAATAAGGATGTTGGAACAAATATGTTTGATAAATTGGGTGTGATTATGTATGCAGTGAGTTATAATGAAGATATCACTACTCACCTAATCAAAAAATTCATAGAGGAATTCAAATAGGAGAAGAACTTCATTAATTACTTTAAAACAACTTTTTGTCATGATGAGGGTCGTATTGGTAAGATTGTCAAATTATCTGTTATGGGTTCTATGGATTTACATCATTTAGGTTGATTTTTGTGTATGCTAAGATATCATCTTTTTTGTACAATGATGTGGACAATTTTTTTGAAACTTCTCTCAAGCAAATCAAGAAACTAATACTTCCATAATCATATCATTTTCACATTAAGAGGACTCATTATTTAAGTGATCATGCTAAGAAATGCACAATGATAATGGATTGGCTTATTTATACACTTCTTCACAACATAGATCCATTCTACAAAAATAAAAGACATTTGTAGTTATCTAGATTCTAACTAACTTCAAAAAGGAAGGATTTTACATTACTGCATTAGAGAGGTCAAAAAAAAATCAAATGCAGATTGTTATCCATATGCTCTCTTCCCTAACACATATAAGATAAGAAGCCAAACTAATGTAGTAAAATGGTATCTCATTAGAAAGTTTGGACCTAACTTCCATGTATGTGATTGTCAATGGGAAAAGAGGGGGAACACATGCAAGCATGTGTTGAAGATTTTAGATATCATGAAGAGAAACAAAACAAATGCGCAAGATGTAGTTGTTAGTAAGTGTCACCTAGTATTTAAGTATTACATTGATTTTTTTAATGAATATTATGTTTTTTTTTTTCTCATAACTAATTAAACTACTCTTATTGAATTATAAATGGTGTTACTCCATTGGTTGATGATGATGTAGAAGGGAGTTTTGGTCATGAGAATGATAGTATAGGTAATGTTGATATGTTACTTTTGTAATAAAATTTTGATTGATTTTTATGACTTTTAATAAAATTCTATAATCCTTAGTTTGATTATAGATGGCTCTATTCGATTGGAAGCTCAAGATGTAGTTGGGTTTGTCACTCCTAAAGACCAAATTATTGGTAAGTATTGATATCACCATTTCAAAATGAAATGTTGAGGTTTGTTTATATTTTTTTATGACTAAATTATCCTTATTTGAATTATAGATGGCATAAAATTATTTGACACTTGTATTGATAACCTAAAAAGTTCTACTAATATTTTGAATTCACTACTACAAAATTTACCAACAATAGAAGATCAAATACTTATTTTTAATGATTATGTTGAAAGATTTAGAAAGTATATCCATGAGTCTTTTACTTCCTCTTTCAAATTCACATCAATCCATAACACAGAGGACATACCTATGTCATGAATATCACCATGGTTTGGTCCTACCAAAATGTGCAAATGTCATTCTAACCATCCAAGTGGCAAATGCCATTTCTCAAGAATTGAATGAAAAGTTGAGGAGTATGAAGAATTTCAATTCTCCTCTATAGGTTGTAGAAAGAAAAAGAAAAAAAAGTCTTCAATTGTTCATGCATAGCAACACAAGAAGAAACGATTATTATTGCACGACAACAAAGTGAGTAAATAAATATTCAAAAGTATTTTGTTTACACATGTATTTAATTGTTACTCTAATTTTATCTGTTAATCATATGGCATTGTAGCTTTGGATGATCAAGAAAATACTAAACGATGCCATCTTCCCTTGTCTATTGATCTAAACCAAACAAAAACAAATGCAATGCAAATTATAGATGGTAATTTTTCTCTAATTAATGTGTTCACTCATATAATAAAAATTACTAAATATTCTTATTTCTAATCATTTTTTTGTACCTAATCAAATAAATAGTGGATGAAATTTGTGGAACTCAACCATCAATGCTAAATGTTAACCCCACTTAGATGCTTCAAAAATCTATTTCAGGTAATTAAGAATGTTGATATTTTACTAACTTAACTACAAATTCTAATCTTATGTTTAAACTCTTTATCTAAGTTGATGTTTTAAATGCACATGTCATTACAGGTTTAGATGATGAACATAACACTCAACAACATAGGATACCCCTTTGTATTGATCTTAACCAAACAACAACAATGACAATATATGCTATGCAAAGTATGGAGTGTAAAGGAATTATAAATAAAATTCTATCATTAATTTATTCCTTTGCATACGATTTATAGATTTGAAATAACATGTTAAGATTGCATAAATTGTATCTTATAATTAAATCATATATTTTGTAGATATTCTTATTTCTAATCTTTTTTTGTACCTAATGAAACAAACAGTGGATGCAATTTGTGGAAGTCAACAATCAATGCTCGATGTTATCCCAACTCAAACATTTCAACAAACCTTTTCAAGTAATTAAAAATATTATTATTTTATTAACTTAACTACATATTGTAATCTTATGCTTGAACACCTTATCTAGTGTTAAATGTACATGTCAATGCAGGTTTGGGTGATCAACAAAACACTCAACAACATAGGCTACCCCTTTGTATTTATCTTAATCAAACAATAACAACAATGGATGGAATGCAAAGTGTGGATGGTAAATAAATTACAAAATAAATTTCTATCATTAAGTTACTCTTTTGCATACTATTTATACCTTTGAAATGACATGTTAATATTACAAATTATTTTATAACTAAATCCTGCAATGTTTGCAGGGGCTGATGATATTATAATGGAGGGCCATGGTCAACACTTTTATGGAAGTTAGATTAATCCTCTCATATGCATTTAGACTCTATGATAGATAGACTATAATGAAACAAAAAGAGTTTAGATTCATTGGCCCTAGAGTAATTTAGACTACTATAAATTAATCTAATGTATAAATTTATCACATTTATATGTTTTTCAATTTGGGTTTAATAAATATATTCTCCTAGCATATTATGTAACTTTTGCATATGTATTAAATCCATTTCTTATAAGTAACCTCTAAATATTTTGTTTCTCATCATGCATTGTCATTATCATTGTGTTTTTTGTATCTCAATTATGGTAACATAGATTTGACTATACACTATCAAGAATAATATACAATTAATTATTTGACATTTCCATATATTGTTTTAGAATGCAATATATATTAGAATATAATTGATCTTAGAATCGAAGGGAAACATGTCTAGTTGGCTTAAGCTAGGATCTTTATTATGGTCTATGCTAGAGGGTTGTATTATTGGATCTTAAATCAAAGCGATCAACATAATATTAGAGAATTCATTTCAAAACTAGACACCTCAAGGAACAATCATCTAAAGGGATTCTCATATCAATATTGTGCAGGTTAGAGAATAAGTCTAATTATACATATAGTTTAAATATTATTTTTTTAATGATACAACCTATAACATGGAATTGCACTATAACATGTAAAGAAGTGCTCTTACCTTTATCATTTATATTATGATACTAAACTTTTGATACATCAATGTGGACATGGTGGCCGTCCATTTTTATTATATAATCATAATGCATGAGAACCCATGATAGTGGTTGCAATGGAGCAAGGGAGAAATCATCTAAGGACCCTCTACCATAGCGATATGTGTTTATTACTCCTTACAACTCTTTGTTTACATTGTGTCACACCCCAAAATTTGACTATGCTTTACTTTTCACTTGTAAGCAATTTGTAGATGATTATGCATGGTTTAATGATTTGACATTTAGTGAAATGTCAGGATAAATCAATGATTTCATGAGTTTATCTTATATGCATAGAATTTAGACATGTGATTATATGTTATCATGATTATTTATCCTTAATGTATATGGATTAACTAATGATACACTAATCCAAGTTTGGTAATTGTAAGTTGCAACTTGGAAACAAATTTTCACCCTCCAAGAAAAAGAGGGAGAGCATAGTTGGAGAGAAGTGAATAGACATAAAGAAAGGAATAGGTTGTTGCATCTAAGTCTTGTTAGTCTTTTTATTTTAAATGTCTAGTGAACCTTGTTGTAAGTGGTAAGTTGTGTTTGACCTATTTCATCAGAGTTTGGGTTTTGACTCAACAATCATCAATTATCGTCAGCATCCATTTTAATGTAGGCTTTGTTGTAAAACCAAGTCTAGATAGAATGACTATCAATGGTTAATATTTGTTATCTTCTCTACATGAGATGAATATAGTTTATTTTAGTAGTTAAACTACCTCTTTTTCAGTAAACTTTGATAGGAGTATCATTATATCAATCTATTATTTTGGTGTTAAGCTATTTGAAAAGGGGAGATTATTTCGACCGCATTCTTATTTTCTACTTTGTTATAGAAGAAACACATGTATACATTTTATTTAATGATTGTTGATCATGATAGTCATAATAACATAGATAAAGAATTCACAAAACAAACCTTTATCATCTTGAAAAGTATGATCAATTCAGGATGAATTGACAACTCCAAGGCTCCGATAGTTAGGTCTTGACCTTCTGATAATCTCTTAGTTAGTTTGATGTGAATTGTTGTTTTTCCATTAGGGGCCTTACGTTTCTATTTTAAAGTGATTTACATCCATATATGCTTTGTTTCTCTTGCTTTCTGTGAACTCTCAGCAAACAAGGTTAAATCCTACCATATTTAACCTGATTATGCAGATCTTTGTGTTTAAGTTTGATCAATTTTTTTGATTTAGTGTTATTTATGGTGAACTTGATAATTTTGATTAGTTCTTTTGAAACTATCTCAATTTGCATGAAATTGAACTAATCTTTCTTGATTTGGCTTAGGCACTATAGATTTGTGTAGACATGGTGCCTTTAAGCTGATATTTATATGTCTTTGCCATTAATAGTGATTTCTCTATGTGATATTTACTATTTTTGGTGCACTTTGTCCAAAATATGCTATAGATCTTCATGTGTATATGGATATCTGCATATTTTATGTTATGCTTTCCATATATCTATGTATTGGCAGTTATGATGACGATTTAATGAAATTAAGGAAATTTGAACTAAAGCTTTCTAAATTTATTGAAATGAATGAGTTTCAACCATTGTTGTATATGTACAATTCAATACTTCATGAAATAGAGATGAAATCCAAACCATAATATGCCAGGAAATTCCACAACTTCACACAGTCATTGCTAATATTCAAAGGAATAGGAAATCAACAACAAGAACTAGTCAATATGCACACCAAGAGATGTAGCACATCACAGTAACAAGTCAAGATGACATCCAAAAGGTTACTCATGATTTACAATGTAGCTGTAATTTGTATCTCTATTGCATTCAGTATTCAAAATGTGAACATATTTACAATTGGTCTTGAGAAAGTACCATGACATTCAACCATCCTATCTCAATAAGCTCTTAATAATCATACAAGGTGGAATCCACCTCCTTTTATAGAATAAGGAGGGGATGTGGTTACAAAAGATATTATGATCATGATACACAATAATCAACAATTTATATTGCATTGACTCAGTCAATGGACAAAATATGTGGCACACGTTACCAACTGGCAACCATCTAGTGGAGTACAACTATCCTTCTAGAATATTCTTCAAAATTTTGTCGACTTGGATAGCACGTCCATGTCCTCTACGTCTGTGCTCATTCCTCCTCATCTGTAGATGTGTCATCTCCTGTTTGCTTACTAATAGTCCCTTGGATAAGTTCATATGCTTGGACTATTCTTTATATTTCTCCTCCATCCAGTACCTTAGCCTTTTTGTATGCATGTCCCTGGGTCTTGAATTGGGCCTGCAAGGTTGTCCACTTATTCCTCCGGCTATCTAGTACCTCATTATACTTTTCTATCTTAGCCTTCATTCTCATAGCTTTATCAATCACATCCTCAGAGAAATGGCTAAGAGGGTCATCTAATGCAGGTCCGAAATTACCTTGGAATGCTTTGCTAGCAAAATCCACATCTTGATTCTCCACCTTTCCCTCAATCTTATCTTCAAGAGCCTCCAAAATTTCTATTTCTTTTGATAGCAGCTCATGCAACTTAACACTAATATCCCTAGATTTGGCATTGCATTTCTCTAGGATATCCCCTTCAAATTTCAAGTCCTCATACCAAATATCTAGTAACTATGAAGTCTGGACTATCAGGATATTCTTGGATATCAGGACTTTTATATCTACCCTCTTCATCTCTGTAAGAGGGGTCAAATGTTTATCAACTCGTATCGACCTCTACCTAATCTCTTTCTGCATTTTATCCACCTTTCTCTTTAAAGTGCTAAGCAGGTCTTGTACACTCAAAATTGTGACTCCAGTTGCCTGGGGCTGTCGAGTCAGATTTCAGCACGCACATGGACCCTTCCCTCCTTGCCATGGGGTGATCCACCATGTCACTCTCGCTCATGTGGAAGTAGTCAGTTGATAGGAGGCAAAACACGGTGGGGGTCTAGCTCGTTGGAGAGCTAGACTTCATAGAGAGGGGTCGACAAGTACTGTCACCTTTGTTGTTGTGTGCTTAGTTGTATGGTTCGTTTGATTGAAGTTGTAGTTAAGATAACCCTATGACCTGAAGGGTCACTAATTTTTCTTCTTCTGTTTGGATTTCTAAGATTCCACCTTTACGTGGGTAAGCGATTGTTCTCATTGATGTCCTCTTCTCT
Source organism: Cunninghamia lanceolata (assembly GCA_027924645.1). Taxonomy (NCBI): domain Eukaryota; kingdom Viridiplantae; phylum Streptophyta; class Pinopsida; order Cupressales; family Cupressaceae; genus Cunninghamia; species Cunninghamia lanceolata. The sequence continues at coordinate 988,615 of BSBN01001418.1, read as the reverse complement.
TTGTATGCATTGAACAAGTTCTTGTTGTATCTAGTGTCGTCTAGTTTCTTCTAACACCAAGAGGACAAATGGGTCTCCTTGTGGTAGAATGAATGTTTCTTGTTGGGGTCTTGGATGGATCTCTTGCATCTCGTCACGGATATCCCTCACCCACTCTCCTCTCACTCCTAAGAACATTCGTGAATAAGGATAGAGGTAGTTGTATGATTGCTAACCTTAACCAGATCTGGGCTTTTGACCTAGGGTTTAGTTGACCTAGGGTTTGACTTTGCATTTTAACTTGTTTTTACCTCATGATGGGATCAAGGGTTTGATAGGATTATTTAATTGTGGTTACCTCATGATGGTATCGAGGTTTTGTTATTTGTCTATTCTAGGGTTTCTATGCATGCAAACTAAATGATATGCAAAACATTTTTTTTGGTATTTTTTAGTATTTTAGAAATGAAAGTGCTTTTAATCTATGAAAAGGAAATATGTATGCAATCTAAAATGACTTTTCTAATGCAAAGTTAAACTATGTTTTTTGCGTTTTTAATTATTTTAATGTAATCTAATCTAAAGAAAAGGGAAAATGCTTTTTCTAACAATTTAGATCTAGGAATATGAAAGCAACTAATCTACCATGCAAGATCTAATTATCAAGGAAAAAGTAATGTTTTACTATTCACAAGAGCAAATTTGATTCTCTAATTACTATTAATTAAACAAAAGCAATGAAGGAACCTAAGAGAAATGAAGATTTGTGGACTCCACTACCCTTAGTAATCCTTGTAATTGGCAACCTCGAATCCTTTTGTGGCAGTGGGTGATCCTCTTAACAACAAAACAACACAAAGAAGCAAAAAGAAGCTTTGATGAAGCTTGTATGACCTCAATGAGAGCTTGGATTGAGCACAATGGCATAGAATGAAGTAGCGTGATGCTATTTGGTTAAACAAATAAAGCAAAAGGCACCTTCATCCTGTAAGAGCATTTGAATGCTAAGTTCGAGAGAAAAACTGGCAAGAGCTGTGTGCACAAAGAATTTGTCTCCCTTTGTGCTTGAGGGAGGGGTGTATTTATAGGTTTAGAAGAAGGGATTGATTGAAGAGTTAACTCATTTGATTGATGAGTTAATAAAGATGATTCCAGGGAGTTAATAAGGTTGATTACCCAGAAAACTCAACTAATTAGAAAGTGATGAAGCAAAGATAGCTTATCACTGAAGAGGAAATGGAGGTGATGGAATGCATGAGATTGATTGAAGAGTTCATTTGAGATCAAATAGAGATAATTATGCATGTGTGGGTGCACGAAATAGTTAACTCTATATTAGGGTTCAAAAACCATGCAAACTGGAAGAAAAATGGGTGAAAACAGAGCAAAAATGAGTGAGAAACTTGAGTTTTTCCGCGGCTACAAAAATGGAAGGGTTACCCCTTTTGCCAGTAGGGTCACCCCTCGGCGACCATGGGTCACCCGGGGGAGATCCGAGCGGGATAGGGTCAGAAGCAGAAAAATAGGCTGGGAGATGGAAGAAGAGAAGAAAATGAGGGGTTCTTCTTCAAAAAACAAGTCAATCATGTGGATGAATCCAAATCTCCACTTGCGTCTCCAGGATCTCCTGGGGGAGATCTATAAATAATAAGGAGAGATTTGGATTGGTTAGGTGAAACTGAAAACTAAAAGTGGGAGATGGACAAGGAGACCTCTAGAAGGCTTCTAGGAGGTGCACTAGATGAAAAACATAGGGGAGAGATGAAAAATCACCTACAATACACTCACAAGGCTTAGGAGCAAGGTCAAAAGCTTAGAAAATGCAAGTCGACAAGTGTCACAACAAGTGTCAAAAAGTGTCGCAAATGGGGAGAGAGAAATTGACAAAGAGGAAACAACATAAGACAAGAAAGAGGACACATCATGAAGAGGCTCGCTGCTTAAAGGTCATTATTTCATGCTTACATGTACGTGACAAGGATTTAAATCATCATAGGGGTCCTCGTGGAGGATGTGCATGATTTTTGTGCTTCCAGGTCCCAATTGGCCAGTGAGGTTCTTATTACATGTTCTCCTTAAGTTAAGAACTGGATAAACCATTTATCTAGCATCTGTGATCGATGCTTCATGACATCCAACCTTGTGATTTCATCCTGTGATACTATTGCCAACGAGGTGGATGTTGAGATGGAGATATAAGTGGCTTCCACTAATCCCTTTATGAATGTCCTCATTTGAGCAATTTTCTCTTTATGCTCCTTATTCTTTTCCTTTTCCTGCTCTATCCTTGCTAGCATGACATCTATGCTATCTTTGGCTTCTTTGCCCTCTTGTTGTGTAGTAGCAAAGCCCAGGTCCATAATGGTTATTTGGAACTCACTTGCACTTATTTCTCCTTTGGCTTTGTCCACAACAGGAACAACTACCTGAGCTATTCTTTTCCCTATTGCTAGATCTCTCTTTATTATAGAGGTAGCCCTGGATCTTCTCTTCGGTTTGGCCACTTGAGCTAAAAATAATGAAGATATATCAAAATTTGAAGAATCCAATAATGGACGTGAATTTAACTCATGTTGTAACCAATGTGGCACATCATATTTTGACCATCCTTGGTCTACATGCTCAATGTGAGCATCATGAGATTCTAAGTTTTCATCCTCCAGGGTATCCTCATCCACTCTTCGTTGTTGATTTTCTTCTTCCCCAATGTGAATTCTTTCGTCCACTTTCTGTTGCTCATCATGTGTGGGGATGTCCTCTGATGTTTTTATACTTTGATTAGGAATCATTTGTTCATCTTAAGGTGGTGGTCTAATCTATATCAAGTCCATGATGACCAAGATCTTGGATATTCTGATGATCCTTTTAGCTATCTCTACCCACCTTTTCTTGTTCTCTGCTGTCATCTCCCCCCAATGGACCTTCCTATCTAAGTTTTAGCATGTTTGTATCCTCGAAACCTTGAGGTGAAGATGTGACCTTGGGATAAAATTGTCTAGATGTATCAATTGTCTTTTCTCCCTCAGGATGTCCCTACTCAATGTCTTGGGCACTTGGCTTATTAGGTGTCTCTACATGTGTGTCCATAGTTGTATTATCTTTAGTTTCATCATACTCTAGGAATGCATCTTTGGCTTTACCTGAATCATCACTACCCTGATATACTAAAACAATTACTGTTGGGCTTGTGACATGGGCAATCAATCCTTCCAAGCCTATTTTCTGTGCCATATCCTCTAGATTATCTTCTTTTATATCTTATTTGACTTCCTCTCCCACTTGTTGCACTATGGGAATGTTCTGGGGTGTAACCATTGTATTTTGTACTAATGGCTCCATGGGGCTAGCAGATACCTCATCCACTACATCATTATCAGAGAGATCTATCATTTTATCCAAAGGTAGAGGCTGATCACCCTCTCTTTTCTTCATCCCCTCTCTAACATCCTGCACTAATTCATTTTTAAGTTTGACAATGGTAGGGATAGGGATATCAGGTTGTAAACTTTGTTGAATTCACTTTCTTTGATTATACCCTCGCCTCCTTGGCCTTTCAACACAATGCCTGGGCGCTTGTCCACAAATCCCCTCATTGTTGGTTCTTGGCCTTTCTGTTTGGGAACATTTGTTCCTACCAGTACATCTTTAGTTTTCTTTCTCCTCTTTATTATTAAAGACTCATTATCTTCCTCACTTTTATCCAAATCGTTATATATGATGCCCAACTCTGCTATATGCCCAGGTTGCTTTTCAGGTTTCTTGCATGTTGTGGTGGTAGAAGTTGAGGCTTGTTCTTTCTGAGGTGAGGGTTTTGGAGTTATCTTAAGACAAATGTTCATACCTCGTCTCTTGGTTTCTTTGGATGAGCCTTCTTGTATTCTCTTCTCTAGAGATCTCCTTCTATCCTTAAGGAAGTCATCATAATCCTCCTTTGCCAACTCTTGTCTCTTTATTTTTTTATTGATAGTGACTACCACCCCCTTGGACTTGAGCACAACAACCTCCTAATATACCCATGCTTTGGTCAATTGCATGACCCTCTATGTTATCATTTCCAGTGAGGTATCTTCAGGCTGGCTCTAGTCAAGTGGAGATATTGTTTCATTGTATATCTTCTTGTCTTCATATTCTTGAGACATGATTACCTCATCATCTTCATGTAATTGTGGGGGTACTGACATACAATCCAAGGTGCAAATTTTGTTCAATGTGAGCTTTTGATAGCTCCTCCTTCATACTTCTACATCATCAGGGAAATCAACCCAATAATCTTCTACATGCACCTAGTGCACAGGCTTCTTATAGAATGTCTCCATCCTCTTATAAGGATCATACTACCTAGATAAGGAGAAAGGATGCAAATACATCAGCTATAATCCTCTTATCACCTCTTTGGTTGTTTCTACATCATTGAACATATACCAACCAATGTTGAGTGGGAACATGGCATTAGGTTTCTTATTCTTTTGGGCAAATACCTCATGTGAAGGTAATATTTGCCTGGCCATCTCTATTAATATGACCTTATCTATTGCATATCTTGGCAACATTAGGGGTTGCCCACAAAATCCCTCCATTGTTATGTAAGCAAATCCAAGGAACTGGATGAATCATGGTCCATTTTTTCCTACCACCGCTTGAGCTTGCATGCTCAATCTTTTTGCTCTGTCCTCTTCCACTGTCCGGGCCAGATGCATAATAAAGCTCAGTCATTAACTCTCTTGTAGTTTTGGAGGGATGCCCTCCTCTCTAGTTGTAGATAATGATCCTAGATGTTTACATCTCCAGAATTAAGGCCAACCCTACGAATTGTTTGTAAGCCATCAAATGTTCTTTGGGTTGCACATGCATACACTACGTATGAGGACATATGAAACATGTTTGTCTTTCCTCCAAGCTTCTTCATGCCTTCATCAAGGCTCTAACTGATTATCTTTGCCCATTGTGGTACTTGATTTGTGGATTCTACCATCCTCATGAGGCCATACATCTACTCCTCAAAATAGCCTACATTCAGTCTTCCCCTCATCCAACTGAGCATGAGCATCATGTATTGGTACTATGGGGCGAAGTCAAATTTGTACATATGCACTAGTAATTTGGCTGATGCTTTGTATGTACTATCACTAGCTCTCCATGAGAACATGATTTTCCTGCAATCCTTATAACTTCCCTCGTATTGTTTCTCTAGGGCTCCTAGGTTGATCTTGTATAGATTAGGTCTTGATGGCAAATTGAATGTAGAGTTGATGCCTACAAATGAAAAATCTGCATACACCCAACCTTGTTTCTCCACCCTTCTAGTGTGGATATTGTAATTATTGGCACAATCTGCTACCAGCTCGATGGCTTATGTCACATATGGGAACCCCCCAGCATGCCACATGCTTGAATTATATATGTTGATAAGCAGGGGCATTCCACCACCCTTCTCTGATTTGGTTGTCCATGCATTTAGATCAGTGTTCCCTGGGTGCATATCTCATATTTGACCATATTTGAAAGCTGACCCCATGGGTTGTATGCACATAGGCATCAAGAACTTGATATCTGACATGTTCTTACATACCTCCATTGTATCACGCATTGAAGAGTATATATGTCTTAACCTAACATGCACTTTAGGGGTTTAGATCTAACCATTTTCATGGGTATCATGATGTTTTACCTTTTATAAAGTATATAAATATCCTCATATGAATTTACCTTAGTAAAAACCATTTAATTGTTTACTGTTTGGAAATGACAAAATGAGGGTTTCATTCATTACATACCTGGTTTTTGAACTTTAAATTTAATTAACTGAGATTAGGATATGTGGGTTCACTATTCAATCACCCTTTTCCATTCGCTGTCCAATGTGCACACCATTCCATTAAGGTTGTAGATTGCTGTAATGGTGGTCTTAATCATGTAGGAGCTCTATAATTTGTCACTGAATGTTTGATAAGTGTAAAAATGAGCATAATTCACCTATTTTAATGTTAACATTGATAAATTAGGGCATAATCAATGCTAGACCATTTGTGTCCATGGATACACATATCGAGTCCTTAAAATTACAATAGGTGGCGCCATGTGGTTTGAAATTTCAAATGTCTACCTACCATTTAATGGTATTTAATATGGGATTTACATGTTTGAAAATGTCGAGGTACTTAAACAATACACACGCTCTTTTGGAATATGCACGTGATGTCATCATCACATTGGTCAACATTGACCAAAGGTAAGAAGTAGGTCATGTAGACCTGAAGGTATTTACTTCCATTTGGATATCAAGACACCATGATATGCTGATATGGACATGTCAACGTGCCATGTGGCATCCTTCTATTAGTTCATGGAAATCTACGTGTTATGGATCCTGAGAGTGGACATGCAGATATTAAGAAATATCTAAGTGCTTAGTTATGCAGAACATCCCCCCTTTTAAATCCACAGATAAGGGTGATGTCACCATTTAGAATGATGTTTTAGAATGGTGATAATGTGATGTCATCATCACATTAGCAAAAGTTAGGGTGCTAAGTTAATGTCTAGATATTGAGATTTATTGTTATATTGCACTGGGTTAGGATATTAATGAATATCCAGGACCTTAAGGAATGTGATGACCTTCCAATGCTGAATGTCCAAGTGACATCATCCTCCTATTGTTGTTTCTTTAGAATAAGTCAGGATGATGTCATCATCATGTTAATGAATATTTGCCCGTTAAACTAATGTGCGGTCGCTCATTATTTATAGTTATGTTTGATCATGGGGTATTTGATTGATGTCATCATCAAACTGTTACTTCCTTACAACTGTATTGAATGACATCACCAGTATGTTAGTTAATATATAGGATATTAAGAAATATGCTGATGTCCAGTTTTATCTTTATATTTTTTCAAGTCTGCATATTAACCAATGTCCACATATTGAGTTTAATGTGCACCCTGGTAGAAAATCCATGCATTTTGATGGTCTGTTGCATCTTGGGCTAAAATTTGACCTCCGCATATTTGTGAATATGCAGACATTGAATTTTCCTTTGTTGAAATCTGTGATCAGGATATTGGTGAATATTTGAGTATTGGGGGAATGTGACGATATCCCTGTGACTGCTTGACCAAACTTTGACCAAGCATAACTTCTTAATCCTAGGGAACTTTGGGGTGATTCAAAAGGCAAACCTACTTGAAATTTTGCACTCTTTCAACTAGCAAGATTCATGAGAGCAGATTTTAACTTGGAATTTGGACCTATATTAGGATGTCCTTATATGCATAGGATATTACCCTAATATGCATCGAGTACTAATTTTACCATATCACCCAAAGCAAGGGACAAGAAAGCAAGCAAAAATTTGGGTCCCTATTTTGCTGGGGCAAAATGGGGCGTGTTGTGTAACCACACGACAACTTGCCACCAAAGAAAACAATAAAATTCAAACAATTCAAGAGATGAAGGAAAACTAACACATAATGTTCCAACTCTTATCAATTATAAACACCCTAATCTTCTTGAATGATATCATGTTCATTAGTATAACAATGTTGAGAAGGGACCATGTGTGTGCATGTGATTCATATCCCTCATCTTGAAGACAAATTGAAAACACTAGTGATTGGTGTTAAGCTACATAGTTTGGTTTAGCCCTTTTAGCCAACCTAGATAGAGCCTTGCTACCAAGAGGCATCTATAGCCCTAACAAGGTTATCATTGCAATTCCCCCGAGTAGAGCCCCACTGCTAGTCAAGTGTCCATAGCCCCAGTAGAGTTACATGGTTGGCCTAATTATCCTTTTGGATATTCCATATATTATTTTCCTCTTTTTTTTCAATATTCATAAGATATGATCATGTAAGTACATTTTGCAAGGTGTGAACACTTTATGTTTAGGTTGAGAATTGCAATGGTAGCAAGGGTAACCTTTAGATTTTTCATTTAACACTATACTAGCATGTTCAACAAATCCAAGGTTGTTAGGTATGTCATGTGAGGATCTCCTTGAACAAGAAAATGTATCACTGATGAATAGGATATCACAGACTTGATCAGGGGTACTTAACTATCATGAGTTACAACCTATGTAAGAATTTGTATTCATTTCTTGAATTTTGACAACTTCACTGCCTTTCTGAAAGTGTTAAGGTGCATTACTTGCCCAACCAAAACAAGGTCTCAACAACATAAAAAGCAAAGAAAAACACACAAAACCAACTGTACAAACAACTATACATAATGTACAATACATACATATGGTACATTATCTTGATACGACCTACCTAGGCCTGAAAATAGTGTTTGAGGAATTGTCCATTGACTTGCAATGGGACATCCTCACCTGTTAAAGTTTTAAGCCTATAGGTGCTATCACCTAAAATTTTTGAGATTTGAAAGGAACCTATCCAAACTTTGTCAAATTTTCCATGGTCACCTTTCCTTTCATGTGCTTTGTCCCATGATAGGACTAAGTCTGAAATTTTGAATGCCTTCACTCTGGCTCTTTTGTCAAACCAATGCTTGACAGTAGCCTCATGTTTGGAGAACTGGTCAATTGTTCTATCCCACTTCTCTTCTAAATGCATTAATTAAAGTAACTTGACCTCTTGTTTATTATCAATGCCAAGGTATTCTTGGCCAAATTGCAGGGTAGGGATTTTGAGGTTAATAGGGAGGATGGGATCCACCACATAAACTAACTGATAGGGAGAATCTCTCAGTGCAGTCTTCATTCTGGTTCTATCTACCCATAAGACATATTTTACTAGAGTGTTCCACTCTCTAGGATTCTTTTCAATCAACTTCTTTAGATAATTAGTAGGTTCTTGTTGGTTGATTCAGCTAGGCCATTACCTTGAGGATAGTAATTTGATGAAAATTTTAGGATTATCCCATGGTAAAATGCCCAACTAGAAAGTTTGAGCGATGTAAAATCTGGTCCATTATCACAAACAAGAGTGTAGGGAACTCCATACCTGGTTATGATATTACTTTATAGGAACTTGATCGTGTCCTCTGAAGTACATGTCTTACTATTTAATGCTTCAGTCTACCTGGTACAATAATTTGTTAGTGTTAGTACATACCTGTGTCTTGATGAGGATGGAGAGTTGATTGGACCGATGAAATCCATGCCCCATTGTGTAAATGGGCATAGTTCCATCACATGTTGCAATGGTTGGGCTGCATATCATTCTTTATTAGAAGCAGTTTGGCAGGTATGGCAACATTTGATATGCTCAGCATTATCTTTCAAGACTATTGGCTAATAATATCCTGCTCTCAGGATAGCATGTGTAGTGGCCAGGTGTGATCTGTGAGCTGTTCCAAATTTATCATGTAACTTTGTAAGGACTTTGGCTACCTATTGCTTGTCTAAGCACCTGAGGTATATCCCTTCATAATTTCTTCTGAATAAGATTCCTCCTTTTATCATGTACTTCTACGATTTAATCTTTAGGGCTCTCCTTTGAGAGGCTTGCATCTTTGGTGGGCATCTCTCAGTGATCAGGATATGTTTGATATCTGAATACCAATCATCATTTTCTTTTGTATCTACTACATATTACTGACTTATTAGGTTGAGATCAATTTCAGAAATCATTTGGCTAAGGGCTTGTCCCCTTACTAACTTCATGGGAGTTATATCCATATCATATTCTTGGAGCACTATTATTCACTTTTCTCTCTTCTCTCCTGGTTCACTCTGCATCAATAGCATCTTGATGGCTGCATCAGGTATAACAACAACTACCTTGCTTCTCAAGATATAATGTCTAAATTTCTTCACTACCCTAACTAAGGCAAGGGCTTGCCTTTCAACATCCATGTACCTGAGCTCAACATCTCTAAAGGAAGAGCTCATGAAGGCTATGGGATTTTCTTCTTTTGCTTCACTTCTTTGTGTCAAGACTACTACACATGTATGCTCTAAAGGAAATGAGTAGATGTAAAAATCTCTAGTATAATCTGGGCTGATCAAGATAGGTGCATCTGATATGGCCTTCATGATATATTCAAATGATGCTCTTGCTTCAGGTGTCCATGTTCAATTTTGGCATCTTTCTTGAGCATGGCATTGAGTGGTCTTACTATCTTTGCAAACCCTGTAATGAACTTCCTTACAAAATTAATCTTACCAAAGTAAGATTTTAACTCTTTTTTACTCCCTGGAAGTTGTAGTTTCATTATAGAGTCCACTTTGGAAGGATCAGTGGTTATCCCATTTTCTGATATGATGTGACCAAACATTATGTTGGTGGTTACTGCAAATATGCACTTCTTTAGGTTTAGGGAGATACCATATTGTTCACAATTTTTTGAGCAACTTCCTGAGGTCTTCTATACATGGTCACCTCTCTGTTTTGAGAATACTGTCAAGTCATCTATGTATATGACTGTGCATTGGCCAACCAGACCTCTAAATGCTATATCCATTGCACATTAAAAAGTGGCCCCAGCATTAATAAGGTCGAATAGCATGCACTTGTAGGTGAAGATCCCCCATTTGGTGGTGAAAGTTGTCTTCAGTCTATCTATCTTATCCACCATGAATTGATTATATCATGAAAAACCATCCAGGAAGGACATCGTTTGAGCTCCATTCACTATTTGCAAAACTTCATCCAAAGAGGGTAAAGGATAATTGTCCTTTCCTAATGCCCTATTTAGATTCCTGAAGTCCACACATAGGTGTATGTCTCCATTCTCTTTCTTGACTAGAAATAGGTTGGCTACCCATGTTGAGTGCCTAATAGGGAATATGATCCTTGCATTTAGTAACTTTTTGACTTTTTCAAAGATAAGGGGCTCCACTAAAGCATTGACTAGCCTCTGTTTCTACCTGAATGGCTTGGCATCCAGCTTTAGTGGAATAGTATGAGTGATAATGGATTTATCATATGTTTTCAGTTCATCGTATGTCCAGGCAATGACATGAATATAGTCTTTCAATGCTTGAGCTATTCCTACCTTTTCTTCTTCAATGTAGATTTTCCCTATTAGGACATTTCTTGTATCATCACCCTATCCTATGTTGACAGGTGAATACTCTCCTCCATCTATCTTGGGGAGATCTTTTTGTTTTTTCATGTTGTCCAGGTCAAAAGCTTGTTCAAGCTCAATCATGCATTTGTGGATTTTGTTACCTGGTAAGTCCATGATTTCTTCTTCTTTCCATACATGACCTTCCAAGTTCTTCTCATCTAAGATCTATGCTTTGAGAATATCCATATTTTCAATGAAATCCAGGATATGTTGGCCATCGTCAACACCTAAAAATTGGTGACATTATCAGGTATGGAGGGCACTGATACCAATTCCACTGAAAATCTCTTCATCCCAAAAATGAATAGAGGTTCTAATGTGCTGGCAGCCTATTCTAGTGCATCATCTCTATGATTTTCTTCCCTGGGAACATGCATGATATTGAAAGTATCAAAGCTATCTATTAAATCCCAAACTCTATGTCTATAATTTGATAGCTTTCTATACTTGCAAGCGTAGATGCTTTTGACTTGTTTTACTACTAATTATGAGTCCCCATAGATGTGCAAAACTTTGTCTTTCTTTCTCATGGCAAACAACAAACCATGTATCAGGACTTCATATTGAACCACATTATTTGTGTAGGGAAATTATAACCTGTATGCTACTAAAAATGACTTCCCTGATGGGTCAATGAGGTCAATGCCTACTCTAGCTCCCTATTTTGACTTAGAGCCATCAAATCTTAGGATTCATGGTTTATCTTTTGTTAAGGGCTTATCAGGGCCTTCTCTTTTCCTTTTGGCACACACAACTGCACCTGGAGATATCCATTTCAACTTTTGTGGTTCTCTTTTTACCACATCTAAGTGTTTCTTTTGGACATCATCATGTTGAACATCTTCTCTTTTCATCACTACTTTAATGTTGTGTCCTATATCATCAAGGGATGTTGCAATCTCTTTTCTTTCATCTTCAAGAATATCCTCGATATCTTGTAGTTTGTTTTTTGAGCACAGCTACTCTCCCTTATTCAATATATAAAGGCATCAAGACCATGTTGTTTTTGAATGTGGTGCTTCATGAAGCCTACACCACCCTTTAATTAATGCATGACATGGAGGAATTCCTTGTAGAATTTGTCTTTGAATTTGCTTAAACAAGAATTCTTCAAATTTGGTTAGGTGACTCTCTCTATCCTCATCTGATAACTCATAATCTGACTCAATAAGGCAATCGGTCCCTAGGGTGATAACATTCTTCTTATCATAAGTATGTATATCCTCACATAACAAGATTTCTTCTGAGTTAGTCCTCAAAACATCTCTAGTGTATGTATCCTTCTCAGGTTCTTCTATACCTGAAGAAAACAATGAGTAATCATGATCATCAGTACTAAATATGTCACTCACCTCCGATTGTGATGATTCAACATATAGCCATACTTTCTCCAATTCAACCATATCTAGGGATGTTTCACATATATTTTTTGAATGTGTCTCTTTATGCAACCTAAACCATCCAGATATTAGGATAACCTCAGTCGGTGTCGCTATCAATCGGCATCTCTAGACTTCCTTGGATAGATACTTCTCAAATTCATTGAAGTGATTTACTTCATCCTCATCAGTGGAACTATATTCAATTTTTGTTGTTAGTCCTTCTTCTATCCTAACTTCTTTGTCAATATCTCCATATCCATGACAAGACAACATCAATACCTCTTCAATACTGACTCCATGAGGTCTTAGTACATATACCCCTAGCTCAACATCTACATAAAGTATCTCATTAGGGCGATTATAGTCAGTGATCATGTGCTTCGTTCGTGGTTCAACCTTAATTCTCAACTAATTAGGCACTCCTTTCTATGGTAACCACATATGACTGAAATTAGTAGCCATGTATCCATTTAGTGTCTTGGACCAATCTCTATTGAGGAACATGCCATAGGTATCAGGTATGTGTTGCAAGTATGTGCCTAACTGGTGTTGTCATTGTGTCAGCTGTGCTCTTGTTTAGATGCTTGCTTGTAATGTGTTATATGATTTGCATTAGCTTATATAAGTGTTGAAGATAATGAATAATTATTCCTGATACTGAATTTCCAAGTGATTTTGAGAAAATTTGCCCCTCCAGTGGAAACAGTGTATTGAAGAGTATCTTTGTTTACAACAAAACAGTCCAATAGATTGCTCCACATTTCTTGTAGAATGAATATCTTCATCTGCAGATTGGAAGTTAGTTAGAGACATGTTTGAAGTTTCTATGTTCCAAGTTTGAGACTCTGGTATGAAGATTTGAGTGAGTAATGTTCAACAGAGTTAAAACTACTTTTTCTGTATATTTGGTGGTGACAGGGAGAATGTATCATACTCCGCATTCCTCCACATTTAAGTATTTCAGTTTGCGGTTTTGGAATATAGTTTGTAATGATGATAAGTACCTTCAACTCCAATGGCTCATGATTTGGTGGTTTGCAAGCAATCCTGTCTATATGACAGTGGATAACAATTATGTTCAAGTGTTCTTGATTGAAGAATCTTATGGATAAAGTGTTTAGAGATTGTGCAGATGTTCTTGGTGATTACAATGTTCTTGTGGATGTCTCTTGATCATGTTCCTACCTTTGGATTGGTCTACAAAGAGAAATTTGGATTGTGGATGAATATTGTTCTTAGAAGACTTAGTGTTAACACCAATCTTAGTTGACCTGGTTGTTTTCACTACTTGTGGAGATGGATTGAAGATTTTGGAAGCATGTTGTGGCATGGAAGATTGCACTTGAGTCTTAGCTAAGGCATAACGTGATCCGCATACATCTTTTACTTATCTAATTTTGTTTAGGTCAAGACCTATTTCTATGTATGTTTGTAATATTGACCTTAGAGATTGTTCCAATGGTTGATGAACGTAATGCTAACCTTGATATACATTCCAAGGTTGATGAATTGTATAAAAACATGTAATAAAGTTGCAAAAAATGTCCTTGTGTGAAAATCTGAAGATAAGTAAAAAGGTGTAAGAAGAGTAGAGTAGAGGAGTTATACTATGCTTTAATGGAACTGAACTCAAGCATGGAGTAGATGCTATCAAATCAATTCAACCACCCTTGGCAGTAAGCCACCCCTTGGTAGTGTGTTGATCTTGGTAGTGATCCCCAACATTTGCAGTGAACATTTTGTGTTGTTATATAGAGCCTAATCAGACTCAGACGTTAAATTTTCCCCACTTTTATCAGTGCGATTTCTCCCCAAATTATTTAATGGGGGTTTGGGGGTAGCGCCCCCAAGACGAGGTCAAACAAATTTTATCATTTTATAAAGGCATTGGGAGTTATTTTTTCTATTGGCCGATATAGAAAAACCCTATTTTGTAACTAACATAAGTCTTGATAAAAATGGCTAAGGGTTACGGTTTCCGTTGATATTATATTATAGCATTTGTAGTGGTATTGAGTTGCAAGGATTACTGGTTGTAATTAGTTCAATTACTGGATAATACTATTAGACTCTCTATTGGTGGATGTATCCCAAGTTTGGGTGAACCACGTTAAAAATTGTCTCTCGTTGTTATTATTTCTGTGTATTTTTCATTCCTCTGTTTAATCTTTATTTTCATTTAATTGATATCTTCTACATGCAATTCCTAACATTTTAGGTAGTAAGCCTCTATTTTTCAGTATTGTTATAACATATTTATTTATGTGGGCTAACACCCACCATAGTTTTTCCCTTATAGGGTTTTCCACGTAAAAAATCTGGTGTTGAATGTGTTACTGTGTTGAAATTCTTGTTTCATGTTTTCATGAGTAAAAGCATAAAGTTGTGTCACACTTTTATAAAGGAAACGGCCAACATTGATCCAACTTTTAAACTTGAATCACTAAAAAGTGACATATGTTTTGAATTTTGAAATGATGTAAACTAATAAAATATTTATTTTTTAGTATATTTTATGTTTGGATTTTTTAAAAAATTTAAAAAATTATTTGAATATAGTTTTTAATAAATTGACACTATAATTTAGTTGCTGATGAAATTTTGAAAAATGAAGTTACATGAGACGTCAATCTTTATATAGTAATTTTTTTTTGTCTTCAATTTTTTTTGTGTATTTATAACTTGAAACTTTAGTGCAGGGTCATCCCATAATAATGGGTTACACTTTTTGGCCAAACTTGACATTGAAATCAACATTTTGAACTAAATCTTCACTTTCTGACACCTATAGCCGCTAAACGATTAGGAATTTGAAGATGATGCGAACTAGTGATTTGTGAGATTTTGTTTGTAGATTCTAAATGTATTTTTAAAAAATGATTTGGAGTTAAATTATAATTTTTTTGTGTCTCCTTTGATAACTAGTTTTTAATAGTAAACAACATTTTTTTAAAGTGATGTGTATTCCGTAGCACATAATTTTTTTTCTACAAAGGTTAAAATTCTAATCATTTTGAATTTAGATTGGTAACACCGATATATAGGGCATGCATTTGCTTTCATAATGTTTTCTTGAATATTTTTTTTAATTAGGATTTGAAGTCAAACCAATTATAATTTAGACATAAGCGTATTCTGTAAAACATAACTTTTTCTATATGTATCAAAATTCATTTTTTCTTTTTTTGTTGAAACAAGGACATCGATACCTAGGGCATAGATATTTTTTAGAATTTTTTTCACTAATTTACTAATTTTCCATGTGTGTAGAACAGAGAACTTGATGTTCGGTGAAAAACTTACATTCACAAGAAATAAAAAATAAATATAATAATCAAATTAAATATATTTAAAATTATACTTTTTGGGAAGCTTATAATAAGGAATACATACTTACAAAACATAAATTTTAAATGAATTCATTTGATCCCCCAAAAGGTAAATCAAAAGTGGTTTTTTATTAGCATTTTGATAGGTGTAGAGGAGACTCCATTATAGGTATGGTTTAAAACTAGCGAGGTTCTATCCAAAGGGGTTTGAATCTAATGGGGTTTGATAAAACTCTCTTCAATTAAAATCTTTTAAATGGAACATTTCAAGGCTTAAATCATTATATTTTCTAAAAATATGTGATTTTAGCAAAAATCAGGATGTCCCAGAAAGTGTAACCCATTATTGTGGTAGCACCCTGCATGGATATGTTTTTTTTTTTAATATTAATATATATATATTTTTAAATAAATAATAAAATGTACGTGTATTAAAACGTAGTTGTTTTCATTCGACGTCAACTTTTATATTAACTATTTATCTAAAATAGAAAAAAAATTATACCATCTTGATATAGATTCTTTTATCTAGTGCATCGTATTTTTTTCAATTTTTTTAAATAAGTTTTACTATTTTTCCTTGACATGGTAATTGACCTAATGTTTTGTGTTGATAACCTACTTTTAGTAAAAATAGAAAGGAACGTATAAATAATAATTAAACTATTAAAATATATATATATATTTGAAAACTAAACTTATAGATCTACAAAAGGGTATTTTTATTTTTTTTAAATGTTATTTACATGAGTAGAAGTTGTTAAAATATCAAGTTTTTCAAATAATTTTATTTTTTTGGTAAATTGGCCTCATAGTGGTGCTACATATGCATTTAGCCAACAATTTTAGTTGGAAAAGTTGTGGACATATCTAACTTAGCTAGAATGAATCTTACAAGATCATATGTTTGACCAAAATTGATTTTTAGTTAGAAATACTTAAATTCGCTTGTGCTGATAAGTTGGCTGAAAGTGTGACACAACTTTGTATGAATGAAAAACCATCTCCTTTGTCTTGGTTATAGAGTATGGAAAGCAGCAAAGATAAAGTATACCATGCCTCAAAATGGTTTAACAACTGAACACAAAATCAAAGAATATGAGTTAAATATAAAAGATAGAGATGCTCTGTTAAGTGCCTTGTCTGACACTAATTTGGTAAAGGTCATGGATCTAGATACTGCTCATGAAGTCTAGGAAAAGCTGAAAAATATGTATGAAAGAGATGAATCTATAAAAAGTGCCAAATTGCAGGGCCTAAAAGTGAAATATGAGGGTTTAAAGATGGGCGAAGATGAAAACACAACAACCTACATGCAAAAGGTTGATGAAATTGTCAATGGAATCAAAGGTATGGGAGGAACTATTGATGAGAATGAAGTTGTGATGAAAATTATTAGTTCATTGCCTAAATCCTATAGTCATAAGGTAGCTACAATTGAAGAAGTGATGACTGTGAAAAAGAACACTAAGGATCAGTTGCTTGGAAAACTTACAGCCTTTGAAATGAGAGAGTTTGGTGACGCTTTGCCGAAGATTGAAACTGCCTTCAAAGCTAGCACTTCAAAAAAGATCTCTAGAGCTGAGAAGTGCAAGGTGGACCTTGATATGAGCTTGATGAAATTGAAGCCAACTTTGTTGATAGACTGCAAAGAGGTTCTGGTAAGTTCAAAGGCAAATTACCTTTCAAATGATTTACATGTGGTAAGGTTGGTCACTATGCTTCTAGGTGTCTAGAGAGAATTGAAAGGAATAGAAAGAGATTTGAAAATAGACCTAGGGTCTCAAAGAAATGCTATTATGTTAGAGATCTTGATGATGAAGGTGTAACAGATGATGAGTTTGATGATGCTAGTACTAGTGCAAATGAATGCTTGTTTATTGCAATTAAAGAAGAACATATGTCTACTAATCCTGCTAGATGTGTGAAGGAATAAAAACCAGTGGAAGAAAGTACTTTGGTTGTTTAGGTTGAGAAAGATAAGAATGAATGGGTTATTGATAGTGAATGCTCACATCACATGACTGGTGATAAAAGTAAGTTTGTAATCTTGGAAAAGTATTATTGAGGAATGGTTAGGTTTGGAGATGATACAGTTGGTAAGATTTATGGAAGAGGATCTATTTCTTTTGATGAAAAGCACAACATTGATGATGTTCTATATGTGAATGGTTTAAAGCACAATCTTTTGAGTGTTGGTTAGATGTGTGACAAAAGTTATGATCTGAGATTCAAGGACAATGGATGCAAGATCATAGAGAGCTCCATAACAGTGATTGCTACTGGCAAGAAGACTAGAGGTAATGTCTATCAGTTGAAAAGAACTAATGATTATTGTTTGTTGGCTCAGACTGATGAGAGTTGGTTGTGGCATAGAAGGATGCATCATATCAATTTTGACAATTTGGTGAAGATAAGTTTTGCACAAGCTGTAAGAGATCTACCTAAACTTGTGGAGCCTACCAACACCATTTGTAAGGAGTGTCAATTTGGGAAACAAACAAGAACAAGTTTCAAAAGCAAAGAACAATTCTTTATTGTATTATTGGAGCTAGTACATACAAATTTGTGTGGTGCCACAAGAATAAGAAGTCTACAAGATGACAGGTATTTTATGTTGCTTATTGATGATTATTCTAGAATGACTTGGGTCACTTTTCTAAAATAAAAATCTGAAGCCCTAGACAAGTTCAAAGATTTCAAGGCAATGGTTGAGAATGAGTTAGAGTTGAGAATCAAAAGCTTAAGGTCTGATAGAGGAGGTGAGTTCACATTAAATGAATTCAATATTTTCTATAAAGAATAAGGGATAAATAAATGGTTGTATGCACCTAGGACTCCTCAGCAAAATGGAGTTGTTGAAAGAAAGAACAGGACAGTTCAAGAGGCTACTAGGACTATGTTAAAGGAAGATGAACTACCAGAAGTATACTGGAGAGAAGCCATACATACTGTTGTGTACATCCTAAACAGAGTTCAAGTTAAAGGTAACAACTCTAAAACTCCTTATGAATTATGGTATGGAAGATTTCCTACAATAAAGTATTTCAAAGTTTTTGGTAGCCAATGTTATATCAAAAGAGAAGAAGAACTAGGCAAGTTTTATGCTAGGTGTGATGAAGGAATCTTCCTTGGTTACTCTACTAAGAGTAAGCCCTACCGGGGCTATTACAAGAGACTGAAAAAGATCATTGAAAGTACTAATGTGAAGGTTGATGAAGAAAAGGAAAGAATATCATATTTGTGTGGCTATGAATCAGATGAACCTTTGGCTGCAGTGACTGAAGAAAATGTTGAACAAGAAGACAGTCAAGATGAAGAAGAAACGTCTCTAGAAAGTATTACTAAAACTCCCAGGTATGTAAGGATTAATCATTCTAAAGATCAGATTATAGGTGACAAAGAGAAAGGGGTACTGACAAGGAAGAGAGTTGCAAAAGAACAAGTCAATTACTATTTTCTTTCAAGTTGAACCTAAATATGTTAGTGAAGCTTGCAATGATAAAAATTGGATAAAGGCTATGGAAGAAGAACTGATGCAGATAGAGAAAAATCAAACTTGGGAACTAGTTCCTAGACCTGATGACAAGAATGTGATTGGCACCAAATGGGTTTTTAGAAACAAGATGAATAAGAATGGAGAAGTAATAAGGAAGAAGGCAAGATTGGTATGCAAAGGATATTCTTAGGTTGAAGGGATAGATTTTGAGGATATCTTTTCTCCTATGGCAAGGATTGAAGCAATAAGAATGTTTTTGGCATTTGAAACATTCAAAGATATCAATGTGTATCAGATGGATGTCAAGTCTGTATTCTTAAATGGTGAGTTGAAAGAAGAGGTCTACATTGAACAACCAAAAGGATTTCAATTATCAAACCAAGCTAACATGGTGTATAGATTGAAGAAGGCCTTGTATGGACTGAAGAAAGCCCCCAGAGCCTGATATTCTAGGTTAGGCAAGTATTTGTTGCAATTAGGGTTCAGTAAAGGCACTACTGATAGCAATCTCTATTTCAAAATCAATGATAATCAAATCTTCATTGTTGTAGTCTTTGTTGATGACATTATCTTCGGAGGAAATGAAGGTATGTGCATGAAGTTTGCAGGAGAAATGCAAAATAATTTTTAGATGTCTATGTTTGGTGAAATGAATTTCTTTCTAGGTCCGCAAATTACTCAATCAGATAAAGGAATATTCATTTCTCAGTATAAGTATGTAAAATAATTGTTGAAAAAGTTTGGGATGGAGGACTCTAAACTAGTATATACTCCCATGGTGACTGGTTGCAAGTTGAGAAAAACTAATGAATCACCTAAGACTGATCAGAAAAGGTACAAATCTATGATTGGAGGATTACTTTATATAACTCAAACCAAACTTATAATAATGCATGCAGTATGTCTTGTGGCAAGATTTCAAAAAGATCCTAGAGAGTCACATGTGATGGTAGTCAAGAGAATCTTGAGGTATTTGAAGGGCACATTAGATCATGGCTTATGGTATCCAAAGGATAATTATTTCACTCTCAGTGCTTATATAGATGCAGATTGGGCTGAAGATGTTGATGACAGAAAAAGTACAAGTGGAGGTGCTTTCTTCTTGGGTAATAGATTGGTTTAATCATTGAGCAAGAAGCAAGATTCAATCTCCTTGTCTACTGCAGAAGCAAAGTACATTGTATCAACATGCTGTTGCACTCAAGTGTCATGGATGAAGTAGACTCTGAAGGACATAAGAGTTGTGTATGAAGATCCAATTGTAATCTTTTGTGATTTGATGTCCAGACTATTGTCCAACCCCTAAGGCTTCTCCAACACCTTAAGACAAATCAGCAAACACCTTACCAACACTTGGTTTGATCACCAACTTCATTCAACTCTCTAACCTTGACTAGGTCTAGTGAGGCTACTAGCCCTCCAAATATAATTTTCTCCACACAACTTGACAAAACCCTAAATGACCAGGCAAGTAAATGATGGATTTGAATACCCTTTAAGGGGTCCTAACAAACTTCCAAACCTCCAGGTCCAACTCTACTCCAGCAACTCAGAACACCCACTAGGTCTCTAGGCCTAATTGATCACTTTAAGGCTAGGTTACAAAGCAAGTGGTCTAATTTGGGGTCATAGATTAGGGACAGGAGTTTGGATTACCTCTACCACACCCAAAAAACTCAAAACCACCATTCATTCACTCACCTTATCAGAGTTTTGTCATTTACATCACCCAATTGTATAATTTCAGTCAAATACATAGAGATATTTGACCTAGGGCATCACCTTAAAAATAGAAGACTACCTTTCCCAAAAAAAAGATTTTGGAATCAAGTATTATACACCCTTAGCCTACATTTCACCGAGTGGCATGAAATTTCATCAGTGGGAATGCATTCTAGGGCCAAATTTGTGGGACAGCCCTAGAAAACAGGGTTTCTAGACCAATTTTGAAACAAAATTCAATAACTTTTGACTCCAACCACTTCAAGACCTCAAACTAGTTGCATTCAAACCTAGACTCACTCTAGTTTCAGAAAAAGTACATTAGACCAAGAGTTCAGTCTATACAGTCCATACAGAAACATGTTTTCTTCAGAAAAATAGTCAAATCCTTGATTTTTGTGCCCAAAATTTCATACAAAATCTCCTCCTCCGTTCTGGGGTGAGAGGACAGCAATATAACTTGACCCAAGTTGGTTTGCAACTGTCAAAATAGATTCAACTTCCAAAAATGGGTTGCAACCGACTAAATGTGTCATTTGACAACATTGACAACATTGGTCACTATGACATTTTGCAATAACACAAAGAGGTCAATTGGTTCAACTTGTCCAATGGAACCTAACCAACCACCATTCCCTCTAAAACATGCCAAAACACAAAAATTTCCAATTAGACTCAAAAACAAACAAAAAACCAACATTAGACCTACTAGGCCTAAGTGGCATAACTAGGGTCCAAATGGACTAAGAAGGATTTGAGGTTTATATAGTCACCCCAAACCTCTTGACCATACAAAATGGACCAAACAACAATGGCTAAAAGCCTTATTACCAAACACATTGAACAAAAACCATAACTTCTCAAAATGCATCAAAATGCTCTTAGAAATCAAAATGCTGCTCTTGGGTGCCCTGCACCATACACCCATTGTCAACAGAACTCAAGTCTCTTGAGTTAGGAATGTTATCAAATGTGAAACCTGCCTTCTCAATGTCTACTCTGCTCATCCAACTGGCATCCTCCTAAGGTTTGTTTAGCCACTTCACCAAGTATTCATGATAGGTGTGCCTCCTGGTTTGTTTTGCAATCCTCTTATCCAAAATGCACTCAATCTGATCAGGAGATGAAGGAATCAATTCTTGGAGTGTCTGATCAGTTTGGTCTTCTTCAATAGCAGTCTGAGGATCAAATCCTTTATAGGGATAAAGGTCTGAAACATTAAAATTGGAGACAAAGCAATGCCATCTGAAAGTCTGATTTTATAGGCATTTTCTCCACATTTCTTGAGCACTTCACAAGGCCCAATCTTCTTCATGAGCAGCTTGGTATGTTTACCTGTAGGGAGCCTCTCCTTCTTCAGATGGACCATTACCAAATCACCTTCTTTAAACTGCAAATCCCTTCTTTTTCTATCAGCAAATTATTTATATTTCTGAGAAGTGGACAACAATTTCTATTGTACTTGTTCATGGACATCTTTCATGACTTGAATGAAGTCTTTAGCCAAGGCACTGTTGTTTTCTAGTCCTTTAACCTCCCTAAGTTCCAAAATACCCCTTGGGTGAGTGCCATAAACAATTTGGAAAGGAGACAGGCCGGTGCTTCTATTGACAGTGTCATTGTATGAGAACTCTGCCTGAGCCAAAATTGAATCCCAACTAGCACCTTGCTCCTTTGTTAGGCATCTTAGGAGGTTTCCAAGTGACCTATTAATCACCTCTGTTTGTCCATCAGATTGAGGGTGATAGGTAGATGATAATGACAAGTTTGTACCTAGTCTCTTCCAAAGTGTCCTCCAGAAGTGTCCTATGAACTTGGGGTCTCTGTCTGAGATGATTGACAAAGGTAAACCATGTAATCTAACTATTTCCTTGAAGAAAAGACCTGCTATGTGTGAGGCATCATGTGTGGTTTTACATGGGATGAAGTGAGCCATTTTTTAGAACCTATCAACAACCACAAAGATACTATCATGTCCATTCTTGGTCCTAGGCAAACCAAGTACAAAATCCATGCTTATGGAATCCCAAGGCTTTGAAGGAATAGGTAGAGGAGTGTATAAACCTGCATTTGATGTATGCCCCTTTGCTCTTTGACAAACTTGACAAGTTTCAACAAACTTCCTTACATCGGTTGGCAACTTGGGCCAAAAATAGTACCTCCTAACCAATTCTAGGGTCTTGTCAATACCAAAGTGGCTTGACATGCTACCACAGTGCTTTTCCTTGATTATATTCTCTCTAATAGACCCTCTTGGGATACACAACATGCTACCCTTGAAAAGATATCCATCTTGTAACAA
The DNA here is from genome assembly GCA_027924645.1 of Cunninghamia lanceolata. NCBI lineage: Eukaryota > Viridiplantae > Streptophyta > Pinopsida > Cupressales > Cupressaceae > Cunninghamia > Cunninghamia lanceolata. Next base: position 965,362 of record BSBN01001418.1, on the reverse strand, counting down.
AAAATCAGAAAAATCAGTGTTATACCTTCCTGTCATGGCCTTGCAAGATAGGTATGGCTCTTTGAAGTCTTCATCGGCTGCATACTGATCTTTGATGGCATGAATACCTGTACTTTCCAACTGTATGGTCTACACAACAAGATTCCTCCTACTTAAGGCATCGGCTACCTTATTGGGCACTCCTTTCTTGTGTTTTATGGAGAAGGTGTATGCTTGGATGTACTCCATCCACTTGACATGTCTGTGGTTTAACTTCTGCTACCTATTCAAGAAGCTCAATACATGGTTATCAGTAAAAACTATAAATTCCTTTGGCAATAAGTAGTGTCTCCATTTCCTCAATGACTGGACCATGGCATATAACTCTAGATCATAGGTGGAGTAGTTTTGTTTTGCCTCATTTAACTTCTCACTAAAAAAGGCTACAGGCCTCCCATCTTAACTTAGGACTCCCCCTACAACCCTCTTACTTGCATCACACTCTACCACAAAGACCTTGTCAAAATCAGGAAGAACAAGGACCAGTTGTTCTGATAATTTTTTCTTTAACAGTTCAAAGGCTTGGTTGGCCTCATTTGTCCATACAAACACACATTTCTTGCCCCCTTCTATGGTGTCAACAAGTGGAGCACAAATGCCACTAAACCCTCTAATGAACTTTCTATAAAAGCTACACAAACCATGGAAACTCCTTACCTCAGAGGCTGTTGTAGGTGTTGGCCAATTAAGAATGGCTTCAACCTTACTTGGATCCATTTTTAGGCTGCCCTTGGTGATGACAAACCCCAAGAATATCAACTCTTGTAGGAAGACACATTTGTCAAGGTTGATTCTCAACTTCTCCTCTTGAAGCCTCCTGAGCACTTGATGGATATGTCTTATGTGATCTTCCTTGTTGTCACTAAAAATCAGTATATCATCCAAATACACAACAATAAACTTGTTAAGGAAAGGTTTTAGCACTTCATTCATCAATCTCATGAAGGTGCTTGGTGCATTTGACAAGCCAAAAGGCTTGACAACCCATTCAAATAGTCCTTCATTGGTTTTGAAGGCGGTTTTCCACTCATCCCCCTCCCTTATCCTGATTCGGTGATAACCACTTTTGAGATCTATCTTGGTAAAGTACTTAGCCCTACCCAAGCAATCTATTAAATCTTCTATTCTAGGCATTGGAAATCTATACCTGATAGTGATCTTGTTGATGGCCCTGGAATCAGTGCATAGTCTCCATGTTCCTTCCTTCTTGGGTGCAAGTACTGCAGGTACTGCACATGGACTAATACTCCTCCTGATAAGCCCTCTATCCAACAAGTCCTGGATTTGTCTTGCCACTTCAGTATTTTTCTCTGGAGTCAACTTGTAGGCTACTTGGTTTGGTAGGGTGGATCCAAGGATGAGATCAATGCAATGACTAATCTCCCTATTTGGTGGAAGTGCATCCTTACTCTCATCGGCTATCCCATCATGAAACTTTTCCGATAGTTCTTCCACTTCCTTTGGTCCAATCCTCCTAAGAGGTTGCTGCACTTTGGCCTTCTTGGGATTCACATCCTTGGGCTTGATGACCATTGCAAGACATGGCACTTTCTCTTCCTTGAGGTTAGCCAAAAACTCTTTTTCACCTACCAACATAACTGAACTAGAAATGACCTTCTCTTTGCAATCATCAATCAAAGGAGTCATTGTAAACTTTTCACCATTTTTGGACAAATAAATCACATTTTGCTTACCATCATGTTGGGCACTTGTGTCATGTTGCCAAGGCCTTCCAAGAAGAAGGTGGCATGCATCCATATCCACTATCTCACAAAGAACCTTATCATGATATTCACCTATCTTGAATTCAACCCAACATTGCTCTTTCACCACAATTTGTTGTTCCTTGGTTAGCCAAAAGACTCTATAGGGGTTAGGATGAGGCATTCTTTCCAATCCTAACTTAGTCACCATTTCATTAGAAGCCAAATTTTCAGAAGAACCTGAATCTACTATTACCTTGCAAACTTTTCCTTTCACCTTGCAAGTGGTTCTGAACAAGTTGTTTCTTTGGGGCTGTTCCTTGGTGGCTGGCATGATGAGGGATCTATTAAACATGATGCATTCTCCACTCTCGGGTGCTACAGACTTGGAAGAGGCTGTTTGGTATGATGTGGTGCTTTGACAGTCCTCTTCTTAAAGGAGTTGCACTCTTCTATCTTTCTGATTTGCAGCAGTGTTTCCAATTTTCTCCGGGCATCTAAAGGACTGATGTCCAATCTGATTGCAAGAGAAACACCTTCCAGTAAACACATTGGGACATCTGCCCCCACTTCTCCCTCTGCCATTTCCTCTGCCCCTAAACTGACCCTTATTAGCATTGTCTCTGTCAGCAGCCCCTTGACTGCCTTCTTGAAATCTGCCACCTTGGGGCCTTGAAAAGTTATCTCTGTTTTGAAATCTTCCTGTACCCCTAAAGTTTTGATTTCCTCTACCTCTACTGTTGCTGTTAAAATCCCCTTTTTTTCTCTACTTATCCTCAATCCTCAGTGCCATTTGAAAGCACTTATGGACTGTCTCTGGGTTAAAGAGAGTTAATTCATCTTGAATGGAGAACTTGAGGCCATTAAGATATCTTGCAAGCTTCTATTTTTCATTCTCAGGCATCTTGGACTTCAATGTCATCTTGTGAAACTCCTCTGTGTAGGTGCTCATGTCCATGTCCTTCTGTCTCAAGTTATGTAACTTATTGTGCAAGTTGACTTCATAGTCTTCAAGGACAAATTGCTTCTTGATTTAAAGTACCATCTTCCTCCATGTAGAGATAGGGTTTCTATCATCTTCTATCCTCTCATTTTGAACGAAGTTCCACCAACTTAAGGCTGGCCCTTTCATTCTTGACTTGGCAATCCTCACTTTCTGATTTTTTGCCACTTCTTCACATTCAAATCAAGTGGTCTAATTTGGGGTCATAGATCAGGGACAGGAGTTTGGATTACCTCTACCACACCCAAACAACTCAAAACCACCATTCATTCACTCACCTTATCAGAGTTTTGTCATTTACATCACCCAATTGCATAATTTCAGTCAAATACATAGAGATATTTGACCTAGGGCATCACCTTAAAAATAGAAGACTACCTTTCCTAGAAAAAAGATTTTGGAATCAAGTATTATACACCCCTAGCCTGCATTTCACCTAGTGGCATGAAATTTCATCGGTGGGAATGCATTCTAGGGCCAAATTTGTGGGACAGCCCTAGAAAACAGGGTTTCTAGACCAGTTTTGAAAGAAAATTCAATAACTTTTGACTCCGACCACTTCAAGACCTCAAACTAGTTGCATTCAAACCCAGACTCACTCTAGTTTCAAAAAAAGTACATTAGACCAAGAGTTCAGTCTGTACAGTCCGTACAGAAACATGTTTTCTTCAGAAAAATAGTCAAATCCTTGATTTTTGTACCCAAAATTTCATACAAAATCTCCTCCTCCGTTCTGGGGTGAGAGGACAGCAATATAACTTGACCCAAGTTGGTTTTCAATTGTCAAAACAGATTCAACTTCCAAAAATGGGTTGCAACCGACCAAATGTGTCATTTGACAACATTGACAACATTGGTCACTATGACATTTTGCAATAACACAAAGAGGTCGATTGGTTCAACTTGTCCAATGGAACCTAACCAACCACCATTCCATCTAAAACATTCCAAACACAAAAATTTCCAATTAGACTCAAAAACAAACAAAAAACCAACATTAGACCTACTAGGCCTAAGTGGCATAACTAGGGTCCAAATGGACTAAGAAGGATTTGAGGTTTATATAGTCACCCCAAACCTCTTGACCATACAAAATGGACCAAACAACAATGGCTAAAAGCCTTATTACCAAACACATTGAACAAAAACCATAACTTCTCAAAATGCATCAAAATGCTCTTAGAAATCAAAATGCTACTCTTGGGTGCCCTGCACCAACGAAGGATCAGATTGTAGATATTTTCACTAAGACTCTGCCTAAGGACACCTTTGAGTATCTCAAAAAAAGTTAGAGGTTATTAGCCCTCTTTCTCTAAACTAAGATGCATAGGAATGCATCAGTCCAGTGGTGCCCAAAGCCTCATTTTTTTAATCTGGATTGATGTCTTAAGAGCTACCTCTCAGGGGGAGTAGCTAGATGTTATTGACATGATTTCCTGATTAAAATTAGTAAGTTACAGTGTTGACGAAAGAACACTTTAAGTTTGAGCAGAGCAGCAAAGTGCAAGTATGTGCCCTTTGCCATTGATGTCAAAAGGGGAGAGAAATCATGTGAAAAACTCAGGGGGAGAAAGAGTACAGATGTGTAAAAAGAAAGGGGGAGTATCTTGTAGTGATGGTATTTATAGTTTTTCACATCATATATTGACATCAATGACAAAAGGGGAGATTGTTGCAAATATGTGCCTAACTGGTGTTGTCATTGATTTCAACATATCTGTGTTGTCATTGTGTCAACTATGCTCTTGTTTTGATGCTTGCTTGTAATGAGTTAGATGCTTTGCATTGGCTTATATAAGTGTTGAAGATAATGAATAAGTATTCCTGATATTGAATTTCCAAGTTCTTTTGAAAAAATTTGCCCCTCCAGTGGAAACAGTGTATTGAAGAGTATCTTTGTTTACAACATCTAATAGTCTAGTAGATTACGAGCCACATTTCTTGTAGAATACATATATTTGTCTATGGATTGGAAGTTAGTTAGAGACATGTCTGGAGTTGCTATGTTCCAAGTTTGAGCCTCTAGTATGAAGATTTGAGTGAGTTATGTTTACCATAGTGAAAACTACTTTTTCTATATATTTAGTGGTGACATGGAGAATGTATTATGCTTCGCATTCCTCTGCATTTAAGTATTTTAGTCTATGGTTTTGGAATATAGTTTGTAATGATGATAAGTACCTTCAACTCCAATGGCTCATTATTTGGTGGTCCACAAGTGATCCTTTCTATATGACAGTGGATAATAGTTAAGTTCAAGTGTTTCTGATTGAAGAATCTTATGGATAAAGTGTTTAGAGATTGTGTGGATGTTCTTGGTGATTACAATGTGCTTGTAGATGTCTCCTAATTGTGTTCCTACCTTTGGATTGGTCTACAAAGATAATTTTAGATCATGGATGAAGACTATTCTTAGAAGACTTAGTGTTAACACCAATCTTAGCTGACCTAGTTGTTTTCACTACTTGCGGAGATGCATTGAAGATTGTGGAAGCATGTTGTGGCATGGAAGATTGCACTTGAGTCTCAACTAAGTCATAATGTGATCCACATACATATTTTCCTTAGCTAATTTTGTTTAGGTCCAGACCTATTTTTATGTATGTTTGTAATGCTGACCTTGGAGATTGTTCCAATGGTTGATGAATGCAATGCTGATCTTGATGTACATTCTAAGGTTGATGAATTGTATAAAAACATGTAATTAAGTTGTAAAAAAGATTTCCTTGTGTGAAAATGTGAAGATATGTGAAAAGGTGTAAGAAGAGCAGAGTAGAGGAGTTATATTGTGCTTCAATGGAACTGAACTCAGGCATGGAGTAGATGCTATCAAATCAGTTCACCAACCCTTGGCAGTAAGCCACCCCTTGGCAATGATCCCCAACATTTGCAGTGAGCATTTTGGGCAATGAGACCTAAGGTAGTGAGTCTCTATTTTTCGGTATTGTTATAACATATTTATTTCTATGGGCTAACACCCATCGTGGTTTTTCCCTTATAGGGTTTTCCACATAAAAAAATTGGTGTCTCATGTGTTGAATGTGTTATTGTGTTGAGCTTCTTGTTTCATGCTTTCATGGTTAAATATTAATAACAATGATCGAACATTTGATGTGTTGATAGTCATAAGTAGTTAAAGTTTTTGAGACAACTAATTCAGCCCCCCTCTCAGTTGTCTTGTGTATTTCAATAGTATGTCCACTACCTGGATATCTATGTAGTATTGTACTCTGGGGTTAGATGCAAGTTGCATGTGTATGTGAGTTAATTCTCCTACTACACTTAATTCTGATTTGTCTTATTCTATCACTTTCTTCATTGACTTGGCAGGATGCAGACCTAGTGCATTGCATATAGATAATGGCATGACATTGGTTGAGGCACCTGAATCCATTAGACAATTATGTAAATTCTTACCAAATATCCTTAATGTGAGTAAGAAAGGAGGTGATTCAGGTCTATCCATGTATAATGACATCTGTGATGTATCGGCTACATGAGCGGTGGATTGCACTTTCGGTTTAGCAGTATTGTCTTTAGGTGTAGGATCTCTAGTCATGATATGGTTAGGGTTATGACCCAAATTTTCTTCTTTGGATGTAGGTTCATCTAATGATTTCAAGAAATCTTTTTTGATGACTGGGGTTTTTAGCAATTTTGACAAAGACAAGCTAATCTTTATCTTTTTCATCACATCAGCCAAGTAGGTGACTGGTTTGTCTGATTCTGGTAACTGGCCTATGGCTTTTTCTACTATGGTCTGTGGTGTGAAATATTGTGTATTCACCTTAGTTGGCCCGGGGTTATTACTAGCCTTGGGGTTAGGAATTGTATTAGAGTTGTTTGGAGGAATAGACATGGTCAATGGACCAATAGGACGATTAGGATGACTCATTAGGTTATAATTATGTCTACCCTAATATTGTTGTTGGTAAGCATGGACTTCTTCATCTTCTTGTCCAGGTTCATTTTCATCCTCCAAAGGGAACACATAGTTTGTTTCAAATGATAAGGCAAATTCCTCACAAGCCAAGGTATAGTTCTCATGTGTTGAAATCACCTAATGATGTTGGCAATTGTTAGAACTTTCAAGTACTAATGCTGACTCATATCCTAGGGGAATGATTTTATTACCTTCAGGAAAAGGTGGATCTCCAACAGTATTTGACACTTCAGCTTGGAATATGTTAGCTACTATTTTAAATTGAGGACAATCAAGCTCAACATGTGCATTAGTATTATGCATCCTACACCAATTTGTGAGTACGGCTTCTGCTAAATTGACTCTAGTTGTTTACTTAGGTTTAGCAGGAGGCTGGTTGTTTAATACTGAAGGTAATGAACCATTGCTAGGCTAGGTGTTCCATACTCTAGGTGGTCTAGGGGCATTGTTATTATTGTTGTTGAAATTTCTATCATTATTGTATCCCCTATCAGGACATCCAGACCTCTCATTGTTGTTTCCATAGCCTCTATTTTGATTTGACTAAGAATAAAAGTTTTGACTTCTCATGTGTGTGATCTTAGTGGTTAATTTTCTCAGTTGTGCGGATATCTCTTTGATATCATCCTTTTCTTCTTGCACTTTGGCAACTACATTATCTTGTTGAGGCTGGAAGAATGAACTACCATTGTTATTGTTTTGTGTAGCATCCTGGGGTGCATATCCAGGATGAGGTATCATCTGGCCATTTCTATTTGGAGGAGGCATGATGCTATGTGGAGGCACTTGCAATGGACTAGTCATTACAGCCAGAGGCATCGAAACTCCATTGGTTTGTGGTTGAACAAGATATGCAGGATACCCTAAGTTAGGTGTTGTCCCTAGTATTAACTGTTGATTGACTTTGATAGATTCCTCAAAAGAACTTGCTAAGGTTGTGAAAGTAGGATGTTCTCTCCTAATGAACATGGATGTCAAAGGATTTAAGGCTAAATAATAAATCAATCTAGCAGCCTCATCACATACGTTGTATGGATCAGTTAATTTGGAGTACATCTTTTGAAACCTAGCATTAAATTTGAAAATTAACTCTCCTTCTACTCTTTTAATTGTAGCAAAAAGATGATACATCATGGCAGGATCAATATGTATCTTGAATCTACCTTTAAAAGCTTTCTCTAAAGCATCCCAGGAAGCTATAGAAGACTAAGGAAGGCTAATGTACCAGCTATATGCCTCTTCACCTAGTGAGTATGGAAACAACCTACACACAACATCCCGATGCACTATCCTTGCCCTAAATCAAGCTTCTTTATATGTTCTGATGTGATCATTAGCATCCTGATAAGGGTGATACTTTAGATAGATCATTTGGATTTTTAGGGAGAGGATGATAAGCAATAAAGGTAAGTGGTGACTCAACTGTGAAGTATGACATTGTAGGAGGTATCTGAGGTGCTACTACCAGTATTATTGGAGATACTAGAGGGGTTGTAGAAGGTATTGAATTAGAGATATTGGTGAACTTGAACTAGGATTAATAATTGTTCGGGGTCTAAGTCCAAAGATTGGTAATTCTTCCAAGGGTCCAGTGGATCTCGACTTGGTATTAGGTTGGTGAGCCAGGGATTCACAACTTATGACCGGATATGGATAATATGAACGAACCTTTGCAAAGATCAGGGTAAAATATACTCAGGAGTATATATTTATGAATAGATGTCCAGAATGACAAGATATTTGCACTATATTTACAGAAGTTGCAAATATTGACTTGAATTATAGAAATTCAAATAACTGGATGTAAAGATCAAGACAAATGACCATAAGGATGGAATATTTGCAATCAAATCCTTCAAATGACCCATGACAGATGAAAACTTTGCACAAATAATCAAGATTTAACGTAATCTTATGAAATTTGAAAATATCACCTCACTTGAGCAAGGGAGATGATATCCAAACAACCAATATTCAAGTTAGAATGCCTTGGCCCTCCTTCAGTGCCAATTTATGTTGATCATGATGTTATTCATAATAACATAGATAAATAATTCACAAAAAAAACCTTTATCATCTTGAAAAGTATGATCAATTCAGGATGAATTGATAACTCCAAGGCTCTATTAGTCAGGTCTTGACCTTATGATAATCTCTCAGTAAGTTTGATGTGAATTTCTATTTTTCCATTAGGGGCCTTATGTTTCTATTTTGAAGTGATTTGCATCCATATATGCTATGTTTCTCTTGCTTTCTGTGAATTCTTAGCAAACGAGGTTAAATTCTACCATATTTAACCTGATCATGCAAATATTTGTGTTTTAGTTTGATCAATTCTTTTGATATAGTGGAATTTATGGTGAACTTGATAATTTAGATTAGTTCTTTTGAAACTATCTCAATTTTCATGAAATTGAACTAATCTTTCTTGATTTGGCTTATGCACTATAGATTTGTGTAGACACATGGTGCCTTTAAGATGATATTTATGTCTTTGCCATTAATAGTGATTTCTTTGTGTGATATTTACTATTTTAGGTGCACTTTGTCCAAAGTATTCTATAGATCTTCATGTGTATATGGATATCTACATATTTTATGTTCTACTTTCCATATATCTATGTATTGGTAGTTATGATGACGATTTAATGAAATTAAGGAAATTTGAAATAAATATTTCTAAATTTACTGAAATGAATGAGTTTCAACTATTGTTGTATATGTGCAATTCAATACTTCATGAAATACAGATTAAAATCAAACATGCTATGCCAGGACATTCCACAACTTCACACAATCGGTGCTAATCTTCAGAGGAATAGGAAATCAACAACAAGAACTAGTCAATATGCACTCCAAGGGATGCAGCACATCACAGTAACAAGTCAAGATGACATCCAAAAGATTACTCAAGATTTACAATGTAGTTGTAATTTGTATCTCTATTGCATTCAATATTCAAAATGTGAACATATTTACAATTGGTCTTGAGGAAGTACTATGACATTCAACAATCATATCTCAATTAAGCTCTTAATAATCATACAAGGTGTAATCCACCTCCTTTTATAGAATAAGGAGAGGATGTGGTTACAAAATATTCTATGATCAGGATATGCATGATAATCAATGGTTTATATTGCATTAACTCGATCAATAGACAAAATATGTGGCATAGGTTACTAGCTAACAACCATCTAGTGGAGTACAATTGTCCTTCTAGAATATTCTTCAAAATTCAGTCGACTTGGATAGTAGGTCCATATACTCTACATCTCTATTCATTCATCCTCATCTGTAAATGTGTCATCTCATGTTTGCTTACTAATAGTCCCTTGGATAAGTTCATATGCTTGGACTATTATTTCTATTTCTCCTCCATCCAGTACCTTAGCCTTTTTGGATGCATGCCCCTGGGTCTTGAATTGGGCTTGCAAGGTTATCCACTTATTCCTCTAGCTATGTCGTACCTTGTACTTTTCTATCTTAGCCTTCATTCTCATAGCTTTATCAATCACATCCTTAGAGAAATGGCTGAGAGGGTCATCTGATGTAGGTATGAAATTATCTTGGAATGCCTTGGTGGCAAAATCCACATCTTAATTCTCCACCTTTCCCTCAGTCTTATCTTCAAGAGCCTCCAAAATTTCTATTTCTTCTGATAGCATCTCATCCAACTTAACACTAATATCCTTGGATTTGGCAATACATTTCTTCAAGATATCCCCTTCAAATTTCAAGTCCTCATACCAAATATCCAGTAAATGTGAAGTCTAGGTTGTCAGGATATTCTTGGATATCAGGACATTCATATCTACCCTCGTCATCTCTGTAAGAGCAGTTAAATGTTTATCAACTTGTATCGACCTCTACCCAATCTTTTTCTGTATTCTATCTATCTTGCTCTTTAAAGTGTTGAGCAGGTCCCAATTGGCTAGCAAGGTCCTTATCACCTGTTCTCCTTCAGTTAAGAACTAGATAAACCATTTATCTAGCACCTATGATCAATGCTTCATGACATCCAACCCTGTGATTTCATCCTGTGATACTATTGCCAATGGGGTGGATGTTGAGATTGAGATATTAGTGGGTGCCACTAATCCCTTTATGAATGTCCTAATTTGAGTAATTTTATCTTTATGCTCCTTATTCTTTGCATTTTCTTGCTTTATCCTTGCTAGTAGGGCATCTATGCTATATTTGGCTTCTTAGCCCTCTTGTTGTGCAGTAGTAAACCCTAGGTCCACAGTCTGGAACTCACTTGCACTTATTTCTCCTTTGGCTTTGTCCACAACAGGAATAGCTACCTGAGTTGTTCTTTTCCCTGTTGTTGGATCTCTCTTTATTATAGAGGTAGCCCTAGCTCTTCTCTTTGGTTTGGCCACTTAAGCCAAAATTAATGAAGATATATCAAAATTTGAAGAATCAAATAATGGAGGTGAATTTATCTCATGCTGAAACCAATGTGGTACATCAGATTTGGACCCTCCTTGGTCTGTATGTTCAATGTGATCATCATGAGATTCTAAGTTTTTCTCCTCCAAGGTATCCTCATCCACTCTTTGTTGTTGTTATTCTTCTTCCCCAATGTGAATTCTATCATCCACTTTTTTTTTCTCATCATGTGTGGGGATTTCCTTTGATACTTTTATACTTTGATCAAGAATCATTTGTCCATCTTGAGGTGGTGATACATCTAAATTAGGTCCTTGATGACCAAGATCCTGTATATTCTAATGATCCTTTTGGCTATCTCTACTCACCTTTTCTTGTTCTCTACTGTCATCTCCCCCAAATGGACCTTCTTGTATGAGTTCTAGTATGTTTGTATCCTTCAAAGCTTGAAGTTTAGATGTGAACTTGGGACCTAATTGTCTAGATGTATCAATTATCTTTTCTCCCTCAAGATGTCCTTGCTCAATGTCTTGGGCACTCAGTTGATCAGGTATCTCTACATGTGTGTCCATAGCAACATTATCTTTAGTTTCATCATGCTCTAGGACTGCATCTTTGGCTTTACCTAAATCATCACTGCCCTAATATGCTAAATCGATTATTATTGGGCTTGTGACATGCCCAATTAATCCTTCTAGGCCTATTTTCTGTGCCACAGCCTCTGGATTATCTTCTTCTGTATCTTCTTTCACTTCCTCTCCCACTTACTACACTATGGGAGTGTTCTGGGGTGCAACCATTGTATTCTATACCAACGACTCCATGGGGCTAGTAGACACCTCATCCACTACATGATCATCGAAGAGATCTATCATTTTAGCCAAGGGTAGAGGCTGATCACCCTCTCTTTTCTTTATCCCCTCTGTAGCTTCCTCTACTAATTTAGTTTTAAATTTGACAATGGTAGGGATAGGGATATCATGCTATAAACTTTGTTGAATTCCCCTATCTTTGATTATACCCTCACCTCCTTGGCCTTTCAACACAATGCTTGGGTGCTTGTCCATAGATCCCCTCATTGCTAGTGCTTGGCCTTTCTTCTCAAGAACATTTGCTCCTACTAGTACATCTTCAGCTTTCTTTCTCCTATTTATTATTAAAGGCTCATTATCTTCAACACTTTCATCCAAATCATTATATATGATGCTCAACTTTGCTATATGCTTGAGTTGCTTTTCAGATTTCTTGGATGTTGTGATAGCAGAAGCTGAGGCTTGTACTTTCTGAGGTGAGGGTTTTGGAGTTATCTTAACACCAATGTTCATACCCCCTCTCTTGGTTTCTTTGGATGAGCCTTCTTGTATTCTCTTCTCCAAAGATTGCCTTTTATCCTTGAGGAAGTCATCATAATCCTCCTTTGCCAACTCTTGTCTCTTTCTTGTATTATCGATAGTGATGGCCACCCCCTTCGCCTTGAGCACAGCAACCTCCTATTCTACCCATGCTTTGGTCAATTGCATAACCCTCTGTGTTATCATTTCCAGTGAGCTTTCCTTCGGCTAGCTCCAATCAGGTCAGGAGATTGTTTCATTGTATATCTTCTTGTCTTCATATTCTTGAGACATGATTACCTCATCATCTTCATGTAATTGTGGGGGTACCGACATACAATCCAAGGTCTGAATTTATTTCAGTGTGAGCCTTTGATAGATCCTCCTTCGTACTTCCACATCATCAGGGAAATCAACCCAATAATCTTCTATGTGCACCTAGTGCACAAGCTTTTTATAGAATGTCTCCATCTATAAAGATCATAATGCCTAGATAAGGAGAAAGGCGGCAAACACATCAGTTGTAATCCTCCTATCACCTCTTTGGTTGTTTCTACACCAGTGAACATATAGCAGCCAAGGTTGAGTGGGAACATGGCATTAGGTTTCTTATTCTTTTAGGCAAATACCTCATGTGAAGGCAATATTTGTCTGGCCATCTCTATTAATATGACCTTATCTATTGCGTATCTTGACAACATTAGGGGTTGCCATGGAATCCCTCCATTCTTATGTAAGTAAATGCAGGGAACTGGGTGAACCAAGCTCCATTCTTTCCTACCACCACTTGAGCTTGCATGCTCAATCTTTTTTCTCTGTCCTCTTCCACTATTTGGACCAGATGCATAATAAAGTAGTCATTATTAAGTTTCTTGTAGTGTTGGAGGGATGCCCTCCTCTCTAGTTGTGGATAATGATTCTAGATGTTTCCATCTCCAAGATTAAGGCCAACCCTGCCAACTATTTGTAAACCATCAAATGTTTCTTAGGTTGCACATGCATACTCTACGTATGAGGACATATGAAACATGTTTGTCTTTCCTCCAAGCTTCTTCATGCCTTCATCAATGTTGTCACTGATTAGCTTTGCTCATTGTGGTACTTGATTGGTGGATTCTACCATCCTCATGAGGCCATACATCCAGTCCCCAAAATAGCCTGCATTCGGTCTCCCCCTCATCCGACTAAACATGACCATCATGTATTGGTACTCCGGGGCAAAGTCAAATTTGTACATGTGCACTAGTAATTTGGTTGATGCTCTGTATGTACTTGTTATCAATCAGATATGCACCCTATGCTAAGCTATGGACTTAGCTATCTATTGACACATGGGAACACTCTGAGGCCTATGGGTTGCCTAAACATGGAGTGAACCTCCAAAGTGAGCTAGTTCTCCTAATGATTTTTTCTAATCTAAATGATTTGTAGAGGGAAAAGGTGAGAGGATGAACTAAAATGAAATTCCAACTTAAATAGAATATGCTCTTGATTTCTAACCTATCTAAATACTTCCACTCACAAATAGCTCCTTAAACATGAACTCTCACAACCTCACTTAAATCATATGATTCAAAAATGATTTATATGAAGGTTCAATTTGAACACAACATGTAGCCAAGAACATATGAACTATCTGCATGCAATTTTATAGTAATGAGACATAACAAAGGACATCATATTGGTCATAATGAAACATCAGATCAAAAGCTACAAATATGAAAGCAAAAGAAGAGAAATAGGAATGCTCTGTTGTATTGAACTGAAAGGAGTACATAAAAATCTAACAAAAATTAAGTCAAAAATGTTTACAAACTCTCTGCAGGTGGACAAGAGCGAAGAAACAATGATCTCAACTCCCCAAGAAAGAGCTAGCTTTCTCTAATATATGCATGCAGAATGATCTCCCTAGAAAAGCTGGGAAAAAGCTCCTAAAAATAGTTGTCCTGATCCATTTTCGAGCTCCATAAAAAAGCCTAGAAAACTACAACCAAACTATCTCCAAATTGAAGAAAGAAACTGCCAAAAAGCCCTCCATGGTGGTCCCACCAGAAAATATGCTTTATATGCTCAATAAAGACTCCATTTTTGTCCATATCTACCTAAAAGAAAGCAAACTCAAAAAAACAAGATATTGTTTGCTTTACTTGTTTTAACTGCATAAATAATGAATATTTTAAAGTAATTTATAGAATATTGCTTAAAATATCATTTTACAATGATTTGCAATTTTGTCCTTTTCCTGATTTGATTCTGATTTGATTTTTGCAAAAATTACAAAGCTTTTGATAATCTTGCCAAGTATAGGCATATACAAGCATATGATTTTCTATAAAAATCATAAAATATGTGAAGGCATAATATGGTTTTGCAAAAATAAAAGCCTATATGACTTGACCTCTATTATATCTGCAAATAGCTTCTAAGGCATATGGCCTATGTGTTCATTTTCAAAGGTAATCAGATAAGTTTTAAAGGGCATAATGCCTAGGCATTAAATGTGCGAAGGACCTAAGGCATTGGACAACCTAAGTCATATGACTAGGCACTCATATGGTGGACAAAAGACCACGACGACATTAGTTATGCATATGTAAATGAAAATTCAATGTGATTAAAATCACATTCAGTCTTAGGGCTTCTTGAAACCCTAAAGCGAAACATGGAGGCCCTAAACTTTCGTATTCATTTTACACTTTCATTTTTAGGGTTTTTTGGCTCTGCTACCCAACTGCCATGGGGTAAGAAAAACCTTCAGTCTCTCTGCTATCTCAATGCAACATTCATGGACTCCTCTACAAATTTTGACAAGAAATGAGAGGTAAGTCCCTTTGTGACATATTTGGTCCATTTTTCTCCTTTTCTAAAGACAAAACTTTGGCATTCTCAACCGCAGCTGTGCTACATTTCTCTAATCCATCTCTTTGTTTATTCTCTGTTATTACTTTCCTCTGTGCGGGCCACTATTGAGGCACTGCTAAAGCTTTATATCAAGAGTATTTGAGTATATTCCTCTACAAAAAATGATGGTAAGTGTTTTTCCCCTTCAGGTTTTGTAAAGGCTTCTACATCATATTTCTTATACATTATCCTGGTTTGTCTGAATGCAACAAAATTAGTCTTCATCCATCTTCAAGCTATGCATTCTTCCTTTGATTTCTTCATTGTCTGAAGCATTGTTAGCTTACATGGCCGCAATCTAGCCTATATTCCTGAGTGTTTCTTCATGACAAGCCACGATCTAAGCATATGTTTACTTGCATTTTCCTTCCTATTTGGGTTTGAATCTTTCATATTTCTTCAATGTCTATGATTTCTATTTGAAACCCAAATGAGTTCATACTACTCTGATCAAAAACTCACAATCTTGCTGCAACTTCAATAGTCATAATTTAAATGAGTTTTTGTTATGTTGCTCCTTATCTAAGTATTGGGCCGCGGTCTCTATTTATGCCTTCATCATTTCTGGGGCATTCTAACACCCTTATGGCTCGAACCCTTTCATTTCCTCCAATATTTATTCTTTCTCCATGCAATATGATGAGGGTTAGATATTTTGTGAAGAAAACATATTCCTAACTGTGTCTATGATGACTCATAATACCATTTATCTTGCATTTTGTGATGTAAACATACATATTGTAACTTTCTTGTAGATGCGGTTGTTTCCCAGTTGTTAAACTGCTATTCCAGCATATCATTTACCTTTATTTGATGAGATAAAATATTGTAGTTCAATTTTTGTTGCTTTGTGTAACCTAGGTGCAATGATATCATTCATGTCACTCTCTTGCACCACCTGTAAATGAAAATGGGACCTCATCCTTTTGGCAATGGCATGAACACAAACTTGGTTTTCTCCTTTTCCTGTATAATAACATTACACATGGCAGTGACTGAATAATGTCTGATTTTTATTTCTGTAGCAACATTATGGACAATTATCTCCATCTTATTGATTTCTCCTTAACATTTTATGATGATGACATTCATGTGCTTTCTTCTCTTCTATACCACTATATCTTATGGACATTTTGTGTGACATTTGTATAATGTATTTCTTACTTAGACTGAGTTATCATCATATTATGAACACAGTTACTCTACATAACTTCCTCTAGATGGCTTTTATGTTGTCCCATAGTTAATCATGAAGGTTGTATGGCTCTCCATCTTTATGTGCTATCTCTTTAAACAAACATCACTTAACATGTTCGCTTGTAGCTCCATATGTCATTAAAGTTCCATTTCTTTTACCATGATAAAGTTAACAAAAACTTTCACCTTATGATTGTGTCATATGACTCTGTATCATTTGATGATTTCTGCATTCAGCACTGTGGCTATTTGTTCACTCATTCCATATATGATTGGTATGTTCCGCATTGAATCAGTGACATGGCTTATTTACATGTTCTTGAGCTCTTTGCATTCTCTAAATATTGTATCTGTAATTCACATTGTTTTGAACTTGTTTTGAATTGCATAATACTATTACTCTAGTTTAATGTCATCTTTCAAACACTATTAAATCTTCCTTTCATGGCTCCTGCAACAGTACTTGTAACTTATGACCCTCTTTTCAAACCATAAAGTTATCATGACATTTATATCGTATTGTGGCTAATGAGATACTATACTATATTATGGCACTTATACTACATTAAATAATAACCACTAATGATTAATACTTGTTTCATTGTTGTCCACCTATCATTTTGGTGAGAGCCTTTTATGAACATGTTTATGATGCATCCTTCATGTTGGCATTGGATATTACATTCCTTGATCAACACAAGATTGATGTCCATCTTCATGTGAACATTTATAGGCTACACTCTATCATTTTCTTTATTTGGACTATTCTTCATATGTAATGTCAATTCCACACACTATTGATCTATCTTGGACAAGTTCACTACACATACATAGTTGTCACTTCATCTCTTGAACTGATGATCATAGATGGGGCAATGAAATTGGAATTCATGCACTCACTTGATGAGATGCTCTTCAACTAACTATGAATATGCATTTCAATTCTATTCCCCTTGAGGTTCAGGGGCAGCATGCTGGGCTCAACCCTTGTTGGAGCCCACTTTACACCACATGCTGAAATGGTCTTCAAAAACAACAACATGATTTCACCTATACCTGCACAGGAAACAAACTTGTTAGTTTAAATCAGTGAAGCTCAATTATTGTTTCTCTTTCAGTCTCTCTTGCATGTGAATGATTTGTATCTGATTTAGTGCACCATAGGCAATGTATTATGCCTTTGTTGATAGGCACATAGGGAACTCATAACCGAAGCTCTAACAAATCTCTTCCAATCCTGTGGGTTCTTATGAAGATTTAGAGCAAGGATGGAAAGCAACCTCAAAAACCAAAGGCATTAAATAGGCAATGATGGATATGTTCCTCCCCTTTCTTATTTCTAGATGCATAGTATATTTCCTATGTTTGTACTAGTTCAGCTATTCCCATGAAGCATTAAATTATGAACTAAATCTCTTTCCTCTGTTATAATAATGCATCATAACTGAATCTTTCAAGCACTCCAACTATGTAAAACAATATAACAGGAAAATCTTAAAAACTTTCTTATCTAAAATGAACTGAATGCACTCTAGCTCTACCAATTTGAGCTGTAGAGAAATTTGGTAATAGTACTGTCACTATCTCTCCATGAGAACATGATTTTCCTACAATCCTTATAACTTCCGTCCTATTATTTCTCTAGGGCTCCCAGGTTGATCTTGTATAGATTAGGTCCTGATGGCAAAATTGAATGCAGAGGTAATGCCCGCGACTGAAAAATCCACATACATCTGACCATGTTTCTCCACCCTTCTAGTGTGGATATTGTAATTATTGGCACATTCTACTACCATCTTGATGGCCTCTGTCACATATGGGAACCCCCCAACATGCCACCTGCTTGAATTATATATGTTGATAAGTAGGGGCATTCCACTGCCCTTCTCTGATTTGGTTGTCCATGCATTTAGATCAGTGTTCCCTAGTTGCATATCTCATATTTGACCATATATGAAAGTTGACCCATGGGTTGTATGCACATAGGCATCAAGAACTCGGTATTTGACCTGTTCTTACAGACCTCCATTGTATCCTGCATTGAAGACTACATATGTCTGAACCTAACATGCATTTTAGGGGTTTAGATCTAACCATTTTCATGGGTATCACGATGTTTTACATTTTACAAAGCATATATAAATATCATCATAAGAATTTACCTTAGTTAAAACCATTTACCTATTTACTATTTGGAAATGATAAAACAAGGGTTTCATTCGTTACATACCTAATTTTCACACTTTAAATCTAATTAATTGAGATCAGGATATGCAGACCCACTATTCAATCACACTTTTCTGTTTGTTGTCCAATGTGCACACCATTTTGTTAAGGTTGTAGATTACTGTAATGGCGGTCTTAATCGTGCAGGAGCTCTGTAATTTCTCGCTGAATGTTTGATAAGTGTAAAAATGAGCATAAGCCACCTATTTTAACGTTAACATTGATAAATTAGGGCATAATCAATGCTAGACCATTTGTGTCCATGGATACACATATCAAGTCCTTAAGATTACAATAGGTGGCGCCATGTGGTTTGAAATTTTGAATGTCTACCTACCGTTAAATGACATTTAATATGGGATTTGCATGTTTGAAAATGTCAGGGTACTTAAACAACACACATGCTCTATTGGAATATGATGTCATCATCACATTGGTCAACGTTGACCAGAGGTAAGAAGCGGGTCATGTAGACCTAAAGGTATTTACTTCCATTTGGATATCAAGATACTATGATATGCCGATATGGACAGGTCAACGTGCCACATGGCATTCTTCTATTAGTTTATGGAAATCTACGTGTTATGGGTCTCAAGAGCGGATATGCGAATATTAAGAAATATCCAGGTACTTAGTTATGCGGAGTATCCCCCCTTTTAAATCCATAGATGAGGGTGATGTCACCATTTAGAATGATGTTCTAGAATGGTGATAATGTGACATCATCATCATATTAGAGAAATTCAGGGTGCTAAGTTAATGTCTGGATATTGAGATTTATCGATATATTGCATTAGGTTAGGATATTAACGAATATTCAGGACCTTAAGGCATGTGATGACCTTCCGATGCTGAGTGTTTGGGTGACGTCATCCTCCTATTAGGGTTTCTTTAGAATAAGTTGAGATGATGTCATCATCATGTTAATGAATATTCGCATGTTAAGCTAATGTGCAGTCACTCACTGTTTATAGTTATGTTCAATCTCAGGGTATCTGAATGACATCATCATCAAATTGTTACTTCCTTACAACAGTATTGAATGACGTCACTAGGATGTTAGTTAATATACAGGATATTAAGAAATTTGTTGATGTCCAATTTTATCATTATATTTTGTCAAGTTTGCATATTAACCAATGTCCGCATATTGAGTTTAATGTGCACCCTAGCAAAAAATCCATGCATTTTGATGGTCTATTGCATCTTGGGCTAAAATTTGATGTCTGCATATTTGTGAGTGTGCAAACATTAAATTTTCCTTTGTTGAAATCTGTGATTGGGATATTGGTGAATATCCGAGTATTTGGGGAATGTGATGATATCCTTGTGACTGTTTGACCAAACTTTGACCAAGCATAACTTCTTAATCCTAGGGAATTATGGGGTGATTCAAAAGGCAAACCTGCTTGAAATTTTGCACTCTTTCAGCTGGCAAGGTTTATGATAGCAGATTTTAACTTGGAATTTGGACCTATATCAGGATATCCTGATATGCATAGAATATTACCCTGATATGCATCTGATACTAATTTTACCATACCGCCCAAAGAAAGGGACAAGCAAGCAAGCGAAAAGTTGGGCCCCTATTTTGCTGAGGCAAAATGGGGTGTGTTGTGTAATATGTTGTTATTATCGATTGTTTTGATCTTTAGGTTAAACCTTTTCTTTTATGTCGAAGAGCATTAAGTGAGATGTGGTAATTAATACTAAACCATCATTTTCTCTTGTGGACTTATAACTTACAATGTCCTTGATGGATAAAAGGAGAAGTTATTCAAAATATGTAGTGGTCTTAAAGAGCCATATGGAGGAAAAAATTTCTAATCTTTTTTCTATAAAATATTTAAGATTTAACTTAAGATAGTTTAATATAATGTTTCAATATTATTTCAATACATTATCTTAGTTTATTAGTATTGGTTCAATATAATGTAGTAGATCAATTGACTCATACATAATAGTGATAGCACTACAGTAGAAGAATGAAGGAACTCATTATTGACAAAGATTAAAATTATAACTACAAGCAGAGGACTACATAGTCCACTCACAACCTTCATGCCACAACTTGTGATAACCATAATGATATGCATGACTATGAGTCTAGGATTGCATGGTCCTTTCATGACCTCTATGCCATAAGTCAAAAATAATAACAATACATGTGAATAAATAATCTCAAGCCTTGTGGCCAATGAACAATTCGAGCTCAAGGATCAACGAATCCATAACATAACTAGGTCGTAGCTATTATAAAGGATAATATAAATTCAAAACTATTAATAACATAAATATAACTAGAGATAGAACTAAGCAATGATAATACCAATTGATATAGCCAAAATAAAGTATAGTCTACTACATAACTATTGTGTATTTGCTAGACAAAATTTTATAGAAATGTTATTGTATAGATTGAACAACTAGGATTTTCATACTTGTAGGTTCTCCCTATGAGTTTCTTATTCTTCACACCATTTTAGTTCCATTCTAAGTTACATGACACTACTAGGATTTTATTCCCCCTCATTTATGAAACAAAAGAATAATTTCAAATATTAACACCTTCTAGAATGCATCTCCCCTATCTTTTCTTAGTTGTAGCCAAAGGAAGGAGATAAAGAATGTTTAGAATGCCAACTTTTCTTTTACTTATTTCCCCCACTACCATAGACTATTCTAGGCCTCCACCATTGGATATGTGCATTAATGGCCCCATATTCCAATTCGATAGTGGTTACAACACACATGAGCATAAAAATAAGAAAAAATAATAATATTTTTTAGAAAACCAATATCAATAATAAATTTGAAAGAAGATCATGCTATAAAACAATGTTATATTATGTAATCGAATAAACTATAATGATACTACACTTACAAGCATCTACACAACAATTAAATCATAACTTTTATTATAATATTGAAATAATAACAACATTAGTAATAATAATTGACTAACAAAATAACTATTGTGACTCTTTTGAGAACAATTGATAGGTGTCCTAGTCATTCATCATGCATCATGTATACAATTACCAACTTTCATAGGTGTGCATGTGGTTCTTGATTAATTTGATTCAACTATTTACTTGTTATTTATCATCATCTCCTAGATGATACTCTCCCTCCCCATGTGGGTGGATAAAAGGTTATCCTACATCCACCTCGTATACAACCAGATAGTAGCTATTTTTTTAGGTAAATAAATCATGATCATAATTTAGGTAAATTGCAACTACCTATAATCAATTTCCATATCATGAATATTTTGTCAAGATAAATAAAGTATCATTATCTCACTATAATGTATTAGAAAATGGAATAATAAATATTAAATCCACACATTAACATGTTCTATAAAAATACCAAAAATGGGGTGTGACTTCCTTCCCTATTAGAAAAATTCATTCTCTCTATGGTTGATTTAACATGATAATTAAATTATATTTTGAAACATTAAATGTCTAAATCTATTGTACAAAATATAAGGATAAGTCTCATGAAACTCCTCATGGTCCTCCCAGGTGGCACTAACCTCTCAATATTAGCCCCACTAGACCTTGTTGGGATAAGTTGTCATTAACTTTGCAATCCTAACCAATTTCATGTGTCTCTAAAGTTCTTAAAAAGTGTTCCCCAACACATAGGAACTTGAGAGATAAAATAAATATTTAATTATAGCACTATTACATGTTGATAACTCCTATGAAGTAGAACCCAACTTGGGTACCCACTTTGGAAGTGGAGTTCATGGTGACTTGTAGTTAACTCTTTAATGTCTATCTTGACTTGTTGATAACTCCTAGGAAGTGGGATTTAATTTGGGCACTCACTTTGGAGGTGTTTCCAATGAAGACTAGGAGTTTGCTTTTTTGTGTGTATCAATGAATAATATTGATACACTTTGCATGAACATGATGTAGCAGTTAACAACGAAGTTAGAGATGCATGATAATTGCATGAACATGATGTAGAAATTAACAATGGAGTTAGAGATGCATGATAATTGCATGAATATGATGTGGCAATTAGCAGTGGAGTTAGAGATGCATTATATTTACATATTGTTTGCATGAGCTCATAAAATCTTGCATGGACTTGCATGTTGTTGCATGTCACTTTTATGAGTTTGCATGTGTTGCATGTCATTGCATGTAACTTATATGAACTTGCACATGCTTGCATGTTTCTTGCATGGACTTGCATGTTGTTGCATGTCACTTATATGGACTTGCATGTTGTTGTATGTCACTTATATGGACTTACATGTACTTTCATGTTACTGCATGTCACCTGCATGTGCTTGCGTGTTGTTGCATGTTGTTGCATGTTAGTTGCATGTATTTGCATGTTATATGTATGTACTTATATGGTGTTGCATGTATCTTCCATGACACTCTAACTCAGGATTAGTTTTGGATAACTCTTGCATGGTGCTATAGGTGGTTGCATGACTCTTGCATATTACAGAATAGGTTGTTACAAAATAATATTGGGGACATCAACGATGCATTTTGTTTGCATGACACTGGTGTGTGTTGGTACTTTAGTGTTACTTCAATTGACTAAATCTGATTGGGAATTACTAGGCACTCATGGAGAGACTTTTAGTTCAACTATGTTGTTAGCACATAACACTTCAATTGACTGATTTTGAGTTTGACTTCTTGGACGCCCATGTTGAGACTTTCACTTGTTCTTTGTTATTGTCACATAACACTTTAGTTAACTAATTTTGATTGGGACTTTTTGGGTGCCCATGTTTGAGACTTTTAGTTAACAGTTGTTTTCTACTATGTAGCTTTTGAGTTTAATATATTGGGTACCTGGATTTGCATGAGGATTCCTCTCATGTTATTGGATACATTTTATTGTATGTTTGAGATCCATTGCTTCTATATAATGATGCCTTGAGTTGGTAGAAATATCATCATAGAAATTACAGGTTAATGACATGTATTTGAAATTGAAGGAGTAACAAAGCGCTGGCAAAATCCAGAGAAGATTTTAGTATTATTGTGAACTCATTTATAGGAATTAATACAAGCATAATCTCTTTGGATGTGAAGTATTTTTTTCTCACAGGGGTTTCTCCATGTAAATTTTGTGTCTACTTCTATCATACTTTTTCTTCTCTACTACATTGATTAAATTGGAGAAATACTATTACATCTAAATTGAAATTATTTTTTAGATTTACACATGCTTTTATTTCAAATTTGAAAACATTTAAAAGCTACATAACTACAACTTTATGATGTTCTTACCGCCTTTTTCCAACAGACCTTTACTGAGTCACTTATTTTTTATGCAAGTAGAGCTTACGAACCTCAAACACTTTAAGAGGCACTACCATTACCACTTCTGGGTCTAGAATCTATAAGGAGTTCCAGTCAAGAACATAAGAAAAATATGCAACATACGTTTTCTAATAGGTCACATGAAAGACATTATGCAATCAAGCAAGAGAAAGTGGCAATGCTAAACTATATGGAACTAGGTTAAGGACTTCCAATACTTCAAAAGGACTCACATATTTGGGTGCCAACTTAACTAATTTACCAAATTTAATTAAACTCTTATGTGGTTTGACTCTAAGAAGAACTTTGTATCCCACGAAAAATTGTCTTGCAGTTTGTTTTAGGTCCGCATAAATTTTCTACCTATCATTGACTTTGGAAAACCTCTTCCTTATCAATCTAACTTGCTCTTCCATTTCTACTAGCATGTCTAGCCCAATGCACACACCCTATCTTTCAATCTATCCCAACTGATGGTTGTTCTATATTTCTACAATGCAGTGCTTCAAATGGACCCATTTTCAAAGCAAAGTGATTAAGAATTATTATAAGCAAGCTCAACTAATGGTAGATAATCCTCCCACTTATAGTGTTGGTCCATGCAATATATTCATAATAAATGCTCCAACACTTTATTCACCCTTTTAGTTTGACTATTAGTCTTTGAGTGATAAGATTAACTAAAGTTCAATTAACTTCCCAGTGATGAAAATAAGGTATGCCAAAACCTCAAAGTCATCCATGCATCTCTATCTGAGAAAATATTTTCTACAAGTCCATGGAGTTTGAAGATCTCCTAAATGAATCTTCTTGTGAGGAATAGTGCACCATCTATCAAGTTTCTAGGAATAAAGTGAGCAACCTTAATGATCTTGTCTACTACTACCAAGATCATATCATGATAATTTTTGGACATTGGAAGTCCCTAGACAAAATACATACTAATTACTTGCCATTTCCATTCCATAATATCATGGGGATAGAGTAATCCTGCATGATGCATGTGATTATCCTTAACTCAATAACACTCTAAACACCTACCCACAAAGTTGGTTGCATCCTTTTTTAGTCCCTTCTAGAAATATAGTGATTTTAGATCAACCTTTAACTTAGTCACTCCTGGGTGACCTGAGTAAGATGCATAATGAGTTTCTCTTAGAACGAGTGTCCTCAAACCTCACTAGTTTGGAACATACATTCAATTTTTGTACTTCAATAACCCACTAGGATTGAATTGATACCCATCATATTGATAGTCTCATGGATTTTTAGAGAGGGATTTTCTAACTTGCTCATAAAATTCATCTCCATGAGAATGTTTTAGAACCTATTCTTGAAAGGTTGTTCTAATAGTAGTTATTGCAACAATGTGCCATCTCAAGCTAAAAGTATTAGCCACTCAATTTTCCTTTCCCTTGATATAATCGATGTCAAAATCGTAATTTGATAAGAACTCTAACCAATAATTTGGCATGCATTTCTATTAGGCTAAGTGAAAATATACTTGAATCACAAATTATTTATTTTTAATAAAAATAGCTTTCTCAACAAGTAATGCCTCCAATATTGTAGTTCATGCACAATCTTCGTAAGTTTTAGATTATGAGAGGTATAATTTATTTCATTTTGCTGGAGCTTTCTAGACTCATAGGTGACTACATTATCATTATGCATAAGTAAATCTCCCAATCCTTCTCTTGACACATTTGTGACAACCACAAATGACCCTCAAGATTTGGGACTTTGAGAATTAGAGCTAATGTTAATCTCTCCTTGAGGATTAAAAAATATTCCTCACACTTATCTGACCATACAAATGCTTAGCCCTCTCTTTGAAGCAACGTTATGGGGTTGGCTATTCTTGAAAAATGCAACAAAAACTTCTTATATTAGCTTTCCAAGTCCATGAAACTTAGCACTTCATGAACGTGTTTTGATGTAGGCTATTCCACAGTTTCTCTTATCTTTGCTAAATCAATAGATATCACTTCGATAGAGATAAAATGACCTAAATATTGTACCTCCTTTTGAGAGAATGCACATATGAATAATTTTCCATACAACTTATGTTCTCTTAGTTGTTACATTGCTAGCCTCAGATGATACAAATGCTCTTCCTCATTTCTTGAATATATAAATATATTGACTAGAAAGATGAGCGCAAACTTAACTAGGAAGTCTCTCAAAAAACTATTAATCGGATTCATGAATGTTGTCGTTGAATTACTTAATCCAAAAGTTAATATGATGAACTCATAATGGCCATACATTGTTTGAAAGGATGTCTTAGGAATATCTTCCTCCTTTATTCTCAATTGATGATACCCTTTTCTCAGATCAATCTTGGAGAAAATAGTTGCACCATGCATTTGATGAAAATGGTCATCAATGTAAGGTGATGGGTATCCATTTTTTACCATTACCTTATTGAGCATCTAATAATCTATACACAACTACAAGGTTCCATTCTTATTTGTAACAAAAACTACTAATGCACCCCAAGGAGACACACTAGGTCGGATCAATCATTTAGAGAGCAGTTTCTGTAACTAAACCTTTAACTCCATGAGCTTTGTTGTGGTTATTCTATATGGAGATTTGGATTGAGAATCTAATGTTAGAATTGTGTTGATTGAAAAATTAAATTCCCTACGAGGATGTAGTCTAGGTAGCTCTTCAGAGAAAACAATCTCAAAACTCTTGAAGGAAAGGATAATCCTTCCACGAAGGTTCCCTGATGTCTTCTAACTCATCCAAACTAATGGCATACATTTCACACCCCTTCCTTCTAGGTCTTTTAAGTTGCATAGATAAAATGTATCTCATCTTAACTTCTCACTTAACCCCTTGGATTTGAACATGGTTTCCCAAATCACCTTAGGCATTCAACTATTTTTGCAAAGGAATCTACTCTTGTCCTATGGTGCCAAAGCTAATTCATTCTCAGGATAACATTGTAAGAAACTAAGGGTGTGACATAAGGGTTCACTTTGGTGGAAAAAATGGGAAGTTTTAATTTATCTTCAAGTAGGCATTGCTCTACTCTAATCAAATCATCACTATGTACTCATAAAAATTAAACTATTCTAAATAAAATATTAAAGTCCACACTAATCTAACATCATGATGACAAATCCATAATAAATTATTCAAATCAAAGAGTATTAATATTAACAATACATGCATCAAGTGTGAGTGAGCTCACAAGTGAAATGGTGGACCTCACAAATTGATTCCTAACACCTTCATAAATTTAATGTTTGAAAATGACAATCCTAAAAATAAATCTATGTGGGGTCAATTGCACATGTTCTTGTCTCCATGATTGGCCAAAATTTAGTCGTATATGAAAAATGCATATATAATTTTATGTGGGGTCCTTTATACGTTCTTCTCACTCCATCTTTGGACAAAGTCTTCCTCTTGATCTACTTTTTTTTTACCATTTTTCTTTATTTGTTCATTTTCCTACCATTCCCTTCAATCCTTTATCCCATGTGTTTCTCTTTCATTTATATATTCTTGTCATTGGCCTTCAAAGCTCTTACCAATTAGTATTTGATATCTACCCATTATTTCTTTCTAGTTATATGAGAATTTTTTAATTTTGGGATGAAGTTGGAAAACACCTTGAACTCATTGCATATATTTTAGTGAATAGACAAATCCATTAAATATAAAAGAATTGTGAATGATAATTATTGATGGAAACAAAACAAAGGCATTTGATATTTTTTAGTCTACATATTATTGTTAAACAATGTTAATTTAGTTGAGAAATATTGTTTATCTCTTTCTTGAAGGAAAATCATAATAAAACTAAAACCTTTTGCATCAAATTTACCTACAAATTACATATTTTTATGTTATACTTATCTATGTATTCATTATATCTTTACATGAATGAAGATGCAATTCTTACTAAATATAATGGTTTTAATACTTGGAATTTGTGTAGACTTGATGGTATAGAGAAGTTTTGGTGGATTCCAAGAAAAAGTATAACTAAAAAAGACAATACCCATTTAAATATTGTTTCTTAGATGGTATCTCTAACTATAATATTTTTTAAAGTTTCTTGGAAAAAGATATCTACACTTATAAAATTTAATAAGGAAAAGATATTTTTTACTTTTTAATAAGAAAATGATGTTTTTTACTTATTATAATTTATAGATTTGTCTTCAACCAAAGAAGTTTGTAAAAAAGATATGTGTTTGTTCTACAATTTCATGTTTTCTTTCTCTTTACACAATAAAATTGTTGGCTTTTCTATTGTTGCCTTGGAATTTGATGTTCTAGTTTACAACTTTAAAATTTATTAGAATGTGTAGCTTGACTCACTCTATTCTTATATAAACATATATGTGACACTTTAAATTATTAGCAAATAGTAGATAAATATAATATAATATTTTAATTTATAGTATATATCATTTTATAATATTTGTTATAAAAATACATATTAATTTAGAATATTTTCAAAGACATAATGTAAATGATTTTCTTTTAAGATTATCTGGAATATTTTTTAATATCCATTTAGAAGCCTACTTTTAATTGTTATAGTAAATTTAATATTTTTGATTTGTGAATAAATTTTAAAAATTAAATTTACTTTTTAAAAATATACAAATGCTCTTCTTGAATAATCATCTATAAATGAAACATAATATTTAGACTTTGATAACAAAGAAACATTTACTAGACCAAATACATTAGAGTGAACATAATCCCATATGTCAAAAGATTTATGAGGACTAGAGTAAAAAGAAACACGATGTTGCTTTCCATAAATGCAATGTTCGCAAAATTCAAACTCAAGATTACAATCTTCAAGCCCTTCAACCAAGTTTTTGTTTTTCAAGGCTTTTAAGCCTTTTTCCCCTATGTGGTCAAGTCTATGATGCCACAACATGGTTTTCTCTGCTGGGAGTTGCACCTCCAAGGAATTCACACCTAGAGGAACATCATTCTCCTTCCCTACATGAGCAGCTTTGTTTGACTTTATAGAGACACAGTTACATTGAACAACAAGTGCATCCATCTTGAATAGAGTGCCTATGCATGCACCCTTTGTCATCACCATTGAACCTCTAGTCATTTTACAACCACCATTTGAGAAAGAAATTTACACACCAACATCATTCAACTTACTTACAGAAAGCAAATTTTGAGCCAGATCTGGTATATGCATTACATCATTGATTCCTTTTATTCTTCCATCAAGAAACTTAATTTTGACTCTTCCATGGCCAATAATTTCCAGGTGAGAATCATCGCCCAGATACACCCTTCCACCTTTGTATTCTTCATACTTCAAAAACCAATCTCTATGAGAGGTCATGTGAAAGGACGTACCTGAGTCAATCAGCCAAACATCATCCAATGCCTGAGTCACCAAGGCTGCAATGAAGGCATATGCTTCACTCTGAGAAGAATCATTATCAGAAGAATTCTTCTTCTTCTTCTTCTTCTTTTTCTCCTCTTTGCAATATTTTTGGATATGTCCAGACTACCCATAGTTCTAGCATTTCACCTTGGACTTTTTATCATGAGACTTTGATCTCCCCTCTAACTTGGATCTAGACTTCTTGTCTTTCTTCTTGCCTTTCTCCTTCGATATGCCTCTAATAGCAAGGGCCTCCTTAGCCATCTCAGAAGACTTCCTTCACATTTCTCTAATAGTAGCCAAGCACTTCACATTTCTCTAATAGTAGCCAAGCAACCACATCTTCCATCTTGAAAGTGGTTGTTGTACTCCCAATAGCTATTACTAGGTGATCCCATGAGTTAGGCAATGAACAAAACAGGAGCATGCAATGATCCTCGTCTTCAATTTTCACACCAACAGACGTCAACTGCACAATGATCATGTTAAATGTATTCAAATGATCTGCAATAGACGCTCCTTCCTCCATTTTCAAAGAGTATAACTTCTTCCTTAGCAATAACTTATTTACCAGAGATTTCCCTTGATAAATGTCACCAAGCTTCTTCCACAGAGTTTTTGCAGTCTTTTCTTCATGGACATTCAAGAGTACTGAATCAGCCAAGCACAGTCTGATTAGATTCTTGGCCTTACGGTCCATTGCATCCCAATCATCTTGTGAGGTTGCTGATAATTTGGTAGAGGACACTACAGTCCACAACTCTCTATCCATGAGTAAATCTTCCATTTTGAGTTTCCACAACTCAAAATTGCCACTGTTAAATTTCTAAATCTCTATTCTTCCAGATGTGCTTGCCATCTTAAATCTGCAATCAAATTTCAAATCAATTTCTTTGCAAAACTCCTACTCAACAAAATCAGCACAAAAAATCTGACTCACCCACAAGGATAACACAACTAGCCAGACTCTGATACCACTTGTAAGGAAAGCAAAGTGCGAAACGCCTTCCTAATGCTAATTTTTAGAAGAGAAATGCAAATAGTACTTTCAATTTCCAATTACAGTTCATTAAAGATGCACATAAATCAGAATAATAGAGTAGACAAATTAAACAACACACAGAATTGAACACCAAGTTTATGTGGGAAAACCCTTACAGGAGAAAAATCCACACACCAAGCAAAATCACTTTGTATTACAATAAATGAAGTTTACATACAAAGTTACAAAATTATGCTACCAGATGTTAATTCACACAACATCAACTTCGGTAGTAGAACATTTCTCTAATCAACCTCATTCTTCCAATCGAACAACTATATCTTTTACTTTTAGAATGTTACAATGTTCTCTTTACTGTATTCACATTACAGACCTATTCCAACCATTTTACATTCCATACTATACCAGAAACCAATCGATACAGCTCCTGTAGGAAATGGTCACAATTCATTTTAACTATCAGAGACACGTCGAAGCCATCAAAGAGACTTCATTCAAGCTCTTCCCAAATCCTCAAAGTCTCATTATTGTCCACACTATTCACCAACACTTCACATTCAAGCTTTGACCACGGTGCTTACTACCTAAGTGGCATTCGACATACACTACATTAGGCTATCAAGGAGACTCAAGATAGTCTCACCAATGGCACTAGGTCAAGTTGATGGAAAGTCAATCCTTTGTATTAGTTCTTGAAGGGACAACTTGGAGACTCCCATCGAAGTACTCAACTCCTGCCGATATGAACATTCTCTATCATTCTCCTGCTTAGAACCGACCGGGTCCCACAAAGTTCAACCTATCGCCATATTGATGAGACAATATATTGACTCGCATCGATATAAGGATGTCACTCTGATGAAGGTCACAATGCTTCATGTGGTCCCCACTACCATGTCATTGCCAACTCCCACAATGGTATTGACTCATCGAAGGGGTTGCTTCCAATGTCTCAACAATAACACAATGTCTCTTCGATGAAGAGATAACACCAATGTAGAGAGCTTATTGGACCATCGAGAGGACTATGGAGAAGGTCCCACTGAAAGTGATCCGTCAAGCTGATAAAGGAATAAACCCATAACACTACCGATGGAATATCAAGCCAGTAATTTGAGGCACATTTTCCAACATCAGATAGAGATATGTAGCATAGCCTTTATAGCCAATGATGGAGATGCATCCTTTTGCTCAATGGGGCATGGATTTTATAGGAGTTATCAATCCACCATCATCACCTGGGCAAACGTTATATGTTTTAATTGTTACTAACTATTGCACTATGTGGACTAAAGCGATGAGTAGCAAAACATGTACATCTAAATATGTAATCAAGTTCTTAGAGGACAACATCATCACCAGGTTCAAAGTTCCTTTTGCACTGTGTTGGGTGAATATTTTGTCAACTAACTGAAATCAAGCAGTAACTAACTAGATGTACTTACACTAAAACTAGCCATAGGGTGTTTCCATATCATCTATTTCTCTTTTTTCAGAAAAGATGTTTACAAATCACAATACAAAGCTTGTCATACAATCACTAAAAATTACTATCTTGGAGCAATAATAGCCAAAATGTATTTGAGTTACAAAAGAATAACTAAAATAATACCAGCATGTTTGATTCACGAAGAAACCCACGAAAACACAAAGTTTTCCGTTGCTTCTTATGCTAAATGAAAGTAAGGATTCTGAAATAGAGTGCAGCTGAAAGTCTTCACTATATGTTGAGATATGATAAACTAGTCATGGAAACCAACTTACAACTCAAAGTCTTCAATTTATTTTGAATTCACAAACATAACACAATTTCCACAAATGATATTGTAGCTCAAAGTCTATGAAAATCAGATTTGAAATATATCTTTAATCACTTGATATATATGCTCACACTCCAACCACTTATCAAAGATAATGCAACAGAAAAGACGTAAGAATAATTCTATCACATAACAAATTTGATCCAAGACAAAGATTAGATGCTAACTTTCTTTTCTTGTATTGATAATTGCTTGAAAATTGTTTTACAACAATAAGTACAAAGTCTCAAATTACTTTTCAAATTAGCAGTGCTTCGCTTCAAAAGATTAAAGATAACATTTACAAAAGAGGCCCTCTTTATTTATAATGAGAGACCATGAGCAAAAATAGGAAAAGTAAAACTAACTATGACTTATTCAACAATAAGAGTCCTCATTGATTTAGGACTTTCCTTGTTTCTACATGTAATTACATATTTGAAAAGTACATGTAGATATGTCCAAAACTAAATACAAAAAGCATAAAAGAAATGTTTAGAAAATAATCCAAGGCATGATCAACTGATCAACTCCCACCACCGTCCTTCTTCATGAATTCTTTGTACATTGTCAGGACCTCTTGCATTTCAATGCTATCTGGTCTAGAAGTGTTCTCTGAAATAGCACGAGCCCTAGTTATTGAGTCCTTCACATTGGTAGCTTCCTTCTCATACCTCCCCAAATCTATCTTAAGATTATCTAGAGTCAGCTGATAATCCAACAACTTATCCATAGAAGTCACTAAAAAATTTTGTTCCTCAAATTCTTTTTGAAACATGCTATTGAATTCTTGCACCATTTCCTCTGCAAAAAGAAACTTATGATCATCATCTACTAACTTGCATGGGAGTTCTTCAATCTTGTTGAAAAGATTAACATCATCATCTTCACTAACTTCCAAGTGCTCTGCAAGTCTTTGATTAAATCTTTTAGAACATTGATTCGGTGAATCAAAGTCTCTTTAGTTTCAACATATGATTCATGATTGGAAATGATCCCAATCCCTATCAATGTTTTCAATTTCAACTTCTTCATTTTCACCCACTCTTCTAGACTTTCATCCATGTCTTTGAGTTCTTGAGACAACATATTAACTAACTCATCCAATTTGGCCCTTACCATTTCCATTTTATTTCTTCTTTCCACAAAAGTTATCAGAAGAAGTGTACCTTGCACAATCATTCTTTCTAGAAATTCCCTGACCACTCTCCCCCTTGCATGTATCTTCTCAACCTTTTGAATGACAAAATCTTCAACAGTGATAGCCACAGGTTCTATTGATTTAGAGGACAAATTAATTTTCCATAGCACTGTAGTCAACTGTTCCACTTTGGCCTTGTACTGATCCTTCATCTTTTTCTCATGATCAAACTTTACAATTAGAGAATTCAAAGTTGATTGAACATTAGCTTTTGCACTCTCATTTGTGATCTTTCCTAGGTCAATTCTTGATATTGAATAGTTATTCATATTAAACTCCTTAATAATTACATTAGGTGGAGGTTGAGCTATCTCTACATATTTATGACCCTTGTCTTCAAGTAGCTTGGAGAGAGTCTTCAGCTTCTTCTTGGTCTTGGCCTTTATAGGTGTTAATTTCTCAAAGTCAAAGTCATCTGGGGAGATGGCTTGCTTCTTTCTCTTTGGGGTAATTGATGAAAGCCATGGAGGAATTATTGACACATTTGTATCCAAATTAGAACCCATATTTGGTGTAAAAGGAGCTGCACCACACAAGTTGAAGTTACAATTGGGGAAGTATTTGTAAAAATGGCATCAGGTACATCAACACTTGTATTTCACTCAAAACCAGTCACAAGCTATTCAAAATCAGTTTGAGTGTCCATATCAAATGAAGGTGAGGATAGACTAGGTAAAGAAGATGAAGAACCAAAAATGGTTTCCAAATTTTGCTTGAGACCATCAAAAGTGACCTTGGATGGGGATGGATGCAAAGACAGAAGAGAATCAGAAGACTAAATATTTATTGGAATAATTAGGGTGACTAAGGCAATGGGCATAGAAGGAGACACTAAGAAAGTATTCAAAGGAGAAGAAACATGTGTTTGTTGTGGAATGTCACCTTGAGGAGACATTGTGGGTCCTCCATGTTGTTCCTATTCTTCTTCTTGTTCAACTTCTTGTTTGTTCTCTTCTCTTTACTATGAAGATATCTCTTCAATAGCTGGCTCCTCAGTAGCCTATTCTTCAGTAGCTATCTCTTCAGTAGTCATCTCTTCTTTAGTTAACTTAGCTTTACCACCCTTAGACACAAATTTGATCTTAGGCTTGGTAGCCTTGCTAGAACTAGGTGCATCACTTTTGTTTTTTGTCCTTAGCTCAACCTTCTTACTTGTTTGCTCTTTGGTTTCTTCTTTATATCCAGTTGTAAAATATTTCAACTAAATTCCTTTACCTTCCAGCCATACATTTGTGTTTACCAAGATGGGTTGAAATCTTTTCCTGATTGAAGTGACTTCTTTCTTTGACCATTGAATAATAGGCAAAGAAGAACCTTCAATATTCTCACTGACATAAGAAGGGTCCAGAATGTTGCCATCATCTACCATATCTTCTAGAATGTCTACTAACTCCAAATCTTTAACTTGACTTAAAGTCAACCAGCAGTAGTCCATCTCTCTGATGTCTTCTTCTGTCCTTAGATTAGCTGAGACATCCTCTACCATAGGCACATGAGACAAAGATTTATTCTTCATTTTATCTTTAACCCTTCTGTAGTCAAAGATAACCCTTCTCTTGAAATGCTTCATAGTAACAAGTTACATTTTAGATTCAATGGCTTTAGTCTTAGTAGAGGTATGAATGGAATACCTACCATTCTCGACTGGGAACTTGAAACTAGGTTTCTTCACCTCCATTTGTTTATTATGCACAACAATGATCTATCAGTATAATTCTATTAACACAACCTTGTCACTTGGATACCTTGGTAACATATAGGGATAACCTTGGAAATACCCAACTCTTAGGTAAGTGAAAGTAGGAAATTACAGATACAAACAACGAAATATATTCACTACTGCCTAAGCTTCATCTAAAACTCTCTTTTGTTCTAATTGTGTATCAAAAAAATACATGAAAACAACAAAGAATCATTCACCCTTCTGAAATTATGAATAGCTCCCTTATGAGTCAATTGAGGATAATATTGATACGCTGGCACCACCCTCTGATCTCCCTCTAATGATAGACCTGAAAAACTCCTCATGGAGGTAGCAACATAAACAAGATAAGATGTCACATAAAACTTGGAAGTAGTGGACACCTTAGTTAACTGCTCATGAATGGCATTGTTGGTCTATTCACCCCATAATATCTTTTGATTTCCCTTCAATATTACCTTGATGTAGAGGTACATCCACTCATGAAAAGTGGAAGGTGTAGAAAGTCCCCTTACTCTGCTGAGAAGAGTAATCAAATTACTGATTTCTTCAACGAAATCACTCCTAGGAAAGCTTTTAGGCCATCTCGAGTGATTTGGCCTTGTTGACTTTAGCCATTTGGTATATATTACCTTCTTTTCTACCTCAAGATCCTTATCATATTCTTTCTAAGAATAATCAGGATCAATCTCTGCACAGGTGTTAAAACTAGGACACATGAAGACTTTATCCAAGAACTATGATCACATTCCCGTTGGCATCAGTAACACTCTTGTTATCTTTGTTGTAGTGTGCTGCCACTTGAAGTACAAACTCAAGATTATGTGCGGCAATAGGGAAAGCAGCGACCAAGTGAATGTTGCTCTCTACAATCTATTTCATAAAGTGATTGAGGGGTTGTTGTTTCATTCTCTCCACAAACTCGACCATGTCCACATGACCAATTTCAGTGTCTTTGATCTCATCCACATTGGATGTCACAAATATCACAAGAAACACTCCCTGATACTTATACTTCATGACTTTTGTTTTCCTTGGTGATGGATATGTCATCTGAATCACAAGTGTCTTTGTCAAAAGATGGACCTCAGAGGACATGAAGAAGAAACTACAACATAAGATTCATGATTTTGTAGTATTAGGAAAAATGGCAATAGGAAATTGCAATGATGGAAATTATGTTCAAAAGCATGAGATTAGCGGGACTAGAGAGCGATGGAGGCGAGAAATAGAGCGAAAGTGGGCAATGGTTGATAAAAGGAAAAATTTCCCAAAGTTGGAGAAATTTGGGTGAGTGATGTAATGGCAGTGAAATTTGTCGCCTCTACATGTGGAGGGAATTGCTTTTGTGCAAGGGCGGTGAATTTTTCCGCCTTTGCATCTTGGGTAAGACTTGCAAGTGTTCAAGTGGAAAAAATTCATGTTTTTGCTTATGATACTTTGGTAAATTTTATGTATGGATGACATTTTTTGTCGCCCCTACATCATTGGTAAAATCCTTAAGTCTTGGCATGGGAAGCAAAAAAACACCGCCCTGCATCTCATAAAAAGGGGTAAAGTTCTAACAGAGTAACATTATGCTGGGGTGGCATAAAATACCACCCATGCATATGTGGTAAATCTAAGTCTTTCTAGCATCGGCGATGAAATTTGCTGCCTATGCTGTGAAGGGTAAATACTATCCTGATTGTAAGGTCGACGTTTTTCGCCGCCCTTACAACAAGGGTAAATATGAGTAAGGGGACAAGCAGTGAAAATCACCACCCATGCCCCAAAAGAAAGAATGAAGTATAATCATTCAACCAAAGACTGAAAGATGAATGGTGAATGAAGGAAGCGGTGAAAATTTTTGCCATTATAGGGAAACGACATGGTTTTACGCAACAAGGGAAACTTCACAACATGAAAGACATGAAACCTTAAGTAGAGGAACATAAAAACTAGGGTTCGAACTAGTTGACATAGGAAAACAAATAAAATATTACAATAACACATAATAGAAAACATAAACCCTAGCTCGAAACAAAGAAAGAAACAGGGAAGAAAGATGAACTTACCTAGATGAAAGAAAATGATGAAACCCTAGGTTTGAATCCAAGAAAATCCAATCTGTTGTGTGTGTTTTGAAGTCCAAAGGTTCTCCTGGGATGTAGAATGTCCACAGAGGTAGGAAGAAAAATAAATAATAAAAATAAAAGCCTCAAAACCATTTAAATCGCCAAAACAAGATAACTTAAAAGTGCATTAATTACACCAAGCTAATTGGAAGTTGCTCGGGTGGTGAAATTCACTGCCCCGACAACTATAAAGGGGAAAACTTGCATTGGCATCAAATTTTTCCGCCCTTACATGAGACAAAGAAACTAACATGCATTGGCAGTGAAATTTGCCACCCTTGCAT
This sequence comes from Cunninghamia lanceolata, assembly GCA_027924645.1. Classification (NCBI taxonomy): domain Eukaryota; kingdom Viridiplantae; phylum Streptophyta; class Pinopsida; order Cupressales; family Cupressaceae; genus Cunninghamia; species Cunninghamia lanceolata. Next base: position 927,820 of record BSBN01001418.1, on the reverse strand, counting down.
GTCAATAAAAAATTTCTAACTCTAGAAAAGCATCAAACTTGAAATTTGATTTGTTTAAAATTTCACTTGTCTTTGCAAACTTTGAGAATCCAAAATGAGGTGATACTTAGATGGATTCTCTAGAGCGAGAGGAACACGCATGAGGGAAATAGAAATTCACCTCATTTTACATTCTTAGAGTTGTAGGCTATGAAACAGACAAGTTTCGTAGGGGTCATCTTACAAATTGAACGCAACTAAATTTGAGGATAATAGCTGGCTCTAACTGGGGAGTTTCCTTCGATCATCCTTTGAAACGATCGAAGGAAAAAGAAATCCAATCTCTAAGTGCTCTCATCCATCAATTGGGCTATAGAGTTAGGAGACACACCAAAAGACACAAAAAGACTTAAAAAGAAAAAGACTCAAAACTGTACAAATATTCAAAAACTTATTTGTTACTTTATTGTGAGAAAAGCTTCAGATGTTGCCTGTTGTGTGGCAACAGGAAAGGCGTTCCATCTTGATACTCTAGCAAGAAACTATTTTCACCACAAAGTTGATGAATGATGAAGGGGCCTCTCCATAGGGAATCAAACTTCACATGCATTCCTTTTGACTCTATTATCTTGTCCCATAACAAGACTTGATCCCTAACTTGAAAATTCCTGGATTTAGCCTTTTTATCAAATAGCTTCTTCACTTGACTTTGGTGTTCTGCAATGCGATCCACCACCTTAATACGCTGTTCTTCAAGCTCAAAAGGAACATCACATGCTTCTCAATAGAACTCTCAAAAGTCCCATCTTCAATAGCTTTCACTAACTTCAAAGCGAATAGCTCTAATCTAATCGGTATCTTGGGATTCAATTCATACAACAATCAAAAAGGTGACATACCAATTGCTCTTTTGGGGGTAATGCAATCTGCCCATAATGCATCGAACAATGCCTTGTGCCAGGTCCTCTGATTTTCATCAACTAGCTTCCTAATGATAGTAACCAAGTTCTTGTTACTTGACTCATCTTGACCATTCCCTTGAGGATAATAGTCAGATGAGTGAGCAAGAATGATTCCATATTCAAAGTAGAAACTAGTTATTTCTTGGGAGGAAAAACAAGTAGCATTATCTACTACTATCTTGTTTGGAACACCTAACCTTGATATTATATTTTCTTTGAGAATCCTGCAAACTACCTCAGAACTAGCATGTTTCACCGGAATAGCCTCCACCCACTTGGTGAAGTAGTCAGTTGCCATGAGAACATAGTTATGCCCTACACTTGAATGTGGGTTTACTACACCAATGAAATCAATGCCCCACTACTGGAAAGGTTCCTCAATTATCACTGGCTTGAGAGGTAATGCAACCAACCTGGGTTTCCCCACAAACTATTGACAAAGCTCACACTTACACACCCAGTTGTATGCATCTTGAAACAATGTAGGCCAATAATATCTAGCTCATAGAATCTTGTGAGCTATCATCGATGTTGAGAAATGTCTGCCACATGCCAAACTATGAAATGACTCCAATAGTTTACCTTGTTGTGCCTTATCGACACAACGTAGAAAAATCTGATCAAGACTTCTCTTATACAAATCATTGTCCCAAAGGACAAAATTTGCAGCCTTTATCTTGATAGTCCTTTTCTCTTTATAAGGCAGGTGCTCAAGACATTCATCATAAGTGAGGAAGTGTGCAATGTTAATGTACCATTCATCAGTTGTGCTAACAAACAAAATAGTAGGAATTACCTCATTTTCTGCTTCTTCATCACCTGTTTCTTTCGGCACATTATCACCGATGAGTTGACATAATCCTTTCCCATGTACCAACTTGGTGGGTTTGATATCTAGATCATCTTCTTGGATTTTTGCAATCTAGTTTCCTCTCTTACTCCCAAACTTTTGTTGAGTTAAGATAGACTTAATTGTTGAATCTAGCACTAAGGCAGTAGTATGGGAATTCAAGATGTAGTAATTGAAATGCTTGACTACCTTGATGACAGCATAAGCATGTTTCTCCATAGCAGAATACTTGAGTTCATGAGTTTTCAAAGGATAACTCATAAATGTAATCAGAGACTCAATACCTTCCTTGTTCTCTTGTACTAGGACAGACAACAGTGTATGCTCAAAAGCATAACTATACATGATGAAATCCTTTGTATAGTCTGGACAAACCAAAACTGGAGCATGAGCAATGGCTTTCTTGATGTCCTCAAAAGCCTCTTTACCTTCCACACTCCAATGAAACATAGACTTTCCTTTCATCATATTCACAATATGAGGAGTTTTCTCTACGAATTCTAGAACAAACCTCCGTAGAAAATTAACCTTCCCAAAGGAGTGTACAACCATCTTACTTGAAGGCAAAGTAAGACTTTGAATGGATTTGACTCATTTGGAGTCAATTTTTGTACCTTCCTTGGACACAATATGCCCAAGTAGCTTACCTTCAGTCACCCCAAAAATAGAATTTTTGGGATTCAAGGAGATACCATGTTGCTGACATCTTTCTAGAACTTGTCTTAGATGATAAGCATGATCTTGACATTTTTTGGAAAAAACGTTTAAGTCATCAAGATAAACAACTATGAACTTACCTATCTCATCACAAAAGGCAATATCCATACCTCTCTAGAAAGTAGCACCAGCGTTGATCAACCCAAAAGGCATCATGCGATATGCAAACGTGCCCCAAGGTGTGGTGAAAGCAGTTTTATGTTGATCTTCTTCACTGACCTCCACCTGATTATATCTTGAGAAACCATCAAGCATAGATAGCATCTTTGAACCCATCACCATTTGTGAAACTTGGTCCATTACTAGCAAGGGGTAATTATCCTTCATTGACGACTGGTTCAAATTGCAGAAATCCACACAAATGTGAATCTCTCCATTCTTTTTCCTCACCAGAACAATGTTGGCTATCCGTGTTGAATGGTGAATAGGAAAGATTATTTTGTCATTAAGCATCTTCTGAATCTCAGCTAGAATGGTACCTGAGATTTTTGGATTGTATTGCCTCTGTTTCTGTTTGTGAGGCAAAGATCCCATCTTGAGTGGAATCTCATGTTGAACTTCCTTTGGCTGAAATGACTTCAAGTCATCATAGGAGTAGGCCAACACATTAATGTAATGATGCAAAAGTGTCACAAACTTGAACTTCTCAGCATCCGTACAACACTTCCTAATGTTAACCATTTTAGGATCACTTTTTGTGCCTAGATTCACTTGCTCAAACTCAGTAGATGTTAACCTATTTCGGATTGTTGCTGTTGTTTGACATAATGTTCATGTTTGTCAAAAAATTTCTCAAGGGAAACCAAACCTTTGGAGATCTTGTTTCCTTTCAATTGCAATATCTCATCACCTATTTCTTGATCAATATTAGACACAGATTCTCGAGGAGGAGAATCACTTCCTTCAAAATAGAGTTCACTGAAATTCTTTGTTTTCTCCAAGAATGCAATGATTTGATCATCACCATTGAATACTTTCCAATGGTCAGAATAATCAAGAACACTTGGTCTAAAGACCAACTCAATGGTATATTTATTACCCTTAAAATACTTGTGATGAACCATAAGAGTAGTTGATATGGCCAATGAATCTGCCCTATCACTGAATTCTCTTGGAACAACAGAAATGTTAAACACTTCAAAATCTTCAATGCAATACCAAACGCGATTGTGGTAATGCCTCAACCTTCTATTTTTAGTTTGGTAAGGATTTCTTACCTACCAAATGACTATTTCTCCATCTCCTTGTGCATGGAGATTCTTGATTCCCTTTGTGCGAGAAACCTCCATTCCTAACAACAAAGATTCATACTCAGCAGTGTTATTGGTATTATCAAACTATAGCTTGTAGGAGAAAGGAAAGATATCACCTTCTAGAGATGTGAGTATAATTCAAGCCCTAGATCTCGTTGAAGAACAACTACCATCAAAATCCAAAGTCCAAACATCATTTGAACTTTTCAATTTGGCATTCTCAAGATCAGGGGATACATCGCTTGAAGAATAATCTTCTATCATCAGGCTTCCATTTGAGTCATCATCTTATGTCTCAGAAACCTCATTAGTGGTCATAAAATAATTTCCCATACCTAAAGATTCAAAAAGAATCTATGCTTTCGGATCTTTAGACTTGGTTACTGTATACTTAACCTCTCTTTCAGGGAGAAGCTTTTGCATGACACCTTTGATAGGTATCCTTTCCTCAAACCAATCCATGTTGATTTCTCCACCAACATCCTAGCATAAATTTCATCCCAGTAATATTCTGTAGGAAGCTGGAACATCGGCCACCACAATAGTCATCTTTATTCTCTTCTCTAGGAAAGCAGTGAATGCAAACTATGCATCCTTGATCTACCCTAGGGCACTTGCTTTGTTTCCATGGAGAAACAACGATCAAAAGTATTAGTCAAAGTTAAACCTAAGGCATTTTCTACCTTGGTAGGCATAACATTATCAGAGGCTCCGGAATCTATAACACAGTTACTGAGTTTATGACCATTTACTAGAAAGAAAATATAGAATGGTTCAATTTTTCCTATAGCTATAGAAGGAGAGACAACTAGATTACTCTGAGCTGGTCTCATTTTAGGGATGATAGAAGTAGATTTGGAAGAATCCTACCCAATAGGGGCAGCTTTGTTTTTAACAAACTTAGCTAATCTATCAAATTGGTTAGGATTAGATTGCAGGTATTCTACCTCAGACATTTAAATCTTGGTCTTTTTAGCATGGTCTATAATATCAAAAATTTGATATGGACTTGCTGCAGAAGATGGACTATTCTCACTTTGAGGTTTTACATAAGGAGCATTAGTCTTATATGCTGAAGATGAAGTAAGAGAATCATATGTACTTACTTGTTTGTTGCTAGCCATATATCTTGATTGGAAAGGTAAAGGAGTGCCCCTCTTAGCGATGGTAACTGTAGGGTGAGGGTCTTCCCTAGACTTTCCCTTATCAGCCACATGTTGAGGATTAGATTGATTTTGTGACCGTGTGAGAATAGCATAAGCTTCACCAAAAGTAGCTTCTTCTTATTCCATCTCATCTTCATAATTTAAGAAACCAATATTAGAGTCGCCAGCCAACTCTTCTTCACCCTCTGTGAAGAGATTGGCACCACCTTCCTGATCAAAGTCTGATTGAGGAAGATCATCTTGCTCCACCTCATAGTAACTTGTTGCTGCATTTACTGGCACTGCTTCCAAAGCGAGTCTTCGTTTTGATGGAGGAAGCCTATTTTGACCTTGATTTTTGGCAGCATTACCTTGATAATTGGGAACGTTGGGAAATCTTCTCCTTGGTATGTCCTTGTAAGAAGGAATGGACATATTCTGAGACATTTTTTTTAAGAGCTAACAGCTTATTAGCCAACTTCTGCACCATAGGATCTATGGTACTTGTTGAAGGTGTGTTTGTAGAAGGCTACCCTCGAGCTCTATTTGTATCTTTCCTTATATTTCTGGTGAGATAATCTCTATAGTCAATTTCTGAGTAGCTGCCAGATCAACTGGATTTGCATGTCACAGAAGAAAACTTACTTCTGGCAGTTAAGTGTTTATGAAGAAACACTTCTGATTCTCAGCTATAGGCTAAGCAGTTGTTGGAATATGATTTGTTAGCTTGTTAAACTTCACAATGAACTCACGCATGGGTTCTTGCAGTTCTTTCTTCATTTGTGTAAGTTGAGCTAATAGTGCATGTGCATCTTCAGCAGGCTTGAACCTAACCTCAAACTTTGTTTAGAGAATATTCTATCCAGTGATGGTTTGTGAGGTAAGACGATAAAACCAATATGCAGCTACACCTTGAAGTGTTTCAACAAATTGTCTTATAGACATATCTTCATGTTCAACTCCTAGAACACTACAAGAAATGTAAAAAGCTGCAATGTGTTCATCAGGGTGAACTTTTCCATCATCGTAGAAATTAGGAAAAATTTTCCTTGAACCATGAGGTAGTTCATGTAGTGGTAGAGTGAGATTCAAAGGCCTGAAAGCATTTCCCCATGGACCTAGAGGAGGAGGAAGAGCCATTGTGTGCCAGTTAAATGGAGGAATTACAAACCTTTGGACTAGTACAACAGGTGTAGTTCTATGAACACTTGACGCTTCACTTGATATGGGAGATCTTGTGCTAGTAGGCAGAAAACTCTGTGTATGCTGAAGAGATCTCTTAGGTAGAAGATTGAAATTATGTTGTTGCATTAACTCAAAAATAGGATCTATAATTCCCTATGCTCTTCTACTTCTTGTATACCTCAGTTCAGCTAGAATGCAATTTAACAAACAAAAGATGAACAATACAAAAACCTATTACAAGAAATGGGGCTAGTATACTTCAACCAAAAGCATGAGGCTCTTGTTTGCGTTTTGTTCCCCAGTAGAGTCACCAAAAACTGTTGGGTGAATATTTTGTCGTCAACTAACTGAAGACAAAATGGTTATTTCAACCACAGTGTGATGAGATTAAATCTGTCCTCTCAGAAAGGGGAGGCTCCCTTCTTATTGTTAACTGAAATCAAGCAGTAACTAACTACATGTATTTACACTAAAACTAGCCATAGGGTGTTTCCATATCATCTATTTCTCTTTTTCAAAAAAGATGTTTACAATTCACAATACAAGGCTTATGTCATACAATCACTAAAAATTACTATCTTGGAGCAATAATAGCCAATATGTATTTGAGTTACAAAAGAATAACTAAAATAATACCAGTGTGTTTGATTCAAGAAGAAACCCATGAAAACACAAAGTTTTTTGTTTCTTCTTATGCTAAATGAAAGTAAGGATTCTAGAATAGAATGCAGCCCAAAGTCTTCACTATATACTGAGATATGATAAACTGATCACGGAAACCAACTTGCAACTCAAAGTCTTCAAGTTATTTCAAATTCACAAACATAACACAATTTCTACAAATGATATTGTAGCTCAAAGTCTACGAAAACTAGATTTGAAATATCTCTTTAAACACTTGATATATACACTCACACTTCAACCAATTATCAAAGATAACGCAATAGAAAATATGTAAGAACAATTCTATCACATAACAAATTTGATCCAAGACAAAGATTGGATGCTAACTTGCTTTTCTTGTATTGATAATTACTTGAAAATTGATTTACAACAATAAGTACAAAGTCTCAAATTGCTTTTCAAATTAGTAGCACTTTGCTTCAAAAGATTAAAGATAACATTTACAAAAGAGGCCCTCTTTATTTATAGTGAAAGGCCATGAGCAAAAATAGGAAAAATAAAACTAACTATGACTTATTCAACAATCAGAGTCCTCATTGATTTAGGACTTTCCTTGTTTCTACATGTAACTACATATTTGAAAAGTACATGTAGAAAGTCCCCTTACTCTACTGAGAAGAGTAATTAAATCATTGATTTCTTCAATGAAATCACTCCTAGGAAAGATTTTAGGCCATCTCAAGAGATTTGGCCTTGCTGACTTTAGCCATTTGGTATTGCTTATATTCTTTGCTGCCTTAGGATCCTTATCATATTCTTTCTGAGAATAATCAAGATCAATCTTTGCACAGTTGTTAAAACTAGGACACATGAAGACTTTATCCAAGAGCTCTGGATCCAATCTTATAATCACATTCCCTTTGGCATCAGTAACACTCCTATTATCCTTGTTGTAGTGTGCCACCACTTGAAGTACAAATTTAGGATTATGCGTGGCAATAGGGAAAGTTGCCACCACATGAATGTTGCTCTCTACAATCTATTTCATAAAGTGACTGAGGAGTTGTTGTTTCATTCTCTCCACAAACTCGGCCATGTCCACATGACCAATTTCAGTGTCTCTGATCTCATCCACATTGGATGTTATAGATGTCATAGGAAACACTCCCTAATACTTATATTTCATGACTTTTGTTTTCCTTGGTGACGGATCAGCCATTTGAATCACAAGTGTCTTTGTCAAAAGATGGACCTCGAAGGACATGCAAAAGAAACTGCAACATAGCATTAGGGAAAATGGCAATAGGAAATTGCAATGATGGAAATTATGTTCAAAAGCATGAGCTTAGTGGGGCTAGAGAGTGATGGAGGTGAGAAACAGAGCGAAAGTGGGCAATGGTTGATAAAAGGAAAAATTTCCCAGAGTTGGAGAAATTTGAGTGAGTGATGTAATGGCAGTGAAATTTTCTACCTCTGCATGTGGAGGGAATTGCTTTTGTGTAAGGGCGGTAAATTTTGCCACCCTTGCATCTTGGGTAAGACTTGCAAGTGTTCAAGCGACAAAAATTCACACTTCTGCATATGATACTTTGGTAAATTTTGTGTATGGGCAGCATTTTTCGTCGTCCCTACATCATTGGTAAAATCCTTAAGTCTTGGCATGGGCAGCGAAAAACACCACCCCTACATCTCATAAAAAGAGGTAGAGTTCTAACAGAGTAACACTATGTTTGGGTAGCATAAATTACTTTTGAAAACAAGGTAGATAACTGAGAGGGCGGGGGTGAATCAGTTATCTCAAGATTTCCTTAATTTTCTTTTCTTTAGTTATCTCAGTGTTATATCAAAACATGAAAGCATGTGTAATCATGAGAGCAGAAATAAAATTAACACACATGACACACAAATTTTTACGTGGAAACCCGGTTAAGGGAAAAACCACGAGGTGACTAACCCAAGATTTTATTCTCTGTTAAAAGAATGGAGGTGTATAAAATGGCACTTGCCAATTAGGGGTCACTGCCCGAGCACACTGCTCACAAGAGACACACTACTCACAAGAGACACACTGCCTACAAGAGACTCACTGTCTACAGAACTTACAAAAGATGATCAAGTGTTTGAACTGATGAGAAGAATCTACAAATGCAAGAGTTCAGTTCTGGTTAGGCACAATAGACTAATCTGATGCACTTCATTCTTCCTCTGTTCAATGTGGTTGTTCAGTCACCGAACTTGAATTGTTGTTCTTATACTTATCCCTACTTTTCTTCACACCTTGTAACTTCACACCTTCACAACATATCCTTTCATATTGGAATCCATCTAGTATATATATCTGCATCAAGGGTTTTATCAACTTTCTAGTCGGCAACAAGATTATTCAAGATATTTGCAAGTTATTGATCTGTCGGCTAAATCCATACTTGATTTGTGATGCGCATCAAAGGATTAAGCATAGAGGTCATTAATCATGTCATCCAACAATGTATAATCCCACAAATTGCTTGATCAAGACCTTTGACACATCCGGATTGAAGTCTGATACTCTGTCACTTAGTTCTTCCTCTGTCTGTTTTGCCGGACTGGAACCTAACACTTAGATGCTCATATCTTTTACATGCTTTACCACCAGAGACTAAATCTCTAGAATACACTAGTCATATGACCCCTCTTGACTTATCCAAGTCTGCAGATTACTGAGTTACACCATTTGAGAGATCCGAACCTGATTGTCGAACCTTGTTACATACTTTGTTCTTGTTCACCGAACCATCTTGACTTCAATCTGACTTCCAGTATGAATGAATTACCGACTTCAGATGTCCAAGATACACTTTTTTTCCATCAATGATAACACTTAAATGACCTAGCGGCGTCTCTTACCAACAATATCCCCCTTTGGCATTGATGGCAACACTTAGTGAAAAATGACTAAGTGTCGCAGTAACTCCCTCTTGGCTGATGCTCTATCTTTTGCACTGTTATACCAGAACTCCCCCTTAGTTGGATTCCATATTTTCCACTACTCTTCACTCCCCCTTTGACATCAATGGCAAAGGGCAGAATCGGCATACCAAAATTTTGTAAAAATTATTCTATACATGGCCGCATAAGTATATATAAATCATATGTTATACTTACATATACTTAAGTATATCTGCAAAAGTAGTCTTCAACTGTACAAACTCTATGGCCCAGCTCTACTTCATCCTATCCAAAATGGAGATGTGACCACTCAACAAAAATGCATATGCCTCTGCCCTTCTTAAATTTGTTGGATCACTAGTCCAGGTTGTGGTCTGAGCATCTGTCAATGCCTCATGCATTGCCTCTAGCTTAGGGATAATTATCCCTCAGAGTTCACCCATTCTGTTGATTATGTTCTTCTTTTCTTTTCCCAGTCTCTCTATTTTGTTTATTATAACAATATCCTGGCATTCTTGATTCATTAAAGAGGAGGAAATAGGGTCAAAATTCTAACTAGGCTTGACAGTTTTTCTTCTTGTTCTTTTACTTTTTCCTCAATACCTTTTGTCACTGTAGGCCAAGTTAGACAAAATTTGAATAGGTCCCCACCATCTTTGAGATCGTTTTTGAGGCTCTTTATTCCAATATTTAGATTCCTCCTATCATTTGCAATAAGTCCTTGCACCTCGGTGAATCTTTTCCCCAAAAACTCCTTCCGGACCTTTGCTTCTACTAATTTCTCTAAAGATTCAAAATGAGTGTTGACAGAATTTACTAAATTTTTCAAGTTACCAGATGGTGAGGCTGAAGGATCCTTTTGATAGGATGGCATGATCTTCTCTAGCATCCCGGATGCAATCTCCAACAGTTCACAGTCCTCCATGTGAGATTTCAAGAGTTTTTCTTTTGCTTTATCTTGAGCAAAAGATGCTATTTTCATTATCTGAACCGGGGAGAGAGAGTCAAAATTCAGTGGTCCTTGAAATAGCTCAGGTTCATCCAACTCCATCATTTCTCTATCTAAGAAGTTCTTCACTGTCTCTGCAGTGTCTCTTGCTAGAGGTTGAGACTTCTTTGAAATGTCAGAAGAGTCATCATTAGTCTTTTTTCCTTGAGTGGTAGATTTTGTAGCCAATTATCATTGAAGAAAACTTGACATCTGGATCCATGATGTCATCTATAGTCATTGCTCTCCTATCAAATTTTGTCCTGGTTGCTTCAGTTACCATTTGGTTCTTTACAGATTTAAGTGCGGGTAACCCACCATTTGAGTGCAGTCCGATCACGGCCCTGATGGCCTCTTTGGTTATCTTGAATGGATTCATTAGCCACATAAAATTATCGTGCATCCTACTTAGAACATACCGGACCAATTCATCTTCTGCAAAAGATGGAAAATGAATACAATGTTCGAAATGTTTATCCCTTAGGTTCTTGAATTCAAGTCTGAGTTCAAAATTCTCATCAATTAACTATTTTTGATAGATGTCAATCAATTTTGAGTTTCCAAAATCTTCGATGTTTGCATGGATATAAACCCTAATATCTTCTACATGCAAGACACCGTGTGAAATACTGGAAAATTCACCCAAGGGATCAACTTCTAGTGACTTGTAAGGGTGTTTCTTGGATTTTGGTCTTGGCCTTTCGAAGATATTAACAACCATTGGAGTAGCCATTCTAGCAAAGAAAACTGGAGAGATTTTGTAGAAGGAAAATACCTTTTCACGCCTTAGGGTTTCAAGCAAGAGCCAGAACGAATTGCTGGTTAAATTTGATTTTCAGTTGGCCCTGAGTAAATTGCAAAATCTTCTTTGTAGAGTTCTTCTTTTCTTCTTTGTGAGTACAAGTGTGTAAATAATGAGTGATAGAACCCTTTTTATCCTTGTGCAAACCCTAATTTCCTTTTGTAATAAATACACGACTTAAGTTATCCGGTTGCCCTATTTTGAGAGAGATCTTCTTGAATCAGTGCGCTGAACTTAAAATCTTTGTCAGTGAAGATTGAAAACATATCTTCTTTTCTTCAACCAAGCCATGGGTTCACAAATCGAAGTATTTCAATTCCGAATCATACTGGATCTGACTGTGAAATTCTGCTTTATCGGATAGCTGTCAAAACCAGATTAACTTGAGCGGTTATAAATCTTGTAAAACTCCATGCAGATCTCTCACATTTTAACTGAACGTTATTTGGAGGTTTTCTTGAGAACCCTTTAATCAGCAGTGTCAGATGTTTGCTCAATGTGCCAAATTTAGGCACTAGTTGACTGGCTAGGAGAAATTGTTTTTCTCCGTGACTCCCCTTGACCCAGAGCTCACCCTTTTAGTTTTCGGAAGGAATATCAGCACCAGATTCTGGTGCGGATCCATCCCAAATGCTTTATATACTCTTCTTTACCCAAATCTTGCTCATCTCTTTTTGAACTTGATCCGCATTCATTTTACCTTTGCCCTTATCTTGTTTATGATCATGTTCCATCGTACCTTTTCTATCATGATTTATTCTTCTACAAAATTTGGCAATATGACCGGATCTATTGCAATTGTGACATATAACATTTCTTTTCTTATTTAATTGATATCCTCTTGATCTACATTGATTAGCCATATGTCCCATTCTATTGCATGCAAAGCATCTACCATTGAATGAATTGTTTATTTGCATATTTCTGCATTCATGAGATTTGTGACCATACCTTTTGTAATTAAAACATTGTCTGGAGAAGGATGGATTATTCGGATTCATTCTTCTTCTGCACTGAGTTGCTTTATGACCAAAATTGTTGCAATTGAAGTAGTATCCATTGAAGGATGAATATCTTTGGGCATTTGGTTGCCTTACCGGAGGTCTTCTAGGCCTTTTTCTTTGATTTCCTGATCCAAAGTTCTTCTGACCGGATTCAGAGCTTTCACCTTTCTCATATCCCAAGCCATGCTTATCATCTACCCTCTTTTGGCTGTCAAGAGGAACTTCAAGTTGGGCTGAGCTTATCTTGAATTTTTCTTTATATTCATTTGCAGTTTGAAGATCTTGTTTAAGAGTGTCTAACTGATTCTCAAGTTGTTCTTCATTGTCTCTAGCTTTTTCGATATCAGATTCAAGATGCCTGATTATTCTGTCCATTTTGTGGCAATCCTCTATTTTCTCCTTAAGGGATTGTTTTAGATTATCTTCAATCTTTTCTTTTTTCTTTAATCTCTTGAGTGAATTTCACAACTCCTGATTCCATTTCATGTCTCATCATAATGACTTCTTTTGAAAGTTTTTCACATAGCTTGGTTTTTTCATTCAAAACCTCATCAGTATTATTGGATTCATTCTGATTTTCTAGTTTCTGAAGTAATTCCTTTCTCTTTTTTCACAAAAATATTGAGTTTCTCTTTCATCTCATTGATGAATTCATCAGCTTCCCTAAGTTGCTCTCTCAAATTATTGACTTCAGAGTGAGATTGCTCAAGATCATCTAGGGCAGACTGTAGTTGTTCTTTCATACCATATTCATCCATTGAGAATCCCAGATCTTCCTCAAGCTAGTAGACTTTTCAGAAGAACTTGGATCTAATACCAATTGTTGAAAACAAGGTAGATAACTAAGAGGGGGGGTGAATCAATTATCTTAAGATTTCCTTAATTTTCTTTTCTTTAGTTATCTCAGTGTTATATCAAAACATGAAAGCATATGTAATCATGAGAGTAGAAATAAAATTAACACACATGACACAAGAATTTTTACGTGGAAACCCTGTTAAAAGAAAAACCATGGGGTGACTAACCCAAGATTGTATTCTCTATTAAAAGAATGGAGGTGTACAAAATGGCACTTGCCAATTAGGGCTCACTGCCCAAGCACACTGCTCACAAGAGTCACACTACCTACAAGAGACTCACTATCTACAGAACTTACAAAAGATGATCAAGTGTTTGAACTGATGAGAAGCATCTACAAATGCAAGAGTTTAGTTCCGGTTAGGCACAATAGACTGATCTGATGCACTTCATTCTTCTTCTATTCAATGTGGTTGTTCAATCACATACCGGACTTGAATTTGTGTTCTTATACTTATCCCTGCTTTTCTTTGCACCTTTTAACTTCACACCTTCACAACATATCCTTTCATACTGGAATCCATCTAGTATATATATATCTGTATCAAGGGTTTCATCAACTTTCTAGTCAGCGACAAGATCATTCAATATATTTGCAACTTATTGATCTGTTGGCTGAATCCATGCTTGATTTGTGATGTGCATCAAAGGCTTAAGCATAGAGGTCATTAATCATGTCGGCCAACAATGTATAATCCCACAAATTGCTTGATCAAGACCTTTGACACATCCGGATTGAAGTATGATACTTTGTTACTTAGTTCTTCCTCTGTCTGTTCTACCGGACTGGAACCCAACACTTAGATGCTCATATCTTTTACATGCTTTACCACTGGAGACTAAATCTCTAGAATACACTAGTCATATGACCCCTCTTGACTTATCCAAGTCCGCAACTTACTGAGTTACACCATCTGAGAGATCTGGACCTGATTGTCAAACCTTGTTACATACTCTATTCTTGTTCACCGAACCATCTTGACTTCAATCTAACTTCCAGTATGAATGAATTACTGACTACAGATATCCGGGATACACTTTGTTGCCATCAATGACAACACTTAAATGACCTAGCAGCATCTCTTGCCAACAAATACTGCCCGTGCATATGTGGTAAATCTAAGTCTTTCTAGCATCGGTGATGAAATTTGCCACCTATGCTGTGAAGGGTAAATACTATATTCCTGATTGTAAGGTCAACATTTTTCACTGCCCTTACAATAGGGGTAAATATGAGTAAGGGGACAAGTAGTGAGAATTTCCTCTCATGCCCAAAAAGAAAGAACAAAGTTTAATCATTCAACCAAAGATTGAAAGATGAATGGTGAACGAATGAAGCAGTGAAAAATACCACCATTACAAGGTAACGATAGGGTTTCACGCAACAAAGAAAACTTCACAACATGAAAGACATGAAACCTTATGTAGAGGAACATAAAAACTAGGGTTTGAACTAGTTGACAAAGGAAAACAAATAAAAAATTATAAGAACACATAATAGAAAACGTAAACCCTAGCTGGAAACAAAGAAAGAAATAGGGAAGAAAGAAGAACTTACCTAGATGAAAGAAAATGATGAAACCCTAGGTTCTAATCCAAGAAAATCCAATTTGTTGTGTGTGTTTTGAAGTCTGAAGGTTCTCTTGGGATGCATAACATCCACAGAGGTAGGAAGAGAAAGAAATAATAAAAAAAGCCCTCAAAACCATTCAAATCGCCAAAAAAAGATAACTTAAAAGTGCATTAATTACACTTCAAGCTAACTGGAAGTTTCTCGGGTAGTGAAATTTGCCGCCCTGGTAACTATAACGGGGAAAACATGCATTGGCGGCAAATTTCTCTGCCCTTGCATGAGACAAAGAAACTAACATGCATTGGCGGTGAAATCTTCCACCCTTACATGTCAATAAATTTTTTCTCTAACTCCAGAAAAGCATCAAACTTGAAATTTGATTTGTTTGCAATTTCACTTGTTTTCACAAACTTTGAGAAACCAAAATGAGGCGATACTTGAATGGATTCTCCAGAGCTAGAGGATCACGCACAAGGGTAAATGTAATTTTCCTTGTTTTGTGTGCTTAGAGTTGTAGGCTACGAAACAGACAAGTTTCATACAAGTCATCCTACAAATTGAGTGCAATTAAATTTGAGGATAACACACTGGTATGTGACAATGGACCTGTCTTTTCCTCTTTAAAATTTTCAAATTGGGCATTTGAGTATGAAATAACATTAAAATTCTCATCTAACTATTATCTCCAGGGAAATGGATTAGTTGAGTCTACTAACAAGAATTTACTGAATATCATTAAGAAATTGGTAGAGAAAACCCCCAGAGAGTGGAACACACTATTGAAATATGCATTGTGAGTAGATAGAACTAGAGTGAAGCCTGCCTTAGGTAACTCTCCTTATCAACTGGTTTATGGAGTGGACCCAATTATGCATGTTAACCTAAATATCCCTACCCTGCAATTCACCTAGGAATATCTAGGCCTAGAAGACAAAATGGAAGTCCACTTGTTACAATTGTTACATCTAGAAGAGAAGAGGGATCAAGCAAACGATCACTTCTCTAAACATCAGGCCGTCGTCAAACACTAGTTTGACAAGAGGCTAGAGTCAAAGCATTCAGAATATCTGATCTTGTCTTATCTTGGGATAAAGCCCATGAGAAGAAAGGAGACCATGGAAAGTTTAATAAATTGTGGACAGGTCCCTTTCAAATAGCTGAAATTTTAGGAGATAGTACATACAGATTGAAAACCTTAATAGGAGAGGATGTTCCATTACCTATCAATGGACAATTCCTAAAACACTATTTCCAAGCTTGATATAGAGGAGGTCAGAAATTTGTATATATGTATAGTTGGTTGTACAATGGTTTGCTTGTTTTGTATGTTTTCTAGTTTGGTTGAGTCTCTGTTCTAGTTGGATAAGATGTTGGACACCTTTTCACTTTAGAAAACAACAGAAATTTTGGAATTTAGGAAAGAATCCCAAATCCTTGGATAGGTTATGACTTCTATAGGCCTGGGTGTGTTGGTTTATTCTGTGAAATCATATTCACCAATCACAACAATGGTTGTACAAGGAATCATCAAATGAATACACCTAAATTTCCTAGGACTAGTTGAAAATGTTAGTGTTTGCATTAAGTGAAAAATCTAAAGGTTTGCCTTTGCTACCACTATAATTCATAGCCTAGCAACAGGTTCCATTATTGTGCAAACAATGAGCTGAAATGATATATCTTACACAAAAGAGGAAATTATTAAAAATCAACAGAAAGGGAATTTATTCTCTCAAGGTCATCTAAATAACCTTACCAGGACTATGAACGCCTGACTAGCAGTGGGCTCTATTTAGGGGAATTATAGGTGATAACCTTTTCGAGGCTATGGACACCTGGCTAACAGCAAGGCTCTATCTAGGTTTGGCTTAAAAGGTTAAATCAAACTATGTAGCTTAATGCTAATTACTATCTTTTTCAACCTTTTATAGTAGGAAGGAAATGAATCAATGCACACACTTGCATTCCTCCCCATAATCTAGTTTCATTGGTGAATATGATCTCATTTAATCTAGTCTTCATATCTAGATGCAGTAGAAGTTGGAAATTATATACCTAGATTTTCTTTTTTTCTTTAATTGGATAGAATCTGGTGGTTTTCTTTGGTGGCAAGTTGTTGTGTGGTCTCACAACATGCCCCATGTTGCCTTAGCAAAATAGGGACCCAACCTTTTACTTCATTTTGCTTGTGTGTTTTCCCTGTTGGGAGATATGGTAAAATGTCATGTCCTAATGCCTTCTCAAAATTCAAGGTTTGAATTTTCCTGTGAAATGGTCACCAATGGATAGAGGATGAAATTTAGAGCAAATTTGCCTTTTGAATCACATTGAAATTTGAGAAAATGAGAGAGTTATTCATAGATAAAGTGGTCAAAGTCTCGTCAAAGTTTTGGTCAATCAGGTTAAAAATCTGTCACCTGTCAGAAAAATCCACCTGGACTACCCGCAACCACATCATCAAAAGAGGAAAAATCGCAGTCCATTCAACGGTTTTCCATGCTTCCACATTCATAGTATTCACTTGTAAATGAACCCTTGTGCAGAATGGTGGAAAGGTCATGGGATGATGCCACATGGCATCCAATATATTACAGCCATGGTCTATTGTCAAATCCAAGACAAATAGCATTAGGTGGCATTCAATAATCCCTTTAACCAATGAAGAATTGAAACACACCATGTGTCACCCTTTTGTATTTTTACGAGCCTTTTTGGGGTCCACCACAGAAGTTTGGCAGAACGACGAAATGCTCGAGAATGTGTCACGTAAGCACCTTTACAGTTCACTATAGCATAATTAAGCCCAAAGTTAATCGCTTATTAACTTTTCTACGGTTCCATGGGTAGCCTTACCCCTTCTATATTTCATTTCACAAAATGGTGAAATGCATAGGATTCTACCACGTCAGCAACGCGACCCCACCATAGTACATCCAACCAAGAGTTCTACCACATTCAAACTAGTTCCACAGTTCCGCGGGTCTATTTTACACTATTATATTTCTCTCCGTAGAACAGTAGAAACTAGTTTGAAGAGGCCATGTGTAGGCCAGCATTTCATAGGCCAAATACATTTTTTTGAAAAGGCAAATTCACCCATGTGTCTTATCTGTGGACCTATGCACATGGGCATTAATATAAACACATTTCGCAGTCTATAAAAGACTTTTCATATTTGTAAAGGTTGTCCATGTGGCACCCTTTCCATAGTTTTGTGGGAGGGTTTTCTTCTTTCACAATTGATTTCTAGAGATTGTCACAATTTGGAGTTCCATCCTTACTCATTTAAGCCTTACTCATTTCCTAGATCATCAGAGTTCAGAGTTTCTGCCTTACTTATTTTTTCTTTGATGAGGAAATAAGGAAGGTCTGATCGCATTGTTCTGATTTACCCTAAGTGATCAAAGTTCAGAGTCACTCTTTGATTCGTTCCAGAATGGAAGACGGAAGGAAGAAACCCCGGCGAGCAAAATTCATAAGAGCCTAAGTGATCAGAGATCAGTGTTCAGAGTCACTCTTTGATTTGTTCTATAATGGAAGACAAAAGGAAGAATCCCTGGTGAGAAAAATCTGAAAGAGTCTAAGTGAATCAAAGAATCAGAGAGTGGAGTTTCCCTTTGATTCATTCCAAAATGGAAGGCAAAAGAGAAAAAGCCTGAAGCCCGATAAAGGAGGCGAAAGAACAAAAACCCAACGCAAGCATGGCGGGACCCATAATCCTAGACCAAAGGGTATCCACATGTCATTATTCCATGGTTCCATGGGAATGTCTTACCCTTTGTAGTCTACCTCTATGGAATGGCAAAAAATGACTGTTTGACCATCAAATTTGTAGCGGTAAGCTGCAAAGATGTTGTCCGTGGATTTTTCAACATGGATATTCTACATGGAGTATTTTTTGGTGTGGATATTTCATATATCCCATTTTCGAAGGCTATTTGAGCCTGATACTCATTTTCTTTGGTCCACGGTGTTTGACCACAATGACTTATGCTGACGTTACCCAGATATTGTCATGTAGACATTTTGAACCCGATATTAACACACCGAATGTCCATATCCGGACCTCTTCTCACATGCAATGTTATGCATAAATTCATATAGAATTATCAATCAAAATTATCAAATGTTAAAATTTTAAGCTAACAATGCAGGAAAGTTTGAGGCTGTCCAAAGCGACTTGTGGTATAATTTTCATAGGTAAAAGTTAAAGTTTAAAGCTTACAAACCTCTAATTGAACTGTGGTTGTTTGTGATTGTAGGTAAACATGCAAAACCTATTAAGGAGAAAGACTTCTAGAGTGTTAAAAGATGAATAATGTTGGAGTGCTAATAACAGAGGATTCAACAGAGGCCAAGGAGAGATGAAATTTCAAAGATGTCGAGGCAAAGATACTAGTGAATATTCTATTTTCTAGCTGGGGGGATGTTGAGTCAAAGATGCTAGGAATATTCCTTTTGCCAACTGCATTCCACAGAATGGTTGCCAACTAGCAATCATGTGCCATGAATCCTGACTATTGTTTATTCTGAATGACATCCTGACCATTGGATTATTGTAATCGTTCTGGACCTTGCTCTATAAAAGGACCCTGACCTCTCTTTTCTAAGAGAGATTGAGTTGTAATAAGGTCTATTTGACCAATGCATGTCATTTATGTTTGTATTTAGGTTCTTCTAGACCTAGAACAGATTTTGTAAGTCCCAAGTAAGTAGATTGCATTTGTCAAGTTGTTAATGGTAAGACGGTTGGTCTCCCAGCTGCTTGGAATCAGTTAGTTTTCTCCTAGCCATTTGGAATGGGTTGGTGTTCCTCTGGGCAAATTTATAAAACTAGGAAAATGAACCACATCACATATATTGTAATCAGATCGAAGCAAAGAGGAGTTGAATGTGACTGTGTATTGTTCTAAGGAGAAATAAAGATTATTATGTTCTGTCAGTTTGATTTCCATTTCCTGTAATTACAAATTGTTTAGCTGTAGATTTCCATTCTCCTGTGCTTTCCATTGTTGCAATATGGTGATGTGAAGCATTCCACTGATAAGATTTCTATCGAAATCAGTGGAATGGCTTCGTTGTACAAATCCCTATTTTTTTTCTCTTTTGTTTCATTGTTTGAAGGGGCAGATGTTCCAAACTGAGGAGTGTGCACAATAGATGGCCTAGCATTTCCATGTACTAGGGTTTGATTAGAGAGTAACCAAGTTGGAGAATTTGAAGCCGCTATCGGTGAGACCGAGGCCATCAGAAAAAAATTCCTTGCTCAAAGTGATGAGGATAGTCTGTCCGAAAGAAGGTTCAAGCCGTTGAATGGAAGTCGCGGCTTAAGATCCATATCGGGGTGACAAAGTACATCGGGTAGATAATTTGGCATCAGGCCGACAGTGTTGGTCTTACCAATCGAGGGTATCAGAATGATAAGGGGTAACTTACACCGATCCATCAGGAGGAAACGGTGTATCGGTGACTTTAGAGTAAGTCCCACCGATAGCTCAAGTCCCGCCGATGAGTGGTTGGTCTGTCGGCACATCAACCAGAAGTTGTGCATGCTTGCCGATGAGTAGGGTCTCACCAAAGATGAATTCATCGGTGTATTGGTGAAACAAAACCTAACATGGCCAATAGAAATTGTCTTTCCGATAGGCGAGAAACTTAGAGTCATCCATCAGGGAGAGTTGTGACGTCGGAAGGCCAGTTAAAAGTTTCACCGACAAAGGAAGTCACACCAAAGTGTCGGGGATAGTCAAACGAAGTCAAGTGTGTCGGCACATCGACTAATGTTTATAAGTGTTCGCTAATGATCTAAGTCTTTCTGATAACAAAAGTCAAGGGTATATTGGCTCCTCATCATATTGGTATCAGAGCCAGTGAAAGGTCTAGGCAGTTGTGTATTTGATTTCTGTCACTAAGAAGGCAGATGAAGAGTTGGAGAAAAATGTTTGGTTGGTGACCATTTTGAAAATAGAGATCATAGAAAGTATTTTGAAAGCTGACAGTAGTTTCTAGACTGTTGTAGATGCTCGTGCTATCTAGTTGTGAGAAGGAATAGGATTCTTGTAGTGTGTGGGCAGACGATGATGAGGTCTGTCATGACCATTCACCAATAGAGGTTTGGCTAGAAGAGGGTGCAGAGTGAGGCCACTGTGAGAGAGAGTCGTAGTGCATCTCCAGGATCTACTGTTGGACGAGAGGAATGGGTTTGTAGTAGCGTGTAGGATGGACATCTGATTGAGCATTGTGTTGTAGTCCAATTGAGGATTTGTAGGAGTGTTAGTGATGTCTGTGAATAGTGTATGTAAGACAGAGAAAGCAAAGGAGAGGCTAGCAATATGCCTCCAAAGGGGATGATCACTGAAGTGGTCAAGAAATTCAAGGAGATGGAGGAGATGATCAAGAGTGGAGTCAAGGAAGCACTCCAGGCTGAGTTGAAGGCAATAAAGATAGGAAAAAAGATAGAGGAAGATTCAAATGAAGAAGAAGAGAAAGAGGAAGCAGAAGAGGAACAAGAAGAGGCAGAGATACCGGCTGATCAAAAACATTTCCTAGAAGCCATTAACATTTCTTGGAAGCCATTAAAGTAGATATTCCCATGTTCAGTGGAAAGATGAATGCTAACAAAGTCATGGAGTGGATTGAGGCTCTAAACAACTACTTTGAGTACAAAGAAGTTCCTAAAAGTAAGAGAGTTAAGTTTGCAAAAACTAAACTCAAAGGTGCTGCCCTTACATGGTGGAATTACACCCAAGGAGAAAGGGTAAAGAATGGGAAGAGTATGATATCTTCATGGAACAGAATGCTGGAGAAGATCAAGTCCCAGTTCCTTCCATCTGACTACGAGGTGCAGATTTATAGGAAAATGTAGAACCTCAAGCAAAAAGATATGGATGTGGCTACTTACACCGAGGAGTTCCACAAATACACTCTTCATTGTGGGTACATGGAAGATGAAAAAGCCAAGGTAGAAAGGTATCTATATGGTCTGAGGATCAATATTCAAGATGAGATAAGTTTATTTACCCCTGAAACCACAGAAAAATGCTTTCAAGTAGCATTAAGAGTTGAAGAGAAGCTGAAGAGGAAAGGTGAGCAGCAGAGTAGAGGAAGAGGTGACAGAAATTTTAGAGGCAGTTTTGGAGGCAGAAATCCTAACCAGAGGCCTAGTGGTGAGTCTAGCCAAGAAGAGCAAGTTGGAGACTCAAGTAGCAGAGGAAGCTACCAAGGAAGAAGGCCAAATGAAAGAGGTGGGACAACTAGATCAGGTAGAGGATCCAAGTTCTCCAATATGAGATGTTATGACTGTAATTAGATAGGGCACCCAGCTTATAAGTGTCCAAAGAAGGCCTCAACTTCTCATGGCAATGAGAGGAGAACCACATTGACTCAAGAGGATGCCGGGAGTGTGACATCTCCTGAAGTGAATTTGACATCAAAAGTGGGCAAAAATCTGATGATCAAGAGGACGCTGCTCAAAGAACCAGTGAAGACTGAACCATCACAAAGGAGAGCACTTTTCAAGATCAATTGCAAAAGCAAAGGTAAAATATGCAAGGTAGTCATAGATTCTGGTTCAACAGATAATATGGTGTCTAGGGAAATGGTGGATAAATTGAACCTAGAAAGAACTCCTCATCAAACTCCTTACAAGGCATCTTGGGTAAGTGATAGTCAATCACTTTTGGTAAGTGAACAAGCATATGTTGATTTTCAGATTGGAGAATATAAGGATAGGGTTTTATGTGACATTTTGCCCATGGAGTGATGTCACCTACTTTTAGGCAGGCCATGGCAATTTGATAGGCAAGCATTATATAATGGATATGCTAACACATACACCATCAAGAAGGATGGGAAGACATTTTTGATGACACCATTACAGGAGGATGCTAAAGTAAAGAAGGCAGCCAAGGTCGTCTTGGTGGGTAAGAAAGAGTTTGTGAAGATCAATGAAGAAGAGACAAGGACAGTTGAGGATACCTCAAGGAGTGGGGTTGCCAAAGGTCAAAGTTTGAAGGTAATTTTAGTTTTGAATGGTGGAGATTAGATGGTGATGTCTGAAATGGATCAGAAGAAGGTCAAAGAGCAGGTCTATAGGCAGCCACAAGTTGATTGGAAAGAAGAAGATGCTATCATAGTAGGGACCATTGTTTGTCCTCTAGAGCCAACAAGAGTTGAAAGGCAAACATATTCTACCATAGCAGTAGTACAAGAAGCATCAAACAAGGTTTTGAAAGTAGGTGTTCAGGCAGAGATGACAGTAAGGAAGAATGGCGAGCAAGGTATGGGTTTGGTTGCACGCACTCACTCATGGCAAGGTGTGAGTAGAGCCTATAATGCTAGGCATGAGTTTTTGATTCCATGGAAGCAAGTTGCAGTCCAGAGATCATGGGGAAGGCATGAGGCAGCAAAGGATAATAGTGGTGCAAGACAAAGAATCAACTCATGGGACATGAGTTCTTTTCTAGGTGGGGTGTATGGTGCAGGAGCACCTAACACAAGGTAGCCTCCATGAGGTATTTAAATTCATGTTTGTTTAGAAAATCATGTTTTGGGTTGTAATAAGGTCTATTTGACCAATGCATGTCATTTCTATTTGTATTTAGGTTCTTCTAGACCTAGAACAAATTTCGTAAGTCCCAAGTAAGTAGGTTGCATTTGTCAAATTGTTAATGGTAAGACGGTTGGTCTCCCAGCCGCTTGGAATCAGTTAGTTTTCTCCCAGCCGTTTGGAATGGGTTGGTGTTCCTCTAGGTGAATTTATAAACCAGGGAAATGAACTACATCACATATATTGTAATCAGATCGAAGCAAAGAGGAGTTGAATGTGACTGTGTATTGTTCTAAGGAGAAATAAAGATTATTTTGTTCTGTCAATTTGATTTATGTTTCCTGTAATTACAAATTGTTTAGCTGTAGATTTCCATTCTCCTGTGCTTTCCATTGTTGCAATATGGTGATGTGAAGCATTCCACTGATAAGATTTCTGTCAAAATCAGTGGAATGGCTTCGTTGTATAGATCCCTATTTTTGTTTTCTCTTTTGTTTCATTGTTCAGAGGGGCAGATGTTCCAGACTGAGGAGCGTGCACAATAGATAGCCTAGCATTTCCATGTGCTAGGGTTTGATTGGAGAGTAACTGAGTCAGAGGAGTTGAAGCCGCTATCGGTGAGATCGAGGCCATTAGAAAAACATTCCTTGCTCAGAGTGATGAGGATAGTCTGGCTGAAAGAAGGTTCAAGTTGTTGAATGGAAGTCGTGGCCTAAGATTCATATCGGGGTGACAAAGTACATCAGGTAGATAATTTGGCGTCGGGCCGATAGTGTTGGTCTTATCAATCGAGGGTATCGGAGTGATAAGGGGTAACTTACACTGATCCATCAGGAGGAAATGATGTATCAATGACTCTAGAGTAAGTCCCACCAATAGCTCAAGTCCCGCCGATGAGTGGTTGGTCTGTCAGTACATCGGCCAGAAGTTGTGTGTGCTTGCCGACGAGTAGGGTCTCATCGAAGATGAAGTCATTGGTGTATCAGTGAAACAAAACCTAACATGGCCGATAGAAATTGTCTTGCCGATAGGCGAGAAACTTAGAGTCATCCATCGGGGAGAGTTGTGACGTCGGAAGGCCAGTTAAAAGTTTCACCAACGAAGGAAGTCACACCGAAGTGTTGGGGATAGTCAAACGAAGTCAAGTGTGTCAGCACATCAGCCAATGTTCATAAGTGTTCGTCGATGATCTAAGTCTTGCTGATAACAAAAGTCGAGGGTATATTGGCTCCTCATCACTATAATTAATATAAAAGGTGCAAAGATTACATAGAATACACGGGTAAATGCAAGAAGTTGTGTCCACTTCAGGTGGAAGTTTTGGAGTTAGAAAAAAATTTGAAATTGGGTGACTGAAAATGGGATCCCGTTTCTATAAAACGGGATCCCGTTTTGTATCGCGATCCCAAGCCTAAAATCCAAAACGGGATCCCGTTCCTTAATGCAATCCCGAACCTAGAACCAAAAATGGGATCCCGTTTTATTAAACGAGATCCCGTTTTGAAAAAGTATTAAATTTTTAAAAAAATAGCAAAGACCCCATTTTTCCCAGCGACAGGTGACAGCCGAGAACGAGATCCCGAGTTGAGTCACCATCAAAACAGCGGGTAAGTGGATTTTTCCACTTCTACAATTTAGCAATGAATCTTTTGAAGTTTCCCTTCTTTGTTTTGGTGTAAAATACAATCAAAATTTAAATTGTAAATTGTTATTTAGGGTTTCTATTTATGAAATCAATAGCTATTTTTTGACATTTTAGTTGTAAAATACAATTGAAATTTTGAAAGACTATATCATATAAAAGGATATAATTTGAACAAAATGTCAAAATTTTGTTTAAATTTGAGAATTAAATAGCTGTATTTAGACATTTTAGCTATAAAACACAATTGAAATTTTGAAAATATTGTATCATATGAAAGGAGAGATTTTGAACAAACTATCAAAATTGATTTCAATTTGAGTGTTGAATAGTTGTATTTAGACATTTTAGCTATAAAAATACAATTGAAATTTTGAAATGATTGTATCATATGAAAGGAGAGATTTTGAATAAACTGTCAAAATTTATATAGCATTGGGATGATATATATATTTGGTTTTTATAAAATTTACTTATATCAATGTATGTCATTGTATTTTAAAGGTATTATTGAATAGGTAACTGTCATGTAAAAAAATTACAACAAACCATAATAAAATCTTTATCATGTCCTTCATAATCAAACCTTTAGAGACAACCAACTAATCAAGAATTGAGAAAATTTTACAGTTTTTGTGATAGCCAACTAATCAAGAATGAAATCAAGCAAACAAATGTAACTTTAGAGACACTAGTAGTTGTCCTCACTAGGTAGGTTATGCCCCTAGGATGAACATCGTGATGTTAATTGTGATACGAGCCTAACCTCATTGGTAATGCTTCCCCTAATCTTAATGACATTGATGTAGGGCCCACTCATGATCCTTACGAAGATCTTGCCACCACTAACCTCTTTCATGATAGGTCACTATCCTCATCATCTCCTTAGACCTATAATACCTTGAGCTTATCGATTGGGACCAACACGACCCTTTATGGTTTGATGTTTTCCAAAATGATGAAGCCATCATGAAACTTATGAAGTGTCAAGACCACATCCCCATTGTAATCATAAGAAAGACTTTTCCACCATACTTAACACCTATGCTTATTTTGGAGAGAGAAGAACCCTTTAGTCCTAAGGCACCCTAGTAGGCATAATAGCAACAAGATACAAGAAGAAACTTGTGATCGATTAAAATGATACAATAAAAATGGACACTTCCCAAGAGCTCCAAGCAATGATAAACTTCACCTTCCATTAGATACCACTCAGATATAAGATGACTCCCCTCTCCTTGTTGAGGATGCTATAGACATCAACCTGTGAATAGAAGAGGACCCTAAACTCTCTAAGATAGTAGCTCCACTGGACCTTGACATCAAAGAAGGCATAACCATAACCCTTAAAGATTACGCTGATTTCTTCATGTGGTCTTATGGTGATATGCCTTGAGACTCCATCTTTAAAGTCATGCATCATCTTGTGGTTCACCTCAATGCCAAACCTATTCAATAAAAGCTACGCAAAATGCACCCCCAAGTAGCCCTCTTGGTCAAAGAAGAATTGTATAAACTCTTGGATGTGGGGTTCATGAACAGACTATTACTTATCCTAAATGGGTCTCTAATGTGGTCTTAGTTAGCAAGAAAACTAATGGAATTCATGTTTGCACTAACTTTTGAGACATCAAAAAAGGATACCCTAAAGATAACTTTTCTCTACCAAACATTGATATGATCATGGATCTCATAGCCATATATATAAAATATTATCATTAATCTAGATATAATATCCCTTGAAACATTTGAGTTAGACATGGAGACACCTAGATTATGGAGAGGTCTATGTAAGAAAACACCTCTTGTAGACTCAACACAAACTTATCCCTCAACCCTCTAAATTGTGACTTACATCATTTGATTACCCTGGAACACACTATAGACAACTCTATACAAATTTGGCAAAAGATATTTTCTCCTAACAGAAACTTGTATATGTAGAAGTATCTACTACTACATTAGATTTGATATACTTCTTAAAAGGAAAGAGTTGGGACTAATGTTCAACTAAATATAAAACAATAGTTTTGCAAATAGGAAATAGGAAACAAAATCGAGCTAGAACCATCTTGACTAATTTAAATCTTTTTCCAGGTAGATTGAATCCCTACAATCATGTAAGTTAAAAACAAAGAATCAAATTCTTCATTAAATTTAATTCACAAATCATCAGAATATATTCATCTTCATACTCAGATTAGTCAAGTCTAGGCAACTAGTAACTTCAATCCTATCTCCATTATCAAATTTGGTTGCCATAGGCAACTTCACCAAATTTAGGTTTCCAGATCATGTGGCATGCACAAGATATCCACCTCAAGGTAGTTCTCCAAGTCTAGTTATAGTCTTACAGATGTTCATTATGATTCTACCTAGGTGGTATGATAGTCCATTGGTTTCTAGATGACATCATTCAATAGCATATCTATGCATCTAAACATTCACCCAAGTCATTGATATATATTGATATATATTGAAAATTCACCCTTCATTTAATCAAAGCATCAAATTCTTCATTAAATTTAAATCACAAATCATCATAATATATATTCATCTTCATACTCAGATTAAGTCCTAGGCAACTAGTAGTCAATCCTAGATCTCCATTATCAAATTTGGTTGCCATAGCCTACAACTTCACCAAATTTAGGTTTTTAGATCATGTGGCATGCACAAGATATCCACCTCAAGGTAGTTTTCCAAGTCTAGTTATAGTCTAAAGCAAATGTTCATTATGATTCTACCTAGGTGGTACGATAGTCCACTGGTTTCTATGACATCATTCAATAGCATAGATGCATCTATTCTAATTCATTTCTTTTGTCCAAAATGGTTGTGACAATAAAAAAGAAGCTTATTGAACTCATAATCAATAACAAACGGGCCCGGTCATAATAGGAGGTCTTGAATTTGGTACCAATGATTGTGAGTTCCTTGTAGAATATGATGAACCTTTTGAACAAGAGAACCTTGTAGACCATGATGCATATCTTGATTTAAACTTGAACATTATCGTCATGTGAATGCTTTTAGCCATCCTACAACCTCCTATCACCCTTCATCCTCTTATAGAAATATGCCACACAACCTCTCCAAGTTGACCATGCCAAACCCAAAGTCACAATCCTAAGATGTACCTAATTTCCTCCCAATGATCATGAGAACCTTGTAGATCATGATGCATATATTTTGAACAAGACTATCAAGTTCCTTCGCAACAAGAACGTGCAAGTCCAAGTTACCCTTTTCACCAAGATCAAGTGTCCTTAAGTCCTTATGTTACCTTTGACAAGGGGAACACCACTCTAGATTATGCATCTTATGGGTATCCTTCATCATCATCCAATTGAATGCCTATCCAAGAGCCTACTAGTCCTATCCCAACACCACCATGTAATCCCAATCCTAATTCATTGGTCCATCCACCTTCTAATCCATCAATCCCTTCATTACCCTCACCACCATCTAATCCTCCAAATTCACATCATAAATTTAAATGGGCTTAGTCTGAAGCTAAATAACACACATAAGAGTCAAGTGACTAACAACTAAATAGAAAACAACAATTGCAAATAGGAAATAGGAAACAAAATCAAGCTAGAGTTCACCATCAACTGATATGTTTTTCTAGCTAGATCATCCCTACAATCACAAGTTAAACAAAGCATCCTAACCTTCTTACCTCATCATCTAGATCTTAAAAGTGGAATATTTAATCATTACCACATGTATGGTTATATGTCTCTTTGATTATCTAGATAATGCAATTGAATCTCTAAAGTTCACATTCAATGATTTCCTTTTTCCTATCAAATGGTAAGGATTCACTCAAATTTTCACATACTCTTGAACACATATATCTAATTTATGAATTCATGATTGATCCAATGCTCAAACCAATGCAAGCATGACTATTGTTTGTTGACCAAGCTTATTAGTCATATTTAGTTAGAGAAATTCATCCAAAACCATTACAAACTATTTGTAGTTTTGCCATAGGAAATGTTCGATCTCCTAGAATGAGTACTTAACATCAAACCAATAGCCAACTCCATAGAAAAATTAACAAAATTGAAACCTTGGACCTAACATATGATAACAAACCTTGAGAACAAATTCATTATGGTAATCCTAATAGCCCTACTAGTAAATTGATCTTTCTTGTCTCCCTCACTATAAATAATAGCTCTTGAATCAAAATCCCTTGATTTCAATTTGAAAATTACATCTAGTTCAAGTTATATAATAGCTCTCTTACATTTTGAAATTTGTACATGCATGTATACATTATCTGTATGTTTAATTTAATTTTATTTCAAGGGTAAGTGCAAAAAGATGGGGGGCCAAAAAGTGGCCAAAAAATTTACAAAAAAATTTAAGGCAAAACGCAAGCGTGTTATAACGCGCTCGCATTATGGCTTGGCAATGACAAGCCTTAGGCTCGTCATTGCCGAGCCATAACGTGCTCGCGTTTTAAACTGTTGTTTATAAAAAAAAAACACCTGCTGTCATTTCATTTCACTGAGTTTTTCCTCCACCCGCGGCATAAAACCCTTCCAAAAATGCGCTCGCGTTCTACAAAACGCCGTTCAACACAAAAGATTTGTCGATTCATCGCCGAAATGCCGCCGCGGCATCGAGCATGCCAAAGGGGTGAGTTATCTTTGTTTTTTTGTTTGAATTTCTTCCTAAATAAGTAGGTTTTTGTTGATTTTTGATGTATATTTTATTAATTGTAGGAAATGTTAATGCACCTCCTCCTCCTCCTCAAAATCCACAAAATCTTGAGGAAGAAATACCTGCAGAACAACAACCTCCTCCATTCATTCCTCGACATGCCCCTGGAACACAAGATAATATAATGGGGGAAATTGAAAACAACAAAAAACAAATTGAAGATATAATTGCAAGGTTGAAAGATCCTTCCACTTCAACCTTGCATAGGTCCATGCTTGCCGAATCTCTTGAGTCTATGTTATCAAATGTAAATTCAATTAGCAAGCAAATAACTAGTTGGACCGATAAAAAGAGAGAGTTTAGAGATTACTATGCAGATAAATTGTCATACCAAGATGTCAAAAAATTACAAATTACAAAAGTAGACTTGTGTTCAATTTTCCCTATCCATTGGTGCAACAACCAAGCGATAAGGGACAATTTCAGGCAGAGGTGGTGGATGGTTTTTGACCATCCTCCATGCAATAACAATGAGGTCCCGCAATACTTTTTGAGGAAACTCTACTCCGAGTTTGTCCTCAATAAAGTGCCAAACTATTTTGATATGCGGGACTTCCAGGGTAGAGGTGGGGGCTCAGCACAGGATAGACCAGGGGCACGTCTTGACCCACAGTGGGTAGTGAGACGAGTAATCAGCAGACCAGCCCACGAGCATGTTTCTATTCCTTCCATTGTGAAGGAGAGTGTTGAGGTCGATACACTAAGGTCGATTAGTGCCTTGACCCAGAGCATCATAGAGCATGCCGATCCTGCAACACAGAGTGGGTTGGGAGATAGTGCGAGGAGTAGGGTCCCACCGCATACTTGCCAGGCTTGCGGGTCAGCCTGTGGTTATGACCCCATGGACAGTCAGGACGCAGGTGCACAGGCTACATCTGCAGCTGAGCAGATGGTGATGACAGATACCCTCCTAAGTGAGACTTTCGGCCTTGATACTCAGGTAAATATTAGCAAGTTTATTGAATTTAATTTATTAAATTTTATTTTTGAAATATAAGATTAACTAATTTAAATTGATGATTTTAATGAAATTTCAGGGTCATAGCGTCGATGCAGTTTTCAGTGGTTCTCCACCTACATTTTTCACTAGATCATCTACTGTCGAGGTATGTAACTAGTAAACAATTATAAATATTACATGTGAATAGCATCGTTATATGAATGGTATTCTAATTTCTGATTTTGGATGTTGAATAGGTTAACACTGTAGATTTCATGGCAACACCTGCCAGCGGTGGTGGACTTCAAAGCTTTACGGAGGTAATAAAATAAATAGTTTAATGAATGAATTGTACTTACTAAATTTTTGTATGTGATTTGTGTGTTTTATTGTGTGTACTTCCATGTTTAGATGAGCGTGTGTGTATGTTAGGAGCCATGATTTGCATCACTATTATAGTTTTCGTAATTGAATAATGTTGTTTTATTTCCAGATGATGCAGGCTGCGGATACACCTCCCCATGTTCATAGGGCAATGGAGCAGGGTGTGGCCTCTGCGATTCATAGCTCTATGGCATTGACAGGGGTATGAGGCAGATTAGTAAATTTACATTTACATTCATTGTTATAGTTGTCTATTTTTGAAAAATCAAAAGATTATTGATTTGAAGTTTAATCTCTATTTGGATGGTTTCTATAGGACATGACATCACCAGGGCCTATTCCTGCTACTGAGGCAAGCGAGGAGACAGATTATATGTTAGCGGTAAGTGATTATTTTGTTAAATGTTTCATTTTTTTATAACATGTAATTTCTATATATTAATATCTATACTTTTTTTTGTAACAGGTAAAGGTGCAGGAAGAACTAAATAGGAGGAGTAGCCCTCGGGTTCGTAGTAGACCACCCACATGCATGTCTCCATCCCCTAGAAGATCAAAGGCTGCTCATGATTTATTCTCTTCACCAGCTAGAGGGGAATGACTTTTTATTGTGTTCCTCTGTTGTATGCCTATATGGCATTTGTGGACATATATTTTGTATTGTACATAGTTGAAATTGTATGCCTATATGGCATTCTTGTAAGCCTATATGGCTATTTTGTATATATGTTATACTTATATCGACAGATATTGATGTATGCGTATATGGATATTTGGTTAATACAAATCTTTTTTATTGATGGTGTCCATACTTGCATTATAAATCCACTTTTGAATGGATATTTGTAGATAGCTACTTCAAATATTTAAAGTCTGATTGTATTACATAGGATGTTTGCATTTTCTTTGATAGGCTTGATAGGCCATGGATTACATGATGGTGTTTAATGGAAAAGTATGGTACTAGAAGACTCTAGTTCATTCTTAATAGGCTTGTGATTGATTATATCTTTGCATGATTGCACTTGATCTTGGATCATGGGCATGTTGTTAGGATTTTGATTGCATTGTGATGTTTGATGGATAGGCATGGTGTAAGTGTAAGATACCCAACTAGTTCTACGAAAAATTTTCCTTACTTAAACACTTTTACTTGCTAACAATTCATCAACTACTTCAATAACATAAAGATATACATCAAGATAACTATTTGAATGAAACAACATTAGAGTTGGGTACTTGTCTTGTTACTTGATTCAATCAACTTGCAATGTCTTATTACATGGAAAATGCTTTCAATAGCATGAAGTACAACTCATTCAATGGAAATACAAGGACAGGCCTTGAAGCCTTGATGTTACAATGTCTTCCTTACTTGAGAAACATTTGAAGATTTGGAATGTTCAACTCATCACCTCACAAGGTAGGTGCATATTTGAAGGATTTACAGGTTTTTCTGACTTGGGCGTCAAGTTGAGGTGATCCTCTAAGCACTCTCAACTCCCTCACTGAAGGCCCTCTGTAAGTTTGGGTGCATTTCATCCCAAGGCGCTTCAACATCATCCAAGGCGCAAATTCACTCTCCAAGACAAGGTGCAAAAAACCCTATCCTAAGGCACTCAAATCTTGCTTCTAGACCTAGGCACACAAACATGAGATTAAGGATCATTCTGGCCACCATCACTTCCCTAAAGGTGCAAAATTGGTGTAGATACATTCCATTTATTAAGGATCATTCTGGCACCCAAATCTTGTCAAAGCAAAGGATCAATAGGTTCTCTCTAAGGTGCACTCCAGGGTTTGATCTTGCAAGACTTCTCACGTCAAAATTTTGACCAAGACACTCAAGGCACTAGTCTTTATCATCTAACCCTACAGTGCACTTACTCATTATGATATACTCCTCAACTTTGTATTCAACCTTGCCCAAGGCGCATATTCACTATAAGGCATTCTCACGTTGTCAAGGCTCAGAGGGCTTCAACTTGCTAAAGGGTAGAGGTCTAAGCGCATATCTGACTTGAAGCTCAAGGCACTCCAACCCTCTTGCTCTGGAATTCCTTCTAGGCACTAAGTGACTTCTCCAATTCCTTGAAAACATTTGAAGTGTTTTACCTTCTCAAGGTGCTCCTTCGAACTTGACTCCAAGGTGTTATAATCTCAAAGGTGCTAACATCATCTCAACCAAAGGCGCTCAATGATTCATCCCATATCTAGGTGCTAAAACACTTAATCAACCAAGTCATTCAAGGCGCCATTCAGTAAACTCATCTTCCATGATATTCCTATCAAGGCGCATATCACTTCTCTCATGGGCTTTAAGCGCTCAGGTGAGTGTTTCAATACTACTTAGGTGCCAAATTCATTTGAATGCACCAAACACAAAGAGTTTTCAAACACTGGGCGCTCATAAAGAGTCTTCCAACCTTGGGCGCTAAATTAGGTCTTTGCAACTATCCAAGGCGCATATCTTCGTTTGAACAACTTATGGTGCCAAGACAACTTCTCATTAGGGCACTCAAAACACTTGTGTTTACATTTGAAGTGCTTTACCTTCTTAAGGTGCTCCAGACTAACCTGACTCCAAGGCGCTCCATCATCATCCTTAAGGCACTGAAAACATCATCTCCACTCTAGGCAAAAACATCATCCAACTCCTTAAGGCACTTCACTGTCAAAGTCTGAAGGCGCTCTACCTAGACCTTTCCCCTAGGTGCCAGAACTCCTAAGCACTCACCAGATAACTCTCTTCTTCAAGGCGCAAATCTTCCTATACTATGATTGCCTCTGAAACGCCGATTAACGTGATGTGAGGGTGCAAAGGCTACTCCAATCCTCAGTGAGCACCTAGTTTAAACAAGGAGAAATAAAGCATTCAAAACTATCCAAATGATCATCCCCTTCCTAATGTCTTCACTGCTCCGAAAAACCTTGGCCAAAATGACACATAACAACTCCTATGAGCGCCCTTATGCCCTAGGATCATCTAGTTTGTGCGTCTTGTAATGAAGAGTTCATGTAAGTTTGGAATGAGCGCCTTGAATAAGTGTAAACTAGCCTAGAGAAGGGTATGTGCGCCTTGAGCACCTTGAGCATTCCAGAGATAACTGTGCGCCTAGAACAATATGAGCACTCATGATGATGATTAACGCCCTGATGAGACTATGAGCGCCTTGTTTAGGAGATACCTTGTTTGATCATAAAATGCGCCTTGAGTCTTGAAGGTTTTGAGCGCCTAGGTGATTTGGATGTTGGGATGTTGGTATGCGCCCAAGATTGAGGTTAGAGGTGAAATGCGCCTTTGGACCATTCTGGCGCCTTGGATGAAGAATCTATATCTTGAGCCCAAGAGGTAAAATTTGTGCCTTAGTGGATTTGGAGAGTTACAAAGATTAGAGAAAAGTGCCTTGAAGACAGAGTTGTTCAAGGCGCATGTGTGATTTGGTCAAAAACAGGCGCCTAGAGTGAATAGGCTTTCATCCTGACTTAATACACTGCCTCCTTCTGACGATTTTTGGGGCAGCAGAAAACCTTTCACCACGGGCAAATGCCTCAGAGCTATAAAAAATTGAGAGAGGTGATCCCGTTGCCTCAGACAGAATGTTTTTAAGTGACACAGTTTTTGAGTAACATCTTGTCAAAGATTGCTGCCTTTTTGCACTTTGGACTCTTCAAGGATATCGTCGGTACAATGTAGCTCCGACTGTTTCGACATGTTTGGGTGAAAAATAGGACCATGCCTAGCATAAATGTACCCATTCGGACGCGTTGGAATAGTCAGTTTGGTCGCATTAGGAGCAGGACGAAAGTTACACCCCTTTGCAACTTTACACTGCCTCCTTCTGATGATTTTTGGGGCAACAGAAAACCTGACACCACGGGCAAATACCTCAGAGCTATAAAAAATTGAGAGAGGTTATTGTAGAGGCACTCTACGTGATCTTGTTGCCTTAGACGAAATGTTTCTAAGTGACACAATTTTTGAGTAACATCTCATCAAAGATTGCTGCCTTTTTGCACTTTGAACTCTTCAGGGATATCGTCGGTACAATGTAGCTCCGACTGTTTCGACATGTTTGGGTGAGAAATAGGACCATACCTAGCATAAATGTACCCATTCGGATGCGTTGGAACAGTCAGTTTGGTCGCATCAGGAGCAGGATGAAAGTTACACCCCTTTGCAACTTTACACTGCCTCCTTCTGACGATTTTTGGGGCAACAGAAAACCTTTCACCACAGGCAAATGCCTAAGAGCTATAAAAAACTGAGAGAGGTTATTGTAGAGGCACTCTACGTGATCCCATTGCCTCAGACAGAATGTTTCTAAATGACACGGTTTTCGAGTAACATCTCGTCAAAGATTGCTGCCTTTTTGCACTTTGGACTCTTCAGGGATATCGTCGGTACAATGTAGCTCCGACTGTTTCGACATGTTTGGGTGAGAAATAGGACCATGCCTAGCATAAATGTACCCATTCAGATGCGTTGGAACAGTCAGTTTGGTCGCATCAGGAGCAGGACGAAAGTTACACCCCTTTGCAACTTTACACTGCCTCCTTCTGACGATTTTTGGGGCAACAGAAAACCTTTCACCACGAGCAAATACCTCAGAGCTATAAAAAAACTGAGAGAGGTTATTGTAGAGGCACTCTACGTGATCCCGTTGCCTCAGACGGAATGTTTCTAAGTGACACAATTTTTGAGTAACATCTCGTCAAAGATTGCTACCTTTTTGCACTTTGGACTCTTCAGGGATATCGTCGGTACAATGTAGCTCTGACTGTTTTGACATGTTTGGGTGAGAAATAGGACCATGCCTAGCATAAATGTACCCATTCAGACGCATTGGAATAGTCAGTTTGGTCGCATCAGGAGCAGGATGAAAGTTACACCCCTTTGCAACTTTACACTGCCTCCTTCTGACGATTTTTGGGGCAACAGAAAACCTTTCACCACAGGCAAATACATTAGAGCAATAAAAAACTGAGAGAGGTTATTGTAGAGGCACTCTACATGATCCCGTTGCCTCAGACGGAATGTTTCTAAGTGACACAATTTTCGAGTAACATCTCGTCAAAGATTGCTGCCTTTTTGCACTTTGGACTCTTCAGGGATATCGTCGGTACAATGTAGCTCTGACTGTTTCGACATGTTTGGGTGAGAAATAGGACCGTACCTAGCATAAATGTACCCATTCAGACACGTTGGAACAGTCAGTTTGGTCGCATCAAGAGCAGGACGAAAGTTACACCCCTTTGCAACTTTACACTACCTCCTTCTGACGATTTTTGGGGCAACAGAAAACCTTTCACCACGGGCAAATACCTCAGAGCTATAAAAAACTGAGAGAGGTTATTGTAGAGGCACTCTACGTGATCCCGTTGCCTCAGATAGAATGTTTCTAAGTGACACGATTTTTGAGTAACATCTCGTCAAAGATTGCTGCCTTTTTGCACTTTGGACTATTCAAGGATATCGTCGGTACAATGTAGCTCCGACTGTTTCAACATGTTTGGGTGAGAAATAGGACCATGCCTAGCATAAATGTACCCATTCAGACGCGTTGGAAGAGTCAGTTTGGTCGCATCAGGAGCAGGACGAAAGTTACACCCCTTTGCAACTTTACACTACCTCCTTCTGACGATTTTTGGGGCAACAGAAAACCTTTCACCACGGGCAAATACCTAAGAGCTATAAAAAACTGAGAGAGGTTATTGTAGATGCACTCTACGTGATCCCGTTGCCTTAGACAGAATGTTTCTAAGTGACATGATTTTCGAGTAACATCTCGTCAAAGATTGCTGCCTTTTTGGACTTTGGACTCTTCAGGGATATCGTCGGTACAATGTAACTCCGACTGTTTCGACATGTTTGGGTGAAAAATAGGACCATGCCTAGCATAAATGTACCCATTCAGACACGTTGGAATAGTCAGTTTGGTCGCATCAGGAGCAGGACGAAAGTTACACCCCTTTGCAACTTTACACTGCCTCCTGACGATTTTTGGGGCAACAGAAAACCTTTCACCACGGGCAAATGCCTCAAAGCTATAAAAAACTGAGAGAGGTTATTGTAGAGGCACTCTACATGATCCCGTTGCCTTAGACGGAATGTTTCTAAGTGACATGATTTTTGAGTAACATCTCATCAAAGATTGCTGCCTTTTTGCACTTTGGACTCTTCAGGGATATCGTCGGTACAATGTAGCTCCGACTGTTTCGACATGTTTGGGTGAGAAATAGGACCATGCCTAGCATAAATGTACCCATTCAGACGCATTGGAATAGTCAGTTTGGTCGCATCAGGAGCAGGACAAAAGTTACACCCCTTTGCAACTTTACACTGCCTCCTTCTGACGATTTTTGGGGCAGCAGAAAACCTTTCACCACGGGTAAATGCCTCAGAGCTATAAAAAACTGAGAGAGGTTATTGTAGAGGCACTCTACATGATAGCGTTGCCTTAGACAGAATGTTTCTAAGTGACATGATTTTTGAGTAACATCTCGTCAAAGATTGCAGCCTTTTTGCACTTTGGACTCTTTAGGGATATCGTTGGTACAATGTAGCTCAAACTGTTTCGACATGTTTGGGTGAAAAACAGGACCATGCCTAGCGTAAATGTACCCATCCAAATGCGTTGGAACAGTCAGTTTGGTCACATCACGAGCAAGACACCAAAAATGCAAAGGTTTCTTTGTACAACTTGACAACATTGACACTTTTTTGCAACATGACTCAAAGACTCAAACTGACCCCAAATGACTCAAAGTGACTTAAAATCACCTTGATTATAGAGGTCAAGGCACTCCTTATCATTCATTCATTATGAGCGCCTTGGGAGAATGGTATATAGGTCATCATCATGATTGGGCGCCCTGGATCCGGAGTGTTGGAGAGATCATCAAATGGTGTCTAGTAGGGTGAGTTATGAGTTTGGTCACATCAGGAGCAGGACACCAAAAATGCATAACATGATGATGTAAAAATGTGTACATATGTGTAAAAATGCAGGAGGAAATAAAAAAAGACAAACCTTACAAATTAATGTGCATACTTACAACTCAATGTAACATAACTTTACAAAATCAATGTGAATACTTACAAATTAATCCAATGAACCATCCGGATCTGCTCTACTCTTTATTGTGTCAAGTATTGCTTCATGGTTAGACTCACGCACCTTCCACAATATTTTGTTCAAAGGTCTACCCCGATACTTTATCAAATGAACATTGGATGCCACGATAAGGTTCGAGTAATGAAGAATCTTTCGATGCATGTCAAAGTCCTGAAATAGCCAAATATTAACACTCTTATGTGGGTACCTTCTAAGCCATGTTTCAGTAATAACCACTGATCCTGTAGGGTATTCGATGTTTTCTCCATCTGTAACAGGGGCCTCCAATTTCTTTTTGGCCTCAACACAACGACATAAGTAATAATCTGTTCCCTCTTCATTATCTTCATCTGCAATAACTGCATATACGTGTCCTACATTGATATGTGTAGCAAATTAGATGAAATTAGTCAACATTACAAAAACACTACAAAGTAAGATGACATTACCTGGTTGAACTAGATGAAATTAGATGCATATATGTGCCCTATATTACCTGGTTGAACTAAATCTGATATGTGGTCAAAGTCAACTGATGATTCCATCTGTGTTAGTTCCAGTGCCGTCGGGGGTCGATACGTGTCAAGTGGGCTAAGATAACTTAACTGCCATTCGTCAACCCACTCCTTTGACTCGCACTCATCCCAGACTTGAATTGTACAGGAAGAACAAAAGCATGACATCTTTCGTGTATGGATACTCCATGAACCTGCAATTGAGCTTCTGAAAGAGTGCATCTCATTTGATCCTGTCAGTGTACAACAATCCTCATATGGTGCAATGTTAGTATCATCTATCAACCAAAAAAATCTACGAACTAAAGACTTACCTTCATTACCTGGACCCATGGAAGCATTACACCATTCGACAATCAATTTTGCATCTGTCAACTTTGCATTGTCTTTATACTTTAACTCTTCTCGTGCTATGGCTCTTTTGATACATGCTCCTGCACCATCATGCTCCCCCTTTCCATGCCCAGCCTCACAAAAGTTCCACATATGTTGAATACCTGTAAAATTATGCCTCCTACTCAGCCAATAGAAATTTCGCGAGTTCTTGAATTGTGATGCACAATTATCCGACCATATGATATGCTGACTGAACGATATGCCCCTTCTAGCCAAATCATTGTAGAACACCTGAAAGCAACCTTGCACGAACTCTGTAGAATGCGTGCGATCATCACTAATATAGAAATGATACTCCCTTATGATCTTTCTGTCATCCTCTATACTATCATTCGCATGAATGAATGCGATGTGCACAAATATAGAAACCTGTGTGGAGTTGTAATATTGTGATTGCACCTCACGCTGTGGCTGTAGACTGTAGTTCTCTGCAAAGTCGACGACTGAAACAATGCTACCAACCAGAAATGTGTCCTTGCATAACTTGAATTGCAAGTCCAACCATCGAGCTCTATGGGCATGTCTTGCATACTCATACACTATGCTGTCACGAAATATAGGCATAAACTGATACACTGGAATCTTTTCAATAACTAATTCACACCTCTTTGCTTCTTTACCATCTTTTGTATTGTATGCCACTGTTTTATACTTGCCAAACTCTACTAGTTCATTTCCAACCGCATGTGTTATTTCCATATGTTCACATGTTGGCAAATGTTGCAAGCCACCGCAACGATGACATGTGCCATCCAAGCATAATTTCTTGTAGAATATTTGACCTTCCTCTCTTTCACATAAAATTCTTGATATGAAGTCTCTTGAAGATGTTGGTGGGGCACATATGGCACAACCCTGCAAATCATTGTTAGTATGCATATCTAAACATATAGACCTATAAGCATCAAAATGGTTAGAAAATTCAATATGTAATCTACAACAACAAGTAGTGCATGTGTGATTTATCTTAACATAGAAAGGTTTTAGCATTTCAAAATATCTTTGACAAATTTTAATTTGAGGATACTTCTCTAGAAATTTACTATAAAACTGTGTTTGAGTCTCATCCAAAAAATGCTTTGGATGTGGCTCTCGGTTCTGACTACCAATTCTCCTTCTCACCACATCCCTTTGATTCGGAGATACCCTTGTGTAATTCTTCCAAAAGTCTTCAATTAGTGATCTCAATGCTTCAACAATTGGTTTATCTTTTCGTGGTAGTCTCCCTGAGAACGCCCATAATTCATTGGCATTAGTGTCCTCAATTCTTTGGCGTCTTCCAACGGCTCTTGATAAAGTTTTCCTATTAATTCTCAATTTTTGACTTGTCTTTCTAATGAGACGAGCTTTCCTCGTTTGACTACTTACTATAGTCGATGTAATCACACGCCGTGTTGCATTACTATCTTTTGTGCGTGAGGTGTTACACACACTCTCATACGCACTCATTAGATTCTTGATAATAGATTTTTCACTTGAAGCCTCTGATGTTCTCAACCCAAGAATCTTCATGATAGACCTATACTTTATACTTCGCATCATTTCAACGAATAGTTGACATCTTGCAGTCTCATTTAACTTTTCAAAGAACAATCTCCAAATCTTATTAGCATATCTTCTACAAGTGCATTTTGGAATCTTACCTTCCATTGGCTGCAAAATATTCTCATCAATATCAATCAAATACTTTGGCTTTCTATGCAAAATTCTAGGTGGTGTCAAGTTAGGTAAATTCATCTCAACATTAGGAATTTCATCAATATTTAAATGAGATGGGTTAGATGGCATACCTTCGATCGAAGATGGAATAGATGACATACCTTGAGGTTGAGGTGGGAACGATGGCGTACCTCCTTCATCACATGTGAGTGATGATGTACTCTCAACTTGAGATGTGGTAGATGGTGTGCCTACATGTTGTCTTGCGGTAAAGGATGTGTCTCCAACTATGGTATTCAAATCTCTCGTACCACAAAGTTTTTGCATTCGTTCTCTTTGTGCCACCAATACCATATCTCTTTGTGATGGTTGTGGTTCCTCTTCAATTGGTATGTCTTCATTTATCGTGTCCAATTTCCTCTTCTCACGAAGTTCCCTCATAGCCATTGCTTTCTTTGCATTCTTAGCTTCTATCTCTTCCTGTGTTGGTTTAATTCTTGATCGTTTCCTTGGCATGACGGAGAATTTGTCTGTAGCATGATAAAGAGACCAATATTAGTTCCTAAGAAATGAATACATGATAATAGTGGGATTGTATTTTTTTTATGTTGTAAGGATTTATTCTTGTATAGTTTGACATCATGGTATGAACTAAGGTTTGTTTATTACACATAATTATTAAAGAGCCCAAGTGTAGAAAATATACATGGCATCATGTGAGATTGTAGGTTGCTTTCTTGATTGGAAATGTGTCTATTTTAAACATGTATGATAAAGCATGATAAAGTAATTCAATCCGAAATAAGGAAAATGTAAAGAACATGCATGTAAAGACTTGACATACCTAAAAAACGAAGATTTGAATGGAGGGAGTACCCAATTATGTAGTGTTTTTATCTTCTTGCATCAAACTCCTCAACAATTTGAGTTTTTCACTACTTGCTTCCTTTTCAATGTTAAATTCTTAAAATTGAATCAAAATTAACATTGCAATACTACAAAAATTGAAACTTGTATAGATATATATCAAATTTGGTTTGAAAACTATGTTATTTCCTCCTTCTCAAGTTGGCAAAGCAGAAAAGGTGGTGGAAAGATCATGCAAAGGTGGTACAATGTGTCAAATGTGCATGTGAACTTCCCAATAGCATGAAAGCACTTCTTTTTTGTCAGAGCACGCGCAGAATCAGTAAGAAAATAGAGCATGTGGGCCTGGATCACGGGGGTAACCACTTTTTTACCGTTTTAGTAGAAATACAAAACGCGAGCACGTTATAACGCACTCGCGTTTTGTCCTGCTATAGATCCCTAAACCCTAAACCCTCAACTCTGATCCCTTGACCCTCAACCCTTAATGTCAAATCCTAATCCCTCAACCCTATCCCTAAACCCTCAACCCTCAATGTCAAATCCTAATCCCTCAACCCTCAACGTCAAATCCTAATCTGTCAACCCTCCAACCCTATCCCTAATCCTTACAACCCTCAACCCTAATCCCTCAACCCTTAACTCTGATCCATCAACCCTCAACACTATACCTTAAACCCTAATCCCTTCAACCTCAACCCTATCCCTAAACCCTTGACCCTCGAACCTCAGCCCTCGATGTCAAACCCTAATCCCTCAACCCTTAACTCTGATTCCTCATCTCTCAACCCTAACCCTAAACCCTCAACCCTCAACATCAAACCCTAATCCCTCAACCCTCAACCCTAATCTGTCATCCATCATCTCTCCACACTCTACTTTAACCCTAATTCCTCAACCCTCGACCCTCGAACCTCAACCCTCAACCCTCAACATCAAACCCTAATCCCTCAACCCTTAACTCTAATCCCTCGACCTTCAACCCTGATCCTAAACCCTAAACCCTCAATGCCAAATTCTAATCCATCAACCCTTCACTCTAATCCCTCAACCCTAAACCCTATCCCTAAACCCTCAACACTATACCTTAAACCCTAATCCCTCAACCCTAACCCTAAACCTTGTCCCTAAACCCTAATCCCTTCAACCTCAACCCTATCCCTAAACCCTTGACCCTCGAACCTCAGCCCTCGACGTCAAACCCTAATCCCTCAACCCTTAACTCTGATCCCTCATCTCTCAACCCTAACCCTAAACCCTCAACCCTCAACATCAAACCCTAATCCCTCAACCCTCAACCCTAATCTATCATCCGTCATCCCTCCACACTCTACTTTAACCCTAATTCCTCGACCCTCAACCCTATCCCTAAACCCTTGACCCTCAAACCTCAACCCTTAACCCTCAACATCAAACCCTAATCCCTCAACCCTTAACTCTAATCCCTCGACCTTCAACCCTGATCCTAAACCCTAAACCCTCAACGCCAAATTCTAATCCCTCAACCCTTCACTCTAATCCCTCAACCCTAAACCCTATCCCTAAACCCTCAACACTATACCTTAAACCATAATCCCTCAACCCTAACCCTAAACCTTGTCCCTAAACCCTAATCCCTTCAACCTCAACCATATCCCTAAACCCTTGACCCTCGAACCTCAGCCCTCGATGTCAAACCCTAATCCCTCAACCCTTAACTCTGATCCCTCATCTCTCAACCCTAACCCTCAACCCTCAACCCTCAACATCAAACCCTAATCCCTCAACCCTCAACCCTAATCTATCATCTGTCATCCCTCCACACTCTACTTTAACCCTAATTCCTCGACCCTCAACCCTATCCCTAAACCCTTGACCCTCGAACCTCAACCCTCAACCCTCAACATCAAACCCTAATCCCTCAACCCTTAACTCTAATCCCTCGACCTTCAACCCTGATCCTAAACCCTAAACCCTCAACACCAAATTCTAATCCCTCAACCCTTCACTCTAATCCCTCAACCCTAAACCCTATCCCTAAACCCTCAACACTATACCTTAAACCCTAATCCCTCAACCCTAACCCTAAACCTTGTCCCTAAACCCTAATCCCTTCAACCTCAACCCTATCCGTAAACCCTTGACCCTCAAACCTCAGCCCTCGATGTCAAACCCTAAACCCTCAACCCTTAACTTTGATCCCTCATCTCTCAACCCTAACCCTAAACCCTCAACCCTCAACATCAAACCCTAATCCCTCAACCCTCAACCCTAATCTATCATCCGTCATCCCTCCACACTGTACTTTAACCCTAATTCCTCGACCCTCAACCCTATCCCTAAACCCTTGACCCTCAAACCTCAACCCTCAACCCTCAACATCAAACCCTAATCCCTCAACCCTTAACTCTAATCCCTCGACCTTCAACCCTGATCCTAAACCCTAAACCCTCAATGCCAAATTCTAATCCCTCAACCCTTCACTCTAATCCCTCAACCCTAAACCCTATCCCTAAACCCTCAACACTATACCTTAAACCCTAACCCTAAACCTTGTCCCTAAACCCTAATCCCTTCAACCTCAACCCTTGACCCTCGAACCTCAGCCCTCAACGTCAAACCCTAATCCCTCAACCCTTAACTCTGATCCCTCATCTCTCAACCCTAACCCTAAACCCTCAACCCTCAACATCAAACCCTAATCCCTAATCCCTCAACCCTAATCTATCATCCGTCATCCCTCACACTCTACTTTAACCCTAATTCCTCAACCCTCAACCCTATCCCTAAACCCTTGACCCACAAACCTCAACCCTCAACCCTTAACATCAAACCCTAATCCCTCAACCCTTAACTCTAATCCCTCAACCTTCAACCCTGATCCTAAACCCTAAACCCTCAACGCCAAATTCTAATCCCTCAACCCTTCACTCTAATCCCTCAACCCTAAACCCTATCCCTAAACCCTCAACACTATACCTTAAACCCTAATCCCTCAAC
This sequence comes from Cunninghamia lanceolata, assembly GCA_027924645.1. NCBI lineage: Eukaryota > Viridiplantae > Streptophyta > Pinopsida > Cupressales > Cupressaceae > Cunninghamia > Cunninghamia lanceolata. The sequence continues at coordinate 883,164 of BSBN01001418.1, read as the reverse complement.
CCTAACCCTAAACCTTGTCCCTAAACCCTAATCCCTTCAACCTCAACCCTATCCCTAAACCCTTGACCCTCGAACCTCAGCCCTCGACATCAAACCCTAATCCCTCAACCCTTAACTCTGATCCCTCATCTCTTAACCCTAACCCTAAACCCTCAACATCAAACCCTAATCCCTCAACCCTTAACCCTAATCTATCATCCGTCATCCCTCCACACTCTACTTTAACCCTAATTCCTCGACCCTCAACCCTATCCCTAAACCCTTGACCCTCGAACCTCAACCCTCAACCCTCAACATCAAACCCTAATCCCTCAACCCTTAACTCTAATCCCTCGACCTTCAACCCTGATCCTAAACCCTAAACCCTCAATGCCAAATTCTAATCCCTCAACCCTTCACTCTAATCCCTCAACCCTAAACCCTATCCCTAAACCCTCAACACTATACCTTAAACCCTAACCCTAAACCTTGTCCCTAAACCCTAATCCCTTCAACCTCAACCCTATCCCTAAACCCTTGACCCTCGAACCTCAGCCCTCGACGTCAAACCCTAATCCCTCAACCCTTAACTCTGATCCCTCATCTCTCAACCCTAACCCTAAACCCTCAACATGAAACCCTAATCCCTTAACCCTCAACCCTAATCTATCATCCGTCATCCCTCCACACTCTACTTTAACCCTAATTCCTCGACCCTCAACCCTATCCCTAAACCCTTGACCCTCGAACCTCAACCCTCAACCCTCAACATCAAACCCTAATCCCTCAACCCTTAACTCTAATCCCTCGACCTTCAACCCTAATCCTAAACCCTAAACCCTCAACGCCAAATTCTAATCCCTCAACCCTTCACTCTAATCCCTCAACCCTAAACCCTATCCCTAAACCCTCAACACTATACCTTAAACCCTAACCCTAAACCTTGTCCCTAAACCCTAATCCCTCAACCCTCAACCCTAATCTGTCATCCATCATCCCTCAACTCTAATCCCTCATTCCTAAACCCTAAACGCTATCCCTATTCCTAGACCCTCAACAGGCTCGATACTATACCTTAAACCCTAATCCCTCTACCATCGACACTCTTATTTAACCCTAATCCCTTGACCATTAACCCTATCCCTTAACCTCAACCCTCAACCCTCAACCCTCAACCCTCAACTCTCAACATTAAACCCTAATTCATCAACCCTAAACCCTAATCCCTCAAACCTAAACCCTATCCCTAAACCATCAACCCTCAACACTATACCTTAAACCCTAATCCCTCAACCCTCAACCCTAAACCTTATCCCTCAACCCTCAACCCTAATCCCTCATCCCTCAACTCTAATCCCTCATCCCTAAACCCTAAATGCTATCCCTATTCCTAAACCCTCAACAGACTCGATACTATACCTTAAACTCTAATCCCTTATCCCTAAACCCTCCAACCCTATCCCTAATCCTTATACCCTCCACACTCTACTGTAACCCTAATTCCTCGACCCTCAACCCTATCCCTAAACCCTTGACCCTCGAACCTCAACCCTCAACCCTCAACATCAAACCCTAATCCCTCAACCCTTAACTCTGATCCCTCGACCTTCAACCCTGATCCTAAACCCTAAACCCTCAACGCCAAATTCTAATCCCTCAACCCTTCACTCTAATCCCTCAACCCTAAACCCTATCCCTAAACCTTAACCCTAAACCTTGTCCCTAAACCCTAATCCCTCAACCCTCAACCCTAATCTATCATCCGTCATCCCTCAACTCTAATCCCTCATTCCTAAACCCTAAACGCTATCCCTATTCCTAGACCCTCAACAAGCTCGATACTATACCTTAAACCCTAATCCCTCTACCATTGACACTCTTATTTAACCCTAATCCATTGACCATTAACCCTATCCCTCAACCTCAACCCTCAACCCTCAACCCTCAACTCTCAACATTAAACCCTAATTCATCAACCCTAAACCTTAATCCCTCAAACCTAAACCCTATCCCTAAACCATCAACCCTCAACACTATACCTTAAACCCCAATCCCTCAACCCTCAACCCTAAGCCTTATCCCTAAACCCTAATCCCTCAACCCTCAACCCTAATCCCTCATCCCTCAACTCTAATCCCTCATCCCTAAACCCTAAATGCTATCCCTATTCCTAAACCCTCAACAGACTCGATACTATACCTTAAACTCTAATCCCTTATCCCTAAACCCTCCAACCCTATCCCTAATCCTTACACCCTCCACACTCTACTTTAACCCTAATCCCTTCAACCTCAACCCTATCCCTAAACCCTTGACCCTCGAACCTCAACCCTCAACCCTCGACGTCAAACCCTATTCCCTCAACCCTTAACTCTGATCCCTCATCTCTCAACCCTAACCCTAAACCCTAAACCCTCAACCCTCAATGTCAAATCCTAATCCCTCAACCCTAAACCCTATCCCTAAACCCTCAACACTATACCTTAAACCCTAATCCCTCAGCCCTCAACCCTAAACCTTATCCCTAAACCCTAATCCGTCAACCCTCAACCCTAATCTGTCATCCCCCAACTCTAATCCTTCATCCCTAAACCCTAAATGCTATCCCTATTCCTACACCCTCAATAGAATCGATACTATACCTTAAACCCTAATCCCTTATCCCTAAACCCTCCAACCCTATCCCTAATCCTTATACCCTCCACACTCTACTTTAACCCTAATTCCTCAACCCTCAACCCTATCCCTAAACCCTTGACCCTCGAACCTCAACCCTTAACTCTGATCCCTCAACCCTCAACACTATACCTTAAACCCTAATCCATATCCCTCAACCCTTAACCCTTAAAACTTAAACCCTATCCCTACACCCTCAACACTTGACACTATATCTTAAGCCTTAAACCCTCATCCCTAAAGCCTCAACCCTCAATCCTTAAACCTTAAACCCTAAACCCTATCCCTAATCCCTCTACCCTCAATACTCTAACCCTAACCTCGACATTAAATGCTAATCCATCAACCCTAAACCCTAATCCTAAACCCTTAACCCTCAACCCTCAACACTATACCTTAAACCCTAATCCCTCAACCCTCAACCCTAAACCTTATCCCTAAACCCTAATCCCTCAACCCTCAACCCTAATCCATCATCCCTCAACTATAATCCCTCATCCCTAATCCCTAAATGCTATCCCTATTCCTAAACTCTCAACAGACTTGATACTATACCTTAAACCCTAATCCCTTATCCCTAAACCCTCCAACCCTATCCCTAATCCTTACACCCTCCACACTCTACTTTAACCCTAATCCCTCGACCCTAAACCCTATCCCTAAACCCTTGACCCTTGAACCTCAACCCTCAACCCTTAATGTCAAACCCTAATCCCTCAACCCTTAACTTTGATCCCTCGACCCTCAACCGTAATCTATCATCCCTCATCCCTAAACCTTAAACGCTATCCCTATTCCTAGACCCTCAACGGGCTCGATACTATACCTTAAATGCTATCCCTATTCCTAGACCCTCAACAGGCTCGATACTATACCTTAAACGCTAATCCCTTATCCGTAAACCTTCCAACTCTATCCCTTATGCCTTAACCCTCATGATGAATAGCCTTGAATGTACAAAAATTTGAGTGGGACATAACGCGAGCGCGTTGTCAAACATGGCAAAAGACAGACTTGCGGGAAAAAATGTAAGGCAAAACATAACGCGAGCGCATTATAACACGCTCGCGTTATTTCTTGCTTTGGGAATCCCAAGCCTTGGGCTTGGGATTTGCTTTGGATTTCCAACCCAAAGGCTTGGAGTGCCTTATGAACAGTCACAGATGTGTTTTTCTATATTCTTCAAAATTTCACATAATTTCGTTCGTGCTAACCCTCAAATTTGCACGTGTTTCAAGGTTGAACAAATCGAACACATGGGTAATGTTAGGCTTTCTCTTAGCTATTTGACGGTGTGATTTTTTTCACATTTTAACAATGTTAAGCCTTTCATCTTTAATTTCTTTTGTTTGTGTGTCTGTTTTTATGCAAAAACCACTGTTTGGTCTTTTTTTCATTGTAAAATAACTATTCATTCAAATTTCAAAAAAATTACATATTTAGAAACTAGACTCCATTCTACAAATATTAAAAAAATAAAAAAATGATTTTCCATTAGTTTTCAAAATTTATAGGGGTAGCACGGCCAAAATTCTATTTTTTAGGATGTGTCCACTTTAAAAATTAGTAAAAAATCAAATATTCATCAAAAAATTATCAGAAAAATTGGGCATAAACTACATGCTATTATCTAATTTCTCACTAAAGCGATTTTAAAAATACCAAAAAAAAGTTGACCTTTTGAGGGAGCCACAAAACATGCTATGTTATGTTTTTTTGACAGAAACAACACCAATTTCTGTGGCTCCCTCTTTTGAACCCCTTAATCTATGCCATTTTCAAAACAAAATAGTAGTTTAGAAAGTAGACTCGGAGCACTACGAACATTGTTTTGGTTGTATCTCCAAATTTTGAGTGTAACTATGCTCAATTTCTCATCCAAGGCCAGTATTTCCTGATTTCAGAAAAAAAAAAGTGGCCACTTAAGACCCCTTTTTGGGCCCCCATCTTCTTGCACTTACCCTCAAGTGTAATTTCTTGTTCACATATATATATATATATATATATATATATATATATATATATATATATATATATATATATATATATATATATATATATATATATATATATATATATATATATATATATATATTCTTGATTTAATTTTAAATTTGTACTCAAGTTTGTATGTTTATATGTATATATGTAGGTTCATATCTATTTATACATATATTATGAATCTGGATGATATTCACTTTGATGTTGAGGACTTCCTTAATGCACAAGATGATCCGGCCCCACCCGTACCTGTACCCCCAGCACCAGATGCCCCACCTCCAGATGCCTAAGCTCTAGATGCCCCACCTTCAGATGCCCCACCTCTAGATAACCCACCTCCACCCCCACCTAGAACTGACCAGGCTCGCTTGCGAGCCATAATTAATGAAAATGTGGATTCCATACAAGAAAAATTGAATTCCATTCGCAATGAACAATTCATGCCACCTCACGTGGTAGGTTTTGTAGCTTTGATGCAAAACATTGTAGATTCTGTGAGGTCTATCGACTCAGACTTTGATGGATTCCAGAAATGGAGAGAGGAGAGGTGCTAATTTTATGTTGATGGCCTCTCCTATAAGACTATTTTAGATCTTAAAATCACAAAAGCTCATTTAGCGCAATATTTTAGATATCCCATTACAAATGAACCTATTCCTGCAAATAAGAAAAGAATATCAATTAGGTGGTGTAGGCATGAAGGAATGTCTACCAATTTTTGGGACAGATGGTGGATGGTGTTTGATTATCCACCTCATGCTAATTGTGAGGTTCCTTTATATTTTTTGAGAAAATTATATGCAGAGTTTGTTCTGAATAAAAAACCCAACTACTTTGATTTTAGATCATTCCAAGGTATTGGTGGTGGCATGCCACAATAGAGGTTGGGGGCACGGGTTGATCCCCAACGACCCATGCCTATTCAACCTCTTATTGACCCTCCTATTGCTGCCATTCCTTTACCCTTCCAGCATCGTGCAGTGGTATCCACACTAGGCACATTGAGTGCACTCTCAGGTAGCCTACATGAGGAGACTTCTACGATGGTAGCTTGGGTTAGAGAGCATGGAGGAGTTGATGGTGGAAGTGGTCCTAGTACCACTCCACATGTGTCGATGCCTCATACATGTACGAGTTGCAATCAGTTGTGTTATGGACCTTATCAGGCAGCTGCACTCACTTCAGCTACACATGCATCATCTGATAATGTGGGCATGGAATCATTTGTTGATTATCTATTTGTTGAGGATCATCCCACTGATCATTGGACACAGGTATATATATAGGTTATGTACACATGTTGAATTTATAAAAAAAATTTAAGCACGTGTTTTTAATCAACATATAGATCAATTAAATTGTAATATTTTAACAATTGAATTGTTTGGTCTAGATGATGGCAATAGGGACCATTGATCGAATTAATTTTTCATCGACACCTGTTCATCTCGAGCACCCATTTGGGGTACATTTTCAATGATTTATATTTTAAATATTAATTTTATTTACTTGATTTTAATTTGTAATTCAGTCTTGAATGTGTGTACCATTAAATATTTATGAACTTATTTATGAACTGGTTCAGGGTTCTTCCACATTGAATCCTCCATCTCAAGGTGTCTTGAGCACTCCTCCATCATTGGGCATCTCACATAACACTCTTACAGTATGTATATTATTTTAAAAAACTATATGTACTTAGATTTTTCTATTTTGATATCACTGTATCTGAAAATGTGCACATACATACTATTTAATATATATATTAAAAATATGTCTATGTAGGTTGACACAATAATGAGGATGGGCATTCCAGCACACTTGGATAATCCAAATTTATATCAGGAGTCGACCTCATTTCCAATTGTTCAAAAATGTATAACATGTACACAAGTCAATTATATATATGTTTTAAAAGCTAATTTGTACACACATATGCTAACTTATAAATGACCTTGTAGGAGCTTGTTAGTGACACCTTTCATCAACACACAACACATGCAGAGCAAGAGGACAAAGGAGATGGGCAACCTGATACGATATAATTTAAAATTTAGATTATATTTAAATTCAATTAAAATATACATTGTGAACTTAAAGTAAATTTCTTGATAGATATATATGTTGGCATGTGTTCAAAATTCATTTTCTTTTATAGCTTGAGACATGTAATATAGCTAAGCCTGTAGAGACAGGTCCTAGAATAGAGGATGCACAACAAGTTCCTCTTACGGTATAATAATTTAAATATGATAACTTATAAATTAAATTGAATTAAATCATTTTTAATATCGTCTTACATCTAATTTCAACTTGAACTTTCTCTTGTATTAAATAGATTGATTCAGAACATTTAGAGATAGGTCCAGGTGCACCAGAGCATGCCTCTCAACCTCACATGGTAATTTAATTTTATGATAAAAATTATAAATTTAAAAAAATTGTCATTAAATCATTTTTAATCATCTTACATCTGATTTCATCTAAATCTTTCTCTTCTACAGTGTGATTCAGGTCATCTGAGTAGTTAGCATGGTGTGAAGAGGACTCTTGATTATAGAGATAGTATGTGATAGGTTAAATTGAACATGGGCTACATAATTTGACTATTTGATGGACTATGTTATATTATACTATTTGTCATGGACTTTATATATATATTGTTGAACATGGACTTTATATTTTGAATGGGACTTTGTATATTTTTTGAACATGGACTTGGAGTTTATAGACAACCTGACTTTATATTTAAATAGTTTATAATTATGGATTTTTTAAGGTTAAATATATTTGTAATCTTCCCCTTGTGACTTTATATAAAGGAGGTTGTAAATGACTTTATATATTTACATGTACTCTTTTGTTTGGTTGAAAAGTATTTCATAATTTAACAAATTTATGAGTAGTTCTTTCCAAAACTTGTATATGAAAAAAAAACCACTTGAAAAAACATGTTTTGAACCTGTCTTATTTGATTTGAATCCTAGGAGGATTAGAGGATGTCCAAACTTGTAATTTAGTGCGTTATGTTATAGAATTTGTAGTTCATATCCATAAAAAACTCTAGATTAGTATGCAAATACACATTCAAGATGAGCATAAGACTTTTGTAATATAATTATATTTGATGAAAGAAGAATTGTATAGTGTTATACATGCCACAATTTAATGGTATGAACTTAGATCTATCTATACATTATATAAACCCTATAAAGTACAATAGAATAGAGCATATAAACCCTGACAAGATATCCAAATATGATAAACTAATTAGAAATTATTGATCTAAAAAACCCTAATGAAAGAGAAACCCTATGGGGGAACCTTAAGTCATGTAAGCAATGTTGGGTTCACTAATAAATGTAAATAAATAAATGATTTATGTATAAATTATCTAGGCTAATTAATCTAATGCAAATAATTAAGCATTATTAAACCAGATAAAATCTAGAGTCGGGTTGATAAATTGATAGTAATAATATGATAATTAAACGAGGAATTAATTACTTAGTTCTAATATCAACAATAGAAGAATAATGTTGATGATGTGTAAAATTGATTCACCACTTGTTGATGCATATTTTGTCACAATAATATATGAAACTAGTTGTTCCCTACTTGAAAGGGAACTTCTTCCCCCAAGGTTCTTTATCAGAAAATTTGGTTTGTGTGAATAACATAGTGGTAGATGTCGATTGTCCCATATGAGGGGCTCCAATGAAATCAAAGAAATGATTTACACAAGGCATTGCTTGCAATTATTCTTGTCACTTAGTAAGAAAGATAAAGCAAACATGTACATGTTCAGTTTTAGACATTCATTAATAATTTCATACATGAATACATATAAGTCCTACCAAGGAATTTTAACAATTTCAAACATGGTAAAAATTTAACATCTTAGACTAGATACTAATCTAGAATACTTTAAGTTTAATCCCAATCTAATAGATTTTATTTAAGAAAATTGCAAAATAATGGTGAGAAGGAGAAGCTACACTCTTCAATTGCTTCAAAAGATTTATTAGTGGAGCTTTGGCTACCCTTGTGCCCCATTTCTTGATATCCTTCACTAATAATAGCCAAAAGAGAATAGCCAATAATAACTAAAAGGAACCAAGTGTAACCACAAGAGGTAAATAGTATTGAAAATCATTTTTATAAAGGTTGCAACTCAAACTATCTATTTAAAAATGCACAAATAGAAGGTGTTCGTCTTATTGCCATTATATTTTTTTTCATGGGAAGACACTACTCTGATCATGGTAGTGACCAAGGTCATCGTCGCTATCATGCTACAATCTAACTAGTTAAAGTACTTTGTAGAATGAAAGGATAAGGCATGGAATAGATAATGAATGAGGCTTAAATCAACATGACACTGTGTCAAGGAATTTTAGGTACAATAGCAAGCTAAGTGAGTCCTAAAGCATGTCTAGAGGAATGGATGCTAAAATGAATGCACAACATAGAGAAAGAATTGAGAAGTATGCAATTTTGTACTCTACAACAACTACCACATGCGCTTGCTTGCTTAGACCAAGCTCATAAAAAAAAACAAGTGCTTGCTTATATAAACCAAGCTTGTATAAAACCGTAGTATTACATGAAAGCATAAGCCCATTTTAAATCATGTGCCTCATTGTGACCTTTCACATTTCCAAGCATCATCCCACATTCCAAGCCATCACATGTGGTCCTCCTTGTTCTATCAAGTGTCCCCAAGATTATCTAATCCTAGTGTGGTTTCCACATCCTAAGATGCACCACATTTAAATAACAAAAATATTACAATATTATTATTATGCAAGGTGTACAACACATCTAACACAACATCACTACTTAGCTTTTATGGCATCTAAGTGACAAGCTCTACTTGTGTGGTTCCACATGGGCTCATACTTTAAATTTGAAAGGAAAAACTTTGCTTCAAGCAGTGTGCCCATGTAACAAAACCAATCAATGCACACTTCACAAACACAAATACAACTTATTTACTATATAGACAACTAAAATAGAACTTATTCCATACCTAAGCTAAGGGTGTGCAGATGGCAAGGTTAGGGTCAATCGTTGTGTAGGTTGTCAACCCTTTGGTTGTTGTTTTGTTGCGATAGCTTGGTCGCAATTGTTTTATAGAGTGGCTTTCTTGGTATTTGTTGCTCTACCCTTGTTTAATCTTGTTGTTTTTGTTGTTTTGATGGTTCCACTTCTCATGGAACTTGTTCCTCTTGTCTTTTGGTTGTCTCTCTGTAAAAGGGTTTGGACCCTTTCAAAAACTCATTTTTTTATCAATATCAAAAATTAAAATAGAACAAAAGAAAGGAAAATATTTTTAGGTGATGCAAGATTGCTCATCCCCTAAGATGTTGTTGCATCAAGTTCCCTTGTTTAAAAAATTATGTTCAAAATATACAATATTCATAAGTCTTCATTTGGGGGTTGTGACCTATTGCAAAAACAAACATTGAATGAAGTATTTAGAGCTTTTGCACCATGATTAAGCTAAAACAACATTTGAATACCTCAGGCAAAGAAATTTTGGTTTTCAAGAAGCAGTAACAAAAATGCACAAATTTTATAGGTATATTGATAAAGTAAAACACAAATTTGCAAGAGAATAATAAAGTAAGAAGCAAATACCATTCCATAACTAATCAATCCAGTACAAAACATGAATCATCAATTACTTTCCCACAATTTGCAAAATCTTTAACACAAGGCTAAACAATGGATTTTGCATATATCACAACAAGATCCATCATTAATATAGCAGGTCTTCACGCCACCTGATATAAAAATAATACAAGCAATTTATCAATATATCATCAAAACATGTATTTCAAAACTATCTAGATATACACAATTTGTACCTATATTTACAAGTGCCTCTCAAGTTTTTGTTTCAAAGTATGTGATGAATTTGTGATGATAGTCTAAGGATATAAAAGGACAATTTAAATCAATTTCAACTAATAACACACAAGAAATATCAAAACATGTATTTAATGTATTTAAAAGAATAATATAAATCTATTTAACTATATTTACCTGTATTTACTTATTCCATTGTACCATCTCCATCCTCTCTTTTTTCCAACACATCGATGATTGTCTCATGGTCTTCCATAGAAATTTTCCATAGCTCTTTATTTGTAGGTTTTCCACGATACCTCTCCAATTTTATATTTGTTGCCAACACCAAATGTGAGTAGTGTATAATCTTCTTATGTGTTTCATAATCTTGGAATGCAGGCAAACCATTCTTCCTTATTAGGTATTTCCGTAGCCAAGTGCCAACAACCACCACCGAACCTATTGGATAATGATAGCCATCATCAAAGAAATTCTTAAAATTTGCATAAGGGGATCAAAGAAGTTCTTAAAATTTGCTTAAGGGGATCAAAGACTTGTTATCAAAATTTGCTTAAGGGGATGTCTTAAGGGGATCACCAAACCTGTTGGATAAGGAAAGCCATCATCATCTTCTCAAGGTGCTGTTAACTTATGTTTAGTCTCCACACAACGAGCCAACCAATATTATGTTTCCTCTTCATTCTTCTTTGGTGTAACAACAACATACACATTTCCTGCAAACAAATTTTGATTCAATAACTTGCACATGTCCATAAAATTTGACCAATCAACATACATGCATTCATATGTACACATATAAATAAATAAAAGCACTACAAATTAGTAATGAAGTGAAATAAAATAAAATAATTTGAATTAAATTACCTTCTTGTACAAGGTCTGAAACACAGTCATAATCGTCTGATGCAAACAGTTGATCATTGTCTTCAATTGTTGTTTCATTTTGATCGTGTGCTTGTGCAAGTGTCAATGGTCTTTGCTTCCACTCTTCAACCCATTCTGTATTTTCACATGCTTCCCAATCTCCTGAAATACAAAACTGACAAAAACATGCAAGCTCCCTTGTCCAGATAGTCCATGTACTTGCATTTAAACTCCTAAATGAATGCCATTTAGTAGATCCACTGATTGTCTGACAATCAAGTCTAGGTAGAATGTTTTCTTCATCAACCAACCAAAAGAATCGACGAACTGTAGAGAACTCGCTTGATCCAGGTGTACATAATCTTGTATTGCACCAATCTACAATCCCATGTGCATCTTTAAATTTTACTGCATCCTCAAATTTCAATTGTTGTCTAGCAAGAATTCTTTTAACACACGCACCAGCTCCATCATGTTCTCCTTTACCATGTCTAGCTTCAAAAAAATTCCACATAAGTTGGACATTATTCTCTTTGTGAACCCTACTTAACCAACAGAACATTCGAGCATTCTTGAACTGCCCCGTACAATTATCTGACCATATAAGATGTTCAGTCATCTAGATTCCTCTTTCTCTTAAATTTGTATAAAATATATTGAAACAATATTGAACAAACTTTGATGAGTGTAACCGGTTGTCACTCAAATAGAAATGATACTCCCTCAAAACTTTTCTATCATTCTCTGTGCTATCATCTGCATGTCTATAAACAATATGAACAAACATAGCAACCTGCACTGAATTGTAATATTGTGATTGAATTTCCTCTTGCAGAGCTAAAGTATAGTTTTCTGCAAAATCAACCACTAATAGTATAGTACCAACTAGAAATGTGTTTCTACATTCACGAAATTGTCCATCAAGCCATCGAGCTTGTTGAGAGTGCTTGACATATTTTGGTACAATTTTACTCTTAAATTCTGATATGAACGCATGCACACTAACCTTTTTTGTAATTAAATCACAACGCTTTCCAAATTTTCCATCTTTTAAAGAATATTCAACATTCTTAAATCTTTTAACATCCACTAATTGTTGTCCAAAATCATTTTCAACACTTTCATGCATACAAACTCTTAACAAAGAAAGATTGCCACAACTAGTGCATTGTCCAAAAATATATGAACTTAAATAAAATAATTTTTCATTAGATCTTTCACAGAACAAACTTGATATAAACTCTTTTATTGTTTCAGTTAGCATATTAATATCACATTCCTGTATAATCATATTACTATGTAAAGTACAACGTATATATTGAAACACATCATAATAATAACGAAATTGAACATGCATTTTACAACAACAAGATATTCGTTGCTTATTAATCTTTAAATACCATGGTTTGCATTTTTCAAAAGATCTTTGACTTATTTTAATATTACCAGGTAACACTAATTCATCACAAACTTTTCTATAAAATTTAGTTTGCATTGTATCTAATAGGTGTTTTGGATGAGGATCACGAACTTTGGACCCCACTCTTAATTTTAAAACATCTCTAGCATTAGATGATACCCTAGTATTATCATGCCAATATTTTTCAATCAAAGATCTGATTTCAACATTCAGTTTCATGTCAGATCTCAGGAGTTGACTACTAAAACTCCAACATTTGTTAATTGGATCATTTTCTATACTTTCTCTTCTTTTTGCCACTCTTACCAATGTTTTAGGATGTATTTTTAGAATTCCACTAATATTGCTTACCATTCTTCTATTCAAAGTTGTTTTATTCACTATAGCAGTTGTTATAGCTCATCTTGTTGCATTCTTATCTTTGGATCGACTATTACTTCAAATAGACTCAATGGCACTAGCAATAGTAGACATAGCATGTTTTAGTGATTGATCTTTTCTTCTTGGTTTAACAAAAATGCCTAACATTTTCATTACTTTTATCATTTTCCACATTCTCATTAATTGCATCATTAGTTGACATTGAAATGATAGTTTTTTACGATAAAAAAATTCCTTGTATAATCTATTGGCATGTGTTCTTATTTGTCTCCAAGAAATTTTACCAGGAAGATTATCTAAAACATCTCTTTCAATTTTGAAAAAATAATTCTCATTTTCAACATCACATCCTGGATTTTCATTTTCATTTTCAACTTCAAAATGATTTTCATTTTCAACAACAAAACAGTTTTCATTTTCATTTTCAACAAAAAGATTTTCGTTTTCATTTTCAACAACAAAACGGTTTTCATTTTCATTTTCAACAAAAGGATTTTCGTTTTCATTTTCAACAACAAAACGGTTTTCATTTTCATTTTCAACAACAAAATAGTTTTCATTTTCATTTTCAACAAAAGGATTTTTATGTTTATTTTCAACAACAATTTGTTTCAAATTTTGATCTCTACGAATATTATCAATCTCAACATTGTTATATCCATCTTGTTTTAAATCTCCTATCAACCCTATTTCTATTTCATTCAAAGGTGGATTTGAAGAAGTACCTGGATTTGTGCCTATTGAAACATTCTCCATAGCATTGACAGAGGGATTTGAAGACATACCAGGAGTAGTTTGTATAATCGTATTAGTTTCCACATTCACCTCTTGCAAATTTGCATCGTCTACATCCATGGTCTCCTCAATGTTTTTATCTTCAATAGTTTTAGAATTGGATGCTTCAGCATTATTCATTGATTGAATCTTTATTCTTCTATCTCTTTGTCTTTTTGCCTCCTTCTCTCTCTTTGCTTCAATTTCTTCAGGGGTTAATACCTTCCTATCTTTTCTCTTATTATGACTTTGTGATCCCATGATTCAAAAATTTATCAAGCATGTACAAATGAATGTCAAAAACTTGAAAGCCTTTCTTCTTTGTTCAAGTCCATCAAAAAAGTACCAATTCAACAAAATTTCACTCAAACAGTGTCTCAATGATGGCTTCTATCAAAATTCAAACAATATTCAAAATTGATAGACCTGCAAAAGAAAATAAGATGGTACAGAATGCTGCAAATGTCGTTGTCGGCCGTACTGTAGAGCAAATTGCAGGGCTGACAGTCATAGTACAGTCTTATTAAAAAAATAGACAAATAATAAATGGGATCCCATTATAATAAATGGGATCCCATTATAATAAACGGGATCCCATTTTGTTTTGCATCGGTGGAGTAAGAAACGGGATCCCGTTATTTAACATTTGAATTTTAAGCTTGGGTTTTGCTTTGTAACCCAGTTTGGGAAATGCTTTGGGGACTCGACCTTGACCTCTGGACCTGGTTTGACTTGCAACTTGAAGGTCCTTGAAGGTCCTGTCAATGTCACAACAAAATAGTGACTTTGGACATATATCTGAAGGTGTATTTTACAGAATATTTTGATGAAATTAAAAAGTATTATAGATGAGATAGTGTAGATTCCAAATATGTAATTTTTTTTACAATTGGATTAATTTTTCTATTTTTTAATCAATTTCTGATGAAATAGGTCCATAAACTTGAATTATCAAGATTTTTTAGTATTTTAATAATTTTTTATTAAAGTATTTTTTTGTAAAAAAAATTGTAGGAAAACGTACTTTAGACAATTCTTTTCAATTTCAAAAAAAAATTTCAAAAAATGTTAAGTTTGGGTCATCTTATGTGTGACGTACACGATGATTTTTTAAAAGACAAAAAATGGCCAATAAAAAATTACAAAAAAAATAGAAAATGTGCTTCAGTGAGTTACAAATCTTTTCCCAAAAGGATTTTGAAAAATATGATTATTTAGGTCAAAATATGGATGACGTACACGTACATGGTATAGTAAAAAAAAAAGTGACTTTTAAACAGTGATTTTTAGAAACGCCTATTCAAAATCAATTTCTATCATCTGGGTATTGAAAAAAATTACATATTTGGAAACTAGACTCCGAGTACTACATTTCATATTTAGTGACTTTTTTCAAGATTCCACCTTTAAGTGCTTCAAATTTTTAAGTCAAATGTGACAAATTTTGAAAATCAGGGAAAACACTTCCACTTTTTGGCCAATAAGTGGACACAACTTCTTGCACACACCCACACTCCACAAGAGAGTAGCCAGGATTACAAGAGATAAAGGATCAACATTTACTAAAAAATACCCACCAAGGATTTCAATCCTTATTTACCCAGCTTCTTTTTTATTTTAACTGAAGAGTCCAAGGTGGCTTGTTTTCTAGTATCAATGTTCTCAAAAGCCTCTTTGCATTTGATTTCAACATTCTTCTTTCTTCATTTGTTTTTTTGGTCAAAGATGGGAGAAGAAATAGTATCATCATCACCCTCAAGACCAACATCTAAAATTGTAGGATAACTTCCTTCCTTTCCATCCTCTACAGAGTGTTTTCTCTCTTAGAATTTCAACTTCATCCTAGACCACCACCTTTCCTAGTATTGTAGGTTCATCTTGAACCTTTTCCCCACCTTGATCTACCTCAACCATAGCTTTGCCCCCATAATCCCCTAAAGATTCCATAGGAACCACTGGTGGGGACAAGGCCAAAAAGGGGTTAGAGGGGTCATTGAAAATTTTGTCTTGATTTTGATTGTTCTTGATTTAATTTCTTTTTACTTTGAAAGGATATTCTTTTTTCCCTCAAAATATTGAAGCTTCTTGGGGTAGTTTCTTTGAAAATGATCGTGCTCATGGCAAACATTGCATTTGAAGGGAACACCCTCATAGTCAAACTTTGGGCTATGTTTAAAATATTTTATTTTCAAGTTAATTGACTCAAAGAGTCCTTTGAGGAGATCCACTTCAACACAGATATAGGCTACTGAGTGATTTTTCTCTTTGGGTGGTGAGCGTGTTTTATAGGTTTCTATTGCTTTACTAATAAGTTCAAAAACTTGTCCAATCCATAACCACAGAGGTAGGAAAGAAGCCTTACCAAACTAGTTCCCAAGAAGGAGTCTCCTTTATAGAATCAAAATCGATTGTCCAACGATCTACATAGAGACCACGAGAGCCCATGAACCAAGGGCCATTTTGAGAAATCAAGTTTTTGCTTCTTTTAATGAGAAAGTTGCAATGAAAAATGCTCCCACACAAGAAAATATCAAATCCCTCACTTGATCAATGTTCTTCATTCTTTATCTATCTACGTAGCCAACAATTTATAAGAGGGCCAAGAACCCATGACCCTACCCACTAGAGCCAAATCATGTAACTTGAGAGGCCAATTTGTTGATTTCCCTACTAGAATGTAATGTCCCTATTTTGCAAGTAACTTAAAAAGGTTCTAATTGTAAATTAATTTTATAAAGTATTTTAATTGCTGTATAAAATTAATATTTTATTAAGTTACTCGAGTCAGTGTTATTGTGTACACAAAAACAATGATTTAATAAAGTTCAAGTGTGACTGTATACACAAAAACTTTTATTTAATAAAATTAGGCCAAGTCTAATTGATTTAAAGGCTTTAAAAGGATGCCTGAGAGTCATTTAAAGTATGCATGTATTAGTGTTTTGTCAAAGTTCTTGTGTTCAGCTGATGTCAAGGAGATGTTCCCTTGCATTCACAGTATCAAGGTGATGTGCCCTTGGTAGTTGTTGGTTTGGTGATGCTCCCTTACCAACCTTGAGGTGAAATTATCTCAGATTTCACAATTGTGCTTCATTGTATTTGGGTTTTCGATATTTGGTCGGAGATCATTTGTGAATTTCATTGAAGATCTATATTTGCAGACATTGTTAAATAATCATAAGATATATTATGCATATTTGATGGTTTTATGGTTTAAATATCTCTAAATATATTGTGCAGATTATATTGTTTATGCAAGGGTTTTATTGGCAAATTTATTAATTTGTAAACAAATATAAATTTGCAAAGTCTGAATCAATATTCATATATATATGTAGATGTTTGGTATTTGGATGTATGTATATCAGATTCTTGTTTCAGTGATGAAATATCACCTTGAGGAGTACTGAAAATATCCAATAAAGAGTGAAGATTGTTATGATAATTCAGAGCCTTTCCTGTGTATATGCCATAACATAACAGAGAAGCATCGCGACTTCTATAGTGCTGGCGCCGTTTGGAATAGATTATAGATTTGAGGGTGTTTGTAATACATCAGTGCTCTAAGGAAATTAGGATATTATAAGTGTTTAAAGGAATCGGGAATTCCACTCAATAAATCACAACACTCTTCAAACTTTGTGCGTAAGAAGGATTCAAACTCATAAAGGAAATCATATAAATTCATGTTTTGGTCTGCCGTCTCAAGAGAGAAAACCTCTGACAGGTATGAAGAATGACATTTGAAGACTAAATTGGACTTCTAAGTTGGTGGGGCCTCTCAAACATTTCATTACAATCCTTGTCTACTCTAAATCTGCCGCATCTTTTCTAGCAAGTATTATTTAGATTTGAAGTGATTTGTGGGTTTAAAGCTTATATAGTTCTATTGCAGCCTCTTTGGGAAACAAATTCTGACAAAGCTGCTAAGTCAGCAGGTTTAAATAGTCTATTGTTGGTCAAATTTGTTAAGTAAATTGAGACCAAAAAAGGGCACGTAAGAATTGCAAAATATAGAAGAAATGAAGACTAATTTGCAGCTTTTTAAAGGAAGATTTGAGGATGCAAAAGATAACACCTTTCAGCTGTTGTCAGACTTTGTCTCTTCTACTAACACAACTTTTGAAGACTGGAGTAACCGTACAAGTTCATGAAGGGAAGCAATTAATAAAGAATGGATTTTGTTGTGTAAAGGAATCTTCTATCTTGACACAAATTGTTGTTAAAGATCTGAAGGATTTGCAATATAAATTGGTATGTATGAATAAGTTGTAATGTTGGTTAGAGTATGATAATTTCTGAGTTGTATTACAGCCTGAGATACATTTGTAAATCATTGATAGATCAATAACAAAGGCAGATTTGTGTTACTCTGTGAATGCCAAATTGTTTGATATCCTTCTTTTCATAAATGTATGTGATTTTGGTTTAGTTTGGGCATATTTATCTACTGGTCAAAACAAAACAAACTCAGAAATTCAATTAGAACTCAGTCCAAACAGCATATATCCAGTCAGGGATATTTCATAGAATATCAATAGGGGTGAATCAACCCATTTCAAAACCATGACAGGGGACTTAGTGCCAGACTCAAGAATGGGATAGCTACAAAAGCCATGTAGGAAGGAACTAAAGGCCCAAGAACCAAACCATTAGTAGCATCATAGTATGAACATGCAACCATCAAAGGCAACACCAACAAAAGATGAGAAAATACTGGAAAAAACCAAGATACCAAAAAAACACCCAAGATACTTTAGAAACTCAAATAAAATAAGGATAGAAATTCCTAGGGAATACCATGAAAGTTGATAGCAAGGAGGGAAATAGCACGGCTTAGTGGCCACCTTGTTATAGAGAAACCCTAAGCACCAGCTCTTCTTTCTTTGACTTTCTAATTTCTATTCTTTTTAAAGATTAAAACTATTTATATTCCATCCACTATTATTAAAATGTAACTTATTGGCAAAGGAGATTAATATTAGTAAGGTGATTAATATTGAAAATGATGGACTGGACTTAATTCCATATGAATTTAAGATTTTTGGGAGGTTGAGTCCATTACACTGGCCTCCCATCATATCTTTGAAACATATTTATAACATTAAGTAATTATCGATTCATTAATATGCATTCTATTAAATGAATGCTAATCTTAAAACGTATTTATAACATATTGCTAATTATTATTTCATTAATATGCATTCTATATTCATTAATAGCCTATGATTCATTAATATCATTCTAATAAAAGAATGCTTAATTCTGAAGGCCCCTTAGTCTATAAAGAAAATTTGTTTTTAATTAAATTTCATTATATAGTAAACTCCTACTTTCAGGATTCTAATTAACTATATCTATAGTTCTTTAGTTTAATTTTAATTTATTAACTTCTCTCCAATTTAGTAAGCTTAAACATTTAAGGAGTTAGAATACAATTCTATTTGAAATTAAGTTTGGTCTTAAGCCCATAGGGTTGACCATTAAAGCGGATAAGGTCCATCTTTTAATTGTTTTATAAGTCTCATGTTATAGTTGTATACTGGTCATTTTATATAATTAGTAGTTGCACGAAATTTACCCCACACGAATTGGTCGATAGGGTGAAATATTTTATAATTAAAATAAATTGACATATTTTTAAAATACAACAATGAGGTTTCCATTTTTCTCTGCCTTATCAAATTGCAGCAAACATGTTTAAATCAAAGAACTGATAAAAATACCTTTAAAAAAACAATTGAAAACAAATCACTCAAGCAAACATATCAAACTATAAGATTTGAGGTAGGGCTTAAATTTGACAATCAAGCAATTTTTTTATGACAGTTATCTATTCAATATTGCCTTTAAAATACTATGACATATTTTAGTATAAGTAAATTATATAAAAATCATATATATATAATCCTATATAAATTTTGACAGTTTGTCAAAAATCTCTCCTTTCATATGATACAGTCTTTTCAAAATTTCAAGTGTATTTGACAGCTAAAATGTCTAAATACAACTATACAACTGTCAAATTTAAGCCCTGATTTGAGGTGAGCTGAAGGGGGGTGCCAACAGAAAACAAAAGAATTGCCTTCCATCATTCTTTATTATTAAAATTCAAATGCCACTTCAAATGGAAAAAAATAGTGTGGAGAGCAAAGATTCGATCGAGGATTTAAAGAACAATATAAACAGTAGCAAAATGATCCCTTTAATCCATAAAGCTCTAATGGTGTGCAAAAGGTTTGTGCCTAAGAAGGGGATCTCAAACACTTTCCTGGCAAACCCGTGGTTTGATGAAGAGTGTAAAGCAGCAAAAAGAGCCCTCAAAGCAAACAAGTCAAACAAAGATAACAAGAAAAAGTATGAATACTTGTTAAAATCCAAAAAAGAAAGATATGTGGTTTCTAGAAGGAATGAGCTAATTTCTTTGGGCAAAAACAACCCTAAAGGCTTTTGGAGGGAGTTATAGCAAGAAAAGAAGCATACTGAAAACAATATTACTGATGAACAATGGTTAGAGTATGTGAGGCTTTTATATGAACGGTCTCAAAGAAAGTCACCCCCCTATAGTTAACACGTCCACCAAGCTTTTTTCGGTAGAAGATATCAAGCAAGGTATAAAGAAGTTGGCAAATGGTAAAGCACAAGACATATATGGGCTGCAAGCTGAATTTTTGAAGTGGGGAGTGGAGTACCTTGTGCTGCACATCAAATGTATATTTAATGGTATCACAAAAGGGGGCTTTCTGAGTGAGTGGATCACTAGTGTTGTTATTCCTCTCTTCAAGATTGGTGATATCAATAATCTCTCAAACTATAGGACTATCATAGTGAATCCTCTCCTTGGGAAACTATTTGGGAGCTTGATAGAACACAAGACCAACATTTGGAAAGAAAAAGAGGGAAAAAGGGCACATGGGCAGGTTGGTTTTAGATCAAGACATTCTACTTTTGACCACTGCATCATGCTTAGACATTTGATCAAAAAAGTTTGGGACACCCAGGCAGGAGGCCTTCTATTGCTTTGTTGATTTTAAAAAAGGCTTTTGACATGGTGCCTAGGGACAAACTATGGAAAAGGATGGAAGAACTTGGGGTTCTATGATGCAGGGACTTCTGGAGGTCATTACTTTTGACTCGGATGTGGGTTTTCTATGAAATTTTATAGGTGGATGCGTTATGAGGTCACCAGTGGTTTCCCAACCCACCCTAGTGGTTGGAGCTCATCTTGGCACTTTTTCAGGGCTTGAAACTGTCATCTTAGCCCTCAAAATGGCAAATTAGTGTTTTTTTCTAGTTTTTTAAAAGTTATTTTTTTAATAACTCAAAACTTATGTTTCAAATTTAGGATGTTAGTTGGTTTTTCGTCTTACCTTAGCTTTATGAGTTTTTTGGGAAAAAACTAGATTCTCAAGATATGATTGTAAAATTACCTAAAATGACAAAAATCTGACAATTGTCGAAATATGCCAAAAAAGGTAATTTTTTGATTTTTTTTGTTTTCTTGGATATAAGAGAGTTTTCTCTCATTGTAGCAGCAAGTTGATGAATAGAAGTTATTTTATGTTCCAGCTTCCAAATCATTTTTTCTCGTATGTTTAATGGCATAATTCTACTGAGTGTATATTGTGTGCTACATCATCTGGTATCAGAGCAGGAAGATGGCTAGGAGAGGAAGCGGTCTTGCCCAGATGCATAGAGAAATGCAAAATCTATAAAGGCAAATAGCAGAACTTACAACACAAATGGAAAACCAAAGACTGGGTAGAGGAGGAGAGGAATCTGATGAAGAGATAGGTTGAGGAGGTGCAAATCAAGATACAGAACATGAAGAAGAAGAATTAGAAGGCATGAGTTTTGAAGAGAGGATGCTCAGGGCCTTAGAAGGGAAAAATGAAGGGATCAAGGTAGATGTTTCAGATTGTGCAGGTAGCCTTAAACCAGAGGAGTTGATAGACTGGTTGAATGACATGAGAAAATTTTTTGAATAGAAATCAATGACAGAAGAGAAGAAGGTAAAATTCACATGCACCAAATTAAAGGGTCATGCAATGATTTGGTGGGATCATCTTCAAAAGGAAGGAACAAGGAAAGGCAAGGATAAGATCAGGACATGGATTAAAATGGAGAAGAAGTTGAGAGAAAAAAATTTTCCCATAGATTATGCGCAAACCCTTTTTCATAGGTTTCAAAATTTAAAGCAGAACCTCTCTTCTATGCAAGATTATACAAATGAGTTTTATACACTGTCTATATGTATAGAGCATTAAGAAACTGATGAACAGATGGCTACTAGATATGTGAATGGCCTGAAATTTTCTATTCAAGATGAATTGAGCATGCATCGACTCAACAGTATGGAAGAGGCTTACCAATTAGCTCTAAAGGCTGAAGAAAAATAAAACAGACAGTACCATCAGAGAAATAGGGGAGGAAGAAGGGGTACATCAACCCCATTTTGAGGAGGTTCAAATTATGGCAGGGGAGAGTCATCCCATGGATTAGAAAAACAAGTAGACACTCGAAAAGATCCTCCGAATCAAGAACGAGGAAGGGGATTTCAAAGAGGTAGAGGTTATGGTAGCGGTAGAGGATGGGAAAACCAGAGAAGGCCTTTCACTTGTTTCAGATGTGGAGAAGGTCATAGGGCATTTGAATGCTCAAATTATAACATGCAAGAAAGGAATCAAGGAGGACAACCTAGGGTGAACATGATTCAAATGCAGCATGAAGTGGAAGGGACAGAACTAGAGGTTCCACCAGATGTGGGAGAAAGTCTCATGATGAGAAGGGCAATGGTGACTCCAGAGAAGGAGAAAACACAAGACAAAAGCTCTGATGGTTCATGGCTTCGAACCAATGTCTTTAGAACCAGATGCACTTCAGGTGGCAAGGTATATCAAGTTATTGTTGATGGAGGTAGTTGTGAAAATATGGTTTCTAAAGAAATGGTAGAAAAATTGAATTTAGACTGTGAAAAACATCCTCATCCATATTGCATTGCATGGTTTAAAAAGGGAAATGAAGTCACTGTTGATAAAAGATGCCTAATTAAGTTTAGCATAGGGAAGATCTATCAGGATGAGATATGGTGTGATGTTGTCCTAATGGATGCCTCTCATGTGTTATTAGGAAGGCCATGGCAGTATGATAGAAAAGTTATGCATGATGGAGAGAAAAACACATACAACTTTTGGAAGGATGGTTCTAAGGTGATTTTATTGCCTCTCAAGGATAAAGGAAAAGGTGAGACCATGTTGTCTGAAAGAGATCTTGTCAAAGAAATGAAGGTGACAGGGTGTTGCTATGCATTAGTAGTGAAAAAAGGTGAAGAGGAAGACATTTCAGTTCCCCTAGAAGTAGCAAAGCTATTGAAAGAATTTGTTGATGTTTTACCTAATGAATTACTTTATGGTCTACCACCAAAGAGAGATATTCAACATCATATTGATTT
The DNA here is from genome assembly GCA_027924645.1 of Cunninghamia lanceolata. NCBI lineage: Eukaryota > Viridiplantae > Streptophyta > Pinopsida > Cupressales > Cupressaceae > Cunninghamia > Cunninghamia lanceolata. The sequence goes on along the minus strand of BSBN01001418.1, from coordinate 859,741 downwards.
GATTCCAGGAACAACTCTACCCAACCAAGCAGCTTATAGGATGAATCCAACACAACATGCAGAGATGAATAAGCAAGTAACAAAACTCATAAGTAAAGGTGTGGTGAGAGAGAGCATGAGCCCATGTGTTGTACCTATTTTGTTAACCCCAAAAAAAGATGGAACATGGAGGATGTGCACTGATAGCAGAGCAATTAATAAGATTACCATCAAGTATCGGTTTCCTATACCTCGTATGGAGGACATGATGGATGTCCTTGCAGGGGCCAAATATTTCAGCAAGATCGACCTACGAAGTGGCTACCACCAAATCTAGATTTGAGAAGGGGATGAGTGGAAGACAACCTTTAAGACTAGAGATAGATTATATGAGTGGATGGTTATGCCATTCGGGTTATCAAATGCACCTAGCACATTTATGAGATTGATGAACACTATACTACGCCCTTACATTGGTAAGTTTGTGGTAGTTTATTTTGATGATATTTTAGTATTTAGTAACAGTAAAGAAGAGCACCTACAACACTTGAGGATCATCTTTGGTGTGTTAAGGAAGGAGAAGCTCTATGCCAATTTGAAAAAGTGTAGGTTCATGCAGGACAGTTTGGTTTTTTTAGGCTTTGTCATTTTTAAAGATGGTGTCAGAATGGATCCAGAAAAGGTCAAGGCAATTCTAGAATGGCCTAGTCCAAGTAGCATCACAGAGGTAAAAAGTTTTCATGGCTTGGCCACGTTTTATAGAGTTCATTAAAAATTTCAATAGTATTGTAGCTCCTATAACAGATTGCACCAAAGGAAGGGAGTTTGTATGGACCAAGGATGCTGAGGAGAGCTTTAAGTACTTGAAGCAAAAGGTAATAGAAGCACCTATACTTGCATTGCCAAATTTTGATAAGGTATTTGAAGTAGAATGTGATGCCTCCCATGTGGGAATAGGTGCTGTGCTTAGCCAAGCAGAAAAACCTATAGATTTCTTTAGTGAAAAGCTGAATGAAGTGAGAAAGAATTATTCTACTTATGATTTGGAATTTTATGCAATTGTTCAAGCATTGAGGCATTAGAGACATTATCTAGTTCCCCAGGAGTTTGTATTGTTTACAGATCATATCGCATTGAGATACTTGAACACACAGAAAAAGTTGAATAGTAGGCATGCCAAGTGGGTCTCTTTCTTGCAGGGTTATAACTTTGTGTTGAAGCATAAGTCTGGAAAACAAAATCAGGTTGCAGATGCGTTAAGTAGGTGTGTTACACTTTTGACCACAATGGAAACTGAGGTGATTGGTTTTGATGCCATCAAAAATTTGTATGAGTCTGATGATGATTTTTGGGAGATTGTGGAACAATTGAAGGCACTAGTATTTGGTAACTTGGATCACTTTAGGAGTGAATATTTTATGCAAGATGGGTATCTATTTAAAGGAAAACAACTATACATACCAGCTGGCTCTATGAGGGAAAACATTATTAGAGAATTTCATAGTAGTAGGTTGGCTGGACATTTTGGCAAGGACAAGACAATAGCCTTGATAGAAGATAAATATTACTGCCCAAAGATGAAAAGGGATATAACTATGTAATAAGGTGTAGAATCTGCCAAGTGGCTAAGGGACATTCATAGAATACAGGGTTGTATATGCCCTTACCAGTACCAACTGTACCATGGACATATTTGAGCATGGACTTTGTGTTGGGACTTCCACATACTCAACGAGGTAATGACTCCATTTTTGTAGTTGTTGATAGGTTCTCCAAGATGGTTCATTTTATTGCCTGTAAAAAAACTAATGATGCAACGAGGGTAGCAGAATTATTTTTTTTAGAAGTTGTTTGACTACATGGTGTTCCAAAGACTATTACCTCTGACAAGGATACCAAATTCCTCAGTCATTTCTGGAGGACTTTATGGAAGAAGATGGGGACCAAGTTATAGTTTAGTAGTGCATATCATCCTCAAATAGATGGGCAAACAGAGGTAGTCAATCAGAGTTTGGGAAATTTGCTGAGGTGTATTGTTGGAGAAAAGCCAAAACAATGGGATTTGGCATTACCCCAAGCCGAATTTGCCTATAATAGTTCTGTTAACAGATCAACGGGAAAGTCCCCTTTCTAGATTATGTATGGCAGGAATCCTCAGGGTGTTCTAGATTTGGTACAGCTACCAATGAAAGATAGGGTCAATGATGATGGGGAAGCATTTGCAGAACACCTTCAACAGTTGTAGAAAGAAGTGAGACAGAAGTTACAGGATAGTAATGAGAGGTAGAAGAATTTAGTGGATACTAGTAGGCGACATCAGACATTCAGTGAAGGTGACTTAGTGATGGTATATTTGAGAAAAGAGTGGTTTCCTATTGGAACATATCACAAGTTGAAGTACAGGAAAATTGGTCCTTGCAAAATTACAAAGAAGATCAATGATAATGCATATGAGGTCAGTTTACCAGATGATCTCAATATTTCTCCTGTGTTTAATATTTCTGATTTATATGCATTCCATGGTGAGGATGATGCTGCAGATAGTCAACTAGAGGTGGCATGGCACAACCACATTCCCCATAAGAAGAAGGAAAAGATTGCACAGGTTCTTGATAAGAACACTATCTACACTCGGCAAGGGCGTTACAACAAGTATTTAGTACAGTGGGAAGGATTGCCACCAACAGATAGCATGTGGATTACATAGTGGGAAGTGCAGAGGTTAGATCCAGTCAAATGGCAGTAGTTTGAAGACACTCACTTGCAGGAGCTGCGTTCTTTTCAACTAGAGGAGAATGATGCAGGGACTTCCGAAGGTCATAACTTTTGACTCGGACGTGGATTTTCTATGAAATTTTATAGGTGGATGCGTTATGAGGTCGCCAGTGGTTTCCCAACTCACCCTAGTCGGTTGGACTTCATCTTGGCACTTTTTCGGGGCTTGAAACTTTCATCTTGGCCCTCAAAATGGCAAATTAGTGTTTTTTCTAGTTTTTTAAAAGTTATTTTTTTAATAACTTGAAACTCATGTTTCAAATTTAGGATGTTAGTTGGTTTTTCATCCTACCTTAGCTTTATGAGTTTTTTGGGAAAAAATTGGATTCTTAAGATATGATTGTAAAATTACCTAAAATGGCAAAAATCTGACAATTGTCGAAATATGCCAAAAAAGGTAATTTTTTTATTTTTTTTGTTTTCTTGGATATAAAAGAGTTTTCTCTCATTGTAGCAGCGGAGTTGATGAATAGAAGTAATTTTATGTTCCAGCTTCCAAATCATTTTTTCTCATATGTTTAATGGCACAATTCTACTGAGTGTATATTGTGTGCTACATCATTCTAGATGAGTACAGGGTTGTTGTGCACAAGCTTTATGAGAAGGTTAGAGCTAAAATTAGAATTAAAGAGGGTATGTCGGAGTGTTTCAGCAGTGACATCAGGGTCAAATAGGGCTATCCCCTTTCTTCCACCTTATTTGGCTTATATATTGACAAGTTAGAAGAATGGTTAAACAACACATATGGGGAGGGTATTCAGTTGGCAAGTTTTGTGGTGAAGTTACTTTTGTATGTTGATGACCTTATCTTGGTTACCAAATCTGCCAATGGGTTGAGAGAACATTTGAAGGAGTTGGAGCTCTTCTATTGTGAAGTGGGCATGCAAGTGAACACTAGCAAGACCAAAGTCATGATTTTTTCTTTGAAAAGGAAAAAGCAGCTTGTCAACTTTATTTTTGAGGGAAGCTTTCTGGAGATTGTTGAGGAGTACACGTACCTTGGGATTATTTTCAACAACAAGCTTAGCTGGGACACTTGTAGAACGAAGAGCATACAAAGGGGGTGGAGAGCTTCCTACATGCTTCAAAATAGATGTAGGAAAGCGGAGCTATGGGATTGGAAAACCAAGAAGACTCTTTTTGGGCTGCTAGTCATGTCAGTTGTCTTATATGGCTACGAGGTTTGGGGAAGTAGTGTTTCTAATCACAAATGGAGACAAATAGAGAGAATTCAAAAGAATCTTATCACTAGTAGTCTCAAAGTCAAAGCTACTGTTCCCTATGAGATTCTTTTGGCTGAAGTGGGCACCTTCTCATTAGAGGCTGTTGCAATTACTTGGCTCCTTTGCTACCTAAAGAAAGTAGAAAACATGGAAAATTAGCATTGGCCTAAATTGGTGGTGGAGGATGGGTTAGATCGTAGGAAAAAGATGTGGATGAAGCAGAACAACAAGTGGATGAAAAAATGGGATATTAATTGACAAGACTATCCTAATACCAAAGTAGAAATTAAGCAATTAGTGTTGGAAAAATTTAGGACTACCATGTGGACTAAACAACTTGGCTGAAAAAAATGCATTATATCAAAGAGTTCAACCCCACATGGGAACATGGAGAAAAAGCCTACTTGCATTCCACCCTTAAGGGTAAAGTGAGGCTTCTTATTGCGTAGTTGAGGACTAGTTCGCATCATCTTAGGTGCGAAACTGGTAGATGGGTAGTCCTGAAGGAAGTTTGGGAAGATAGGATATGCACGTTCTGTAGCAAAACGGTTGTAGAAACTAAATGGCATTATATCTTTGAGTGTGTTGCTTATGAGGACATCTGCAAGCAATACAGGGACATCACGGAAGGGGGGAGTCTTAGCAAGCTCTTTGAAGAGGCTAAGCTACACATAACAGTCAGTTTCTTGGTCAAGTTGCATGTTAAAAGAGTCGAAATGGAAAAGAGTTTGAATTTATCTTAGGGCTATGACTTCTTGGTCCCTTAGGCTGTTTTGGGCCTCGTTGACGTCATTAAAATTCAATTTAATTCAATTCAATTAGTATTAAATTTCAAATGCCATGCCACTTTCATCGTATTCTTTATTATTAATATTCGTGAAAGGAAAAATATCGTAATAGCATCAGAATATTGAATACCCAAAAATATCAGAATATCATCAAAATATCGGACAAAACCAATTGATTGAATTGCGAGGAAAAGTTTTCAGGCAAATCACTCATCACTCATCAAATAAAATATTGGAACTCCTATAAATGTTAATGCATCACTTTCATAAGCATTTTAAATAAAGGACAACTTGAATTCTTAAATGGTTGAAATATCAAACAAAATCAGTGATTGAACTCGTCCAGTAGCTTGTTTCTTGTTTAAATAGCCTATCGGCTAAATATATATTTGGGAGCTATGACCTACCATGATCATAGCAGAAGGGCTTAAATTTGATAGTTGTATAGCTATATTTAGACATTTTAGTTGTAAAATACAATTGAAATTTTGAAAAGACTATTAACAAGAGACACTATGTGGCTTCATAAGTGTTGTCATTGATGGCAACAAAGTCTATCCCACACATATGCAGTACATAATATGCCTATACCAGAAGTTAGATTGAAGATTGTTTTGGTCTAGTGAGCAATAACAAAGTATGTAACAAGGTCTGACAATCAGGTCCAGATCTCTCAGATCGTGTAACTCAGTAAGTTGCGGACTTGGACAAGTCAAGAGGGGTATCATGACTATTATATCCCAGAGATTTAGCCTTCGGTGATAAAGCATCAAAAAGATATGAGCATCTGAGTGTTGGGTTCTAGTCAGGTAGAGTAGATAGAGGAAGAACTAACCGGCAGAGTATCAAACTTCAATCCGGATGTGCAAAAGGTGTTGATCAGGCAATTTGTGGTATCTTACATTGTTGGCCGACATGACTAATGACTTCTATGCTTAAGCTTTTGATACGCATCACAAATCAAGCATGGATTTAGCCTACAGATCAACAACTTGCAAATATCTTCAGTGTTCTTGTTGTCAACTAGAAAGTTGATGAAAATCCTTGATGCGGATATATATACTCGATGAATTCAAGCTTGTAAACAGAGGAAGTAATAGTGTGATGGATTAAGTGCAAAGAAAAGCAGAGATAAGTGCGAAGGCAATAATCCAAGCTCGAAATGTGACATAAGAGTAATACTAAGCAGAGGAAGGATGAAATGTGTTAGATCGATATACTGTGCCTAACTGGAACTGAATTCTTGCATATACGGATGATGTTCATCAGTTCAAACACTTTGTTATCATCTGTAAGCTTTTGTAGATAGTGAGTCTCTTGTAGGCAGTGAGCCTCTTGTGAGCAATGTGCTCAGGAAGTGAGCCCTAATTGGCAAGTGCCAAATTTGTACTTCTTATTCTTTTAACAGAGAATACAATCTTGGGTTAGTCACCCCGTGGTTTTTCCCTTAATAGGGTTTCCACATAAAAATCATTGTGTTATGAGTTGATTTCATTTTCAGTTCTTATGTTTGTCTTTGCTTCCATGTTTCAGTAGAACACTAAATGTTAAGATAAGAAAAGAAAGCAAGGAAGTGAATAGTCATAAAATAACTGATTCACCCCCCCTCTTAGTTATTTGCATTGTTCTAACAATTGGTATCAGAGCCAAGTTCCTCTGAAAAGTCTAACAGCTTGAGGAAGATCCGAGAATCTCAATGGATGAATATGGTATGAAAGAACAACTACAGTCCGCCCTAGATGATCTTGAGCAATCTCAGTTTGAGGTCAATAATTTGAGAGAGCGACTCAGGGACGCTGATGATTTCATTAATGAGTTGAAAGAGAAACTCAATATTTCTATGAAAAAGAGAAAGGAATTACTTCAGAAACTAGCAAATCAGAATGAAGCCAATAATACTGATGAGGATCTGAATGAAAAAAATAAGCTATGTGAAAAACTCTCAAAATAAGTCATTATGATGAGACATGAAATGGAATTAGGAGTTATGAAATTCACCCAAGAAATTGAAGAGAAAAGAAAGATTGAAGATAACCTAAAACAATCTCTCAAGGAGAAAACAGAGGATTGCCACAAAATGGATAGAATAATCAGACATCTTGAATCTGATCTTGAGGAAGCCAGATACAATGAAGAACAACTTGAAAACTAGATTGATTCTCTCAAACAAGATCTTCAATCTACAAATGAATACAAAGAAAAATTCAAGATAAGCTCAACCCAACTTGAAGTTCTTCTTCAAAACCAAAAGAGGGTAGATGATAAGCATGGCTTAGGATATGAGAAAGGTGAAAGCTCTAGATCCGGTCAGAAGAACTCTGGATCAGGAAATCAAAGAAACAGACCTAGAAGATCTCCGGTAAGATGACCAAATGCCCAAAGATATCCATCTTTCAATGGATACTACTTCAATTGCAACAATTTTAGTCATAAAACAACGTAGTGCAGGAGGAGAATGAATTAGAATAATCCCTCCTTCTCTGGACAATGTTTTAATTGCAAAAGGTATGGTCACAAATCTCATGAATGTAGAAATGTACAAATAAACAATTCATTCAATGGTAGATGCTTTGCATGCAATAGAATGGGACATATGGCCAATCAATGTAGATCAAGAAGATATGAATTAAATGTTGTATGTTACAATTGCAATAGATCCAGTCATATTTCTAAATTCTACAGAAGTAGAAATCAGGATAGAAACAGTCCAGTGGAACATGATCAGAAACAAGATAAGGGAAAAGGTAAAGTGAATGCGGATGAAGTTCAAAAGGAGATGAGAAAGATCTGGATAAAAATAAGTACAATGAATACTAGGGATGGATTCACACCAGAATCCGATGCTAATATTTCTTCTGAAAACTAAAAGGTAAGCTCTGGCTTAGGGGGAGCTACAGAGAAGATCTTTTTCCCCCAGCCAACTAGTGAGTGCCTGAATTTGGCACATTGAGTTAGAATAAGAGGTTGCAGTTTAAAGGGTTTGAGGATATTCACTTGAATGTCATTTAGTCAAAATTTGGCAAACCCGCATGCAGATTTAAGCAAGTTATGAGGAGATCCTGTATCGGCAGCTATCCAATAAAATAGAATTTCACAAATAGATCCAGTATGATCCAAATTGAAATGATTTAATCTGCGGACCTATGAGATATTTGAAAAAGGGTGAAGTTATGTTGTCAACCCTCATTAGCAATGATTTTAAGATCCACACAGTGATTTAAGAAAATCTCTCTCAAATACAGGCTAACTAGATGTCTTAAGTTGTGCATTTATTACAAAAGGAAATTAGGGTTTACGAAAGAATAAAAGGGATTTTTTTTCCATTACTTACACACTTGCACTCATGAAGAAGAAGAGGTTTGCAAAGAAGACCCTACAATTCTCCTAAGTTCAAGTGAAGATCAAATTCAACTAGAGAATCGCTCCGGTCTCTGCTCCAAACCCTAAAACGTGAAAAGGTACTTCCATTCTGATAACTCTCTCTCTGATCTCTTGCAAGAATGGATACTCCAATGGTTGTCAATATTTCTGATAGGCCAAGACCAAAATTCAAGAAACACCCTTACAAATCTCTAGAAGTTGATCCCTTGGGTGCGTTTTCTGGTATTCCGCATGGAGTCTTGCATGTAGAAGATATTAGGGTTTATATCCATGCAAACATTGAAGATTTCAGGGACTCAAAGTTGATCGACATTTATCAGAGTTAGTTAATAGATGAAAATTTTGAACTCAGACTTGAATTCAAGACTCTCCAAGATAAACATTCTGAACATTGCATACATTTTCCATCTTTTGCAGAAGATGACTGGGTCTGGTATGTTCTAAGTAGGATGCATGATAATTTTATGTGGCTGATGAGGCCATTCAAGATAACTAAAGATGCCATCAGGGTAGTAACCAGACTACATTCATCAGGTGGGTTACCCACACTCAAATCTATGAAGAACCAAACGGTAACTGATGCCACTGGATCAAAATTTGACAAAAGGGAAATGATGATAGATGACATCATAGATCTAGATGTCAAGTTTGCTTCAATGATAATTGGCTACAAAATCTACCACTCGAGTAGGGAGAGTTTTGTGTCTGGTACAACAATCTATGCTGCATATCAAATGTTAAGAGAAAATGTAGATTATGATCTTTGTGAGCTTCTACGAAATTAGTTGATGGAGAACTTGCAGAAGATCAAAAGGGATAAGAAAAACTCCTTTAAATATGGTAGTCTAATTATGTGTCTATTTTTCTATTATATGAATGAGCTGCCTGGATCAAATGGTTGGGTATGGAAAAATGATAAACCTGTTGCAATTCAGATCAGAGATTACATATATGGACATGGTGATGCTCAAGCACAAAACACAACCCTCTGGGGTTACTTGAAGAATTTCCAAAGCATGATGCACGCCAGAGAAAGAATACCACAAACAATAGTTGATAAATACAAAGATATAGTCTATTTCATGGTTGATACAGATCAATGCCTAATGGAGGCAGTTGAGCCAAGAACTGTATGGATAATGCCTATGGGCTATGAAGTCAATGAAAAAATCTTGAAGCTACACATTCAACATCTGTTGAGCCAACCTAAGGACACTGAAGCAGAAAGGTTTAGCACCTTTGAAGAGCTAAGCATAAAGATACATGTGGAGTTAAGACAGCCTGAGATGAAGAGAAAAATAAGAAAGGAAGTTGAAGAAATTGCCAAAAGATTTGGCTTATCAAAGGAGGTTATAGATGCTAATAGAGAGAAAATGGAGAAGGCAGAGAAAGAAAAGCAAGAAGCAAAGAAAGAAAGTATTCCTGTGTAAACCTCCTCTTAGACTAGATCCTCCAAAAGCTCTACTCCTGTCACCTCTAAAAGCTCAAAATCTACCAAACTAGAGATCAAGTCATCCAGAAAAGAAGAAAAGAGGATGAAGACCAAAGCCACAAGGATATATACAAGCCATAAGGATGATGAAGAAACAGAATCAGATGAAGAAATCAAGAAAATGAAGAAGAAGAGAACATCCAGAAAGTTCAGAAATGAGGAAGAGAAGGTAGAGGGATTTGTTGAAAAGCCCACTCTTTCCATTGATGACATCATCAAGGTAGTTACTATGGATGGGAACCTACAGCCAATGACAGAGTTCTATGATGAATACAATGATGCTCACAAGATAATTCTGGAGGAAGCTACTATAAGGTATTTGAATATCTATAACAAAGCATTCATTGAAATAATTTCATTGATTCCAAAAATCCTAGAAGAAGTATTGGAACAAAGAAAGGTGAATGCAAAGGTTAAAGACTTAGAAATCCGGGAGCAAATAATGATACAGCTTTACCCTTCTATCACTCCAAAACAAATGGACATGATTTTCAAGGATTGTAAGGATGAGTTCCGGAGTAAGGTGAGAATGAATAAACTCATGCTTGGAGAAACAGACCAAGTAGCAAGTGAAACAAAAGATATCCTCTGGAATGCCTTGAAGAGATTAAATCTTCCCATTGTAGAGGAATTAGATGAAGAACCTTCTACCATGAATGTTGAAGGATTAAATGATATCAATAGAGAACCTTCTGACAAGGATGTCGAAGGATTAAAGAAAATAAATGAAGAAATCTTTGAGGACTTAGACTCCTCTGTTCGGCAGAAGAAGTTCATAAAGCAGCAAACACAGGTGATATCTTTCTGAATCCCACTACAGCCATGACAAACGTTCCAGATATTGAAGTTGAAGGGGAAGGTAGAAAAGAAGAAAATAAGAATCAAGAAAAAGAGGATAAGGGAAAAGAAGAAGAACAAGCAGAGAAGATTAATGTTAACTTGTCAAAACCAGTCAGTCCAGATGACCCCAAAAGGAAGGAAGTAGAATTGGCAAGAGACACCATAGAGATAGTACAGAACTTTCTGGACAAAGAAATAATGGAGCTGGATGAACTTGAGTTATTTCAAGGGCCACTGAATTTTGACTCTCTCTCCCCAGTTCAGACAATGAAAATAGCATCTTTTTCTCAAGCCAAATCAAAAGAGAAACTTCTAAAATCTCATATGGAGGACTGTGAGCTGTTGGAGATTGCATCTGGGATACTGGAGAAGATTATGCCAAACTATCAAAAGGATTCTTTTGCCTCTCCATCTGGTAATCTGAAAAAATTAGTCAATTCTGTTAACACTCATTTTGAATCCTTGGAGAAATCTACAGAAACTAAGGTCCGGAAGGAGTTCTTAGGGAAGAGGTTCAGTGAAGTACAAGGACTAATTACTAATGATAGAAGAACCTTGGGCATTGGCATAAAGAGCCTTGAAAACACTCTTAAAGATTGTGGGGACATTTACAAATTTTGTTTAACTTGGCCCAAAGTGACAAAGGACATTGAAAAGAAAGTGAAAGAACAAGAGGGAAAACTGTCAAGCTTATCTCAGAATTTTGATCCCCTTACTACCTCTCTTGTGAATCATGAATGTCAAGCTATTGCTTTAATAAATGAAATTAAAGAACTGGCTAAGGAGAAAAAGAACATAATGGATAGAATGGGTGAGCTCAGAGGGATAATCATTCCTAAGTTAGAGGCAATGCATGACGCCTTGACAGAGGCACAAAATACAATCCAGACCAGTGATCCAACAGACTTAAGGAGAGTAGAAGCATATGCATTTTTGTTAAGTGGACACAACTCCATTTTAGATAGAATGAAGAGGAGTTGGGCCACAGAATTCATCTAGTTGAAGACAACCTTTGCGGATATACTTAAGTATATGTAAGTATAACATAAGATTTGTACATACTTATGCGGTCATGTATAGAACATCTTTTACAAAATTTTAGCATGCGGATTCCACCCTTCGCCATTGATGTCAAAGGGGGAGTGAAGAATAGTGAAAAATAAGGAATCCAGCAAAGGGGGAGCTCCGGTAAAGTAGTAAAGAGATAGAGCATCAGCAAAGGGGGAGTTATTGTGACACTTAGCCATTTTTCACTAAGTGTTGCCATCAATGCAAAAGGGGGAGATTGTTAGCAAGAGACGCTGTGTGGCTTCATAAGTGTTGTCATTGATGGCAACAAAGTCTATCCCACACATCCATAGTACATAATATGCCTATACTGGAAGTCAGATTGAAGATTGTTTTGGTCCAGTGAGCAAGAACAGAGTATGTAACAAGGTCTGAAAATTAGGTCTGGATCTCTCAGATGGTGTAACTTAGTAAGTTGCGGACTTGGATAAGTCAAGAGGGGTATCATGACTATTATATCCTAGAGATTTAGCCTCCGGTAATAAAGCATCAAAAAGATATGAGCATCTAAGTGTTGGGTTCCAGTCAGATAGAGCAGACAAAGGACGAACTGACTGGCAGAGTATCAGACTTCAATCCGGATGTGCAAAAGGTGTTGATCAAGCAATTTGTGGTGTCTTACATTGTTGGCCAACATGACTAATGACTTCTATGCTTAAGCTTTTGATACGCATCAGAAATCAAGCATGGATTCATCCGATAGATCAACAACTTGCAAATATCTTCAGTGTTCTTGTTGCCGACTAGAAAGTTGATGAAAATCCTTGATGTGGATATATATACTCGATGGATTCCAGCTTGTAAATGGAGGAAGTGATAGTGTGATGGATTAAGTGTGAAGAAAAGTAAAGATAAGTGTGAAGGTAGTAATCCAAGCTCAGAATGTGACAGAAGAGTAATACTAAGCAGAGGAAGGATGGAATGTGTTAGATCGATATATTGTGCCTAACCATAACTGAATTCTTGCATATGCAAATGTTGTTCATCAATTCAAACACTTGGTTATCATCTGTAAGCTTTTGTAGACAATGAGTCTCTTATAGGCAATGAGCCTCTTGTGAGCAGTGTGCTCGGGCAGTGAGCCCTAATTGGCAAGTGCCAAATTTGTACTCCTTATTCTTTTAACAAAGAATACAATCTTGGATTAGTCACCCCATGGTTTTTCCCTTAACAGGGTTTCCACGTAAAAATCATTGTGTTATGAGTTGATTTCATTTTCAGTTCTTATGTTTGTCTTTGCTTCCATGTTTTAGTAGAACACTAAATGTTAAGATAAGAAAAGAAAGCAAAGAAGTGAAAAGTCATAAAATAACTGATTCACCCCCCCCTCTCAGTTATTTGCATTGTTCTAACAAAAACTGTATCATATGAAAGGAGAGATTTTGGACAAACTGTCTAAATTTATATAAGATTATAATGAATATATATTTGGTTTTTATATAATCTACTTATACTAAGTATGTCATAGTATTTTAAAGGCACAATTGAATAGATAATTGTCATAAAAAAATTGCTTGACTATCAAATTTAAACCATGATAGCAATATTGTTGCCAACCTTAAAAAGAAAGAAATTAAGTGGTGTCTAATTAAATTTGACCTCCCTACATAGATGTGACCCCCCATGCAACATGGGGTCTAATTAAAGCGTCCTTAAATAAGGACCACCTCAGTTAGGCCCTTGCGGGCCCTATGAAGTTAGTTTTAATTATTTACTTTCATTCAATTAATATAGATTTAATTTGGATAAAATTTTATTTATATATATTATTTCCTTCAAAATTAAGGATATATATGTATGTATGTATGTGGTAATTCTTCAATAACTAATGACTTATTTAAAATTGACTATGCTTTTTTTTCAATATATTTATTTTGAAATTAATAAACTCCTTTTAAATTTGTGTAATTAAAGTATTCATAGATTAAAACCCAATATTTATATTTTGCCAAAACAAATCAAATATGTTTGGGTAAGTGCAAGAAGATGGGGGGCCAAAAAGTGGCCAAATTAATTTCAAAAAAAATTAAGTCATAACGCGAGCGCGTTATGACTTCCTATAAATATTAAAAAAAAGCATTCCAATTTCATTTCTTTCTATTTTCTCCTCTCTACCCGCGGCTTGCAAACCCTCAAAAGCACGCTCGCGTTTTGCAAAACACCATTCAACACAAAAAGCTTATCGATTCGTCACCAAAATGCCACCGCGACATCGAGCACACCAAAGGGGTGAGTTATATTTATTTTTTTGTTTGAATTTGTTTCTAAATAGGTAGGTTTTTGTTGATTTTTGATGTATATTTCGTTAATTGTCAGGAAATGTTAATGCACCTCCTCCTCCTCCTCCTCCTTAAAATCCATAAAATCCTGAGGAGGAAATACCTGCAGAACAACAACCTCCTCCATTCATTCCTCGACATGCCCCTGGAACATAAGAAAATATAATGGGGCAAATTGAAAACAATAAAAAGGAAATTGAAGATATAATTGCAAAGTTGAAAGATCCTTCCACTTCAACCTTGCATAGGTCCACGCTTGCCAAATCTCTTGAGTCTATGTTATCAAATGTAGATTCAATTAGCAAGTAAATAACTAGTTGGACGGATAAAAAGAGAGAGTTTAGAGATTACTATGCAGACAAGTTGTCATACCAAGATGTCAAAAAATTACAAATTACAAAATTAGACTTGTGTTCAATTTTCACAAACCCACAAACAAATTAACCTCCACCCATTACATGCAAGAGGTTCCCTATCCATTGGTGCAACAACCAAGCGATAAGGGACAATTTCGGGCAGAGGTGGTGGATGATTTTTTGACCATCCTCCATGCAATAATAATGAGGTCCCGCAATACTTTTTGAGGAAACTCTACTATGAGTTTGTCCTCAATAAAGTGCCAAACTATTTTGATATGCGGGACTTCCAGGGTCGAGGTGGGGGGTCAGCACAAGATAGACCAGGGGCACATCTTGACCCACAGCGGGTAGTGAGATGAGTAATCAGCAGACCAGCCCACAAGCATGTTTCTATCCCTTCCATTGTGAAGGAGAGTGTTGAGGTCGATACACTTCAGTCGATTAGTGCCTTGACACAAAGCATCATAGTGCATGTCGGTCCTGCAACACAAAGTGGGTTGGGAGACAGTGCGAGGAGTAGGGTCCCACCACATACTTGCTAGGTTTGTGGGTCAGCCTGTGGTTATGACCCCATGGATAGTCAGGACGCAGGTGCACAGGCTACATATGCAGCTAAGCAGATGGTGATGACAGATACCCTCCTGAGTGAGACTTTCAGCCTTAATACTCAGGTAAATATTAGCAAGTTTATTGGATTCAATTTATTAAATTTCATTTTTGAAATACAAGATTAACTAATTTAAATTGATGATTTTAATAAAATTTTAGGGTCATAGCATCGATGCAGTTTTCAGTGGTTCTCCACCTACATTTTTCACTAGATCATCTGCTGTCGAGGTATGTAACTAGTAAACAATTATAAATATTACATGTGAATAGCATCGTTATATGAATGGTATTCTAATTTCTAATTTTGGATGTTGAATAGGTTAATACTATAGATTTCATAGCAACACCTGCTAGCGGTGGTGGACTTCAAAGCTTTACGGAGGTAATAAAATAAATAGTTTAATGAATGAATTGTACTTACTAAATTTTTGTATGTGATTTGTGTGCTTTATTGTGTGTACTTCCATGTTTAGATGAACGTGTGTGTATGTTAGGAGCCATGATTTGCATCACTATTATAGTTTTCGTAATTGAATAATGTTGTTTATTTACAGATGATGTAGGCTGCGGAGACACCTCCCCATGTTCATAGGGTAATGGAGCAGGGTGTGGCCTCTGCGATTCATAGCTCCATGGCATTGACAGGGGTATGAGGCAGATTAGTAAATTTCAATTTACATTCATTGTTATAGTTGTCTATTTTTGAAAAATTAAAAGATTATTGATTTGAAGTTTAATTTCTATCTGGATGGTTTCTATAGGACATGACATCACCAGGGCCTATTCCTGCTACTGAGGCAAGTGAGGAGATAGATTATATGTTAGCGGTAAGTGATTATTTTGTTAAATGTTTCATTTTTTATAACATGTAATTTCTATATATTAATGTCTATACTTTTTATTGTAACAGGTAAAGATGCAGGAAGAACTAAATAGGAGTAGCTCTCGGGTTCGTAGTAGACCACCCACATGCGCGTCTCCATCCCCTAGAAGATCAAAGGCTGCTCGTGATTTATTCTCTTCACCAGCCAGAGGGGAATGACTTTTTATTGTGTTCCTTTGTTGTATGCCTATATGGCATTTGTGGACATATATTTTATATTGTACATAGTTGACATTGTATGCCTATATGGCATTCTTGTAAGCCTATATGGCTATTTTGTATATATGTTATACTTATATCGACAGATATTGATGTATGCCTATATGGATATTTGGTTAATACAAATCTTTTTTATTGATGGCGTCCATACTTGCATTATAAATCCACGTTTGAATGGATATTTGTAGATGGCTACTTCAAATATTTAAAGTCCGATTGTATTACCTAGGATGTTTGCATTTTCTTTGATAGGCTTGATAGGCCATGGATTACATGATGGTGTTTGATGGAAAAGTATGGTACTAGAAGACTCTAGTTCATTCTTAATAGGCTTGTGATTGATAATATCTTTGCATGATTGCACTTGATCTTGGATCATGGGCATGTTGTTAGGATTTTGATTGCATTGTGGTGTTTGATGGATAGGCATGGTACTATGTGGCTTTTGGATAGGCTTGGGAGAGGTACACTAATTGAATTTGTGATTTCTAGCTTGAGATTTTTCCTCCACTAGAAGTCCTTGGAGGAAATCTAAAAAGGATGATTTGGATGTAGTGGGTTTGGATTGATGGGATAAGTTGGAATGTAAGGATTATGAGATGGAGGATTTGAATAGGATACATAGGATAAACAGTTCTCACATGCGGTTGGGATTGGAGATATGAATTGAATATGAGGACCTTGGTCTAAAGTGGTTCTTCCCTTACCAAAGGTACCATAAGGATGACCATTAGATGTGTATTTAGGATTGGCATGATAGCTAGTGCTAGTCATTTCTTGTTTGAAATATTCTTGCATGTTCATGAGAGGGAGATGAAGGTTTATGGAAAGGTTGCATGTAATGATCTCATAGTTAATGCTATTGTCATCTTGATATCATCTTGATCTACAAGACTATCATCATCATCATTGTCAAAGGGATTTTTTGATTGATTTGGATAAAAGATCTCATTTAAAGGATGTATGGTTTGAGGACCTATTTTGATTGTGATTTTGGGTTTTGCATGAGCCTCGCACAAGGTAATAGGCATAGGGTTTTTATCTTGCATAATGATTTTTTCAAACCAAGGGTCCATGATGGAAATGATTAAGGATGATAGAATGTTTGGATTTTGGACTTTGAGATGTTTATGGTTGTAAATGTTTATTGTTTGGACTCAAATTTTGTTAAATGGTTGTTTGAAAGAGGACACATCAAACACAACAATAAGATTGGTTTAAGTATGGATGCAAATGATGTTTACTAGTTTATGAAATGAAGACACATCAGGTACATTAATTGCCTATTCTATTGAAGTGGGTGTATCAATCTCCATGGGCTCAGCAATATTCTGGTTTGAGGACATGGTTGATACATGGTGAGACTAGGAGTCTTGTTTCAATGGGATTTGAGCATAGGTATAGCATAGGTATAGCAATGATGATAATTATGCATTTTTTTGGGATGCACACCTCATTGATTGTAGTGGGATGACTTGAATGCATATTGCCTATATCCACGGGATTGATTCAGTGTTGATGTAGACTTTGTTATTTTTCCTTGTCTATGCTCATTTGTGCATTGGTATGTTGCATTGGGATGAGAGGATGGATGATGAGAATGATTGGATAGTTGGTTATTGGGACTTGTAGCATGTTTATCATGATGTCATGGATATCTTAGTTGCATAGTTTAGTGTGAGCTTTTGACAGTAATGATGTTTTATCTTCTTAGATTGGAGATCTTGGTTCTACTTTGGAGTTATTAGTATTATAGTTGAGTGTGTGTGGACTATGGTGATCTTCATTTAGGAGATGGTTATCACAATGCCATGTGTAGTTCATATCATGGTTCAGTGGGAGCTTTGATATTGATGTGTATTCGTCACCTAGTGATGGATGATCTTATATAGTGGTTGGGTATAATGGACAAACTCTTGGATTATGATTATTGTTTGTAGTGAGAGTGCTTTGACATCTTGGCTACTATTTTTAGAAGATGGTTATCTTCATGTGGTTGTAGATGTTGATCCTTGGTTTAGAGGTGTTTGGTAGTGTGTCTTGGTGGACTCTTGATTCTAGATTAGAGCATTAGCATGATACAAGTTCTCTTGAGACTAGGATGTCTGTATTGGTGCATGTGATCTTCTAGGAGGAGATGTTAGATCATGATGTCATGTTTGGATACCTAATTTTGTAGTTGGAGTTTTGACAGTGGTCTTGTTGGTTCTCTTGGTATTGAGTACATTGGTCATGTGCTTGGGAGCTTCATGATAATGTGGTGTTACATTTGGATCTTAACATGGATTGATTGGTTGTAGGTTCTCATACATACTTCAAGACTTGGGTGAGGCTAGAGTTCTCTTGAGATTAGAGACACTTGTTGAGATGGTTACCCTTTAGAGGTTTTAGCAGGAAGACCAAGGAGACTTTCACTTGGATATGGGCGTGAGTTAATTATGGACCTAGAGAAGATTCTTATTGGAGAGTCATTGTGGCTTGGTGTATCTTCAAGGAGCATTCTCATTCCCCACTCTTGGTCTACTCGGCAGACTATCATCTAAGAGGTATTTCCCATCCTTTAGATGAATTTTTTTAATGCTTTATCTTCTCATGGTTATGGATCTTGAGCTATGGTTATTGGTTCTAGAGGGTTCATTTGAGGGGTGTCTCTAAACATGCTTTTTCTCAGGCGCTAAACTAGAGTTGTCTAGATGCACAAGTGCACCTCCCTCAATGAAGTTTATTTTGTTAACTTAGTTCATCCTAGTGACTCAATGGGTTGTTATATTCTTTAGGCACAATCTTTCATAGACTAAAACATTCACTCCATGTTAAGGCGCTCAAAGGAGGCTTTGGAGATGGAAAATGGTGCCTTAACTCACTTATGTAAATTTTAGACTTTTAGGCAATTGCAAGATGTCTTGGAGGGCTCAATTCTTCAAGGCGCCAATTTTGTTCACCACTTGTAGCTTCACTTGTTCAAGGTGCATGTGTGATTTGGTCACAACAGACGCATAGAGTGAATAGGCTTTCATCCTGACTTAATACACTGCCTCCTTCTAACGATTTTTGGGGCAGCAGAAAACCTTTCACCACAGGCAAATGTCTCAAAGATATAAAAAATTGAGAGAGGTTATTGTAGAGGCACTCTATGTGATCGCGTTGCCTCAGACAGAATGTTTGTAAGTACATAGTTTTCAAGTAACATCTCGTCAAAGATTGCTACCTTTTTGCACTTTGGACTCTTTAGGGATATCATCGGTACAATGTAGCTCAGACTGTTTCGACATGTTTGGGTGAAAAATAGGACCATGCCTAATGTAAATGTACCCATTTGGACACATTGGAATAGTCAATTTGGTGGCATCAGGAGCAAGACGAAAGTTACACACCTTTGCAACTTTACACTGCCTCCTTCTGACAATTTTTGGGGCAGTAGAAAACCTTTCACCACGGGCAAATGCCTTAGAGATATAAAAAATTGAGAGAGGTTATTGTAGAGGCACTCTATGTGATCATGTTTCCTCAGACTAAATGTTTCTAAGTGACACGGTTTTTGAGTAACATCTTGTCAAAGATTGCTGCCTTTTTGCACTTTGGACTCTTTAGGGATATCGTGGGTACAATGTAGCTCGGACTGTTTCGACATGTTTGGGTGAAAAAAAAGACAATGCCTAGTGTAAATGTACCCATCCGAACGCGTTGGAATAGTTAGTTTGGTCGCATTAGGAGCAAGACAAAAGTTACACCCCTTTGCAACTTTACACTGCCTCCTTCTGACGATTTTTGGGGCAGCAGAAAACCTTTCACCACGGGCAAATGCCTCAGAGATATAAAAACCCGAGAGAGGTTATTGTAGAGGCACTTTACGTGATCGTGTTACCTTAGACGGAATGTTTCTAAGTGACACGATTTTCAAGTAACATCTCGTCAAAGATTGCTGCCTTTTTGCACTTTGGACTCTTTAGGGATATCGTGGGTACAATGTAGCTCAGATTGTTTCGACATGTTTGGGTGAAAAAAAAGATAATGCCTAGCATAAATGTACCCATCCAGACGCGTTGGAATAGTCAGTTTGGTCACATCACGAGCAGGACACCAAAAATGCAAAAGTTGCTTTGTGCAACGTGACAACATTGACACTTTTTTGCAACATGACTCAAAGACTCAAACTGACCCCAAATGACTCAAAGTGACTTAAAATCACCTTGATTTTGGTGCCCAATGTATATTATAGAGGTCAAGGTGCTCCTTATTATTCAAACATCTTAGATGAGCACATAGGAAAGGAAAAAGCTCTAAGTTTCATCATCATGAGTGCCTAATATCAAGAGACTTTAATGGCTCAAACCTTAGCATGGAGTCCTAAGGCACATTTCATGTCTCTTTTCATCTAGTTTGGATCATCAAAATTGAAAGAAATAAGTCTATTAATCTTGGGCGCCCTTGGTCTTCTTTTCATTCATTATGAGCGCCTTGGGAGAATAGTATATAAGTCATCATCATGATTGGGCGCCCTAGATCCAGAGTGTTGGAGAGATCATCAAATGGTGTCTAGAGGAAGTAGGGTGAGTTATGAGTTTGGTCGCATCAAGAGCAGGACACCAAAAATGCATAACATGATAATCTAAAAATGTGTACATATGTGTAAAAATGTAGGAGGAAATAAAAAAAAGACAAACCTTACAAATTAATGTGCATACTTACAACTCAATGTAACATAACTTTACAAAATTAATGTGAATACTTACAAATTAATCCAATGAACCATCTGGGTCTGCTCTACTCTTTATTGTGTTAAGTATTGTTTCATGGTCAGACTCACGCACCTTCCATAATATTTTTTTCAAAGGTCTACCCTGATACTTTATCAAATGAACATTGGATGCCATGACAAGGTTCGAGTAATGAAGAATCTTCTGATGCATGTCAAAGTCCTAAAATAGCCAAATATTAACACTCTTATGTGGGTACCTTCTAAGCCATGTTCCAATAATAACCACTGAGCCTGTAGGGTATTCAATGTTTTCTCCATCTGTAACAGGGGCCTCTAATTTCTTTTTGGCCTCAACACAATGACATAAGTAATAATCTGTTCCCTCTTCATTATCTTCATCTGCAATAACTGCATATACGTGCCCTACATCGATATGTGTATCAAATTAGATGAAATTAGTCAACATTACAAAAACACTACAAAGTAAGATGACATTACCTGGTTGAACTAGATGAAATTAGATGCATATATGTGCCCTATATTACCTGGTTGAACTAAATCTAATATGTGGTCAAAGTCAACTGACGATTCCATCTGTGTTAGTTCCAGTGCCGTCGGGGGTCGATACATGTTAAGTGGGCTAAGATAACTTAACTACCATTCGTCAACCCACTCCTTTGACTCGCACTCATCCCAGACTTGAATTGTGCAGGAAGAACAAAAGCATGACATGTTTTGTGTATGGATACTCCATGAACCTGCAATTGAGCTTCTGAGAGAGTGCATCTCATTTGATCTGTCAGTGTACAACAATCCTCATATGGTGCAATGTTAGTATCATCTATCAACCAAAAAAATCTACGAACTAAAGACTTACCTTCATTACCTGGACCCATGGAAGCATTACACCACTTGACAATTGATTTTGCATCTGTCAACTTTCCATTGTCTTTATACTTTAACTCTTCTCGTGCTATGGCTCTTTTGATACATGCTCCTGCACCATCATGCTCCCCCTTTCCATGCCCGGCCTCACAAAAGTTCCACATATGTTGAATACCTGTAAAATTATGCCTCCTACTCAGCCAATAGAAATTTTGCAAGTTCTTGAATTGTGACGCATAGTTATACGACCATATGATATGTTGACTGAACGATATACCCATTCTAGCCAAATCATTGTAGAACATCTGAAAGCAACCTTGCATGAACTCCGTAGAATGCGTGCAATCATCACTAATATAGAAATTATACTCCCTTATGATCTTTCTGTCATCCTCTGTACTATCATTCGCATGAATGAATGTGATGTGCACAAATATAGAAACCTGTGTGGAGTTGTAATATTGTGATTGCACCTCACGCTGTGGCTGTAGACTGTAGTTCTCTGCAAAGTCAACAACTGAAACAATGCTACCAACCGGAAATGTGTCCTTGCATAACTTGAATTGCAAGTCCAACCATCAAGCTCTATGGGCATGTCTTGCATACTCATACACTATGTTGTCACGAAATATAGGCATAAATTGATACACTGGAATCTTTTCAATAACTAATTCACACCTCTTTGCTTCTTCACCATCTTTTGTATTGTATGCCACTGTTTTATACTTGCCAAACTCTACTAGTTCGTTTCCAACCGCATGTGTTTTTTCCATATGTTCACATATTGGCAAATGTTGCAAGCCACCACAACGATGACATGTGCCATCCAAGCATAATTTCTTGTAGAATATTTGACCTTCCACTCTTTCACATAAAATTCTTGATATGAAGTCTCTTGAAGATGTTGGTGGGGCACATACGGCACAACCCTGCAAATCATTGTTAGTATGCATATCTAAACATATAGACCTATAAGCATCAAAATGGTTAGAAAATTCAATATGTAATCTACAACAACAAGTAGTGCATGTGTGATTTATCTTAACATAGAAAGGTTTTAGCAATTCAAAATATCTTTGACAAATTTTAATTTGAGGATACTTCTCTAGAAATTTACCATAAAACTATGTTTGAGTCTCATCCAAAAAATGCTTTGGATGTGGCTCACAGTTCTGACTACCGATTCTCCTTCTTACCACATCCCTTTGATTCGGAGATACCCTTGTGTAATTCTTCCAAAAGTCTTCAATTAGTGATCTCAATGCTTCAACAATTGGTTTATCTTTTCGTGGTAGTCTCCCCGAGAACACCCATAATTCATTGGCATTAGTGTCCTCAATTCTTTGGCATCTTCCAATGGCTCTTGATAAAGTTTTCCTATTAATTCTCAATTCTTGACTTGTCTTTCTAATGAGACAAGCTTTCCTTGTTTGACTACTTACTATAGTCGATGTAATCACACGTCGCGTTGCATTACTATCTTTTGTGCGTGAGGTGTTACCCACACTCTCATACGCACTCATTAGATTCTTGACAATAGATTTTTCACTTGACGCCTCTGATGTTCTCAACCCAAGAATCTTCATGATAGACCTATACTTTATACTTCACATCATTTCAACGAATAGTTGACATCTTGCAGTCTCATTTAACTTTTCAAAGAACAATCTCCAAATCTTATTAGCATATCTTCTACAAGTGCATTTTGGAATCTTACCTTTCATTGGCTGCAAAATATTCTCATCAATATCATTCAAATACTTTGGCTTTCTATGCAAAATTCTAGGTGGTGTCAAGTTAGGTAAATTCATCTCAACATTAAGAATTTCATCAATATTTAAATGAGATGGGTTAGATGGCATACCTTTGATCAAAGATGGAATAGATGACAAACCTTGAGGTTGAGGTGGGAACGATAGCGTACCTCCTTCATCACATGTGAGTGATGATGTACTCTCAACTTGAGATGTGGTAGATGGTGTCCCTACATGTTGACTTGCGGTAGAGGACGTGTCTCCAACTATGGTATTCAAATATCTCGTACCACGAAGTTTTTGCATTTGTTCTCTTTGTGCCGCCAATACCATATCTCTTTGTGATGGTTGTGGTTCCTCTTCAATTGGTATGTCTTCATTTATCGTGTCCAATTTCCTCTTCTCACGAAGTTCCCTCATAGCCACTGCTTTCTTTGCATTCTTAGCTTCTATCTCTTCCTGTGTTGGTTTAATTCTTGATCGTTTCCTCGGCATGACGGAGAATTTGTCTATAGCATGATAAAGAGACCAATATTAGTTCCTAAGAAATGAATACAAGATAATAGTGGGATTGTATTTTTTTTATGTTGTAAGGATTTATTCTTGTATAGTTTGACATCATGGTATGTTAAGGTTTGTTTATTACACATAATTATTAAAGAGCCCAAGTGTAGAAAATATACATGGCATCATATGAGATTGTAGGCTGCTTTCTTGATTGGGAATGTGTCTATTTTAAACATGTATGATAAAGCATGATAAAGTAATTCAATCCGAAATAAGGAAAATATAAAGAACATGCATGTAAAGACTTGACATACCTAAAAAATGAAGATTTGAATGGAGAGAGTACCCAATTATGTAGTGTTTTTATCTTCTTGCATCAAACTCCTCAACAATTTGAGTTTTTCACCACTTGCTTCATTTTCAATGTTAAATTGAATAACACTCAAATATCATTACTAACAACAATACTATTAACCAATCTATAATGTTAAATTCCTAAAATTGAATCACAATTAACATTGCAACACTACAAAAATTGAAACTTGAATAGATATATATCAAACTTGGTGTGAAAACTATGTTATTTCCTCCTTCTCAAGTTGGCAAAGTAGAAAAGGCGGTGGAAAGATCATGCAAAGGTGGTACAATGTGTCAAATGTGCATGTGAACTTCCCAACAGCATGAAAGCACTTCTTTTTTGTCGGAGCACGTGCAGAATCAGTAAGAAAATAGAGCATGTGGGCCTGGATCACGGGGGTAACCACTTTTTTACCGTTTCAATAGAAAGACAAAATGTGAGGGCGTTATAACATGAGCGCGTTATAATGTGAGCGCGTTATAACGTGCTCGCATTTTGTCCTGCTATAGATTCATCACATCCTTTGCATTGATCACATCTCTTTCCTGCAAGAGCTTGCCAGATGCTCTGCCATATGATAGGCATAACAATGAAGGGGCAAGCCCTCATAATCAAGTTCTTGATAGAAAATGCCCTCAACCCTCAACGTCAAACCCTAATCCCTCAACCCTTAACTCTGATCCCTCGACCCTCAACCCTATCCCTAAACCCTCAATGTCAAATCCTAATCCCTCAACCCTCAACGTCAAATCCTAATCCCTCAACCCTTCACTCTAATCCCTCAACCCTAAACCCTAATCCCTCAACCCTAATCCATCATCTCTCAACTCTAATCCCTCATCCCTAAACCCTCAACAGACTCGATACTATACATTAAACTCTAATCCCTTATCCCTAAACCCTCCAACCCTATCCCTAATCCTTATACCCTCCACACTCTACTTTAACCCTAATCCCTTAAACCTCAACCCTATCCCTAAACCCTTGACCCTCGAACCTCAACCCTCAACCCTCGACGTCAAACCCTGATCCCTCAACCCTTAACTCTGATCCCTCATCTCTCAACCCTAACCCTAAACCCTAAACCCTCAACCCTCAACGTCAAATGCTAATCCCTCAATCCTTCACTCTAATCCCTCAACCCTAAACCCTATCCCTAAACCCTCAACACTATACCTTAAACCCTAATCCCTCAGCCCTCAACCCTAAACCTTATCCCTAAACCCTAATCCCTCAACCCTCAACCCTAATCTGTCATCCCTCATCCCTAAACCCTAAATGCTATCCCTATTCCTACACCCTCAATAGACTCGATACTATAGCTTAAACCCTAATCCCTTATGCCTAAACCCTCCAACCCTATCCCTAATCCTTATACCCTCCACACTCTACTTTAACCCTAACTCCTTGACCCTCAACCCTATCCCTAAACCCTTGACCCTTGAGCCTCAACCCTCAACGTCAAACCCTAATCCCTCAACCCTTAACTTTGATCCCTTGACCCTTAACCCTATCCCTAAACCCTCAACCCTCAACGTTAAATTCTAATCCCTCAACCCTAAACCCTCAACACTATACCTTAAACCCTAATCCCTCAACCCTAACCCTAAACCTTGTCCCTAAACCCTAATCCCTCAACCCTCAACCCTAATCCATCATCCGTCATCCCTCAACTCTAATCCCTCATCCCTAAACCCTAAACGTTGTCCCTATTCCTAGACCCTCAACAGGCTCGATACTATACCTTAAACCCTAATCCCTCTACCCTCGACACTCCTATTTAACCCTAATCCCTTGACCATTAACCCTATCCCTCAACCTCAACCCTCAACCCTCAACTCTCAACATTAAACCCTAATTCATCAACCCTAAACCCTAATCCCTCAAACCTAAACCCTATCCCTAAACCATCAACCCTCAACACTATACCTTAAACCCTAATCCCTATCCCTCAACCCTTAACCCTTAAAACTTAAACCCTATCCCTACACCCTCAACACTTGACACTATATCTTAAGCCTTAAACCCTCATCCCTAAAGCCTCAACCCTTAATCCTTAAACCTTCAACCTTAAACCCTATCCCTAATCCCTCTACCCTCAACACTCTAACCCTAACCTCGACATTAAATGCTAATCTGTCAACCCTAAACTGTAATCCTAAACCCTCAACCCTCAACACTATACCTTAAACTCTAATCCCTTATCCCTAAACCCTCCAACCCTATCCCTAATCCTTACACCCTCCACACTCTACTTTAACCCTAATCCCTCGAACCTCAACCCTATCCCTAAACCCTTGACCCTCGAACCTCAACCCTCAACCCTTGACGTCAAACCCTAATCCCTCAACCCTTAACTCTGATCCCTCATCTCTCAACCCTAACCCTAAACCCTCAACCCTCAACATCAAATCCTAATCCCTCAACCCTTCACTCTAATCCCTCAACCCTAAACCCTATCCCTAAACCCTCAAAACTATACCTTAAACCCTAATCCCTCAACCCTAACCCTAAACCTTGTCCCTAAACCCTAATCCCTCAACCCTCAATCCTAATCTGTCATCTGTCATCCCTCAACTCTAATCCCTCATCCCTAAACCCTAAATGCTATCCCTATTCCTAGACCATCAACAGGCTCGATACTATACATTAAACCCTAATCCCTCTACCCTCGACACTCTTATTTAACCCTAATCCCTTGACCATTAACCCTATCCCTCAACCTCAACCCTCAACCCTCAACCCTCAACCCTCAACCCTCAACTCTCAACATTAAACCCTAATTCATCAACCCTAAACCCTAATTCCTCAAACCTAAACCCTATCCCTAAACCATCAACCCTCAACACTATACCTTAAACCCTAATCCCTATCCCTCAACCCTTAACCCTTAAAACTTAAACCCTATCCGTACACCCTCAACACTTGACACTATATCTTAAGCCTTAAACCCTCATCCCTAAAGCCTCAACCCTCAATCCTTAAACCTTCAACCCTAAACCCTATCCCTAATCCCTCTACCCTCAACACTCTAACCCTAACCTCGACATTAAATGCTAATCCCTCAACCCTAAACCCTAATCCTAAACCCTCAACCCTCAACACTATACCTTAAACTCTAATCCCTTATCCCTAAACCCTCCAACCCTATCCCTAATCCTTACACCCTCCACACTCTACTTTAACCCTAATCCCTCAAACCTCAAACCTATCCCTAAACCCTTGACCCTCGAACCTCAACCCTCAACCCTCGACGTCAAACCCTAATCCCTCAACCCTTAACTCTGATCCCTCATCTCTCAACCCTAACCCTAAACCCTAAACCCTCAACCCTTAATGTCAAATCCTAATCCCTCAACCCTTCACTCTACTCCCTCAACCCTAAACCCTATCCCTAAACCCTCAACACTATACCTTAAACCCTAATCCCTCAACCCTAACCCTAAACCTTGTCCCTAACCCTAATCCCTCAACCCTCAACCCTAATCCATCATCTGTCATCCCTCAACTCTAATCCCTCATCCCTAAACCCTAAACACTATCCCTATTCCTAGACCCTCAACATGCTCGATACTATACCTTAAACCCTAATCCCTCTACCATCGACACTCTTATTTAACCCTAATCCCTCTACCCTCAACACTCTTATTTAACCCTAATCCCTTGACCATTAACCCTATTCCTCAACCTCAACCCTCAACCCTCAACCCTCAACCCTCAACTCTCAACATTAAACCCTAATTCATCAACCCTAAACCCTAATCCCTCAAACCTAAACCCCATCCCTATACCATCAACCCTCAACACTATACCTTAAACCCTAATCACTATCCCTCAACCCTTAACCCTTAAAACTTAAACCCTATCCCTACACCCTCAACACTTGACACTATATCTTAAGCATTAAACCCTCATCCCTAAAGCCTCAACCCTTAATCCTTAAACCTTAAACCCTAAACCCTATCCCTAATCCCTCTACCCTCGACACTCTAACCCTAACCTTGACATTAAATGCTAATCCGTCAACCCTAAACCCTAATCCTAAACTCTCAACACTATACCTTAAACCCTAATCCCTCAACCCTCAACCCTAAACCTTATCCCTAAACCCTAATCCCTCAACCCTCAACCCTAATCCATCATCCCTCAACTCTAATCCCT
The DNA here is from genome assembly GCA_027924645.1 of Cunninghamia lanceolata. Lineage (NCBI taxonomy): Eukaryota > Viridiplantae > Streptophyta > Pinopsida > Cupressales > Cupressaceae > Cunninghamia > Cunninghamia lanceolata. The sequence continues at coordinate 831,482 of BSBN01001418.1, read as the reverse complement.
CATCCCTAAACCCTAAATGCTATCCCTATTCCTAAACCCTCAACAGACTCGATACTATACCTTAAACTCTAATCCCTTATCCCTAAACCCTCCAACCCTATCCCTAATCCTTACACCCTCCACACTCTACTTTAACCCTAATCCCTTGATCCTCAACCCTATCCCTAAACCCTTGACCCTTGAACCTCAACCCTCAACCCTCGACGTCAAACCCTAATCCCTCAACCCTTAACTCTGATCCCTCATCTCTCAACCCTAAACCCTAAACCCTCAACCCTCAATGTCGAATCCTAATCCTTCAACCCTTAACTCTAATCCCTCAACCCTAAACCCTATCCCTAAACCCTCAACACTATACCTTAAACCCTAATCCCTTAGCCCTCAACCCTAAACTGTATCCCTAAACCCTAATCCCTCAACCCTCAACCCTAATCTGTCATCCCTCATCCCTAAACCCTAAATGCTATCCCTATTGCTACACCCTCAACAGACTCGATACTATACCTTAAACCCTAATCCCTTATCCCTAAACCCTCCAACCCTATCCTTAATCCTTATACCCTCCACACTCTAGTTTAACCCTAATTCCTCGACCCTCAACCCTATCCCTAAACCCTTGACCCTCGAACCTCAACCCTCAACCCTCAACGTCAAACCCTAATCCCTCAACCCTTAACTCTGATCCTTCGACCCTCAACCCTATCCCTAAACCCTCAACCCTCAACGTCAAATTCTAATCCCTCAACCCTTCACTCTAATCCCTCAACCCTAAACCCTATCCCTAAACCTTCAACACTATACCTTAAACCCTAATCCCTCAACCCTAACCCTAAACCTTGTCCCTAAACCCTAATCCCTCAACCCTCAACCCTAATCCATCATCTGTCATCCCTCAACTCTAATCCCTCATCCCTAAACCCTAAACGCTTTCCCTATTCCTAGACCCTCAACAAGCTCGATACTATACCTTAAACCCTAATCCCTCTACCCTCGACACTCTTATTTAACCCTAATCCCTTGACCATTAACCCTATCCCTCAACCTCAACCCTCAACCCTCAACCCTCAACTCTCAACATTAAACCCTAATTCATCAACCCTAAACCCTAATCCCTCAAACCTAAACCCTATCCCTAAACCATCAACCCTCAACACTATACCTTAAACCCTAATCCCTATCCCTCAACCCTTAACCCTTAAAACTTAAACCCTATCCCTACACCCTCAACACTTGACACTATATCTTAAGCCTTAAACCCTCATCCCTAAAGCCTCAACCCTCAATCCTTAAACCTTCAACCCTAAACCCTATCCCTAATCCCTCTACCCTCGACACTCTAACCCTAACCTCGATATTAAATGCTAATCCGTCAACCCTAAACCCTAATCCTAAACCCTCAACCCTCAACACTATACCTTAAACCCTAATCCCTCAACCCTCAACCCTAAACCTTATCCCTAAACCCTAATCCCTCAACCCTCAACCCTAATCCATCATCCCTCAACTCTAATCCCTCATCCCTAAACCCTAAATGCTATCCTTATTCCTAAACCCTCAACAGACTCGATACTATACCTTAAACCCTAATCCCTTATCCCTAAACCCTCCAACCCTATCCCTAATCCTTACACCCTCCACACTCTACTTTAACCCTAATCCCTCGACCCTAAACCCTTGACCCTTGAACCTCAACCCTCAATCCTCAATGTCAAACCCTAATCCCTCAACCCTTAACTCTGATCCCTCGACCCTCAACCCTATCCCTAAACCCTAAACCCTAAACCCTCAACCCTAATCTATCATCCCTCAACTCTAATCCCTTATCCCTAAACCCTAAACGCTATCCCTATTCCTAGACCCTCAATGGGCTCGATACTATACCTTAAACGCTAATCCCTTATCCCTAAACCCTCCAACCCTATCCCTTATCCCTTAACCCTCATGATTAATAGCTTTGAATGTAAAAAAAATTTAAGGGGAACATAAAGTGAGTGCGTTATAATGCACTCGCGTTATGTCAAACATGACAAACAACAGACTTGCGAGAAAGGAAAAATGCAAAGCAAAACATAATGCGAGCGTGTTATAACGCACTCGCGTTATGTCTTTCTTTGGGAATCCCAAGCCTTAGGCTTGGGATTTTCTTTGGATTTCCAACCCAAAGGCTTGGAGTGCCTTATGAATAGTCACAGACGTGTTTTTCCATATTCTTCAAAATTTCACATAATTTCATTCGTGCTAACCCTTAGATTTGCACGTGTTTCAAGGTCGAACAAATCGAACACTTGGGTAATGTTAGGCTTTCTCTTAGCTATTTGACGATGTGATTTTTTTCACATTTTAACAATGTTAAGCCTTTCATCTTTAATTTATTTTGTTTGTGTGTCCGTTTTTAGGCAAAAACCACTGTTTGGTCTTTTTTTCATTGTAAATTAACTATTCATTCAAATTTCAAAAAAATTACATATTTAGAAACTAGACTCCATTCTACAAATATTAAAAAAATAAAAAAATGATTTTCGATTAGTTTTCAAAATTTATAGGGGTAGCACGGCCAAAATTATGTTTTTTAGGATGTGTCCACTTTGAAAATTAGTAAAAAATCAAATATTCATCAAAAAATTATCAGAAAATCGGGCATAAACTACATGCTATTAGCTAATTTCTCACTGAAGAGATTTTAAAAATACAAAAAAAAAGTTGACCTTTTGAGGGAGCCACAAAACATGCTATGTTATGTTTTTTTGACAGAAACAACACCAATTTCTGTGGCTCCCTCTTTTGAACCCCTTAATCTATGCCATTTTCAAAACAAAATAGTAGTTTAGAAAGTAGACTCGGAGCACTATGAACATTGTTTTGGTTGCATCTCCAAATTTTGAGTGTAATTATGCTCAATTTCTCATCCAAGGCCAGTATTTCCTGATTTCAGAAAAAAAAGTGGCCACTTAAGACCCCTTTTTGGCCCCCCATCTTCCTGCACTTACCCGTTTGTAAGACAAATTTGTGCATATAAAATAAATCAATAATTAAATTATTTTTATTCTATTTTCGAGATTATGCAAAAAGTAATAATAAATTAAATTTTTATTTAAAATATTTATTACTTTGTGATCACCAAGATCTCGTGAAGACAAGATGAGAACATAAAGTGAGTAAATATTAACATTATTCACCATTTTTTGCACCCAGATTCCCTAAGGGCAAGGTGAGAGCATACGATGGAAGAATAATGATTGTTGCCATACCCAAAAACAAAGGTAACTACAACTTACAAAAGTAAAATAAATATGTTGAACCTAAGAATTTACATACAAAAATGAACTTATAATATCAAAAATGCCCCAATACTTGATATGAATGTTGATTCCTTCAAACTAAGAGTGTTGATGAGATCTTTTGTGTGAATTTGCTCGACTAGCCTCCAAAATCATCCACACTCAATGTATTATCCCATGAACAAAGATTACAATACATAGCCTCCATGAATACTTCTGAAACATCAATCTCCCTGATTGCACTCCATATGAACAAGCAAATGAGAATCTTGTAACCACACATCCCAATCCATGCTTCTTCTCCTCACATAAGCAACCTATAAGAGAAGCTCAATCCAGCCTTAGCCAACAAGCCAAAGGGTATGCAAGTCAAACAACCAACCTCAACAACTACTCATGTGCTTACTTTTATAGAAATAGGTTTGTACAAAATTACTAAGTGGCATTATGTAACTGTGTTCCTCAAAACCATGAGCTCTCTAAACCATGTCCCCCTCATTTATTTTTTGGTGCTAAGTTTTCCCAATATTAAATATTTAAATCCCAATGTGCAACCCACATTAAATATTTTTCCATTGTTACATACAACTTGCAAGTGGCCCCAAGAATGCCTAACCCATTGTGATGTTTACATCTCTAGGATGCATCACAATTAAATATTACATTTTACATTATAAGCATTATGCTAGGTGTGCAACACATGTTTCCCAACATTCTCCCACGTGTTGTATACATCGCATAAGGGGTCAAAAGTAAACTCAAAAAATATTAAGGAAATGATCCACATACCATGTAAACATCTATGTGGTCCATCAAAATACCTGCAACAATAACCAAGGTGATCACCATCTTAAACAAGAATCCTCTCGTCCTCCGTCATGTCAATGTACAAAAGATAAGATCCAATCCAAAGAGATGCCATACTAAACTATCACAAAGAAGCAATAATCCAACCTCAACCAATATCCAAAACATAAACACCAAATCCAATGGTAACAAATAGGCTTGAGTAACTACCAAGAATTAATAACCATTTATAGAATAGCAACCATAGCTAGTTGTTAACACATCCAACTAACCATACCTCTAATCCAAGGTATACTCATGATAACAAGTAGACCATATGCCATCAACATATCCAACCCAAACAACAATGATCACGAGTCCCTATATATACACTATCTAGCATAAAGAAGTCCTCCAAGGTAACAACACAAACATGTGATTAAGAACCTCAAGACCCTCAACACTACAATATAATGAGAACATCCAAAAAAGGACACATATACATCCTGGAACTCCCAATGCATGAGTAATGTTAAATATGAAATTAATCAAGGCATCCATAGATCCGCCAATAACACTGACATAGAGTATGTGGCTAAATCCTCTATCACATAGTGTTGAAGAACACACACACTGATATGCAAAACCTACAAACTAAGACAACTACAACATAATTCTCTCACCATAAGTTCATAGCTCTTCCAAGTTCTCCTTATTATAGAAGATAGACAAACCAACTCGAATGCCATATGAACATAAACATATAGGAAGAAGCATTAGACCAACAAGAGAGAACATGTTGCATATCAAAACCATGTCCTTCTACCAATACCAATGTGCCATAGCTATGAAAAAAGTAAGATCTCCTTCCTAACTAATCAAGATGTAAGCCTCTCAAACCAAAGGAAGATCAAACAAAACCTCTATTCCCTCAACAAGGAATATGACCAAAGCCACTAACTATCTCCTTTTTCTCTTCAAAACACTTTGACCTCAAAGTAACTCAGGATTAAACATAAGGAGACAACAAATCATAACCATGCATCTATTCCTCAAACAAGTCCTCAAGAACTAACATTCATATCTCAAGATCCAAGCATACATGAGAAGACAAGACATAAAGAAAGTTCATGCATCTATTTAAATCAATGGGCAATACCTATTAGATCATTCGCCAATAAGAGGACCAATGAGTGGGGAATGAAATTGCTCCTCTAGGATATGCAAAGCCACAATGATTCTCTCCAAGAAAAACCTCCTTAATAGGTCCATGTTGAACTCATGTCCAACCTAGGTGTATGATGCAGAGTAGGGGAAGGTTCTTAGAACTGTCATCAAAGGTTCTTTGTTTGATCATGAACACAGTTGACTGTCCACTCACAATGCATAGCTTGAATGCTAGGTAAAGAGGCCATTTCATGGTTTGAGTACAAGGACCACTTATAAAACTTTTTGATCACCTTAGACCACTAATATGGCTAGGAGACACTCCCCAACGTCACCAAACAACTAGATAACTTATTCTTCCTAATATCTCTTCACAACTAGGCCTACTAGCTTGTAGCCCTCCAAACAGGGTTTTTCATTCATAACTTGCAGAAGACATACCAAACCCATAAAAAAATTAGATTTTAAAATACCCATTTGGGATTTTCATAACATATCTCACATAAAAGGTAGGTTGTTTTGGACCAAATGCCCCTAAAATTGACTGTACCTGTTGTTCTAGAGGCCTAATTAGGACAGCTGAAGTAGTAAATTTGACATAACTTTTTGAAAATTACTCAAACCCACAAAAGAAAAGGTGTTTCAGATACCCATTTGGCTTTTTTTCAACATATCTCAGAACTATGTAGGGTTACTTTGGAACGTTTAGGTCAAAAAATGACTGTCCTCTTTTTGGCAAGGGCTAATTAGGCCTAATTTGTAAGGCAACTATGCCCAAATCTCCTTCCACACTCTTCCCTCCTTCTCTAAGGTATCAGACAAGTTGTAAATGGTCTAAATATGTTGTCCCTTAGGTTCTTAGGTCTCCCTACTTCTCTTTTTTTTCAAATCACTCCTCATGCAATGCTATGTGGCTTAGAACATAGAGTTTTGAGGCCTAATGTCATCAAAAACTTCTTGAACCTGATCTCCTACACCTACATGCAAACAAACAATATTGGATAGCCTAACCCAAACCAACCCAATCAATTTGGGGTTTTGAAATGGAGGAAAACATTCAAATCCTCATCGGTTTCCTTAAAACCCCTCAAAACCTTGCATACTAGACCAGTTTTGACAAACTGGACATAAAATGCACCAACATTGATGAGAACACCTCCAACCACCTGAAAATGAAAGGTAGCCCACCCCTATTTTCATTCATATGCACTTTTTCTCATGACTGTACCTGTACGGCCAAGGAAAATAAGAGGCAACAGCAAAATATAGAAAATAAGAAAGTAGGACAGCAAAACAGTAATATTCTTCATTTCTTTCTCTTCAAACTTCAACCAAATCTCCAAATTTGACCATACTCTGCCTTACAATGCTTTTCCAAATGTTTTTGTATCCTCCTACAAGATTCCCATCGTGGGAATAAGGCTCAAAATAGCCTAAACTTCTAATTTTTCATAAAAAAACTGTTTTTACTAATAATAGACTGTCACTGCTTTTTATGACTGTAGACCCCCTAGAAGAAACTAACTATTTTCAAACTCCACTAACATAAAATGACTAAAATCATCCTCCTGTGCCTTTTTAAGGCTCTATTACATTTAGTTATTTTTATTTTTTGAAACTCATTTTGCCTTTTGACACTAAATTTTAAAAATTTGATTAAATGCTTAAACTAGGTGCACTACACCAGTGTAGGATCCTTAATCTTCTTATTGAAACCTCATCAAAGAGTAACTATCTAAACACACAATCTCCAAGAAATAAGTGATCTCTAGCCTCACCCAAATTTGAAATAGGTGTACAACCAATCATCTTATGCCAACCAAACTCCAATGCAACACTATAATGACCAGAAGCTCACAAGTAAATGATCACACTACTCATCAATCATATCATCACAAATCATTGCCAAAACTCCAAATGCATAATCAGGAACTCACCATGGTATCATGATCTACATCTCCTCAAAGGAAGACCACATGTCTCAAATGAACATATGTTTGCTCCAAAGAGCACCTGTATAATGCTAATACTCTAATCTAGAATCAAGAGTACACCATGGCACAATAACATCCATCCTATAAAAGGATCAAATGTCAAAACTAACAAATCATAATTGAAAACTCAACCAAAGACTCTAAGAGTCCTCCATGGTAAACTAAGATGTCAACATCTCCAAATCTCATGAAGATAACTATCCCTTGTCAATAGAACTCAAGATGTCAAAGAACTCTCACTACATATAAGAAACAATATCCAAGAGCTCCACCATGACACCAACAACCACTACAAAAGATCATCCATCACCTAGTGATGAATCCACATCACTGCCGAAGCTCCCACTAAACCATGATACTAAGCTACACATAGACATCTCCTAACTAAAGATTATCCATTGCCCCAACAGAACTCAACTCTAACATCAAGAGCTCCCAAACGGTAAAGTAAAACCAAGATCTCCAAACCAAGAAGATAAACCATCACCTACAATCCTAGAATTAATCTGACACCACCAACAATGCATCTGTATAAAAACCATGTCATGCCAAATCTCCAAGTATACAAGGAACCTCCATGACACCATGATCACCAACTAATGTATTTGCATCAAACTCCCATTGAGTCACACACATCTATACCATATAGAAATAAGTCTAGGTCCCACAACACAATTGTATTAAATAACACCATCTCTTTGCCTCATAATGATAACCAAATCGATAAACCAGGTGACCAAACTAGGCCAACCAAATAGAATCTACATAAATACTAAAATATCTATGGGTATAGATAACCCACATCCAAGTTATCCATGCAACCTATAAGTATAAACAACCTACAATATTGTACAACTCGTAGATCTCACAATGCAACATAAAAATTCAACCATACATTGGTAACCATGTCAAACATAGATAATTAGAAATAAACATGTAAGTTTTCCATGACTCAAACACCAAATCACCTCTATATTTGATTTTCCACAAACTCACAAAGTACCGCAGTCAAAGGATCATATAAATAGATCAAACATAAATATAAGTGAATAAATTACATATCAACATCTCCAAACCTAATCTACTATGAAGAGCTCGTAAAATGCTCTCTGTCACCTATAAGAAGTTCAAAATCATACATTGTGGGCATAAGATATGACCCATCAAATCAATGAGAGAAAATTGGCTTCTAGCTAGCATTTTCTATCAAAAAAACAAAATATGGAAAACCATTAATACCATAGCATAGTACTCAAAAAGAAATTTCCCTTGGCTATAAGAACACAAATATCTGACATACTATGTGAAAGTTATGCTTCTAAAAAAAGTGTCCTCCATTAGGCTAATCAAATTGAAAATAGGTGGCTATGGGTGGTAGGTGGGCATCCCAACTAGTGGCTAGCTAGTGGAGGTGATGCATGAGCAATTTTATGGCTACTACATTAGGTGGCAATGCCCGATGAGCTCAACCCCTGTGGGCTCGCAGTGATTGGGGGCTAGCCCCATTGCGACAAGTAGTTGGTCACCACGTGTCTGAAAACTATACTCTTTTCCAAAAAAAATTTAAAACCTGTGCAGTTATTCACGTCACACTAGTGCTACCAATTTTTTAAATTTATTATACAGACTTCTCATACCTTCCGCTTGTGTAGTGTTGATGTAAGGAATATTCTACCTGTAGATTTCAACTATGACCTACCTTGACAAATCTTTTGTACAACATGATCATATGGATTATGTATGATTGTATGAAATCTTTCTAGCAAAGGTTCTCCCATGGCCCTAAAACAGTCAAAAAAATTGTCGCCAAATATAGTCAAGTTTTATATGGATCCATATTTTTTGGGTCTTCTGAACTTAATGGTGAGGTATGTTTTTGTCTAGGAAGTTTCTAGGAAAAGCTCACCTCCAAAACCCTCATAAAAAGAGCCCAAATATAAAACCCACTTACCAAATCTCCATCAAACCCTAGATCTACAACAAACCAAGTTTGCAAACACACCTGCAACCTTGAAAATACCTTCATTTTTTTCTTGCAAAGCCATGGATTCAACTATGCCCAAAAATCTACTCATACTAAGGGTTATAAATCCCTAGGAGGTCTCCTCGCACAACCTGACAACCAAACTTATATACTAAATGAAAAAAAATTGTAGTCACAATAAACTATTTCCCCATAACCCCATGAGAGAATAATATGCAAACAAGTATTTGAAATCCACGATACAAAATAATTAGCAAACATACCATCAAGATAACACAAGATGTACCCTAGGAAAAATCTAGCCTCCAAAAGCATCCACACTCAATGTATTATCTCATGAACAAAAATTACAATATATAGCCTTCATGAATACTTCTAAAATATTAAGCTCTCTAATTTTATTCCATGTGAGCAAGCAAATGAGAATTGTGTAACCACACATTCCAATCCATGCTTCCTCTCCTCACATATGCAACCTACAAAAAAAGTTCAATCCAATCTTAACCAACAAGTCAAAGATTGTGCAAGCCAAACATCTAACCTCAACTACTCCTCATATGCTTGATTTTATAGAAATAAGCTTGCACAAAACCACTAACTGGCATTACATAACCATGTCCCTCAAAATCATGAGTTCACTAAACCATGTCCCCTCATTTACTTTTTGCTACTAAGTTTTTCCAATATTAAATATTTTTCTAATATTAAATATTTTTCCAATGTGAAACCCACATTAAATATTTTTTTCCAATGTTACATACAACTTGCATGTGGCCCCAAGAATGCCTAACCCATTGTGATGTTTACATCTCTAAGATACACCACATTTAAATATTACATTTTATATTATAAATATTATGCAAGGTATACAATACACCTTTCCCAATAGCATGGAATATGAATTCAGGTGATTGATGGTCCAATCTTGCTGAACATAAAATTTTCTAAAAATTTTTTTATGTATTTAGATTCTGAGATTGCCACTCTCTCTAATGTAGATCTAGATCGAGAGTCTTATCAGATAGTCAATTCTAGCAACCTTCAAACTTAATTCAACCGCAAACCCAATCACTTTATCCAATCTTTAGCAATGCTCCATAAACAATCAACAACTATAGAAATCAAACTTATTTATGATCACCAAAAAATCATTCCATTCATTTTGTCACAGATTCATATGTTATGGTTATTGGCAACATTCAATACAAAGTTCTTTTCATTCAAACAAAATTTTACAGATGGAATTATATCCCATTAGTATCTTCTACTCTGGTTATGTCAATATGCATCAATGAAGCAAATTATTTCTCCCCTCAATGTTACCTTCCTCTCTGCAATGCATGTTCAATCTGTATGTTTACTATGGTCTCCCCTGTTCCTCCTCTGGTTGGCTCCCTTTTCACTAGGCGAACCTTCCCAATCGACCTCTTTCCCAATCGATCTCCACTCTCACTCTTATGTTTTTGTTTTCTTTTTACCTCAGGAAATCGAACTATTTTCTCTAGTAGCCTTCTTCACATTGCACATTTTAGAGTTTATTATCATGCTTCTCTCCAAGCGTTTCAAATTCCTCCCTTATACCCTGCGCGGCCTCTTTTTCTTTCTATTGCCGAGAGTTTTTAAATTCTGTATTTAATTTCTTTTTTTAACATTACATCTTCTAAAGCTTTTATGAGGCACTTTCCTCTACCGTGGCGCTTAAAATTTAATTGAAATCTGCCTCAAATTCCACGGCACTGTGGAAGTGGAATCAACCCCACAGAAGTGAACAAACATTTGAGTTGTTTTGTTGATATTTACTTTCCTCCATTAGTTGTGCCACAACCCAGTGCATGAGGTATGGGTGAAAATTTAATTGTTTAAATTTCACAATAGGGTAAACAACAAAGAGATTAACTCCTGACCCATAGTTGACACTCGCCAAAGGGGTACGAAACATTGAAATTTTATTTATGGAATCAAACAATAGCCACGACCTCCTAGCACAAGAGATGTGACATTTTGTCAAACAAATGTAACACCAACACTCTGCTTCGACCTCCTAGCACAAGAGATGTGACATTTTGTCAAACAAATGTAACACCAACACTCTGCTTCCAAATGATTGTGACAAACTATCGGTGAGCTAAAATTGAACCATAATTGAAAAGAGATCAATTACGACAACTGCCAAAGAAGTCATCAATTGATCACAACAAAACTAAAAATGCACCGAAATCAATCAAATTGAATCGACAAAACATGGAAAAAATCAAACAAAACTAAAATGTTGTTTTTGGTTGACGCAGGATTGCATGTGCGCCTGAGTGCTCCTATATCACTTTCTCATGCATCTAAAAGGATGTAAGTGGATTAAGAATAATTTGGTATGCACCTTAGCTTTGTCACAAGGTCAAAATTCAAGTACACAATTTAATATGAGTTAAAAGTGAAAAGATCCCACCTTCTCAAAAGGATGTTTTCAAATGCCAAAATTGGCCTAATGGCAAGGTTGGGACCTAATAAAACACCATATTCTCAACTTTTAACTAATCAAAACTAGATTTGGATGAAAAACAAGATGGGATTCAAATTTTGCAAATAACTTATGAGATGAGTAAACCTGGAAAAAGCTCCACAAAACTTGGTTAAACTTGGCCAAAAACTTTGACATATCTAAAATACATTAAAAAAAAATTCAAAAACTTGAAAGTTTAAAATATTTAGGATTTCTCAATTTCTATTGCATGAGAGGAATCATTAAAATTGGCTATATTTCATATGTTGATAGGGATAGGGAGATCCTTAAAATTTTATGGAGATGCCCTTACATTTGTATGAACATTTGAAAGAAAATCATTCCATACATGTGTATGAAATCCTTACAATATTTAAAATTTTCAAAGATTTCAAAGATGTACTTTAGTTGTGCAGAAATCCAAATAATCTTTAAGTTCATTTTGAAACATAGGTGTTAATATTTAAATTTCATATTTAAAATTTGTAATAAATGAGTTAATGCGTCAAATGGTGAGCCTTACATTTTCTTTAGGTACTTCAATATTGGTGGTTAAGGTCTTCAAAATGGACATTAATTGAACATTACATAAAGGAGATGGAATATGTTGGCTTGTGTGTATTTGGATTAGAAGTTGCACATTACATCTTCTTTCTATTTGGTTTAAGATTAGAAGTTGTACACTTATGTGTGTTCCAAATTATAAGTATTTATTTAATTTAATAATCAAGTGTTAAGTGTTTGGACAAAAGAGTTACATAAACTCAAACTATTAAATGTGATGACAAATACATAATAATTTATTATTTAATCTTTATTAGCAATAAATGAGATTGACTTGTACCATGGGGAACTAGGTTTTGACTACCATTGTTTATATTTTTTATGAGATGATGAGTAGTTGTACACATTCTAAATATTAATGACATGTGTTCTGTTAAACTATGATTGACACTTTTTATATATCTATTGATATTTTTATATTAAACATTAATAACAATATGTTATATTAGTGGATCAAAATATGTCAACTACCCTAACAACCAGTGGAACCATCTCAAATATAGGGTCCTCTCACCTAAATAATGCATTATATTGCTGTATCAAAAAAAAAAAAGTCAACTATCATTACAACTATTAGAACCTGCTCAAGTATTAGTTCCTCTTACCTAACTAATACATTGTTTCTGTTTCCACATCCAAAAACAATCTTTCTTTTTGTATTGAAAAAAAAAAAAAAAAAATCTTTTGCAGTATTGTACTTCATATTTTATGCTATTCAGCACATTATAAACAATAGTGGCATTGAAATAAATGGATGGTTTATGTCCTGTCCTTTTCAGTTTCCACTAGTCGCAGACAAGAAAAGAGAATGAGTTAAGAAATGGTATTCTCGTCAGTCTGTATAAGCTTGTCCAACGGCTGTCTGGATCACTTGCCTGCCATTATTCTGACAGATGATGCATGAGATAAACGACGTGGAGGTTGTGAACCCAAAAGTTTGAAAGAATTGGGCATTTTACAAAATGTTTAAATGATTGTGGGTGCTTATTTAGTCAAAGGATTATATTTATTCAAGCTGACTCTGAGTGCTTCTGGATTCAACACGTTATAAACTACATAAAATTAAAAACCCAATATCTGTATAACCAGATTAAATCTATTAAAAAATTTCCTTAAACAGACTCAAACAGGTGTTGTAAAGGAATCTGAGCCACATGTTTCCTCCTGCTATTTTTAAATATCATCCACTTCAATAGTCAAAGGTCAATTTTAGCCAATAAAAATAGCACAAATATTTACCACTTTTTATTGTGAATGAGCTGTAAAATTGCTATTGATTGTTTGACCATTAAAATGGATGATATTTAAGTAGAGTCATCTATTTCAATAGTTAAAAGTCAATTTTAACCAATAAAAATAGGACAAATATTTACCACATTTTATTGTGAATGAGGGGTAAAACATTAAAATGGATGATATTTAAGTAGAGTCATCCACTTCAATAGTCAAAGGTTAATTTTATTGGAATATGACAAATATTTACCATTTTTTTATTGTGAATGAGGTGTAAAATTGCTATTGATTGTTTGACCATTAAAATGGATGATATTTAAGTAGAGTGGTTTCCTCCCATCTACTGCTTAACTTTCCTCTAAGATTACATGTTTGTGTGAAAACTTTCCTCTCAAACTATATGTTTGTTTGATAAATTCACAGTAAACTAGGGGAGAGGACCTAGTAGTTAAGCACCCTAACTTCACCCCTCTCAAAATCATATGTGGTAATTTCCAATCATTCCAAAAATTTTACAGCAGTTTATATGGCAAGGCCCCTTCTTATAACTAAGGTTTCAGTGTCAATCATCAATGATGTCATATCAGCATGCTTTTTGTTGAGGTGTCAAATAGTTCCCCAAAAAAAGGTTGAACCAATAGGTGTGCATTAAGTCATGTTTTGTTGGTGGGCTGATGTGGCATCACATGATTGGTTGCTTTTTAAATTTAATGAGCACATTTTGTTCAATTATAAGTACTTATAGTAACACTAACAACCTCAAAATCACAACTACTAATGCTAAACTTTAAAAATATTGGATCTTAAAATCATATACTATCACACCTATTGGAACATGCTCAGCAATTGGGTCCTCTCCCCTGTTAACAAGCCCCTGTTTGTTTATAAGGGGGGAAGGCATTCCTTGGCTACCTCAACAAAATAGAATGGCTTGTACTAGGAATAATACTCAGCAGGAACCTCTGCTGAAGAGGGCCAATGTTGTATACTTTCATGGCTGCGAAGCATGCCAGTTAGAACATCGCAAAGAGCAAGGAAAAAGCTATCCGCTCAAAGAGTTTTTATTTGTTGGGATGGTCGTGCTTGTCAATGGTATGCAAATATATATTCAATTTGCTTTACTCAATCTTCCTTAGTCTCTGTTTTTATCCGTATTGTACAAACTAATATAAGGAATAGTGTCTAGTCTTGCAATGTAGCCATCAAAGTACATTAGCTTGTTTTTTACAACAATTTCCATGTACTTAGAAATAAATGCTAATGCAAACTTGTTTGGATTGTGTGTTTTCAGCTCTTCCCATATCTTCCTTGTTTCCCTTCCTCTATTTTATGGTAAGCTGCAAAAAGGTGGTAAGGGATGAAACTGTTGCTTTTATAGAGAAAAACAGGCCAAAAATCCAGCATACTTTACCTAGCCAATAGTTTAAATTTCACTTTAGTTGAGTTGATAGACGATTATATTGCAATTTGCAGGTTAGAGATTTTAACATAGCAAACAGATACGAAGATATAACAATGTATGCTGGTATCCTTGGTGAGTTTACTTTTCTGATTTGAGCTTTCGTCTTTTTAGTTCAGTGGATGGAAGTCCATACAGGCGTTTAGGTTATGTTTGGGAGATCTATATTTCCAATTGTTTAGAAATCAGAAAAGGGTAGCTTACCTTTTTAATTTTTCAGTGGAAAAAAGTGATCAGAGTCTTTTTGGTATTACTTTTACAAAGGTTGTAAATAGGGTAGATTTGGACCCTATTTTTTCTGCTAAAAAAATTTAAAATATTTGTTATTTGCAAAACAAGTTCTATGGAATGAACTCCAACCTCTCTAGGATGAATCTGAGCCTTATACATTTAGACATTTTGCTATTTTAGGCAGTTTTTATATGTTTATCAATAAAAAATTTTACATAAATTTCTCTTACCGTTTAAAAAATTAAAGGGTGCAGAGTTAGGTTTCAGAACGATTGAATCATCTCCCCTATTTCTATGAAAATGCATAAGCTGATCATGTTTGAAACTCAAAAAAAATATTGTAACTTCTAAAAATTTGAAAAATCCCAGTCGAATCACTTTTTCCATGACTGGGTACTATTGATAAATCTCTGTTACTAATTGGTAGGGGAAAAGACCCAATACTTGAGACAGTTCCAATAACTGAGATAGTATTTGTGCATTTAAGGTTCAATATTTTTAAAAGTTTAGCACTAGTAGTTGTGACTTTAAGGTTGTTAGTGTTGACTATAAGTACTAATAATTGAATGAAATGTGCCCTTTAGATCTAAAAAGCAATGCCACATCAGCACACCAACAAAATACACACCTATTGGTCGACCCTTTTTCTGGGGGAACTATTTGACACCTTAACAAAAAGTATGCTGATGTGGCATCATATTTGATGATGTGACCCTGAAACTTTAGTTATAAGCAGGGGCCTTGCCAAGTAAACTACTGTAAAATTTTTGGAGTGATTCAAAATTGCCATGTATGATTTTGAGAGGCGTGAAATTAAGGTGCTCAACTACCGAGTCCTCTCCCCTAGCTTGATAGTTGATGTTAATGGTTTTGGGCAATTGCTCTTGCAGGATCATCGTTCATGGTGGGACGCTTTCTGTTTTCAGTGTTATGGGGAGTTGTCGCAGATCGATATGGCCGCAAACCTGTTATCATAATTGGTGCCATCTCTATGTCAGTACAATACACCATTAGCAGTACAAAAGACTAAGCATACTGCTTTCTTCATATTTCAACACATTCACTCTAATGATTTGCTGAATATTAATGCAGGATTGTATTCAATACCCTGTTTGGGATAAGTGTAAACTATTGGATGGCCATTTCGACAAGATTTTTGCTTGGTTCTTTTAATGGCTTGATTGGCACAATAAAAGTAAGTAGGCATTCTGTCTCTATGATCTGAACTTGACCAAGATAATATATCATCAATCACTGTACAGTGACAAACTCTAACCATTCTATTAAGTTTAAAAGGCTATTATGTTATCTTGAGAGTGATGATATAAGCACTATATACGCCTATAGTAAGTGTGGCTTATGAATATGACTATGACTGATCTACAGGCATATGCAACAGAAGTTTCAAGAGAGGAACATCACGCTACAGGGTTGTCAATTGTATGTACACTGAACAAATGTCTTGTTAATACAACTCACTTTTAGATTTTTTAGATTTATTTGTCATTGTATTGTAATGAATATGTCTGTCATTTCTGTAAAGATCCAGTCTTAATAAACAATTGGTACATTTTATGATTAGTATATGAATACCTTATCTTACATAAACAACTGCACTTTGACTGCAATGTACCTGTGATTCAAGCTCTGCAAATCAATATGCTCAAAACTTGCTTCCTGTAATATCATAAAACTCTAGTGCAGGCTATGATGTTAACTGGTTTTGTGTTATTTTTTAGGTCACAACCACATGGGGAATTGGTTTGGTCATCGGTCCAGCAATCGGAGGATTTTTGGCCCAGGTACCTAATTTTTTAAGCATTCCCGAATCATCTGAAACAAAATAATTTTTCTTTGCCATATCTTGTTTGTAAGTTTTCCACTTGTTACTTAAAAGGGAGGCTATGCTTAAATATCATCCACTTCAACAGTCAAAGGTCAATTTTGACCAATAAAAATAGGACAAATATTTACCATTTTTTGTTGGTAGGACAAATGAGTATGCTTTTAGTTTTGTGTGGACTGTGAAATGTCAGATCACACAGAATATGATTCCATTAAGTTAGTAAAGGGCATCCCACCATACAGAAACTGCCCCCCACAGTCCACTTGCTGGGCCTGTACATTCATTTAAAAAAAACCTTATAAGCTTGAGAGTCCTATCGGATTAGATGTATCATCAGTACTGATACTGTTGGGTTATTTGAGCTCGTTTACTGAACGCCATATCTATATGGCGCACTTAGGGAGCGAAGGCTAGTAGTTGAACACCTTTAATTTTGCCTCTCTCAAATTCATATGTGGCAATTTCAAATTATTCCAATTTTTTGCAGCAGCTTACTTGGCAAGGTCCCTGCTTATAACTACCGTTTCAGGTCCACATCATAAAAAATGGTGCTACATCAGCATGCTTTTTGTTGAGGTGTCCAAAAAGAACCAAAAAAAGATTGGACTGATAGTTGTACATTAAGCCATGTTTTGTTGGTGCACCAATGTGGCATCACATGATTTGTTGCTTTTTAGAAATTTCATTCAATTACAAGTACTTATGTTCAATATTTGGTCATTTTTTTTATTTACATGTTGAATAATCATTGGCAATATATAGTGTATAGAGTGTTCAGCTACTAGCTCCTATACCCAGAGTACTATGTAAGATCCCTTGTAAAATCTGACCCAGTTTTCAAATTCTGATGTGAATTTTCTGATAGGGTTTCTTGTTTGTTTCAATGATTTTCATGTGTTTTCATTGCATGAATGTTTTGCCATGTTATGATATTAATATAGAACCATTTGTTGCATCAAATAAAGATAAATAACTGACTGAAAATACAAACCAGACCACTGATATAGATTGGAACAGTAAGTAGTTTATTTCAAATTGAAGATTTGAAAGATATTCCATTACAACAACATACCCAATTGATCTTAGAATGCTATGAAGCCAATCATACAATGATATGAGCTGAAAGTACACTTCAGATGTGGGACAAAGTCTGATTACAAATTCTGATTTGTTATTGATTGAAAATGAACTCTTCAAATGCTATGAATCTTCTACAATGTTGAAGCGATCAGCTCCAAGGGAAGCCACCAATGCTTAGATGTTAATTGATGGCCAAAAGATGATGCAAAAGCTGTCAATACCTGATCCACTAGACTGAAAATGTCTGCAGAAGTCTGATCCAAATTTCTGATTGCAAAATGAGGAATTCCAAACCCTAAGAACCCTCCAAATGAAGTGCTAACCTTGGCAACAAAGGGTGATTAAACCTAGATGATGAATGGGCTGATAATAGATGCCAATGGAGTGGTGAAAATGCTTCAAACCCTTACCAGTTAACTCAGAAATATCTGATGCAAATTTCTGTTGTAACAGTGACTGAAAATCTTATTTAATATGCCATGATTTATCTCCCAAAATGAAGCACTTCATCCCAATTGATGTAGAAACTCTAGGTGATGAGATTTGATGTCTTTCTCCTCCAATTAAGCCCACGATTTGCCTATAGAACCGCCAAGATCTGCAAGTCACCTTCAATGATATCCATTGCTCCAGAAACCTTAGCGGCCAGCAAATGTATGATTCAGATCTACCTTCAAAACCCTATCAATTCCACTATGAAATCATGTAATTTCAATGCCAAAACCATCACAAAAGACCTGCAATGATTTATCCTTGAATCTCATCACTTCAAATTGACATTTTGACACAAATCATGTCAATTTGTCCTTCAAACCCTCGCTGTCATAAACCTCCAGAATTGATGTGTCTTTGAAGCTCCAAAATGTTGTAACAACATGCAATTATGCCCAATGGTAAACCCAAGGTGGATTCGCCTCACGTGGGTTTTTGTCCAAACCACTAAATTCTAATGGTTTTCATCTTTCGAAGATCACTTAAACAAGTTATCGCTGAAAGTATCAAATGGCAAACTCACAATATGATCAAAATAACTCCCAAACACTTTTTTATAACCCACAAGTTGGGTGCCCAAATCCAATATAATTTACTTTGCCTCCAAGTCCACCTCCAATTTCTTTTTCTCCCTCAACTTGGGCGGCCACTTTTTGCAAATAAAATATTATTTTTTATTTTTTATTTGTTACTTCATTTCACCTTTTCCTTTGCCCTTTATTTTTTAATTTTTTTCCCACTTTCCACTCTTCAAGTGGGTCCCTCCAATCCAAGGCAAATTAATTAAATTATTTTGACTTCACCATAATTACCACAAAATTACTCCAAGTCATAATCTAACTCCGTTTTGCCAAGAAAAATAGTTAGATACATGAAAAGTGACTTTCCATTCTCCAAGCTTAAGCTATTTTCCAATTTTCTTAATATCTAAGTCACTTTGCAATAATGGCTCAAAAAGGGACATTACATACTATAACAACAATTGGACCTCGTTCTCTCCCCTAAGTCAAGATGTACCATATAATATTTTGGTGTGATAGATGTGATATGCCAAATACCTATATAGGTTAGTACAACATTTTTAATGTAGGGAAAACTACCAACACAGACATTTTTAAATTGCAAATATTAGGTAGCTTATACAATTTTACTATTTTTCCTTAGATAATAATTTGGCCTATATTTGAAGGGTCAACGTCGTGGTCTTTAACCATGGGCAAGTGTCCAACAAAATTCTTATTATTGAAAAGCTAAAATATTAAATATAAGAGAACTAGGATATTTAGTTTTAGAAATAATGTAGAAAAATTATATTGATGTAGGGGAGAGGACCTAGTACTCACCCACCCTAACTTCATGCATCCTAAGATCTTAAATGGTACATCAGATTTTTATGAAATGTTTTGGTTTTTTCATATGTGACTTAAGAGCTTAAAGCTATTGTTTAGGGTTCTAGGTAGAATTTCAAAAATGAAGATTTTTGATGTGTTTGTTGTCTCGAAATTATAATAGACTTATAATCTTCTATGGATCCATCCCATGCAGCACAAAATGACCTCTATGGTGTGGTTCTGATTTGAGTAAATACAAATTCTACAACTTGATCCCCTATGATCTGTATTGTATATTGTAATGTAAGGATTGGTGATATTTAAAAATACCTTAGGGAAGTTGCTAGATTACAAGGGTCAAGTCTCCTTAGTCAACCCCCTTTGATGGACCGACTTTATGGGTTTAGGCAAATATCGAAGGCCTCTATCTCAAACATGTAGGTGTCCTAGACGCAGATGAATTTGTGATTCCAATGTAAGGATTGGTGATATTTAGAAATACCTTAGGGAAGTTGCTAGATTATAAGGGTCAACTCTCCTTAGTCAACCCCCTTTGATGGACTGGCTTTATGGGTTTAGGCAAATATCAAAGCCCTCTATCTCAAACATGTAGGTGTCCTAGATGCAGATGGATTTGTGATTCCAATGCAGGTACGTTTGTCTTAGGCTCCAAATTGAAATGTTTCTAGGATGAATGTTCCTTATTCGACCATATGAATGGATACATGGAAGTGTGGGCTAGTAATGAGGTGAATGTATGGAAACATGTACAAATAAGACAAGGATAAGGTTTAATGTATGGAAACTTGTGAAGGTATGAATAAATGGGGATTGATGGGGTTTGGAGAAGGATCCAAACTTAACACAAGAGTGTGTCACTTGTCACAATGTAATTGTATTAATTCATTCTATCAAAATGAACCCAAAATAAAATGGGACTTTGCATGGGTATGAAAATTTCACCATTACAAGTATATGCGGGGATTAAAATTGTAGAGAAATGAAGCAACCTTTAAAAAATATTTAAGGATAAATTAAATATAATTCAAACCACAGATAAATTATTGATATGTCTATGATTAATCAACTTAAAATAAATTAATTGAGATTGTAAATGAACACATGTGTTGAAATGAAATTGTGAGAAATTAAGGCTTATGTTCAAATCAACAAAAGGTGGATTTGATTATTGTGATGTTAAGATAAAGACATGTAAACCACAAACTTGAAATTGATAAAGGTGGACTTTGATTGATGTGATGTTGACATAGATATCTACAAATTATGAATTGAACTAGATTTTTGATCAAAGACCTATGCTAACTTAGATCTGAGAAGTTGAGGGCTTGGGACAAGATCACACCAACGAGGTCTAGCTTGTGCGATTTCATCTAGGTGGAGTGATTATACCTCTATAGAAACAAATCTTTAGTACCTACAAAGAGTGCTCGCCTAATGTATATCTGAATAAGTAAAACTAAGTGGTGCTAATTGGGACACACCATGCAATGATTGAAGTTCAAGATTTCCTTGCACCTTAGTCAAGCCTTGAGATTGAGTTAACAATAATAAAAGAGATTTAAGTGTGGCAATTGATGATGATGAGGGAGGTGATGATGTGTGTTTTTGAAAGTTTAATATTTAATCTTATTGAACCCTAGTGTAAACTAATGAATGTTTGTTTGAAGAAGTCCTTAGAGTGTGCTTTGACAATGAATGTTGATTACTTGATCTTTAATTGTTGATATTTGTTGATGTTAGATGCTATCAGAAGAGGGTTGATAAATGAATCATCTAACATGAGGAAAGCTTTTGTGTTCTTTTGATACTTTGTGAGTGATATTTGGTGATGTTAAAGTGACATATGTTCATGTCATTATATACACAACTCTAGACACATAATTCAAACTTTTTGGATCCTACATTGATAGGTAGCAGTTAGATCAAATGATTATTAGAGTTGTATTAAGAAAGATTTTGAATTTTGGAAAAGGGGAGTGTGATCATGCATGTGAATTTGGGTGGTAGGATCACAGGTGCAATCTAGTCTAGGATGGGTAAGTTGATAGAAACTAGGTAAAGTAGGTTTTGAATAGATATATTGCATACCAAAGTGCAAGGTTTAGGCTTGGGGTCAATGAGCATGCCAAAATAGCCAAATTATGTGCTAAAATCATGCATGAAAGATATCAACCCAAAGTGGTGTAAAATGAGTGTAGAAAGTAAGGTTATGCACCTTTGTCCTCTACAAAAATACACCCTTCATTAATTTAGTGTATAATTAATGACTAAGCAGTTAACAAGTAATCAAACCAAAATTAAGAGTTGAGATTGATAACTAAAAAATCAAAGGATTAACAAAGGCTTAACCATTTCATTTGGTAATTTCTCAAGTTTTCCCTTATGCTCGGTTGATATGTTGTGACTGACAAGACATAATACAACTATGATAATTGAAGGATGAAGGTGGAAGCATAAATGTCACTTTTTGGCCTAAGTGAGCCACTCAAATTAGCATTTTTAGCCAAATTTTCATTTTTTGTCAAGTATAGCAAGCAAAGTGTTAAAATTTTGAAGGCAAAGTAATCTAATTATTTGTAAGATTTTGTATGTAGATTCTAATTTTTTAATTTAAAAAATATATCACATTTTTTAAATATTTGTTAATAAATTATTTTCTTATACTTTATAGCATTTTTATTGAGTAATATTTCCCATAATGCATGACTTGAACTAGAAATAAGAACTTTTTATAATTTCTAAACATAGATCATAAATATTATTAATGTCTAGAGAACACATAATTTTTTGTAATTTTGTTGTATAGTTTATTTATTATTAATTTTTTAATTGAGATTAATTATAATTTAGACACATATTTCCCATAATGCATAACCTTTTGTGTATACCTAAATTATTATTTTTTGTTGAAATAAGAGTATCAATATAGAGGGTAGTTGTAAATAGAGGTATTAATGTGGCAAAATAAAAAACCCATGTTAATTAGAAAATAAAAAACAAATATAACAATTAAATAAAAAATATTAAAACCTATACTTTTTGGAAAGCTTACTTCGAGGGCTACATTCATCCAAAATCTTATGTCATGTCAACTTCGTTTGATCGTGGAAAGTATTGCTTGAAAAAAAAAATTATCCAACAAAAGGGTAACATGTGGAATGGAGGCAAATAAAGTACAATATAGACACCTTTTAATGAAGGACCTTTCAATCAAAGGTCCTTCATTAAAAGATGACCTTCAATCAAAGGTCATGTGACATCATCATCATATATAAACTTGACATTCCTTTTAAAAATACCTTTGGTTGAAGGTTGCTTTTTGATGGACCTTACTTCGAAGTTGGCCTTTAAACAAAGGTCATTTCTTCCATCAAAAGTTTAGTGGATGTGAGAGCAATGTGGCTTTGCCAAGACCTTCATTCAAAGGCCCTTTTATCAAACAAAAACTTTCAATCAAAGGTTGTCCAACTTTTAACACCTACAAAACTCATTTTTTAAAAATGGCCCACAAGCGAGACAAGACTTTATGCTTTCGCCCATGATTAAAAAGTAGACAAATATTGATGATGAGGTTTTAGGTGTTCTGAATAGATCTGCATACACGCTATAGTCCTTAGTGTGCAATCTAGTCTTGTAGGCATGGTCTTGTCCTTTTGTTGTTAATGTCATAAAACATGTTCACCATTGTGAGTACCTACATCTAAGACATAGATGGTATTGAAAGAACCTTGGGGATATGTCACATATTCAAAGCGAAAGTTTTCAACTTCCTTAATGTGTAAAACCCTGTTATTGATGTATAATGATCAAAACACTAAAATAGATCTATATAGAAGCAACTATGATGATAAATTAACTAGTAGTATTTGTTGATGCAAATCTAATACAAGCCTTATAATGCACTTGTATTGAAATGATTATAGATCTTTTTGATCTGACTATTCTTATCTAAATTCTTTATAATATCTAATGTCCAAGGGTAAATATAAATTTCCAAGAGCCCAATTCGAGGTATTTGGTAGGGAAGCCGATAAGTAATTGATCAAATTATAATTTGAAATAGTTTCCTTGGGTAAAGCAAGAAAAATGTTTCAATTATGAGGAAAAGGTCGTAAGTGTGGTTATGTCGAAAGGACATATTTGTATCCATAGTCTAGTCTAGGGAGGGAAAATCCCAAGGGGAAAGACAAATCTTCTTTCTAAGGTGTTGTATAGTAGATGTGGGTGAAAGGTTCAAATTATCCATTAGGACATTGTATTTACGATAAGGGCAAAAGTGAGTGTAAAACAAGAGGGTAAAAGGGCAAGGT
Source organism: Cunninghamia lanceolata (assembly GCA_027924645.1). Lineage (NCBI taxonomy): Eukaryota > Viridiplantae > Streptophyta > Pinopsida > Cupressales > Cupressaceae > Cunninghamia > Cunninghamia lanceolata. Next base: position 807,209 of record BSBN01001418.1, on the reverse strand, counting down.
ATGCACTTTTCTTCTCTACATTTTGCCTCCACTTTGGTAGACATGTGAACTACATGAATTGTGCATGCTAAAGTATTGAATATAATAAATAAAATAAGAAAAATGATATAATTATTTATGATTGGACAATGCCTTTTGGTTTTGTTAACCATGGGGGGCATTCCTAGATTTCCTCCATGTGCTAAGGTTAAAACATCATTGGAGCTTCTATGTGTGTTGGCTTACAATTGCAAGTCTCACCCAAAGCATGAAAAGGGCTCAACACCTTTGTTAGAAATTCATGTGTTGAGTTGTTATGCTAAAGAAAATAACTATGTAGAATTACAATTGAAGCCTATTGAACAAATAAACATGTGGAGATGAGATCGATGTAGGTTAACCTATTGCATCCCATGTTTTGGCTATGAGATTGAATTTAGTGCTTGTGTTAATTAGTACACCTTACAATAGAAAGCCATGAACTTGTAAAGGTAATAATAACTCAAGATCATACCTTGGCTCCATTGCATCCATAACCTTGTGCATTTTAGTTTCTTTATAGGTATTAATAGATGGTATTTCATGATCCTCCTATGATGCTAGCTTCTCTAGCAGAGATTTAAACTTTCTTAAGTCTGCTTCATTGCGGAGAAGTTTGAGGATAGATGATCTCTTGCTCCTTGTGCTCAATTGGCTTCCATGCAACAACTTTCTACTAAGTTGTGCAAAGCATTTGCATGGCCTACATGAAAACATATAATGTTGATCTTTAGGTCCAAGCAAACTTTGAGATTATGTACTAGATTGGCCTTTTCTTTTTAGTGTGCACTACATCATGTGGTGTTGTAATGTCCCCATTTCCAGAGTGATCACCTTGGAGTTGGATGTTAGCCTATTCACCATTATCGTAGGATAATTCACTTGGTAAGGAAATGTCTTGGTTGAGCTAGGACTTAGAAGGGTTGGAAAATGGAATGTTTCTACAAGTTTGGAGAATGGAATGTTGGATTTGAGTGGCTCAACTAATTTTGCAAGCTGAAACAAAGAGGTATTTTGACTTATGGTATTTTTGTACAAATTATTGAAAAGTCAAATTAATAAAATAATATTGCCAAGAGGAAAAATGACCCAGGTGGGAGAAGAGAAAAATAATTTAAAGATGGGAAAAATGAAAGTTGGAGGTGAAAATGAAAATATAATATTTTATTATTAAATATTATATTATTTCCCATGAAAATTGATGCTCAAGGAGAAAATAAAAATAATAATATTTTATTGTATTTTCTCTCTCCTAGCTACCGCCCTTGGAGGAAAAAGGAAAATAAATTAAAAGAAAATAAATAAATAATATTATATTATGATGGTGGACTTCAAAAATAATAAAATATTGGTTTATTTTGGTGCCCAAGTTGAGAAGGATAAAAGGAGGTCAATTGAAGTCATTTTCATATCATTGATCATTTGGCTTTTGCATGTTTCGGAGAGTTTCTCTTGGCTGTAACAAAGTTTTAGCGGTATCTAAGGACGAAAACCCTTGGATAATAGTGATTTGGACGAAAACCCAATTCACCATGGGAGATGGATTCACCTAGAATCCATTAGTGAGCTTATTTGTAGGTTATTGGATGAATTCAAGCTTCAATCATCTAGGATTTGAACAGGATATTTGCAATCAGCTAGGGTTTGAAGATTGATATTTAGATTTGGTCCATATTTTAGCTTATTTTCATCAATAAATGCTTGGAGAGGGTTTCTAAATGGACCACTTGGCTTGGGAAGATATATTTGGTGAGTTTCATCATTTATACATGTTCTGATTTTTATGAGAGCAGTCTGAAAATTGATATCAGTTCTAGATTTGAAGAGTTTATGTCAATTTCATTGAGGTTTCATGGTCATACTTGCTTCCTAACCCTAATTGCTTCACTTCTATGCATGGCCACTTGAGTTTTGAGGAGTATTTTGGCATTTGGCACTAGGGTTTTGTGATCAACAGCAGCTACAGGTTGATACTAGCAATCAGACATTGGTTTTGCCTCCTATTCTTCATCATCAATCATCTCTAGCATGGCATCAATCATTGGATGATATCATCTTTGCATTGTACTAGGATTTGCTCGCTATTTGAGGCACTTCTATACATCATTAAAGGTCTGATTTGAAATCAGTCATGGTTGTTATGTAACCAGCACTCATCTATGTATTTGATTCATGTTATTTCATGATCTGGGTATGTGAATAAAGAAACCAATTTCATATCTTCAATTTGAAATTGTGTTTCTGTTTTGTGGTTCTCATTTGTTGTCATATGAATTTTATATTTGCACCTTTCCATCTTTGTATCATATACAAAATGCATGTGAAAACAAATCAGAAAATTCAGGACAGTAAGGGAAAAATTCAGTTCAGATTAAACATGATTCTTATCAATTGAGTAGTTTGTGATTATAGGGCCCTAGACACCTTCACATATTCATATGCATTCTGACATACTTTTGGCCAGTAAAACTCAAAGGCTATGGTATTCTAAGGATTAGGAATCAACATAGAAATAATGTGTGAAACTACAACTAGCTTGTGATGATTGATTGGTGGACCACCCACCATCTTTTTGGGATATGTTATAAGTTTAGGGAATAGTGGTGAGACACTTAGCTCAAGGGATTTCACATTCCATTGAGAAAAAAATCAATAGGATTTTGATCCTATCAAATAATGGTATGGCCTTCATGTGGCAGCATCTCTACACACAAATAACTCTTGAATTAATCATGACATTGTGTTGCTTGGATACCCAGGGATTTGTGTTGGTGTGAACAAGTTCTCTAGAAGTAGGTGTCAAGTACACATGATGTCAAACCTTTGCACAAGACTTTCCCCTTAGATCATAGTTTCCAACTAGCCATCTTTCAAACTAAGTGTTAAAATTAGCTTCAGATGCACTGTCCCACTAAAGTTATCCTTGATAATCAATTTGGGTGTTATCCACTTTGCTTGTTGTCACACGATAAAAATCTTCCAACATTTTCTTATCAATATGCACCATCTCCATAAAAGGTGACTCGTTAGCATGATCTAGTAGGATGACTATGCACTCCTTATCATTCAAGAAGCTCATGGTGTGTTTCTTGAAATGTGTTTTGACTTCAGCCTAGAAGCAAAATGGTCTTCACAAGAGTGTAGGGTTTTGTTTAGCATTGACCATTTTGATCACTTCAAAGTCCACATTAAACTTTACTCCTTGAATATCAATTTCTAGATCTTATGGCAACTCAATTTAGTCTTTCTTGAGTGTTGTCACCATGAATAAAACATGGTGACAAGATTAGTGTAGGTCAACCCATTACATCCCATGCTCTTTTGGTTGGGACATTGAGTTTAGCACCTATGTTAATTAGTACATCTTGTAATAAAAAACCATGAACAAGCATAAAGGTAAGAGTAACTCAGCATCATACCTTGGATCCATTGCACACATAATATTGCACACTTTACTTTATTTATAGGTACTAGTAGGTGGTATTTCTTAATCCTTTGGTGACAGAGCTTCTCTAGGATAGATTTAAACTTTGTTGAGGACTCCTCCATTGCAAATAATTTTGAGGATAGCATAGTTAACCTCTTGTTTGTTACACTCAATTGGATTTTATATGGTGACTTTCTACTAAGCTATGTAGAGAATTTATGAAGCCTCCATGAAGACACAATGTTGATCTTTAGGTCTATGTGAACTTTAAGCTTATGTAGTTGGAGTGACCTTCTCTTTCTATATGCAAACACTATATTATGTGTTGTTTCCTTTACACCTCTTTCGTTGACTCCACTCATTTTGACCACTCGCACATTCTTCTTTGGGGAGTGTTAGCATGACCATTTTAGATCATTTGTGTTCCCTTCTTGTTTACATCTAGTTGCTAAATTAGAACATGTCTTGCATGTTTTGTGGTTACCAGATCATAGTATCCATAAAGTGAACTTCTCACATTTGAACGAAGTATGGTTTACCTATTTGTGCTCCAATCTTGGCATTAGAGAAGGTTCACATTACATCTCAAGGTGGAGTATAGCATCAAAAGCTTCCTTTTGTGTTGGGAGTGTGTGTTGAATATGCATAGCTCTCTAATGAATCATTCCTTTTGATAATTTATCATCTGTGGCTTGACAAATCTTTGAACACAGCCCCTTGAAATATTAATGATGTCTATGTTGCTTGATCTCCTTAAGCACAATGATGTTTTCATGAGACATCTCTGGTTGATCAAACTTCACAAGGAAGCTTGCATGGACATCATTTAGGTCTACTTTTGTGTCATCCTTATCAAAGTGTCAATATTAATCTTGCACTTATTTGGTGAGTGTAGCTACAAAGAGTCATATATTCTAGATATCATCATTGATATCGTTCACCCTCCAAGTGATCTCGCACACTTTCCAATGCTTAAGAGCATCTTCATCGCTAGCATAGGGATTCACAGTGGTGAGGCCACACTTTTAAATGATGATGGGATTTTGCATGTTGATAGTATGTGTGACTATTAATGCCTACACAATTAGCTTATCCACTTGCAAAGTAGTAGATCAAGAAAAATATTTAGGTTAGAAACAACGGTATTACGAATAAATAGTATTACAAATATTGTTAAGGAGGTTCAAATACCTCTTCTAGACTACCTTGTTAAGTTTGTTATTGAAGTGTACATTCTATAAATTTGCATGCTTCTTCACAAACACTTAAGGATTCTCTTCTTTGAACTGGATCTGTGTAGGATAGTGGTCTCGGGAAATATGACAATACATCATCATCTAAATGCATATATTCAACCTCAACAGCAGTAACTTCCTGAGATTATTGCCAAGACAATGAGAGTGTTTAAGGCTGGCTCTCACGAGCTAGTTGGCTCGTTGCCAAGCTTGCCAGCCATCCCACTGGTAGAACAATAATGAAAGGAAAAGACTCTTCTCCCTAGCAGCCATTAAATTTAGATTTTATGAAACATTCATTGCCTAGCTGTGTTGGAAATCCCAGTTAATGTTGCAGAGAGTGGAAGATGGGTGAGCACTCCAAATTTGTGGCGAGAATGTCAATTGAGACGTTGACCAACATCGATGTAGACACCCCAATCCAGTTGGATAGCGTAGTGAGGGAGATGACTTTTCAGGGTGTGATCACAGACCAGAGGCTTAAAAGGATGTTGAAGAGGTGTGATCTTCTGTCTCTCACGATGGTGAAGATGGTCCTGGGCAAGGGCTTCATAAATAATGGGGAGGTCAAGTGGGTTGACACACATATTACTTCTCGTTTCTTGGCCGTTCTGTTAGAGATTCGTATGGCAAAGAGAGATGCAGAGGCCCTGATGAAGAGGTTGTTTTACGTAGACCTAATGGTTGGGTTGGAGGAAATACTCACGGTAGCAATTGCAAGGATGGGTGTTCGAAGGCCTTGGGACTTTCCCACTTTCTACAAGCTGGGTGAAGTAGTGAAATACTACCCTTTCCTATTGGACCTGAAGGGCATGGCACTGGTGGAGCATAAGGAGATAGCAGCAATTGGCATGGAGTATCTGCTACAGATGCTCAAGATGGAGCACTCCTTTCATAGTGGTGGGGTTTCTGACTTCAAGGCATTTGCCTTTGCTAATGGCTTTTTGGGATAGGTTTTTGTTTTAGTCTCTTTTTATGTTGGTCTCTTGCTATGTCTGCTACTTGGCTATGTAAAAATTAGTATACATGTTTTCGGGTATTTGTCTCAACCCATTTTGGTTTCCCCCATGACCCTGCGAGGTCCTCAATGGGATTTTGATGAAGGACTGTTTAGTCTGATAAGCCAATGGCTAGCCATGAAAATGTATCTTTTTTAAAATATTAATATAATCTCATATTAGGCATCAAAAAAGATATAAAATGAATCAAAATTAAATAAGAGTTTGTTTTATTCAAAATAGTATTTCATCAAAATCTCTTCTTAAGAGCTCAAATTTTGAGCCAATCACAACAGAGATAAAAGAATTTCAGAATAATGTTTGTTAAAATTTTCTCATATAGGCTTAGGAAAACTTTAAATTTGTTCAACATGAAAAATAATACTTTGTTTTGATTGGTTTACTCTAGATAGATTAATCACTAGATAAAAAAACTCATTGCAATACTAATATTAGTGAGTAATATTTTTGAAATATTTTTTTTTTAACTTTTACTTTAAAATTGCATAGTAAAAAAATAAATAAACAACTATTTTGATTTTTACTGCATGCATTATTTGAATATCATTTTTAATATTTATATGGAATGTCCATATTAGAAGAACAATGTTTTTTTTTTTAATTTACTTAAAGTTATTTTTAGAGTTATTTTATTTTATTTACTTAAGATTTATTTTCTAATGAGTTTATTTACTTAAGGATTATTTTATTTTATTTTATAATATAGATTGGTTTGTGTTCTACTTTTTATTATTTTTTGCATGTCCTTATTAATAGTTTTAGTTTTTCGTTAACATGGAGACCCCATTACACTCCACACTTTGCTACTAGTGTAGTTATGCCTCTTGGCATAAAAATGAAGGTGAATATTTTTAATATTAATTATTAAAAATTAAAGGAATTTATATATTTTTAAAATATAATAAATTAAATTTAAATAAAAATAATATAATTGGTTGATAAATATAATTAATATAAAATAATAGATTAATTTATTAAAGATTAATACAATAAGGTATTTAAAATGTATATTGGTTTAATAATTTGATAGTTTATTTTAACATCAGTTTTATGTTGGATATAGCCTGCACAAAAATATCCGTACATCTTCTCAACAGATTCTCTATGGGGAAGGTAAATTCCATCATTTATATTTTGGTAATTTTTAAATTTTTACTAAAGTTTATGGATTGGAATTGACAATCATATTTATAAATTTTACTCACCAAAAATGTGAACTGTGAATTTGTAGATTTCCGTACCTTTTGCCATGTGTTGTTATATCGGCCTTTGCAGTCCCAGTTCTTGTGCTTTCATTTTTACTTCCAGTAAGTTTATTTCATCCAAATGCTTCATTTATTTAGAATGGACTATGTGTCCAATTCAAGTTTAGTTTAAGTTTATATTCAACTAACAATTGTAGTGGAAGATATAAGGTGCACACCAATAGGTGTAAGATGAACATATGTAGACTACAATTGTAGTAGGTTTAAAAGGTTTTAGTTTTACTATGGTGTTATTGATGTCTTGGAGGAGACATGATTCTATGCAGGGTCTAATTCTAATAGATTAAATAATCAACTAATTGTATAATGTGCTAAGAAATAGATGAGCATTAATTTTCTACTAAATTTAATAGTATGTAACAACTTCATATAAATCCAAAAATATTAAAATATATTTTTTATTTGCATCACTAGATGTCATAAAATGATTTAATATTGCTTACGTACATATAGTGAATGCATAGTGTTTTCAAATTTCATCCCATAAGTGGATGAGACATATAGTGAATGCATAGTGTTTTCAAATTCCATGCCATAAGTGGATGAGAGTTAGCCATAATTGGAAGAGATTATAAATATCCATATACTAGGTGTGTCTATATTAATACTTTGTAAGGACTTCCCAATGACTCTTATTCATCTAAAATTATTTTCTCACTAACATCTTTGCTTTTCCCCATAGAACGACAAATGCCAACATCACACCCATTACATTATTCAAAATAATGAGGTTGTTAGTCTACCACCTTATGGAATGCCCTACAATAAATTAAAAAAAAATCAAACTAATCCTAGAGAGTTTATTTTAAATCCAGAAACATGTATTATAAACCCATTTGCCCTAAAGGACATCAAAAGTTAAATCTTTAATTGGCAAATGACAAATGAGGAAAAAATGGCTAGTCGAAATCCCATGTATGTTTGGTACACCTAAATGTATAAATATTTATACATAACTTTGAAGGCAAAGAAAAGGGCACATTTATATGTAAACTTTCAACCCAAAATTTTCTCCTTAATAAAATTGTTTTATTTGCAAACTCCAAACAATTCACACATTACATATTTTCAAAACCATAGTAGTTTTTTAAGTCACAAACAAACATATATTTTATTTATGCAAACAACCATGAAAAATCATTACAATGAATTATATATAATGTACACACATCTACATATATGATCAATAGAGAACAAAAAATTCAAAATATCTTTATGAGAGCACATAAAAGTAGACATAAAACTCCAAGGAAAGGACAACTCGCCACAAACAAACATATATTTTATTTATGCAAACAACCATGAAAAATCATTACAATGTGTTAGTGCCTGAATTGACTGGCAATTTTTTGAGCAATTTTCATGCAGGCACTTTCCCTAAGTATCCAAAAAATGTTCTAAGTGTTGGACCTCCTCGGCATTGTTCAGCTGCAGCATCATATTTTCTTTGAGGAGGAGATCATCATCATCATATTTTCTTCGATGGTGGTCGGCATCATCATGTTCTCTGTCGACCGGTTTCTCATCAGGATCATCATATTTCAATATCGGGTGATGTTTGGATATCATCCTGATCCTGCTGATAAGCTACAGTGTGCCCTGATTTGCTTGCGGGGGTGATTTTTCAAGTATCTGGTGATCTTCCAATTATCACCTTGCCCAAACATGATGATGATGTCACCCCGATCTTCTGAAGGGGTTATTCTCTGAGTTGTTCGACCTGACTTGTTTTTTCTTAAGGGTCGTCATCATCATCATCATATTTCCAGTTATCACCGTGTTGCTTGCGGGGGTCATCATATTTTCTGCCCGCATGATATTTCGCCGGGGTGATATTTTTATCATCGGGTGATCTTGGTTATGATCATCCTGATGATGTTGTTGAAGAGTTCTAAGTATGACCCGATATTCACTGGGGTCATCATATTTTGAACGTCAGGATGATCTTAGTCAATATCATCCTAATGTTGTTGTATCACTTCATGTTCGTTGTTTTGTCATCCTGATGATGCTGACGTCATTCTTATGTCAGGGTGATATCTATTTCTCTGCCTATCTGCATCATGATATTTCCGAAGGGAGATATCCGCCTGCCGGCTTCGTGCATTATCTAGTGGGGGGTGATCTTTTCAAGCATCATCATATTCATCTATCACCCCGATCTTATAGTGGAGCTACAGTGCAGCATGATATTTGTGCATCAGGATGATATTTCCAAATATCCGGTTATCTTCCGAATATCATCCTGATGTCGATATGATGATGACGTCATCAAGGTCCGAGGGGGTTCATATTTCTAACACTAATCATCTTGTGGAGATCCCCCGATATTTGCAAACATGATGATGACGTCATCTGGATATGAGGAGGTGCGCAGTAGGCAGATATGATGATGATGTCAGCAGGATATGATGATGATGTCATCAGGGTGCTCATCGGCCAGACTTTTGGTATAAGCTCAGCAGGAGGATGTTCCTCCGATGGATCAGGTTGTGCGGATGAAGGCGATTATCATGCAGGTGATATTGCGATATGATGCTGACGTCAGGGTGATATTTCAAGCAACAGGATATCATGCTACTGGAGGATGATGATGATGAAGTCTTATACTAGTGTCGTCAGGAGCAAAAGCACCGACATCATATATGCTCATGACCTAGTATATAAAGTGTTAAAGAGGTTGCTGCGGGGTGCATGTGGGATAATTGATATCCTGCATATTCGAAATATCATGACGATGAATCTTGGCGGGAAATGGTTGCGATCGACTGTTTGATGTTTTTCCCAAGGCCGCGGGTTGGTGCGCCATTAATGGCGAAGGTTGTAGAGGTATGGGCGGATCTGGTACCCGATTGAAGGTGTACATCAGCGGACAGTGGCGCAGGGCTCGAGATTTCTTCCTGTCTCCTCCCCTACCTGCTGCATTCATGTTTGGGCGCCAATCTTGTAATGCGTTGAGCGCCATTTTGCTGATACTGTGTATCTGGCGGGATTTTTGGTCAACCATGTAATTAATTGCTGTGGTACACTACCTGGCTGTTATAAGCAGGAAGTGTTACTCATTTGTGGTTGTTGAAAACTGGACATTTTGGCTCTGTAATAAGATACAACTGGTTTTGGTTGCTCTGTGCAGCAAAACTTGTGAGTTTATGTATCTCCTGTTGTACGATTTGGCATGAATCCACTGATTTCATGGTTAATCTTATATGAATAATGCTGTGTTTGCATGTGTTATGCTGATTCTGTCTCCAGTTTTGCATGTATCTTTCTTACTGCAATAGGGATGCCATAAGTATAGACAGCTTAACACTCTTTATTGGGAGATATCTGTAAGGCAGATATCATGTGTATCCCCCTGAAATCCAGTTTTAGCTGTTCATGCTGATCATTCACAGGTGTATGTCTACCGACTCCAAGCCCTGGATAGGCACCAATCTAGCTCTGTGTTGAGGTTATACACCATGTCCAGCTTTGCATCCAAAATTCAAACTAAACCATTTCATACTTCCACCTGTTAGTTGTAGGAGTAGGATTAGGAACCCCCTGCATGCTCTCATACCCAACCAGACATCATGTCCAAGAATGTTGCCAGCCTTGTGATCTATCATACAGATCTTGGTCCATACATGAGAGTATTCTGCCTGTTGTTGTCAAGTTAGATCTTTCTATCTTTGAGCTAGTCAAGGTTACATCTTGAGTTATAGGGATACCCCCCTTGGTGCGGCAGAACCAGAAGTGAAGGGGAGGCAGCTCACGCAACCTCCTGTATTTAGTTGGCTGAATTTGCCTGTGCATTAGAAGTGGCAAACCCTAATGCTGATTCAGAAGAAAAACCAACACAATGAATTATATATAATGTACACACATCTACATATATGATCAATAGAGAACAAAAAAATCAAAATATCTTTATGAGAGCACATAAAAGCAGACATAAAACTCCAAGGAAAAGACAACTTGCCATCAGATAACCAACAAACATGAAATTATATTCTTTCCTTAATCAGGAGGGCCTTCCTCAAGGATCTATTGTTTGGAATAAAATTATTAAATCCAAAAGTATTATCAACAAGGGTATCAAATGGAAACTTGGTGATGGATCTCTTATAAATTTTTGGGAAGATCCTTGGTTAGGTGATGGTCCTCTTTTTAAATAGATGGGCAATGAAGTTATTAGTGTTCTTGCCAAACAATTTTTTGGCAACAAAGTTAGTCATTATATTCATCAAGATCAAGGGGTTAAAAGTTGGAAAATTCTGCTGGAATGTTGTACTAATAATCCAAATCTCCTTCACAGGGCTAATAAAATACAACAAATTCTTCTTAATACCAGGATTCCTCTTTTCTCTAGAAATGATCAAGTTTTTTGGTCTTCTAACAAAAAAGGGTTTTTTTCAGTCAAATCTACTTACCATTTGTTGATCGAGGAGGAATTTAAAGATGATGTCTGGAGGAAGGTCTAGAATTGTAAACTCCTTCCAAAGGTAAATTTTTTCTGGTGGACTGTTGTTCATAATAAGATTTTGACTCAAGACAATCTTCAATGAAGGGGTATGTCTCTAGTTAATAGATGTGTTATGTGCTTGAAAGAAGAAGAATCTATCTCTCATCTTATATTGCATTGTGAATTTGCAACTGAGATATGGAGTAAAGTCTTTTTAAATTTTGGTTTACAATGGGTCTGTAATAAGGAAATAAAAGATCTCATTCTTAATTGGATCCCTCCTCTATCCCATCCTTGGCTAGTTGAATTATGGACTCAAGCTCTTCCTTTTGCTGCTTGGTTCCTTTGGAAAGAAAGAAATAATAGAATTTTTAGAGAAATTGCTCGAAATTCTTCACAGGTTTTCTGTTCATTTTCTAAAGCTCTCCTGGAGAATGTTTCTAATTCCAGCATCAAAATTGCTGACAAACCTCTTACTCAACACGAAGTCCTTGTGGCTTCCAACTGGGCGATTATGAATCAAATTCTAGCTTTTGATGATTCTAAATGCATTAAAAGATTAAACACTATTTGGACTCCCCCTGACCCAGGTTGGTTCAAATTGAATTTTAATGGAGCTGCTAAGTCAAATCGAAAGGCTAGTGGTGGAGGAATTATAAGGAATGACATAGGAGCTCTAATTGTTGTTTATGCTGGAGGAATTGGTAACCAGACTAATAACTTTGTTGAAGCCTCTGCTCTTTTATGGGGTCTCAAGTTGGCTATATCACTTGGTATCCACTAGCTTCATGTTTAGGGTGATTCCAAAATTATTATTGTGGCTGTGTCTAAAGCCTCGAAGTGTGGTTGGCAACTTAAGGATATAGTGTTTGATATTCAAACTCTTTCACATGTTATTCCTGTCATTTCCTTCTCTCATATTTATAGAGAGGGCAATACTGTTGTTGACGGCCTGGCAAATTTTGGTCAGCAATTTCAAAACTGGCATTGTTGGCGCCAACTCCATAATATCCTGCATCAGATTAGGGATATCATTAAAAAAGAACAAGTTACTATATGATGATTACTCATCATTTCACTTGGCTTATCTACGTGGCTAGTTCTTTAATTCAGGGCATGTTGATTAGACACTCTATAAATGATGAGAGTGAGATTGGACAGCTTTGCATGCATGTGAAGGATAGCTGATTAATAAGGAAAGATTATGTAAGGACCTCAAGTTATTGTCATAATGATATCCCTAATTCTGATCGTGTCCTCTTTGCCTTTCATACTCATTGCACTGTGATCAAAGTCTCGATTTTCCCACGGCATTGATAGAAGTTTTTGGATAATAACTCTGCCTATCCCTTCTCCAGGCTCATTCAGTTTCACTGGTTTTTCATTATGGGTGGCGACAGGATTAGCACTAAACCTAACAACTGCGAAGAATTCAAAGAGAATGCCTTGGTCTAGCATTACTGTAAAGGAGTCACCCCATTCCTTGAATGTTTGAATGGACATGATGAAAACCTATCTATTCAATTTGCTCAGTCATGGGATAATCGCAAGGTGCAAATTGGGAATGTCAATTTTGTCGTTTCAGAGAATAAAATTGCTATGGCTACAGGTCTTTCTTCAAAAGGTACGAAGATACAGAAAAAGTCTAGGGTTTCAAATGCTCAGAATCAAAAACTATTTCTTGGTGAAGGTGAGGAGCTGGTGCCTTACCAAGGTGGTTTTGAGAGAGCCCGTCTTCCTGAACCATGGGCTGACATGTGCTATATGGTGATGAAGTATTTCACCCTTGAGGGCCATTTTACCAGGTTTTATCACTATCATCTCCCATTGTTGAATCATTTTAGAAGGAATGCCACCATTAGTTTTCCTTTTTATTTGTTTTCTTCTCTTGAGCACTCTATTCAACATGTTAAGAAGAGTCTATTCAAGAACCCTGGCGAGAAGCTTATTCCCTTACATCAAGGGCTCATTCACAGGCTATACCAGTTTCATTTAGCTCTTTCTCCTCCTCTTCAGCCCTCTGGTTAGGATACCCCTACTGACTCGGTGAAAACTGGTCTTGCTACTCCTAAACAACTTCCTAAGGGTGATCCTTGTTCTGGGACCTCTAAGTCTTTTACCAAAAATGTTCAAAACCCTCCCTCCAGATTCAAATTGAAATCTAAGAGATGTCTTTTAGATGTTGACACAAAGTCTAACCTTTTGAAAGAAGATTTTGGGGTTTCTGGGACCCAGAGTGAGCCCAATTAGGGTAGGGAGGGACCCTCACAAAATTTCAAAAAAGTTAAACTGGAAGGTAAATTTGTTGTTGTTAGGTGGTTTGGTCACATTATTGGCAAATGGGCTCCCAAGCTGAAGTTGATTGACTATTCTGAAAGCAACTCTGAAACCTCTACCCATGAGGAGGAAGATCCTAAAGATTCCAGTGATGTTCAGAAGATTGCTATTGAAGATTCCAGTGGTGAAGAAGAAATTGATGGGCAGGACATTCTTGTGGAAACCTTTGATATGGAAGATAATATTGGGGTTCATAATTCTGTCCCCACTGGTGACTATGTGGATGTGGGAGATATTTCTACTCAGGTGGAGGTGATTGATACTGTTTATAACACTGGGAAGGATGCCCACTCTATTCCCTCTGTTGTTTATGTTGATCCTGATCTGTTTCAAGAGGAAGGTAATAATGCTCAAGATGGTAGGGAGGAAGACAATATTGAGGAATTAAATGGTGCTGATGATCTATCTCAGCTGAAGGAGCGGGTGGAGTTCCTGGAAAAAAGAGTCTTGTCTCTTGGTAATTTCATTACTAGCATGTTATGCAGGACTGCTATGGCCAATCTCTCCCTGCTGAGGGAATATGAAGTTCTTATTCATCGTGCTGATAATGACAGGGTTAAAGAATTTGACAAAATGTTGGAGTTTCTTTCTAAGGGAGAGGAGGGCATCCCTTCCTAGTTTTTCTATGCTTTCTGTTAGCTGGCTTTTTGTTGTTAGTGTCTTTTTACTGTATTTTGGTTGTATGTAGGTTGTCAGTGGTGCTTCTGGCTTGTTTTGTTTTCTGAGCCTTTTTTGCCTTTTTTGGGTTCTGTTTTGTAAGGGATCAGCCCTTGGTTTGCCGCCTTATAATATTAAAAACAAACATGAAATGCATGTGGGTGAGTGTGAGGTCATCATGGGTCAAATTACACCTTTAAGTGGCAACAAAAATGCTAAAAAATAGACTTAGGTAGCTTCATGTGACAAATTGAAAGAGATCTAAAAAATTTGGAAAAAAAAGGTAGTAAGAATTTCGATGTTTATGGATAAGTGCTTTTTTGAAAATTCTCAAATTCGTTTGGTGAAAATTAGATATTTCAAAGAGGCATTACTAAAAATTTTGAAAAAAAAAGTAGATGTGATTTTAGCCAACCTAATTATGAACAAAGATATATTTTTCATCAAAATTTAGATACAAGTAAATGACACTATGATTATAATTAAATTATATTTTGGGATCAACATTTGCTTCTATTAGAACATGTTGCTACTAAAAACTACTACCTTTTTAACCACTCAACACTCCATCCACTACGATGACTTCTACTTCTAGGGTTTTGCTTCCATCTTTTTTTCCCATGGAGTTTTTGATGCTAGGTGAAGGTGTTCTTGAGGATGCACAATCCATTGAGAATGGTTGTTGTAAGGGATCTTTGCCTATTAAAATGGATCTCTTCATGCTTCTACGAGATATTTCCCTATCATTGTTGGTGTTTCCCCTAAGGGTTTAAATGGTGTCAGGGTGCATGTATTGGATCAAATATAAAGGCTTTCTGTGAGAGGGGTTATATCTCTAGTGCTATCAAAACTCTTTTGCCTTTATTTTCTTGGGCTTGTGTGGTAGAGAGTGACTTGACCCCTCTTCTGGCTACCCCAAAGTCAAAGCACATGGTCATTGAAGGCACCCATGCAATCAAACCCCTACGATCATGTTTAAAGAAGATGTCACCAAGTATGAAAATAGGTTAAAACAACTTACCATTATTTGTAAATTTCATAAATTTTGGCCTAGCTTGCTTGCATTCCATGATTGGTTGAGTACTCATTGGAAACCCTTGGTTAAAAGGGTCTAAATATTCTATGGTGTGCTAAAGGCTAGTTGTTGGTTCTAACACCTATCATATTCAACACAATAGATGGTTATATAAGAAAGAGAGAAAATATTGTCTTATATCAAGTGCAAACATCCAGTCAACTCTTTCTATCCATCAAGGATAGGGAGACCCTACTTAGCAATGGATCCTAGTTCTGGGATAAGGCTTTTTCTAGGAACTAAATAATCACACCCTAATTTTAACCCCCTTATAGAATCCTTCCCTCTATCTCCAATTTGGGTGAAACTATTAAACCTCCTTCTCTAATTCTAGATAGAGAAATATCTCTCATCCATAAAAAATTCTTTGGGTAATCTTATTTATATTCTTGATGTAAGGTAGATGGCATGTCACTTCACCTATTTTAGGATCCTTCTTGGATTTGATTTATCAAAGAAGCTGCTTGTTGAAATGTGCTTAAAAGTTGGTAACAGGGAGAGGATTCAACAACTTGATTATGAATGGATTGCCTTTAGGTGTCAAGCTTGCTTTGCGAGGGGTCATTTAGTTGCAAAATGCTCGAAGGCCTCTCCTTCACAATTATGCTATGTCTCCACAAGGACGACGACCTAGTGGATAGGTGCAAAGTTGCAACACTCAATGATTGACTCCAATTATGAGGAAGATTGTTTTTTTAGGATGTCTCTTCGACTTCTTTATATTCTTTGTCTACCCCTTCTCTTATGGTTTACAAGGCCCCCCACTTACTAGCCATGTTTCTCCACAAATCCTTTCTATGGTTGGGGGGACTGTCTCTTTTGATAACACATATGCGTGTTCCACTTCTAGTGTATTGAGGTTGGTTACTTCTCTTGCAGCTAATACTTCAAATTCTCCAAATATTTGGACCAAGGTAGAAAGGAAAAAGAAGTTGATGTCCTCAACTAAAGACACACAACCCAACTATAGGGTGATTCTTTGTTCTTGTGTCACAAAGGGTTGGTTAAGGATTTAGATGGCTTGTATGGCTCAAGCTTCATTAAGATCGAAGATGAAAAAGGTGAAATGGTATAATATAATGTGATCTCCAACATTTGAACATAGGCATATAAAACATTGATAATGCAATGTTGCCATGGCTTGTAGCCTTGGCCAATATTGTACAAATAAATATAACAAGTAGACTAGAATAGAAAGCACCCCTCCTATGTTATCAAGGGCTACAACTTTATGAAAATTTTATTTTTCTATCTTTTGATATATATATATATATATATATATATATATATATATATATATATATATATATATGGGAGATCCATATCCCTTACTTGATTGATTAAAAAAATGTCACGAGCCGACATGATGCATACTATTATGGATTTTTAATACACCTTTTTTAAAACATCAAAAATATTTTTTGGCTGACTTAACTTTATAAAAAAATATGAAATTCAATTTTTTTAAAACCTTGTACCCAATGAAGTCTAGAATGTGACATCTTTCAGATTTGAAAAATGATACATAGTTTGAAAGCTATGGATGGTTTCAATATATATCTATAAGGAATTTAGACATAGTTTCTATAAAAAATAAATAATAATTACATATTAAAATTGTAATGAGGAATATATTAAAATTGTAATGAGGAATATATTATATTTTGAGAAATCTTGATAGTTTCCTTTATAAACCCTTTTTCATTTTATTCAAATTGAGTAAAAAAAATTCTCAGCTTTGAGGGGGAGATTAGGGAAACTTTACAAAGAACTCTCAGTGCATAATTGCATAGAAATTGTACGTTTGGGACTCTTAAATATAATTTTGAAGAGATCCTGAGACATTTTTTGGGGGAAATATTTGAATAAGAAATAGATATCCATTTTTTACAAAGTGAATATTCCTTTCCAAAATTGATATTCATTTTAGTTTGCACTTCCATATTAAGTTTGAGTTAGAAATCTAAGCTTAACAAAAGCTTTGCGATTTTTTATATCTCCAAGATGCTTTTTCCTCATTGCCACTATTTGGCCCATCATGAGTTTGCCCTTAGCCATGTCAAATATCAACATCTACCTATCATTCAAGTTTTACCAATATTTGCAAAAGAAATTTCATAATGTTAGGAATAAAAGGTAAAACCGCTACAAATGGAAAATTGAAAACAAGTCTGCAAATTTGAAATTAAGACTTAAGGTTCATTAAAACCCATTCATCCAAATGCTACTTAATGTAGAGTGCCAAAAGGAGATTATGGACTTAAACTAGCAACATAAGAAATTAGCAACACCATGAAAACATCATATAACATAGTATATAACGTGGAGAAACCCTTTTGGGAAAAAACTCCACCAAGAAAAAGAGATTGTGTTATCTTCAAAATAAGAGTACAATGCAACAATCTTCTTTCAAACCCTCTATGTCTTCAATCCAACTGCACCTGTGTACTTGTGAAATTTCTTACTTCTACCTCCTTAAGCATCTATATATATAATATTTCATACTTCATGGGAATAGGAGAGATGTGGTGTCCAAACTTGGGAAAAATCTAACACGCCATTTTGGGAATCCAACCAGCATGCTAAACATAGTCTCCTATAGCCTCTTACTATAAGGAATCTAAGGTAGCAAAACAACTTCCTACACTAATCTTGCGAGGAGGGATATGCATAACTTTTCAGATCTTTAAAATAGTTACAGAAATAAACACCAATAGCAATCATACCACAACACAGTAATTACGTGGGGAAACCCTTTTGAGAGAAAAGCCCTACACTCCAAAGCCACCCAATATATTAGTCAGGAATCAAGAAGATTAAAAGATACTTGTAGAGCAAGCTTTCATAGGAGTATAACCAACCAGAGATCCAGAGGCGACCCAACATCTATATGACTCTTACACACAACCTCCATCTCAAGCTCATGATATATAGGAGATACAATACAATAAACCATCAATGGTAATTACAAAACCATGAGAAAAAACCACCCAAAAGTGGCGCGCAAATTATCTCCAATCAAATATGCCTTGTGATGTGCCAAATCACACACCAGCATGTGTAACTCTCTCCTTTACATCTCTTTTAAGTGTCCAACACGTTTTCACATTTCCCAAAACAGGAGGTCCAACTTCTAGGGGCCATAACTTTTGATCCAGGTGTCTGATTGACGAACCATTTGATGTGTTGGAAAGCTTGTGAAGAGATCTATCAAGTTATAATCCACTTAGTTGGTTGTGACAAATTTCAGGGCATTTAGGGACCTCTAAGTACCTCAAATATGAGTTCAAAACTTTTCTGGGAGTTTCAAAAAATTGAAACTATAATATCTTGCAATCCAAGTATGATCTTGAGTTGAAACTCACGGGCAAGATGTTTACTTGGCAGTTTCGCACCTTTTGGGAAAATTCCAGGTCCATCCAAGCTCAAATGTAGAGTTACTAAAAATAGTAAGCCTTGCCATTTTTAGTCCCTTTTGGAAACTTTGAAAGTTCTAAACCATTCTTCAAGATAAAGGGTATACGAATGAAAAGACCAAATTGGGAAGAATAGTAACCTTTTGTAGTTGTAAGGTTGAGACACCTTTCCTAACATTATCCCACTTGTCGAACACCTTGTGGCCTAATCTAAATGCATGTCGGCCTGGGACCTTTCAAAAGGCTTCTCCTTGTTAGCTCTTTTGGTTTAATTTCACAATTATGAGTAGGAAAGCATAGATAATTGTGTTTTGGGATTCATTTGTAACTAGGTTGAAAAGAGCATAACTTGATAGCTTGAAGGAAAGCAAGCAAGAGCATTCATTTTGATTCTAGAGCAGATTTGTGTGTTGTCATTATGTTGTTATTGCAGATATGGAGTTATCATCTATTATTCCTTAGGAGTTGAAGGATCTTCATCATTCTAAGGGTTCATCACATAGGTGATATCATTGTTTGTTTATCATCATTTGAATCATCTCATTATCATTGCTTTCAGCCTCTACCCCATGAGGGAATGCACTCTTTATCAATCAACGGTGTTGGGAAGCTTGAATGCTATCCTAGGGTTTGACTAAGGCAAGTCCCTAAACACCATAACCCCCAACCCCCTTCTTATCTTCTTGTGTGCAAGTTACAGGAGCGAGATCTAGAAAATATAGAGATACAGGGAGATTGTGTGAAGAACAGGGTTTCAAGATCTAAAAATAGTTTTGGAGAAGTCACCCATCAAGGGCCTGGGCGGGACCACTCATGTCCTCCTACCCTTTTTGAATTCATATCTGGCATCAGGGAGTATTTACGACATTTTTCCAATTTACAATTTCTACATATTCCTTCAATCAAGACCTGGGCTTTCCCGAATTGGTCCTCCAACACCTCTGCTTTCAAGAGACATGTTTTATCATCTCTCTTATCATCCTTGTGCAATTAGTTTCTAAATATCTATTGTACTTTCTTTGTTATAAGAAAATCTTTGTAGAACTAGGGTTTCATGCATTATTAACCTAGGGTTTGATAAAAAGGCTGAATTGAATCTAATACATCTATAACATACCTGAGTACAAGATTTGTAGCTAAGTTCTCCATTTGGTAGTGATTTGGCTCGATCTTGTCCTTGAATGTTATATGGAAAACAAACCCTTTTCCATATAACATTCAAGGATGGGACTGAGCCAAATCACTAGCAAATGGAGGAGTTAGCTATAGATCTTGTACTCAGATATGTTATAGATGTATCAGATTCAATTTACCCTTTTTATCAAACCCTAGGTTAACAATGCATGAAACTCTAGTTCTACAAAGATCTTCTTATAACAGAGAAAGTACAATAGATATTCAGAAACTAATTGCATAGGGATGATCAAAGAGATGATAAAACCTGTCTCTTCAAAGCAGAGGTGTCAAAGGACTAATTCAGGATTGCCTAGATCCTAATTGAAGGAATCTACAGAAACTATAAACTGCAAAGATGTTGTAAATATTGCCCTGATGCCAAATCTAAATTTAGAAAGGGCAGGAGGACATGGGCAGTACTGCCTAGGTCCTTGATGGGTGAATAATGAATTCTTTGAAACTATTTCCATATCTTGAAACCCTATTCTTCACACAGTCTCCCTGTAGCTCTGTATTTTTAGGATCTCGCTCATGTAACCTACACACAAGAAGATAAGAAGGGGTTTAGGGGTTATGATATTTAAGTTTTTGCCTCGGTCAAATCCCAGGATAGCATTCAAACTTCCCAACACCATTGATTGATAAAGAGTGCGTGCCCTTGTGGGGGTAGAGGCTGAAAACAATGATAATGAGATGATTCAAATGATGATAAACAAACATTGATATCATGTATGTGATGAACCCTTAGAATGATGAAGATCCTTCAACTCCTAAGGAAGAATAGATGATAGCTTCATATCTGCAATAACAACATAATGACAACACACAAATTTGATCTAGAATCACAATGAATGCTTTTGCTTGCTTTTCTTCAAGATCTCAAGTTATGCTTTTTCCAACCTTTTCAATCTAGCTACAAACGAATCCAAAAACACACTTATATGTGCTTTCCCGCACATAATCATGAAATTAAACCAAAAGAGCTAAGAAGGAGAAACCCTTTGAAATGTCCTAGGTTAACATGCTTTTAGATTAGGCCAGACCTAAAAGAGGGGACATGGGCAGTACCATCCATGTCCATCAGCCCTTTTTGGGTTTGGGGTAAGGTAAATGAAGGGGCCCATACTCCAATTTTACTTTGGTGTCAGGTAATTTTGTGTCAAGATGAATATTTTGAATGTATAATGTAATCACGGGGACCTAGGAGCTAAACAAGGAGGTAAAAAGACATGTGGATACTTTTTACTCCATAACAATAAGCACTAGTGGATCATCTGCTATCAACATCACCTACCCAGTCTGAATCCACATAACCATCAATATTAAGGGAATACATGTCTCCTATAAAATTACCATGATAACAAAAGGAATACTCTGAGGTAACCCGCAAATATTTGAAGACTCTTTTAACCGCATCCCAATAAAATCTACCAGGATTAGACATATATTTGGAAAGAACTCCCACTGCTTGGACAATGTCTAGTCTAGTACAGACCATAACATACATCAAACTTCTGACTACGCTTTGGTAAGGCACTCTGCTCATGTCTTCCATCTCTAATGGGGATGTTGGACATTATAAAGTAGATAACTTTGTTCCAACTATAAAAGGAACACATAATGGTCTACAATCCTGCATGTTAAACCTCTATAAAACTAAATTGACATACTTACTCTGGCCAAGCCATAGTTTTCTGTTCACTCTATCTCTTCTTATTTCCATCCCAAGAATGTGTTTAGCTACACCAAGATCTTTCATTTCAAATTTAGCTACAAGTTGAGACTTTAGTTCTGAGATCATTCATTTCCCTTTACCAATAAATAATATATCGTCAACATATAATGCAATAAACAAAAAATGATCACCCTCATATTTATAATAAACACAGTGATCAGATTTCGAACGCTCAAATCCCAAACTCAACACATATGTATCAAATTTCTGGTACCACATCCTAGGACTTTGTTGAGGCCATACAAAGATTTCTTCAATTTACAAACCAAATTACTTTTACCTTTCACCATGTAGTGCTTTGGTTGTGTGATATATATCCTCCTCCAAATCACCATGAAGGAATTTTGTTTTCACATTCATTTTCTCAACCTCTAGATCATAAGCAACAACAATAGAAAGCAAGAATCTAATGGATGTCATTTTTACAACAAGAGAAAATATCTCACCGTAATCAACACCCTCAACCTAAGAGTAACCTTTCACAACCAATGGTTCTTTGTGCTTCTCAATACCTCCATCTAAACCAATTTTTTTTTGAACACCCAATTGCAACCAATAGGTTTTCGTCCTTCAGGCAATGGCACTAGGTCCCATGTATCATTCTTTTTCAAAGCTACCATTTCTTAATCCAGAGTAATCTTCCAATACTCTGCATCATTCATCCCCAATGCCTCTTCTATAGATCTAGGTTCATCTATGTTAATATTCAAAGAAAAAAATATATCTCCAGTCATAAGGTGAATACCTTTCAGATGGTTGTCTATGCCTTCTAGACCTTCGAACAAATTGAGTTGGAGGTTTTTCCTCCTCTTCTGAAGATTCAGAGCTAGATGAGCTCTCCTCAACTTCATGTCTATCTAGGGGCCTTGATTCAACTTTCTCGGGCAAAGAAGGGAGTTGAGTCATATCTTTCTATTCTCTTTGTTCTAGCTGCAATGTAATAGAATAAGGCTTAGTTTATCTAAAAATAACACTTCTACTATATATTACCTTATGTGCAACAGGGTCCCAAAGCTTTAATCCTTTCATACCATAACTATACCTAATGAAGATACATTTCACAACCTTGTTCTCTAATTTTTTTCGCTTCTCCTTTGGCACATGTGCATATGCCTCACAACCAAAAACTCTAAGATGTCTTAGTGAAGACTTATGCCCTGACCATGCCTCTATAGGAATTTTATCAACAAGAATTGATGTAGGAGACATGTTAATCAAGTAGCAAGCATTAGCAACAACTTCAGCCCAAAACCTTTGTTCTAGACCAGCACCACTAAGCATACTCCTAGTCTTCTCCATCAGTGTCCTATTCATTCTTTCTACATCTCCATTCTGTTGTGGAGAATACAGAGTTGTCGTTTGTATTTGAATGCCACAATCTTTATAGAATATATTAAAATCATTAGGGAAAAATTCATTGCCATTCTCAGTCTTCAAATATTTTATTTTCTTCCAGTCTGTAACTCAACCATTGCTTTAAATTCTTCAAATTGACTGAAAACTTTATATTTATTCTTTAGAAAATATACCCATGTCCTGCTATAATCATCAATAAATGAAACATAAAGGAACATCTATAGGACCAAACACATCAAAATGAATAAGATCTAATACACCACAAGATTTATGCAAACTCGAGTAAAACTAAATGTGGTTTTGTTTACCATAAATGCAATGCTCACAAAAATCAAAATTAAGATTACAATTAGTCAACCCTTCAATAAGATTTTTATTTTTCAAGGACCTTAAAGACCCTTTTCTCATATGCGGCCTAATCTCTGGTGCCATAACATAGTCTTCTTTGCAGGCAATTTTTGATTCAGAAGAAAGAGCACCCTTAGGTACCTAGAAGTCACAACCATCCATTGAAAATGAAACCCTCTCCTTTTCCAATGAAGTAGTCATAGATTTTCTTTTCACAAAAGTACTATTGCACTCAACAGTGCATGCATCAAGCTTATACAATGTGCCAAATCTGACACCTCTAACAGCACCTCTTACCATCTTGCATCCTGAATCAGAAAAGACTATATGCACACTCGCATCTATTAGTTTGCTCACAGATAATAAATTTTGTGCTAATCCAGGGATATGCAACACACCATTAATCCTTTTTATTCTATCATTAGGAAATCTTATTTTAACTTTACCACAACCAATAATATTTAAATGAGAATCATCACCCAAGTACACCTTACCTCCATCAAATCCTTCATATTTAAAAAAGTAATCTCTATTAGGGGTCATATGGAAAGATGCACTCGAGTCAATTAACTATGCATCATTACCTGCATGAGTGGCCAAAGTTGCAATGAACGCATCACCATCTTCCTTCTCGGACTCAGAATCATAATCAATTTTTTTCTTTTTCTTGTTCTTTTCTTCTTTACAAACCTTATAGAAGTGTCTAGGCTTACCACAATTCTAGCAAATAACTTTGAACTTTCTAGGAGATTTGGATCTCCCCTTGGACTTAGATTTTTCATGCTTCTCGCTCTTCTTGTCTTTTTCTTTAGGTCTTCCATAAACACTTAGGGCTTCTTTGGCACTGATGGATACCTTCCTTTACATTTCTTTAGAAAGCAAAGAACCCATGACATCTTCAACTTTCAAGAAAACATAAGTACTCCCAATTTCCATAACAAGAGAATCCCACAAATCAAGTAAAGAACAAAGAAAGATCTAACATCTCTCCTCATCTATTTTTACACCAATTGATGCCAATTGAGCCACCAACATATTGAATGCTTCCAGGTGGTCTGAAATTCATCCACCCTCTTCCATTCTCAAGGAATACAATTTCTTCCTCAAGAAAACCTTGTTCACTAAAGATTAGGCTTGATATTGTTGCAAGTATGGTCCTAAGCGGTGTTGTCATTGATGTCAACATACTTCTGTTGCATTAATGATAAAGTTTGGATGAGCTGAATGCTGAGGATATTGAGAAAATTAGTTCTAATCAGGAATAGAGAAGAACAGTGAGCTAATGATCCTAGCTAAGATGAATATTAGAGGATGCGGTTCAAAGGGTTTGTAGATATGTGTCTTAAGATGCTCCAGTAAAGATTTCAGAGGTTCGCATGATGATTTGAAGAAGTTGTGGCCACTCAAGTAAAACTGGTTCCGGCAGCTGTTCAGAGGTGATAGAGTCACACAGATAGGTCCGGTGAGATCCGGAAGTGCATTATCTTGTTATG
The DNA here is from genome assembly GCA_027924645.1 of Cunninghamia lanceolata. Taxonomy (NCBI): domain Eukaryota; kingdom Viridiplantae; phylum Streptophyta; class Pinopsida; order Cupressales; family Cupressaceae; genus Cunninghamia; species Cunninghamia lanceolata. The sequence goes on along the minus strand of BSBN01001418.1, from coordinate 782,208 downwards.
TGGATTTAGTGGAGTGTGTAGGCAATCAATGTGAATCGGCAACTCAGTTGGATCGTGGTCTGGAGATCCGCAAGCATCCATTCTAATATGACAATGATGACAGACTATGGTCTTGAGGTTTTGGATGAAGGAGAGAGTGATTCCAGTAAGAAGATGTAGTGCTGATGTTCTTGGTGACTTAGGCAAGCTTATGGAGATCTTTGGATTGTGTCTAGTTTGTGTTGATGGTCCGCATTGAAGTTTAAGCTCGCATTTGAAGAATTACTTCCGGATGAAGGTGTTCTTCCTTAGTCTAGCCGACCGGATGAGTTACTCATCCTTAGGATGCTCTTATAGATGCTTGCCTACTTAGATGATTATTCCTAAGTCGATGTCTTGTATAAATAAGGGATTGTGTAGTCATTTCAAAGTGTGACTTGTGGAGATGAGTGTGTGGTAGCAAGAAGGAGAGTGATAGACAGAGCAGAAGTATTGGGCTTAAATGGAACTGATTCAAGCATGATGAAGATGCTATTCTCCAATTCATGTATGTGATACTTATTTCTTTGTAGACAGTGTGTCTCTTGTAGACAGTGAGCCTCTTGTGAGCAGTGTGCTTGGGCAGTGAGCCCTAATTGGCATGTGCCATTTTGTTATTTCTATTCTTCTAACAAAGATTACAATCTTGGGTTAGTCACCCCGTGGTTTTTCCCTTAACCGGGTTTTCCACGTTAAAATCTTGGTGTCTCATATGTTGATATGTTTCTGCTCTTGATTTAATGCATTATGTTTCATAATTGATTTATTGTCATGCTGCTGAATTACCAAGTAGATTTAAGTGTTTATAAGAAGGAAAGTTTTGGACAACTGATTCACCCCCCCTCTTAGTTGTCTGCCTTGAATCTAATAATTGGTATTAGAGCCAAGTTCCTCTAAAAGGAGCTTAACCGCTTGAGGAGATCCAGGATGTCATCCTACAAGAAGGATAGTCCGAAGTTCGATGGAACCAATTTCAATCTTTGGAAAAGTCACATGAAATGTCATTTGCAATGTATGGGAATGCAGTACTGGAACATGGCTTCAACAAAGTATACTCCTCCACAGGATGGCCCAAAAACCCAAAATGAAATCACAGATGCTAAAAACAATCTACGGACTATAGAGGCTCTTCTAAGTGCATTATCTAATTCAGAGCTTTCAAATGTTGTTGATCTACCAATTGCTTTTGAGATTTGGGAAAAATAGGAACTTCTGCATGAAGGAGACAAGTATGTTAAATGTGCAAGATTACAGAGTCTGAAAGGAATATTTGAAAATTTGAAGATGAGAGATGATGAAAATATCACTACCTTCATGCCAAGAGTAAATGAGATTGTCTATGGCATTAGAAGTGCTGGTGGAGTCTTGGATGAAGATGAGATTGTTGGTAAGGTTCTCAGATCCCTTCCTACTTCTTATAAAATCAAAGTTGTTGCCATTGAAGAATTTAGAGCCCATACAATTGTCACAAGAGATCAATTGGTTGGTAAACTAGTTGCATTTGAAATGACCGAGTTTGGAGATGACCCCCCAAAGACTGAATCTGCATTCAAAGCCAGTGCTTCTGAAAAAGGGAAACAAAGGTTTGATCCAGGAGAGAACTCTTCAAGAAAACTATAATGGTATGAAAAAATAAGAAAAGACCTGCAAGAAGAAGAAGCTGAAATTGCTCAACTTGAAGCCCTTATTGCAAAAAGATTGCCTAGAGGATCCGGTAAATATGAAGGGAAATTGCCTTTTAAGTGTTTTAACTACAATAAGATTGGTCATTTTGCCTCAAAGTGTCTAAAAAAAATTTCAAGGCCAAAACCTAACAGATCAAGGTTCCAAAAGAATTGCTACTATGTTCATGAAGGTGATGATGATGGAGTAACAGATGACGAATCAGAGATAGGAAACAAATTCGGAAGTGACTGGGTATTTATTGCCATCAAGGAAGAAGATCTAATGCCCTCTGAATCTGCCAATCACAAAGTTGTGGAAAGAGCTTTGGCTGCAGAAGTTGAAGAAAATGATGATTGGGTCATTGACAGTGGATGCTCTCACCATATGACAGGTGACAAAAACAAGTTCATAGATTTGGAAAGGTATGAAGGAGGAGTGGTAAAGTTTGGTGATAACTCTGCTAGTAGAATCAGAGGTAGAGGGACTATTTCTTTTGATGGAAAGAACAAAACCGGTAATGTACTGTATGTTGAAGGATTGAAGCACAATCTTCTTAGTGTTGGACAGTTGGTGGACAAAGACTATGATCTCATATTCAAGAATGGAAAATGCAAGATCTTTGAAAGTTCCGGAACAGAGATTGCATCTGGTACCCAAACAAAAGGTAACATCTTCCATTTAGTTGGTACTGGCAAAAATTCTCTATTTGTACAAATTGATCAGAGTTGGTTATGGCATAGAAGAATGTGTCATGTGAATTTTGATAATATCATCAAGATAAGCAATACTCAGGCTGTAAGAGATCTTCCAAAATTAGTAAAATCTACAAATAGTTTGTGCATAGAATGTCAGTTGGGTAAACACAGCAAAGTCTCATTCAAAAGAAAAGAACAATCTTCTACCAGATTATTAGACTTAGTTCATACTGATTTATGTGGTCCGGCAAGAATCAGGAGTGTGCAAGGTGATAGATACTTCATGTTACTAATTGATGACTATTCCCAGATGATGTGGGTAACTTTTTTAAAGGAGAAATCAGAAGCTCTTGAGAAATTCAAAATATTCAAGGCTATGGTATAAAATGAAACCAGATTAAAATAAAATGTCTGAGGTCTGACAGAGGTGGAGAATTCACATCCGGTGAGTTCATAGAATTCTGTGAGAAACATTGGATAAAGAGACAGTTGTTTGCTCCTAGGACTCCACAGCAGAATGGAGTAGTGGAGAGAAATAACCAGACCATCCAAGAAGCATCTAGGACAATGATGATGGAAGCAAATGTTCCTCAAATATATTGGAGAGAAGTAGTCAGCACTGCAGTCTATACTCTCAATCAAGTTCAAATCAGAAGTAATACTGGTAAGACTCCTTATGAACTTTGGTTTGGCATTACTCCTACTGTGAGATATTTCAGAATTTTTGGTAGCAAATGTTACATTAAGAGAGATGAAGATCTAGGCAAGTTTGATGCTAGAAGTGATGAAGGAATATTCTTTGGCTATTCTACCCAAAGCAAAGCATACCGGTGTTATAACAAGAGACTGAGAAAGATTATAGAAAGTACTAATGTTAAGGTTGATGAAGGAATTGAAAAACCCTCAAGGTTTTATGAATGTGATGAAGATGATCATAATGGTGTTTTGATTCAAGGAGCCCAAGTCCCCTCTGAAATTCAAATTCAAACTGAACCAGTAAGTCAGGAAGAAGAGATAAGTTTTAATGATCCTGATCAAGAATCAAAAGTGCAAGAAACCCCCAAAGTTCCAAGGTATATAAGACTGAACCACTTTGAAGATTAGATCATAGGTGATAAAAGCAAAGGTGTTCAAACAAGAAGGATTGCTCAGGATTCAGAAGAGTATTGTCTGATTTCAAAGATTAAACCTAAGTCAGTGAATGAAGCCTGCAATGATGAAAACTGGACTAAAGCAATGGAGGAAGAGCTGATGCAAATTGAGAAAAATCACACTTGGGATCTTGTTCCTAGACCTAGAAACAAGAATGTGATTGAAACCAAATGGGTCTTCTGGAATAAATTGAATGAAGTTGGTGAAGTAATCAGAAATAAAGCCAGATTGGTTTGCAAGGGCTGCTCTCAAATAGAAGGAGTTGACTTTGAAGAAACTTTTGCTCCGGTGGCAAGAATTGAAGCAGTCAGGTTATTTCTTATTTTTGCTGCCTTCAAGGATTTCAAAGTATATCAGATGGATGTCAAGTCTGCCTTCTTGAATGGTGACTTGGAAGAAGAAGTATACATTGAGCAACTGGATGGATTTCAATTGTCTAATCATAGTGATATGGTCTGCAAGTTGAAGAAAGCACTATATGGACTCAAGCAAGCCCCAAGAGCCTGGTATGAAAGATTGGATAAACATCTTTTGAAGATTGGTTTCAACAAAGGTACTGCTAACAGCAATTTGTATTTTAAAATTAATCATGAAAACATCTTGATAGTTGAAGTGTTTGTTGATGATATCATTTTTGGAGGAAGAGATGGTTTGTGCAAAACTTTTGCAAGTCAAATGAAAAATGAATTTGAAATGTCCATGCTTGGAGAAATGAATTTCTTCTTGGGTCTGCAAATCACTCAAACAAAGAAAGGAATCTTTATTTCTCAAACCAAATATGTGAAAGAATTGTTGAAGAAATTTGGGATGGAAGACTCTGTTGGTGCTCATTTTGACCTGGAGGTTGTTTCTGCATGTTGGAGGGTTTTCTTCATTCAAACCCCAGGTTTTTGTTCATCGCTGTGACTTTGCACTATCGGCGTGGGAGATTGTGGTTCCACCGATGGTATTGGTCATGCCGATGAGGGTATCTCAGGTGTTCGTCGGCGTGAGCGGTGTTATCGGCCGAAGAGTTTTTGGCTAGCCCGACGGAGTTACTCCTACCGACAGAAGGGGGAGGCCAAGGTCTATCGGCGTAATGATTATTATCGGCTAGTGTATTTTGTGGTTCGCCGATAGAAGGAGGTCACCCCGATGGTCTGGCCGAAGGGAGTGTTTTCGGTGTGACATGGGCTATCGGGCTAGCAGTTGGAGTATCCGCCGATGGAGAGTGTTGGGCCGATGAGGAGTCATCGGTGCGGGTCACACCGACAGGGGAATATGGAGTGGACCGTCGGCGAGACTATTGCTATCGGCAGAGGGGTTTTGACCTCTGTCGATATCGTTTCTCTGGCCGATGAGGATTTGGGCGTTGTGTTCATCGGTGTAACGTGTGTGATCAGCGAAGGAAGTTTTGGTCAGCCCGACGAAGGTTTTGAAGGTGACTATCAGCGTGAGTTGTGTTGTCGGCGAGCGTGATTTTTGTTGTGCCAATGGTCTGTCTCTGGCCGACGAGGGTGTGTTTTGATGGCCATCGGTGAGAGTTGGTCTATCGGCCAAGGAAGCTTTTGGGTTGGTCGATAGACTATGTCTGGGCGACGGGCTTTGGAGGAGGACCGTGGGTCGAGCGCGGCAAAAGCACTCGACATTTGGTATACATGCGGCTTTGTTTATAAAATGGTAAAGTTGTCTCCGCACCATGCATATGGGACTATTCTCCCTTCATTATTTTGAACCTGTGAAGAAGCGTTTTGGCAGGAATTCCTCTTTCAAGTGCTGCGACAGTTTTCAGGCGGCCACGGGTGGTTGAGCCATAAATGGTGACTGTAGCAGGGGCATGGGCGAGCTGTTGAATAGTCATGTACCTGATTTTTGGCATAAGGACTTCCAGATGGTGGCACAGGGCTCGAGACCACCATTGTCTACTATCTGTCTCTGCAGCAATAAATTTTGAGCACCATTCCTTTGAAGGATCTGTATCTGGCAGATTTTGTAATAGTCATGTAATTAATTGCTGTGGTACACTTTCTGGCTGATATAAGCAGACTGTGTTACCATTGTTTTGGTTGTTGAAAGTTGAACATTTTGGCTCTGTAACACAATACAGTTCATTTTGGTTGCTCTGTACAGCTAAACCTGTGAGTTTATGTATCTCCAGTTGTATGTTTTTGCATGAATCCACTGATTTCATGGTTAATTTTATATGAGAAATGCTATGTTAGCATGTGTTTTGTTAATTCTGTCTCCAGTGTTGCATGTATCTTTCTTCTGAGTCTGGATATTTGAGGAATGTTTGAGACTCTAGAACATAGAATTCCTGTGTTGAATGTCTAATCTCTTAACTTTTTCTCAAGGGGTAGATTAAACTATTTTCAGATTGAACATTGGGAAGGATATACTGCAGTAGGGATGCCATAAGTATGGATAGCTTAACACTTTGTATTGGGAGATATCTGTAAGGCAGATATCATGTATATCCCCCTGAAATCCAATTTTAGTTGTTCATGCTGATCATTCACAGGTGTATGTCTACTGACTCCAGGCCCTGGATAGGCACCAATCTTGCTTTGTGTTTGTGTTACAACCATGTCCAGCTTTGCATCCAAACTTAAAATCAAAATCAAACTCTAAAACAACCATTAGGACATTAGAATTAGTTTTTAGGATCCTTAGTCCTCTGTCTACAACTACAAATAGGCCCAAAGCTAGCCCCTTTGCTCTTATCTTTCAGTTTTGGTCTACTTACAGGAGGACTTATCTACTTTCTGTCAGCATCCCAGCCTTTGTATGCATATTCTCATGGATGTTGAGTAGGGAATACCCCCCTAGGTTTTGCAGAGCCTGAAGAAGAAGAGGAGATAAAATATAGAGTCTATCTCCTACACTGTTGGCCCCTGGCCCAGAGATCCTATTGATCATTGATGGCTACCTTGTAGGGAAATCTGGGAGTAAGCATCCAGTCTGGGAAAAAACCAACAGACTCAAAGCCAATAAATACTCCCATGGCATCCGGATGCAAAGTAAGCAAAGATGATGACTCACCTAAGGCTGATCAGAAAAAGTATAGGTCAATGATTGGAGGACTGTTGTATCTCACTCAAACTAGACCTGACATTATGCAGGTTGTTGGTATTGTTGCTAGATTTCAAGCTGATCCTAGAGAATCCCATGTCATGGCAATCAAGAGGATTTTTAGATATCTAAAAGGGACAGTTGAGTATGGTCTGTGGTATCCCAGAGATCATGATTTCTCTTTTCTTGCATATACAGATGCATATTGGGCAGGAGATGTGGATGACCGAAAGAGTACTAGTGGTGGAGCATTCTTTTTAGGGAAGAGATTAGTTTCTTGGCTAAGAAAGAAACAAGAGGCAATATCTATGTCTACAGCTGAAGCAGAATATATTGCAGCAGCAGGTAGTTGCACTCAAGTTTTTTGGATGAAGCAGATGCTAAGAGATATCAGAGTGGAATATGATGAACCCATCACAATCTTCTGTGATAATTCAAGTGCAATTAACATCTCAAAGAATCCAGTGTTGCATTCAAAGACTAAACATATATCAATCAAGTTTCACTTTTTAAGAGAGCAAGTAAACAAGAATGAAGTCAGATTGGAGTTTGTGCCTTCCAAGATCAGATTGTAGATATATCTTTACAAAACCTCTACCTAAGGACTCTTTTGAGTATCTCAGGGAGAAGTTAGGGGTTATTACCCCTCCAGTGGTGAACTAAGGTGCACTGATGTGCATCAGTCCGGTGGATATCAAAGTCATATCTTGTGGTCCAGATTGATGTTGGGGAGCTACTACTCAAGGGGAGCAGCTGGTATGATTTTGAAGTAATAGAATTGTAAGTATGTGCCCTTTGCCATTGATGTCAAAAGAGGAGAGAAGACGTGAAAAACAAGTGGTTGCTGATCAAAGGGGGAGCAGTAAAGGAAGAGAAGACATGTAAATGGTTGTTGTTGATAGGGGGAGTTGTGTCAGTAAGAAAAAGTTCTTGCTCTGATGGTTAAAACAACTTTTCACATCTTATGTTGCCATCAATGACAAAGGGGGAGATTGTTGCAAGTATGGGCCTAACCAGTGTTGTCATTGATGTCAACATACTCCTGTTGCATTAATGATAAAGTTTGGATGAGCTGAATGCTGAGGATATTGAGAAAATTAGTTTTAATTAGGAACAAAGAAGAACAGTGAAGACAGTGAGCTAATGATCCTAGCTAAGATGAATATCAGAGGATATGGTTCAAAGGGTTTGTAGATATGTGTCTTAAGATGCTCTAGTAAAGATTTTAGAGGTCTGCATGATGATCTGAAGAAGTTGTGGCCGCTCAAGTAAAACTGGTTCCGGCAGCTATTCAGAGGTGACAGAGTCACACAAATAGGTCCGGTGAGATCCGGAAGTGCATTATCTTGTTATGCGGATTTAGTGGAGTGTGTAGGCAGTCAATGTGAATCGGCAACTCAGTTGGATCATGGTCTGGAGATCCGCAAGCATCCATTCTAGTATGACAGTGATGACAGACTGTGATCTTGAGGTTTCAGATGAAGGAGAGAGTGATTTCAGTAAGAAGATGTAGTGCGGATGTTCTTGGTGACTCAGGCAAGCTTATGGAGATCTTTGGATCGTGTCCAGTTCGTGTTGACGGTCTGCATTGAAGTTTAAGCTCGCATTTGAAGAATTACTTCCGGATGAAGGTGTTCTTCCTTAGTCTGGCTGACCGAATGAGTTACTCATCCTTAGGATGCTCTTATAGATGTTTGCCGACTTAGATGATTATTCCTAAATCAATGTCTTGTATAAATAAGGGATTGTGTAGTCATTTCAAAGTGTGACTTGTGGAGATGAGTGTGTGGTAGCAAGGAGGAGAGCGATAGGCAGAGCAGAAGTATTGGGCTTAAATGGAACTGATTCAAGCATGATGAAGATGCTATTCTCCAGTTCATGTATGTGATACTTATTTCTTTGTAGGCAGTGATCCTCTTGTGAGCAGTGTGCTCGGGCAGTGAGCCTCTTGTGAGCAGTGTGCTCAGGCAGTGAGCCCTAATTGGCATGTGCCATTTTGTTATTTCTATTCTTCTAATAGAGAATATAATCTTGAGTTAGTCACCCCGTGGTTTTTTGCTTAACCGGGTTTTCCACGTTAAATTCTTGGTGTCTCATATGTTGTTATGTTTCTGCTCTTGATTTAATACATTGTGTTTCATAATTGATTTATTGTCATGCTACTAAATTACCAAGTGGATTTAAGTGTTTATAAGAAGGAAAGTTTTGGACAACTGATTCATCCCCCCTCTCAGTTGTCTGCCATGAATCTAATAGATATATCTCACCAAGTTTGTGATGTCCCTCCTAAATGAGACCTTCAACATAACTCCTAGCATAATCCATGATAATAAGAGACAGTAAACTTAATTTCTAGTGGCACCGAATTGTATGAAGAGCATACTATTGTTATTGAGACTTAGTCGCTGCCTGATACACAAGCAATCATCACGTTACATGTAATCACTATCGAAGGATGATTACCAAGATTTAGCCATTGTCAAGACACTCAAGAGAGATCACCGATCCTTCTACAATCGACATAAGGCAACAATTCATGGATCGACCCTCATAATGGGCAGCACCGATGATATAATAAGTCAAATAAAAGAAAAGACAAAACAAATAAGACAAGGCACAAAAGACAAGTAATAGTTATATTAAAACATTAAAGATAATATGGTGATTGAGTGCTGATCCAAGAGAGACATCTATGCAAGAAGTCACGACCTTGCAAAGGAAGCAAAAGTATTTAAGAAGGATCGATTTGGTTCCAAAGCGGCATCTCATCTCATGCATTTGAACATCAATTAATAGCAAATACCAGCTAGTCGTCATAACAAACGATCAAATCATCATCGATCATCAACATCTCATCAAAAGAATTAAGCAGATAAAACAAGTCATCTCACATCTAAACATATAATCTCATCAAGCATTTACAATTGAATTCAATTAATATATTCAGTCACAAGCAATCGTAGACTTCATCAGTGAATCTACTTGCAAGCATAAGTCAGCAAAGCACCTACATCAGCCAATACTAATAAATAGGGCCAGCAAATCTATCATACAAAGAACAATGAAATAAGTGCAGCGGAGGTAACATACTTCATCAGTCCTCAAGGTATGTGTTCCTTACATAAAATATATATGATGATAAATATTAGTCATTTATGACAATGAAATTAAATAGCATGAAAAGGAATTATAATCAGAATAGCATGATAATGACAATTGTAGGGTAAAATAAATATATGAGTATTATAGAATGAGAATGTCATACTTGCATTATGTTTGGAAATGTGTAAATCATGATGATTAAAGGAATTTATATTGGAATAGGCAAGATATAGTAAAGCAAATGAAACTGTGGCATGATATGAATTTGATATTAGGATCTATATATGGACAAGATAATTGGAATGGAACTCTATAAGTGGTTATGGGCATGGTCATCCTACGGATGAATAAGTGGCCTTGTTGCTAATCTGCCCAACACTATGGAAATGAGGTTGATAGTTAGGATAGTAATTGACCAACCATGGGTATGGCTCGTGGTGGTGAGAAATCCTCCCCGAGACCAATAATAATGGGCCTTGATTGATGAATCAAGGAATAATAATGGGCCTTTGATTGATGAATCAAAGGATGTAATAATGGGCCTTTGATTTAAATATCGAAGGAATAATAATGGGCCTTGGTTGACGAATCAAGGAATGATAATGGGCCTTTGATTAACGAATCGAAGGAATAATGATAGGCCTTTGGTTTAATAACCAAAGGAATAATAATAGGACCCATGATAGTTGGTATGACATTGCCTCCTAATGAGTCATCTCTCATAAGGTGGAAGGTATGATTAACAATAGGCCTAAGGATATCTCACCCAAGGGAGATCATGAAATATAGAAAATGGACTTGTGCAAAGATGAAATACATATAATTATGATTAGTTGAAGTAGTTACATATGGTTATGGTCAAGTATTAAAGGGAATTGAATACTAATGTTACTCTTTTACAAGTTGAAATTGTTTGCAAGGTTGCAAAAATTTTGGCTTGTTAGAAGGGGACATTACAAGTGGTATCAGAGCCATCATCTTGCCATCCTATGAAGAAAATTAATGCAACATTATATGAGACAATCAGCCCGTAAGAACAACAACATGGAAATGAGCAATGAGTTAAGATCATTCATGGAGATAACCACTAAAGGAATGATGGACCAAAATGAAGAATCACTAAAGCCATGATGGAGCAAGGCAAAAAAACCACTAAAGCCATGATGGAGCAAGGCAAAAAAACCACTAAAGCCGTGATGGAGCAAGGTGAAAAGACAACACAAATGTTTCTTGAAGCACTCCAAAAAGTGGGAAACAATGTGGACCATCTTAAGACCCACTCAACAAATGGAAGAGAAGTAGGATCTAATCACTTTGAAAACAACAATACTTCATCAAACCCAAGGGTTCCTATAACATCCTTTCTCCCCGAAGAGGAAACATCGAGAACGGAAGAGTCTACTCCAAACTCAATGAGCACAGATGATATTGCAAGAGCATATGCAAGCTTGGAACCTGAAGTGAGGAGAGTAGTGTCATTCAATGACTATAGCAACTCAAGAAGGAATGAATTAGCAAGAAGGGAAAGAAGACCCATTAACAAAGATTTGAAGCAAAAAGCCAACAAGCTGAACCTTCCAAACTTTGATGGAACAAATAAGATCACCCCACATGCATGGCTTCAAAAGTTGAACAACTACTTTCTACTTAGCCCAATGACCGAGAGGGATGCCCTCCAATTTGCCATCCTACACTTGGAGGGATTGGCCTACGAATGGCGGCATAATGGGAAGCATACTCAAGGCCATGAATCCATCACATCCTATGTGGAATTTTCCAAAAAGTTCATCAAGAAATTTGATCGTCGACATCCACAACAAGATTTTAGGGACTTGACCCTAGTAAGACAAAGAGGAACTGTGGATGAATATGTAATGAATTCGAGAAGATAGCCATATGAGTTTCTGGAATTGAGGAAAAAAGACTAACATTCCTATTTATTGAAGGTTTAGACAAGAAACTAAGAGGATTAGTGGGGGCACTTAAACCCTCAACACTTGATGATGCCATTGAAATGGCAATCCAACTAGAAAAGAGCAAATCCTCTCAACCAACCACTAAACCTTTCCATAAGAAAGGAAAATTTGATGAAACATTCCACCCTAAAGAAGAAAAAAGGATAGAACTTCATGTTTTAAATGTGGAGAACCGTGGAAACTGGGTCATATGTGTTCAACCTTAAGAGACTTGAAAGATAAAGGCTTACGTTTCAAATGTAAGAAGAAATGGGGAAAGCATCACAAATGCAGGCAAGTTCACATCATAGAAGCATTGTCCAACGAGAAGGAAGAAAAACCAACCAAAAGGAGAAAATGTAAGCCCAAAGAGAAGTTGCATATGAATTAATTGCCTGCGAATAGCAAGATCCACAATGTATTCCATGTCTCTCGACTCAAGAAGGTGCTGGGTCAAAATGTCATTCCATGTCAAGATCTACCACCTCTCGATGATGAAGGGAAATTAATCCTCGAACCGGAAGAAATACTAAACACAAGGGGAAGAAAGCAAAGGAATAAAATTATCGTGGAATATCTCATCAAATAGAAGGGACTACCAATAGAGGATGCCACATGGGAAGGAACATAGATTAAAAGACCATCCCCACTTGCAAATTGCTTGAGGACAAGCAATCCTTGAGAGGGGAGGACTGTGATATCCCTCCTAAATGAGACCTTCAACAGAACTCCTAGCATAATCCATGATAATAAGAGACAGTAAACTTAATTTCTAGTGGCACCGAATTGTATGAAGAGCATACTATTGTTATTGAGATTTAATCACTGCCTGATACACAAGCAATCATCACGTTACAGCATGTAATCACTATTGAAGGTCGATTACCAAGATTCAACCACTGTCAGGACACTCAAGAGAGATCACCAATCCTTCTACAATCGACGTAAGGCAACAATTCATGGATTGACCCTCATAATGGGCAGCACCGATGATATAATAAGTCAAATAAAAGAAAAGACAAAACAGATAAGACAAGGCATAGGAGACAAGTAATAGTTATATTAAAACATTAATGGTAATATGGTGATTGAGCACCAATCCAAGAGAGACATCCATGCATGAAGTCATGACCCTTCAAAGGAAGGAAAAGTATTTAAGAAGGATCGATTTGGTTCCAAAGCGGCATCTCATCTCATGCATTCGAACATCATTCCATAGCAAATACCAGCTAGTCGTCATAACAAACGATCGAATCATCATCGATCATCAACATCTCATCAAAGGAATTAAGCAGATAAAACAAGTCATCTCACATCTAAACATATAATCTCAGCAAGCATTTACAATTGAATTCAATTAATAAATTCAGTCACAAGCAATCGTAGACTTCATCAGCGAATCTACTTGCAAGCATAAGTCAGCAAAGCACCTACATTTGTCAATATTAATAAACAGGGCTAGCAAATTTATCATATAAAGAATAGTGAAATAAGTGTAGCAGAGGTAACATACTTCATCAGTCCTCAAGGTATGTGTTCCTTACATAAAATATATATGATGGTAGATATTAGTCATTTATGACAATGAAATTAAATAGCATGAAAAGGAATTATAATCAGAATAGCATGATAATGACAATTGTAGGGTAAAATAAATAAATGAGTATTATAGAATGAGAATATCATACTTGCATTATGTTTGGAAACGCGTAAAACATGATGATTAAAGGAATTTATATTGGAATAGGCAAGATATAGTAAAGCAAATGAAACTGTGGCATGATATGAATTTGATATTAGGATTTATATATGGACAAGATAATTGGAATGGAACTCTATAAGTGGTTATGGGCATGGTCATCCTACGGATGAGTAAGTGGCCTTGTTGCTAATCTGCTCAACACTATGGAAATGAGGTTGATAGTTAGGACAGTAATTGACCAACCATGGGTATGGCTCGTGGTGGTGAGAAATACTCCCCGAGACCAATAATAATGGGCCTTGATTAACGAATCAAGGAATATTAATGGGCCTTTGATTGACGAATCAAAGGATGTAATAATGGGCCTTTGATTTAAATATCGAAAGAATAATAATGGGCCTTGGTTGATGAATCAAGGAATGATAATGGGCCTTCGATTGACGAATCGAAGGAATAATGATGGACCTTTGGTTTAATAACCAAAGGAATAATAATAGGACCCATGATAGTTGGTATGACATTGCCTCCTAATGAGTCATCTCTCATAAGGTGGAAGGTATGATTAACAATAGGCCTAAGGTTATCTCACCCAAGGGAGATCATGAAATATAGAAAATGGACTTGTGAAAAGATGAAATGCATATAATTATGATTAGTTGAAGTAGTTACATATGGTTATGGTCAAGTATTAAAGGGAATTGAATACTAATGTGCTCTTTTACAAGTTGAAATTGTTTGCAACGTTGCGAAAATGAAGATTTTGCCAATAAGGAAAAAGAAAAGGCAAAGAAGTTCATAAAATGAGGAAAGTGTTGACTAAAAAGAAAAGAGAGCCAGCTAAAAGGTTCGCAAAAGTGGAACTCTGCTGACCAAGAGAAGATAGAACAAGTTTGTGAAAGTGGAACTTTGTCGACAAGGCAACGGAAGAAAGGAAGAAGATAACCAAGTTTGTGAAAGTTAGTTCTAGCTGACTAAAGAGAAAAAGGGAAAGATAGAGGCAAGCTTAGTTTATGAAAAAGAGATTTTATCAATAAGGTAAAATAAAAGGCCAGAATAAGTGTAAAATTAAAGCATTGAATATGATGTAGTGCTTTAGAATATTTTAAAGAAATTTAAAATAGTTTGAAGTGTTGTAAAAGATTAAAGGACACAATTCTCTATTGTTGCAAAAGGGATTTAATATGTGAAGTACAAATGCTGCAGAAAGGTTAGAATCAGGTAGTTGAAACATTTAAATCCTTCAATGTGATTGTACAAGAAGGGAAAAAATAGACTTTGCTGGTACATGGAAGGATTTCAAACCTTCCCCTTTTAATGTGCCTAACATCCCTGTGTGTGGGCAATCTTCTTCTGTAAAGTTGCAAGCTTGTCAGAAGCATGTCCGATGTCCCATTGTATAGATCTTCTGACAGTTCTCCTGAACTAAATTCAATGCAACGTGGGCATTTGCAGGGTCAATTGACAAGATTTCAACACCTATTACTGCACATAGATCCAAAATGCTATATACATGTTAAAAGATGTATTTTGGGTTGGTTGGCTAAGTTGGGTCATTTCTAGAGGTAGAAATTCATTACAGGTTCAGGCCTTATGGTTTTCTCCAGAACTAGGTGGATTTGATGGATTGTGCTCTTCTGTTGAGCCCCTCATGTCTCTGTACTCGTTCAAAAATGAAGGAAAGTCTATCATTTTGTGTTTATTTCATGCCTATAATGAATTCCTCTTCTTTTGTAATGACTGTTTAGCCTCTATGATCAATATAAACTAAATTTTGCCTCTCATTATTCTTGTACCATGTTTATTTGATAGATGTAAGTTGTGTATCATGGATAAAACAATCCCTTTCATACTTTCATCTCTCTATCTTAACCTTTGTTTGAACCAGCATGAGTCTGTATGAATCCCCTTCAGCATTTGAGATCATTACTGTGTTATGTCAGTTGCATTCAAACACCCTAAATCTTGGTGTATCACCTTCCCTTTCTGTATTCCTTCTCTCCCTTTTCCTTGGTGATCATTAGCGTAGGTTTAGTTGATTTCTCTGAGCCTTAACCTCATAAAGAGGAACCAACCTTCTCTGGAGGTTTGATCTCATTTGCAAGTTCCCACACCTTGAGATCATTCCTATGTGTCACTGGAATGCTTGAACGAGATTCAAACAGGGTGCAATTTTAGGTGATAACATTAGCATCTATGGGCTTTGAAACTTTCTCATCAATAACATCCCGGAGATCTTGATCAATTAATAGATCCTCCATATTCAACTTCCACATCTCAAAATTGTTACCAAATTTTTTTTCTACCTCTATTCTCCCTGATGTGCTGGCTATCTGAAAATCCCTGCAACAAGATCACAAAGTATCTTTTGCACAAGCTCCCACTCAAAACTGGATTAGTTTAAAAAACTCAACAACCCACAACTAAAACTAAAGGTGGTCAAGCTTTGATACCACTTGTAAGGAAGTTAAGGTAGTGAAACAACTTCCTACACTAATCTTGATGAGAGGGATATGCAGAAATTTTTAGATCTTTACAAAAGTTACATAAATAAACACAAATAGCAATCATACCATAACACAGTAATACGTGGGGAAACCTTTTTGGGAGAAAAACCCCACTCCAAAGCCACCCAATATATTATTCAGGAATCAAGAAGATTACAATATACTTGCAGAGCAAGCTTTCATAGGAGCATAACCAACCAGAGATCCGGAGGCAACCCAACATCTATATGACTCTTACACACACAACCTCCATCTCAAGCTCCTAATATATAGGAGATACAATACAGTAAACTGTCAATAGTAATTACAAAACCATGAGCCAAAACCACCCAAAAGTGGCGCCCAAATTATCTCTAATCAAAGATGCCTTGTGATGTGCCAAATCACACACCAACATGTGTAACTACCTTTTACCTCTTTCAAGTGTCCGACATATTTTCACATTTCTTGAAACAAGATGTCCAACTTCCAGAGGAGATAACTTTTGATCTGGGTGTCTGATTGACAAATTGTTTGATGCATTGGAAAGATCATGAAGAGGTATACCAAACTATAACCCACTTCATCGGATATGACAACCTTTAGGGCATTTAGGGACCTCTAAGTGCCTAAAATCTGAGTTCAAAACTTTTCCAAGAGTTTCAAAAAATGGAAACTTTAATATCTTGTAATCCAAGTATGATCTTGAGTCAAAACTCACCCAAGATGTTTACTTGGCAGTTTTGGACCTTTTGGGAAAATTCCAGCTTCATCTGAGCTCAAATGTAGAGTTACTAAAAATAGTAAGCCCTGCGATTTTTAATCCCTTTTGGAAACTTTGAAAGTTCTAAACCATTCTTCAAGATAAAGGGTATTTGAAAAGACCAAAATTGGGAAGAATACTAACCTTTTGTAGTTGCAAGGTTGAGACACATTTCCTAACATTCTCCCACTTGTTGAACACCTTGCAAGAGCAAAGGGAGTATCAACACCATGATTTAATTTCTAGGGGCCAAGAGGCCCATAGACTTTGAACACCATCTAAACTTTTCTATGCTCAATTAGTTAATGAATCTACAACATTCATCAAAGTCTCTACCTTAACTAGCTTCACCCTGCCATCCTAAACCATATCTCTAACAAAATGATATTGTACATCAATGTGCCTAGTCCTGGCATGAAATGTTAGGTTCTTAGCGAGGTAGATTGTACTCTAACTATCACAGTAAATTGCCACTGCACCTTGTTTTATTCCAATATCTAAACATGGTCTCTTAAGCCAAATGGCTTCTTTACAAGCATGAGTAGCTACCATATACTTAGCTTTAGTAGTGGACAAATCAACCACAACCTGTCACTTACTCATCCAACTAATTGCACCACAAAATAAAGTAAATACATAAGCACTGGTGGATCGTCTGCTATCAACATCACCTGCCCAGTCTAAACCCACATAACCATGAATATTAAAGGAATACATGCCTCCTATCAAATTACAATGATAACACAAGGAATACTCTGAGGTACCCCACAAATATTTGAAGACTCTTTTAATTGTATCCCAATGAACTCTACCAGGATTAGACATATATCTGGAAAGAACTCCCACTGCTTGGGTAATCTCTGGTCTAATACAGACCATAACATACATCAAACTTTTGACTGCACTCTGGTAAGGCACTCTACTCATGTCGTCCATCTTTGATGGAAATATTGGACATTATAAAGCAAATAACTTTGTTCCAACTGTAAAAGGAACACATAATGGTCTACAATCCTACATGTTAAACCTCTGTAAAACTGAATTGACATATTTAATCTGGCCAAGCCATAGTTTTCTATTCACTCTATCTCTTCTTATTTCCATCCCAAGAGTGTATTTAGCTGTACCAAGATCTTTTATTTCAAATTTAACTACAAGTTGAGACTTTAGCTCTAAAATCATTCATTTCCCTTCACCAATAAATAACACATCATCCACATATAATGCAATAAACAAGAAACGATCACCATCAGATTTATAATAAACATAGTGATTGGATTTAGAATGCTCAAATCCCAAACTCAACACATATGTATCAAATTTCTAATACCACATCCTAGGACTTTGGTTGAGGCCTTACAAATATTTCTTCAATTTACAAACCAAATTACTTTTACCTTTCACCATGTAGTGCTTTGGTTGTGTCATATAAATATCCTCCTCCAAATCATCATGAAAGAATGTCGTTTTCACATTCATTTGCTCAACCTTTAGATCATAAGAAATAGCAATGGAAAGGAAGAATCTAATGGATGCCATTTTTACAACAGGAGAATATATCTCACTGTAATCAACACCCTCAACCTAAGAGTAACCTTTCACAACCAACGATGCTTTGTGTTTCTTAATACCTCCATCTAAACCAATCTTTTTCTTGAACACCCAGTTGCAACCAATAGGTTTTCTTCTGTCAAGCAATGGCACTAGGTCCCATATATCATTCTTTTTCAAAGCTACCATTTCTTCATCCCTAGCAATCTTCCAAGACTCTGCATCATTCATCCCCAATGCCTCTTCTACAGATCTAGGTTCATCTATGTTAGTATTCAAATCAAAAATATATCTCCAGTCATAAGGTGAATACCTTTCAGATGGTTGTCTATGCCTTGTAGACCTTCAAACAAATTGGGTTGGAGGTTCTTTCTCCTCTTCTGAATATTCAGAGCTAGATGAGCTCTCCTCAACTTCGTGTCGATCTAGGGGCCTCGATTCAACTTTCTCAAGCATAGAAGGGAGTTGAATCACATCTTTCTGTTCACTTTGTTCTGGCTGCAATGTAACAGAAGAAGGCTTAGTTTCTCTAAAAATAATACTTCTACTATATATTACCTTATATGCAACAAGGTCCAAAGCTTGTATCCTTTCACACCATAACTATACCCAATGAAGCTATATTTCATAGCATTGTCCTCCAACTTTGTTCACTTCTCCTTTGGCACATGTGCATATGCCTCACAACCAAAAACTCTAAGATGTCTGAGTGAAGGCTTGTGCCCAAACCATGCCTCCATAGGCGTTTTATCAATAAGCACTGATGTAGGAGACCTGTTAATCAGGTAGCAAGCAGTAATAACAACTTCAACCCAAAACCCTTGTTCTAGACCAACACCACTAAGCACACTCCTAGCCTTCTCCATCAGTGTCCTATTCATTCTTTTTGCAACTCCATTCTATTGTTGAGAATACGAAGTTGTCTTTTGTCTTTGAATGCCACAATCTTTACATAATCTATCAAAATCATTAGAGCAAAATTCACTGCCATTGTCCATCCTCAAACATTTTATTTTATTTCCGATCTGCAACTCAACCATTGCTTTAAATTCTTTAAATTGACTGAAAACTTTAGATTTATTCTTTAGAAAATATACCCATGTCCTGCTATAATCATCAATAAAAGAAACATAACATGTGGATTTTCGTCAACGATAATTACAAAACCATGAGCCAAAACCATCCAAAAGTGGTGCCCAAATTATCTCCAATCAAAGATGCCTTGTGATGTGCCAAATCACACACCATGTGTAACTATCTCGTTTATATCTCTTTTAAGTGTCTAACACGTTTTCACATTTCTCAAAACAGGAGGTCCAACTTTCGGAGGCCATAACTTTTGATCCAGGTGTCCAATTGACGGACCATTTGATGTGTCAGAAAGCTTGTGAAGAGATTTATGAAGCTATAACCCATTTCATTAGTTATGGAAACTTTTTAAGCATTAAGGGACCTCTAAGTGCCTCAAATATGAGTTTAAAACTTTTTTGAGAGTTTCAAAAAATGGAAACTTTAATATCTTGCAATCTAGGTATGATATTGAGTTGAAACTCACCCAAGATGTTTACTTGCCAGTTTCACACCTTTTGGGAAAATTCTAGGTCCATTCGAGCTGGAATGTAGAGTTACTAAAAATAGTAAGCCCTGCTATTTTTAGTTCCTTTTGGAAACTTTGAAAGTTCTAAACTATTCTTCAAGATAAAGGGTATTTGAAAAGACCAAATTGAGAAGAATAATAACCTGTCATAACTACCTAATATTAAATCTCTATCTTGGGTGCCTAATTTTTCATAATTGCTTAATAATACAAGATTGCTTACAACACATCATAATTGACTAACAATAGCCATGCAAAGATCCCTTCTTACATTTTTCATAAAACCCCAAGAATAGCCACACCAACTTGAGTACCTAGTTTGACTTTTTCACCTATTTACATTCCCAAAGTAAAATACGCTCTAATACCAATACATAGTAGACTGTTGCTAGTAAATAACTAGTTACCATTATTAGTAAATAATTAATTACTGTACTGGTAAAAAAATAATTAGCACTATTAGTGAAACCTTCACCCCTTATGAATGCATCTAAAATAATTTAAATGACATAGGATTTACAAGGATTATGACACCTTAATCTTAACACATAATAGAGGAAATGTGTTGGTTTTCCCATGTAGTAGTATATCAGGGTGAAAGTTCAAAGTTGTGTCCCACTTTTATATGGGTAATAGCCAACACTAATTTAAATTTATAATTTGAGTCACTTGAAAATGACATGTTTTGAGTCACTTGGAAATCACATGTTTTGAATCTTGAGATGATGTGAATTAATAATTTTTTTATGTAGTTTATTTTTTTATTTTTTTATATAAAAAATTATTTAGATGATTTTTTTTGTAAATTGACGGTATAATTTAATTGCTTATAAAATGCTAAAAAATGAAGTTAATGGGGCCTTTATTTTTTAATAATAATTTATTTTTTCCTTTAATTTTTCCATATAACTTGAAACTTTAATCATTTTCATTGGAGATTTTCACTTGATAGTTGCAACTTAGGTTCAACATATTCCAAGGATGAAAACCCTTAGGAATATTGGTGGATTGGATGAAAACCCAATTCCATTTTGAGGTGGATTCATACGAGATTCACATTTGCATTTCATTGGTGATTTGAGGAGAGGATTGAGATTCAAAGACATCTATTTCTGTAGATTGGAGAGGAGAAGATCTAGGGCCAAATTTGTGAGATTTGTGGCCAAATACAATTTTGAAGGTTGGGAATAATTAGAAAATAGAAAAATGTCAAGAGCGAACATGGTAGTGAGCGAAGAGAAGGAAGAAGGTGAAATTGGAGAGGAAGTAAAGATGGACAATGAGGATGATACTAAAGCAATTGGAGATCTCCTTCTGGGAACCAATGTTGCGGTGGAGAGAGAAGCTGGAAGAGGGCGATGGATGTATATAGGCAATGTCAATCTGTGAATTTCAAATAAGATTCTAGAATTATGTATTCCAAAAGATTTCCTCAATTTGAAGGTGGAGAAGTTTAGGAAGAATGCGGTAATTGCCAAGTTCATAGGAATCTAGCCCTATATGAAATGAATTAAGGAGTGGATCAAGCACAAATGGATGGGAGTGAAGCCTAAAGTTAGTTTTTTGGATTTAGGGTTTTCTGCAAATCATTTTTCAATCAAAATTTGAGAAAGACAATATCCTTAAAGGGGGTCCCTAGTTTATGGGGAATGCTAGGATGTACATTAGGGTTTGATCATCAGGATTTGATCCTCACAAGGAATTGATCAAGGAAGTGTCGATCTAGATCAGAATGTATAAGTTTCCGCAGGATTTGTGGATGGAGGAAATCCTCAAATTGATTGGTCATTCTCTGGGGGAGTATGTTTACAGTTCTACGACTTTAAAGTAAGGCAGGTTGGCTACCTATGCAAGGATTTGTGTCAAAATAGACTTGAGCAAGCCAATTCAACATGCAATCAAGCTTTTGTCTACATTGAGTGAATGGCTGCAAGAGTTGGAATATGAGTGTTTACCAATTAGATGTTTCAACTACTAGAAAGTAGGGCACATAGTTAGACATTTCATGAAATCTAAAGCAAGCAACAGAGGGGAGAAAGAAGCTATAAGGAGAGATGATAAGTCAATCTTGATGGTAGATAGGGAGATGAGGAGCCCCTCCCCCAAAGACATTGAATAGGCCAGTGAAGCCCGAGAGGAGGAGCCTGGAAAAACCAAGTGGAATTGGATCCTATCATTGAGCAATTGGCTAAGCTGTGTAAAGAAGATGGTAAGGGGAAGGAGTCATTTAGAGACTTAGATAAGGGTATCAATCTAGGGGAGGAGACACATGCCTCTTTTAAGGGGTTCAGCTCGCCCAATAGTGGAATTAAGGGGGATGAAGGTCCTCTGCTATTGTTGGAGGCTAACAAGAACCTGATGACCTTCAGAATGGAGGAACCCAAAGGTAGAAGCCAAAAAGGGGGTAGGAGAGAGAAAGAATATTCAGATAAAGAGGAGGATGAAGAAGATAAGGAGAATGCATAGAGGATTGTTACCAGAAGTGGTAAGAAAGGAAAAAATAATGTGGTTGTGAATGCAGGATGATCCAATCTTAAAGGTAGGAAGATGGAAGTAAGCAAGGCCAAGCACATAGCCATGGTGGAGGTAGGTAAAGGGACTCAAGATACCTTGCATAATTTTTTTTAAGAGAGGAGGCGAGCACCTTTAGGCACTAGTTAAGAAATTAATGTGGTGAGCTAGAATGTCTAAGGCCTCAATGGCCCAGAGAAGCATCGCTTGGTAAAGCGGTTGATAGAGGTGGAGACTCTGAATGTTTGTTTGCTTCAAGAAACCAAGATGGAAAAGGATAAAATGATAGACATGATCTCTAGGTTGTGGAAGAATGGTGAAGGAAAGGTAGTAGGGGCAGTCAAAATGACAGGTGGTTTGGTAGTTTTGTGGAACAAATTTAGGTTTATAGGAGATGAGTTGTTTAGTTCAGATAATGTGCAGACGGGCAAGATGAAGTATTCTCAAGGGGACAATGTTTTCTTGATCTCTAAGGTTCACAGCCCTAATCTAGAAAGGGACATAACAATTTGTTGCGATAGTCTAAAGTTTTTTAAGGAATCTAATTTGGAGGACAATTGGCTGATTGGTGGAGATTTCAATGCTACTCTAGGTGCCCAAAAGATAAAAAAGGAGGTAGAAATATTAGAAGTTTGGGTTCTTTAGGGTTCAGAAAGATGTGTGAGGGGCTAGCCTTGTGTTGGTTTTTTCCCAGACTGGATGCTTATTCCCAGATTTCCCTACAAGGTAGCCATCAATGATCAACAGGATCTCTAGGCCAGGGGCCAATAGTGTAGGAGATAGACTCTATATTTTATCTCCTCTTCTTCTTCAGGCTCTACAAAACCTAGGGGGGTGTTCCCTACTCAACATCCATGAGGATATACATACAAGGCTGGGATGCTGACAGAAAGCAGATAAGTCCTCCTGTAAGTAGACCAAAACTAAAAGATAAGAGCAAAGGGGCTAGCTTTGGGCCTATTTGCAGTTGTAGACAGAGGACTGAGGATCCTAAAACTAATTCTAATGTCCTAATGGTTATTTTAGAGTTTGATTTTGATTTTAAGTTTAGATGCAAAGCTGGACATGGTTGTAACACAAACACAAAGCAAGATTGGTGCCTATCCAGGGCCTGGAGTCAATAGACATACACCTGTGAATGATCAGCATGAACAGCTAAAACTGGATTTCGGGGGGATATACATATGATACCTGCCTTACAGATATCTCCCAATATAGAGTGTTAAGCTATCTATACTTATGGCATCCCTACTGCAGTATACCCTTCCCAATGTTCAATCTGAAAACAGTTTAATCTACCCCTTGAGCAGAAGTTAAGAGATCAGACATTCAACACAGGAATTCTATGTTCTAGAGTCTCAAACATTCCTTAAATATCTAGACTTAGAAGAAAGATACATGCAATACTGGAGACAGAATTAACAAAACACATGCTAACATAGCATTTCTCATATAAAATGAACCATGAAATCAGTGGATTCATGCAAAAACATACAACAGGAGATACATAAACTTAGAAGTTTAGCTGTACAGAGCAACCAAATCAGCTGTATTGTATTACAGAGCCAAATGTTCAACTTTCAACAACCAAAACAATGGTAACACAGTCTGCCTATATTGGCCAGAAAGTGTACCCACAGAAATTAATTACAAGGCTTTTACAAAAATCCGCCAGATACAGATCCTTCAAAGGAATGGCGCTCAGAATTTATTGCTGCAGAGATAGAAAGTAGACAATGGTGGCCTCGAGCCCTGTGCCACCATCTGGAAGTCCTCATGCCAAAAATTGGGTACATGACTGTTCAACAACTCGCCCATGCCCCTGCTACAGTCGCCATTGATGGCTCAACCACCCGCAGCCACCAAGAAAACAGTCGCAGCATTCAAAAAAGGATTTCCCACCAAAACGCGCATCACCGTAGGTTTAGAATAATACAAGGAGATTAGTCCCACATGCACGATGAGGAGACTACTTTAGCATTTTAAAAACATGGCCGCATGGATAACAAATGTCGAGCGCTTTTGCCGCGCTCAACGCACGCTCCTTCCGCCAAAAGCCCATCGCCCAGACCTAGGCCATCGGCCAACTCCCAAATCCTCCTGCCGAGCTCAAAAGTCTGGCCAACGCCTACACCACATTACCCATCGGCCAGAGAAATGCCATCAGTAAAGCATAAGACTACTCCGCCGATCTCAACAATCACACCGATGCCCATCACAATCCCTTGTCGGCCAGAGAAAGACCATCGGGCCAACACATTCCATCCCTGCCGACACAGCCAGTCACACCGACCACCACACCATACTCAGGTCTTCGGCAAGACACACGCCATCGGTACAACAAAAAAGACGCTCGCCGATACCCTTAGTCACACCGACGAACACCTCCCTAAAGCCTCCAACTTCCACATCGGCCAGAGAAGACCCATGTCATAGCGATGTCCCTTGATCGGCAAGAAAATCATCATCGGCCAAGCACTCCACAGTTCACCCAATAGTCTATGATGGTACATCAATCCAAACTCCATCGGGAACACCCAATGCATCGGTGAATCACCTATCTGCCTGGCCGATATGCAAACTCCTGCCGATGAACACCTAAAAAAAAAAAAAAAAACCCTCATCGGCTTGACCATCTCCTTCGGTGGGACAAAAATTACCTCCGCCGATAGCACAAAGTCCTAGCGACATACAAAGAACACACCACAATTCCCATCGATGAGATCAAAACTGTCGGAATAACAATAAGCTTCCCTCCCGATAGGCAAAGTCTCAGCGATGACACCATCCCTGCCATCAACCTGATCGCCAAAACACCTGCGAGGTCATGCCGATGGGCGAGAAAATATAGGGTTTAAATGAAGAAACCCTCCAACATGAAAAATCAACCTCCAGGTCAAAATGAGTACCAACACCTTGGTTGACATTGCCCTCAAATCTAGTTGGTTCACTTGGTCTAATAGAAGGGTAGGGAGTGACAATATTTTATGTAGGTTGGATAGCTTCGTGGTCAATTCAAACCGGTTGCTCACCCCAGTGCAATTCTTCTCTGAGGTCATTGAATATGGTGCGTTTGATGATTGGCCTATCCGTCTACAGAGTTCTCTATGTTAGAAGCCGAAGGGGATCCCTTTCAAAATGGAGGCCTTTTGGTATGAACGTCCAAATTTTCATAAGGCATTGGAAGGTTGGCAGAGTCAAAAGGTAAAGGGGAATAAGAGATATGTGATTTTTAAGAAGTTGGGAGAAGCCAAGAAATTAGGTAAGGCTTGGAATAAGGAAGTGATGGGGAATTTGTTTGAAACAAAGGCTAGGGTGGAAGATGAAATCTCTATTATTGAGAAAGTGATAGTAGAGAAAGGATTTTCTCTAGAGCTCAATGAGAAGGAAAAGACAAAATAGAAGAGCTCAATCATATTCTTAGGATGGAGGAAATCTTCTGGCTCTAGAAGCCTAGGGTGAAATGGTTGAAGGGGATAATAATACTAAGTTTTTTCATATTTCTACTAATGTCAGAAGAAATCATAATAAGAGCCTAAAAATACATTTACCTAATGGCACAATTATGGAAGATATTAGGGCTATTAGAGAAGAAGGAAGAAGGTATTTCAAGGAGCTGTTAGGCGAGGAGGGGTTCAGGAATGAGGAAGCTCAAGAAGATATATTGAGAAATGTTCCTCTTATGATGAATGAGGTAAAAAATAAAGGTTTGATGGCCCCCTTCTCTAAAGAAGAAATAAGGACAACTACCTTCTCTCTTGGGCTAATGAAGGCCCCGAGCCCAGATGGCTTGCAGGCAAGTTTTTTTCAGAAGTTTTGGGAGGTTGTTGGAGATGATGTTTGGAACGTAGATGCGGAATAGAGGAACAAAAAGGCAATGATGAGAGCATGGAACACCACCTATTTGGCTCTTGTCCCCAAGAATAAGAACCCAAAGTATTTTTATGAGTATAGGCCTATTTCCCTGTGTAATGGCATTTATAAGATTGTCACTAAAGATATGGCTTCTAGATTGAAGAAATTCTTGGAAGGGATGATTTTTTATGAACAAAGTAGTTTTTTAAAGGGGAGAAAGATTTTGAATGGTATTGTGTTAGCTCATGAAACCATTAATTCAATCAAAAATAGGAGGAAAGAAGGAATGATTCTAAAACTTGACATGAATAAGGCATATGATCGGGTTTCTTGAGATTTCCTTATCATGGTCATGGAGAGAATGGGCTTTTGCAATGATTGGTGTAGATGGGTATACAGTTGTATTTCCACCACTTCATTCACTATTTTGATCAATGGGGTGGTCTTTGATTTCTTCAAGGCAGGTAGGGGTTTGCGGCAGGGAGATCTACTTTCTCCTTTCCTTTTTCTAATTGTTGCAAAGATGTTGATTTAAGCGTTGAAGAAGGCAGCTGGGGATCATTAGATTAGAGGACTTCAAGTTTCTAGAGGTACTCCCAATTTGACTCATTTGCAGTTTGTTGATGATACCTTACTTTTTGGAGAGGCTACTGCTAGAGAGGCAATGGGTTTAAAGAAGGTTCTCCAAAGTTATGAGATGGAGACAGGGTAAAAAGTCAATTCAAGTAAGTCTCACATTTATTGTTAGAGTGAATAATTTATCTATTCACTATAGCTTAAGTGTACTTAGGTTGATGAGGTTAGACAACATCTAGTCTAATTGAATGTGCAACCTTTTAGAGGTTAGAGGTTACCTACTTGTTTAGTAAACCTCATATACATACCTTTTGAGGTTGGAAGACTTTCCATCTCACCTCAAAAGGCACTTTGTAGTCATCCAATACTTGTCACACAAGGTTGTTGGTTTGCACATTCCAAGTGATCCAAAGGTTGACACCTTATAGGACACTTGTCTTCTTGTTTGTGCCACATCATGGGGCACTTGTCAATCCATGTGCAAGGTGGATTGGCTCTTCCATGCCTATATAATGAGGCATTCTCATGTAAATTTGCAAGTGAGATTATTATATGTTTATGCTCTTAATAGGTTCATCAATATCATTGATTTCTCATCTCTATTTGTTTGATTTCAATATTGTGAGAGTGTTGATCAAGTTGCAGAGCATCCTTGGCTAATTCCAACATTTATTTCCTTAAGGATTTTTGTGTTGACTCTTTTGAAATCCAAAGAATTTTGGGATTTGAGGTCGATATCCTTCCTAGCAATTATTTAGGAATGCCTCTTGTTGATAAGAGGACTTTAGAAGTAGAATGGAGGAAGGTGTTGGACAAGGTGCAGAGCAAACTTGCTTCTTGGAAAGAGAGATGGCTAACCTTAGCGGGTAGGATTACTCTCATCAAGGCTTCACTAGATGCAGTTCCTATCTACACTATGTCCGCCTTCCATATTCCTAGTAAGGTTACTTGGATGTTTGAGAATGCTCAGAGGATCTTTTTGTGGAGAGGTACCAAGGAGATGTTCAAATACAATCTGGTTAAATGGGAAGAGGTGTGTTTTTTGGAATAAGGCACCATTAACCTTGTAAATTCCAATATTGTATTTATCCCATTTATTATTTTCTATTTTGTAATTACCCATAAGGGAATGAGGTATTCTCATTGACAGTGGTTTACCAGCGGGAGTTACAAAGTAATATTTATTGTTGGCAAATGTAAAAATCATGAGTAAATGAGGGTAGGTGTTCCCCTTGGAGAATCTGCGATTTTTAGCTTGTATGACAACTTGTCATTATGTGGTGTAAGTGGATTTATGGCAACTGCAAGTTGTCATAAGATTCCATGCGTGCATGACGCATGCAACACCCATTATTAGTTGTGGTTGCTATTATTAGATCTTGGTGCCCATATTGGGAAGATTCTTTGTTAGTGGTATCTATGACGGTTATGACACGTCATTAGATGCTTTTGCATGCTATTCTTGGACCTAGGCGCCCAACCTTGCATGGGCAAGTTATTGTCACTTGGTGGTTGCATGTTGACACCATTTAATGCTTGCATGTGGGGTTGTTGGAGGAGAGATAAAGTGGATGCCCAAATTGGAGGGAAGACTCCTCTATAAATATTTGCCATTGTATTTATTGTTGCATGTGAGATTTTTGGTACTCAGGTGCTGCCAAAATACTGTCAGATTGAAGACTGGTGGATAGGGTTGGACAGTGATTGTATTGTACAAATCTTTTACATATTAATGCAAGCTTGTGCCTCTTTCCTGGTGGAGTTT
The DNA here is from genome assembly GCA_027924645.1 of Cunninghamia lanceolata. NCBI lineage: Eukaryota > Viridiplantae > Streptophyta > Pinopsida > Cupressales > Cupressaceae > Cunninghamia > Cunninghamia lanceolata. The sequence continues at coordinate 753,767 of BSBN01001418.1, read as the reverse complement.
TTTACCTGCAAGGGTTTTCTCCACGTAAACACTGTGTTGTGTTCAATTTTCAATTTTGCATGTTTCTGGGTTTGCATATTTTCATTTGCATGTTACAATCTCCATTGGTTATACACAGTTAAGATTGTAGAAATTACATTTGAATCAAATTTCCATTTGTGTAGTTGTGCCTTTCATTTCTAACATTTGGTATCAGAGCTTGGCCAGCTTTGTCTCTTGGGTGGTAGTGTGGCAGTTGTACCTGCAGTGGGAGATTTGGTTGTGTTTGTCTTACAGATCTTGTGTTGATATTATGGCTCGATCCACCATTGCATCAACCTCTCATTTGGACATTGAGAAGTTCAATGGAACAGGGTATGAGTTGTGGAAGCTGAAAATGGAGGATTTGTTGGAAGAAAGAAACTAGTGGTTGGCTATTCAAAAAGAGAAGAAACCTGATGAAGCCTCTCCAGATGAATAGGAAATGTTGGATAAGAAGGCACAGGGAACCATTTATTTGTGTCTGTCAGAGTCTGTCATGTTGAATGTCACAAAGGAAGAGACTGCACACAAGTTGTGGAATCGGCTGGGTGAGATCTATCAAGCCAAGAGTATGGTAAATAAACTCTATTTAAAAAGAAAATTGTTTTCCATGAAAATGAGAGAGGGTGATTTAGTTGCAGAGCATTTAAATTCTTTTAATTTGTTGTTGAGTCAGCTTGCTTCGGTAGATGTTGATGTTAGTGAGGAAGATAAATGTATCTTATTTCTTTGTTCTTTACCTAAGTCTTGGGTGAATTTAATCCTTAATATCACTGCTAACCTTGTGGATCTGAAGTTGGATGCTCTTGTTTCAGTTCTATTGTCACAGGAATTGAGGAAGAAGAGTTTAGATAGTTCAGGGGATGCTCTCAATGTCAGGGGAAGGTCTAGGGAAAGAGGACCAAAAGGAGATTAGAAAGGGGCTAAGGACAAGTCCAAGGGCCAGTCTAAGATTCATGGGAAGAAGAATAGAGTTTAGTGTTGGAACTGCAGTAAAAGGGGACATGTGAAGGAATGCAGGAACCCAAAGAAATAGTGGGAGAGTGTTTCGGATAAGTCCTCAAATGTAGGTGAAGATGTTTTACTTTCTACATGCAATGTTGTTTCTAATGAAAACTGGTTGGTTGACTCAGGATGCTCATTTCATATGACCCCGCATAAGGAATGGTTCTCCACATATGAGGAATATGATAGAGGTAATATCTACTTTGGAGACAACTCTACATATCCAATAGTTGGGAAAGGCAAGGTACTGTTGTGTTTCAATGATGGGAGAATTAAAACCCTCCTTGATGTTTATCGTGTTCCTGGATTAGCTAGAAATTTGATTTTTGTTTCAAAGCTGAATGATTTGGGAATGCATGTGACTTTTGACAAGCATGGTTGCAGATTGGTGAGAGGGAAATTGGTGGTAGCAAAGGGGAAGAGATTGGGAAACCTGTTCAATCTTGAAGCCACTACAGTTTGTAATGCCTCCTATGTATCTAAGGCCAGTAATGAAAATACATGTATGTTGTGGCACCGTAGATAGGCCACACTAGAAGTAATGTTTTGAAAACTATTAAGAATAAAGATTTGTAGGACATTTTCTCTTATTCTGATGAGCACTTTGATTTTTGTGAGCATTGTGTGTTTGGTAAACAAAATAGAAAATTATTTTCTTTAAGAAGCAATAGAGAAAAAGAGAAGTTAGAAATTATTCATGCGGATGTGTTTGGACCTGTGGATAGTGATTCTATCAGAAAATCTCATTATTTTGTTACCTTCATTGATGATGTGTCCAGATTTACATGGATTTATTTTATGAAACACAAATTTAAAGTTTTCACTAAGTTTGAGGATTTTAAAGTCTTAGTAGAGAACCAATTAGGGTTGAAGATACAAATATTAAAATCTAACAATGGAGGGAAATATTGCTCTAAGGAATTTGATGAGTTTTGCAAGCATGTAGGTATCATCAGACAAAAGACAACTCTATATACACCACAGCAGAATGGTGTTGCAGAAAGGATGAACCGAACAATCATGGAAAGCGCCAAAAGTATGTTGAGTGATGCATAGTTGGATAAATGCTTTTAGGTAGAGGTTGTGTGTACTACTTGCTACTTGTTAAATAAATCTCCTTGTAAGGCTCTTGATTCAACAGTTTATGAAGTGTGGACAAGTAAGAAACCTTCTATTTCACATTTAAGGGTTTTTGGTTGTGAGGCTTTTGTTCATGTGCCTAAGGAAAAGAGATCTAAGTTAGATCCAAAAGTTGAAAAGTGTACATTCATTAGATATAGTAATAATGTCAAAGGTTATAAGCTTTGGAATCCACCAACCCGTAAGATTATATACTCTAGAGATGTTATTTTTAGGGAACTTAGAGCTATTTCTAACTTGAGCAGCCAAAACAAAAAGATGAAAATGTAAAGAGAGTGCACTTTGACTTAGAGAAACAAGATTCACCTCAGGAAGAACAAAATGATGGATTGGGGGGTGAAGAAGAAAAAGAAGATTTGAGTAGTTCTAATGAAGATGAGTCTGTTGTTATAGAAGTTGGTATAGGTGATCATGCAGAAGAACAAGTTGAGACTCTTACTCCACCCTTGAGGAGATCCACAAGACAATGGAATCTAGTTGATAGGTATAGCCCACCAGATTTCCATTATGTATTTGCTTTATTGAGTACTAACAATGAGCCTAGATCCTACAGGGAAGCTATTCTTTCAGATGATAGTGAGTCTTGGCAGGAGCCATGCAAGAGGAGATGATGGATTTAGACTCTTGTAACATCTGGGATCTTGTTCATTTGCCCAAAGGAAGAAAGGAAATAGGTTGTAAGTGGGTTTTCAAGAAGAAGTTTGGAGCAGACAGGTCATTGGAGAAGTACAAGGCTAGACTGGTAGCCAAGGGTTACTCCCAAAGAGAGGGAGTTGATTTTGGTGAGATTTTCTCTTCTGTTGCTAAATTGACTTCTATTAGATTTATTTTATTGATTATTGCAGCTTATGATTGGGAGATTGAGCAAATGGATGTTAAGACTGTGTTCTTGCATGGAGATCTTGAGGAAGAAATTTATATGCAACAACCTACAGGTTTTGAGGTAAAAGGGAAAGAAAAATGGGTTTGCAGGTTAAAGAGGTCTCTCTATGGTTTAAAACAGTCCCCCAGAATGTGGTGTCAAAAGTTTGATTCATTTGAGTTGAAATTGGTTTTTGTTAGAAGCGAGGACAATCACTGTGTTTACTCATTGTATTGATGATTCTATACTAGATATTGCATTGTATGTTGATGACGTGTTATTTTTTAGCAATACTAAGGGTATGATCAGTGAGCTTAAAGCCCAACTTTCAAGTGCATTTGACATGAAGGATCTTGGAGCTACCAGGCATATTCTGGAAATGGCGATCATAAGGGACATAGGTAACAAAAAGATTTGGTTGTCACAAAGTAAGTATGTGAATACTATTTTGCAGAGATTTAGTATGCAGAATTGTAACCCAGTTAGAGTTCCTTTACCTATTAGCACTAAGCTGTCATTAGATATGTGTCCAAAGACTAAGGATGATTTTGAGGATATGTCTAATGTGCCTTATGCTAGTGTTGTAGGGAGTTTGATGTATGCAATGGTTTGCACTAGACCATATATTGCCCAAGCAATGGGAGTTTTGAGCAGATTTATGTCTAACCCTAGTAGATAACATTGGAATTATGCAAAGAGGGTGCTTAAATATCTTGCGTGTACTCCTGATTATTGTTTGGTTTACTCTGGTACTGATAGTGTTGATAAATCTTTGGACATACAAGGTTTTGTTGATTCAAATTGGGCAGGTGACTTGGATAGTCGAAGGTCCATTGGTGGCTATGTGTTTACTTTGTTTGGAGGAGCAGAGAGTTGGATGAGTAAGAGGCAGCCTACAGTTGCTTTGTCCACCATAGAAGCAGAGTATATCGCTGCTACCCATGTTTCTAAGGAGGCATTTTGGTTGAGGAGACTGTGTATAGGTATTGGATTTAATTGTAGGATCATTCAGATTGGTTGTGACAGCCAGAGTACTATCTATTTGGCCAAGAATCCCATGTATCATGCTCAGACTAAGTATGTTGATGTTTAGTATCACTTTGTTCGAGAGTTGGTTGCAAATGGACAGATTGAGTTGAAGAAGATAGACACTCCGGAGAATGTTGCAGATTTACTGACCAAGCCTATGAGCATAGAGAAGTTCATGTGGTGCAGAGAGGCCATGGGCTTTGTTTCTAATGCCTGATTATATTTCATTTGTTTTCCTATGTAGAGTCAAACTCTACATTTTGATTTTGCTTGGTCGCGGCTCATTGTTTCAGTTTCAGTTTTGCCCTAGTTTCTACAGTTTCTAAATATCATGAATAGTGTTGTGTGTCCTCTGTATGCTTCACAGTTCTCAGTGTATCGGAATGTGTCAAGTTGTTTTCTGTAAGCAGAGTACACCACATGTCACTATTGTGGGCCTTGGTGAAAAGTTTCTTTTGACACATCTTGCATGCAGAAGTCGCCAAGTGTCCTTTTGTTGTAATAGCGGGAGTTGCCACGTGTATCCCTTTTTGTTAAGCTTTTCAGGCATTGAGACACATGTGGTGGGCCCGGGATGTTATGACATAGTTTTGAGAGTCAACGAAGGATGCCACGTGTTGCACCCGGGAGGTGCTACGAAAGAAGTTTTGATGCTTGTGGAAGTCGCCATGTATGTTTCTTTACAAGTTTCAGTTGCTACCGGGAGGTGCCAAGTGTCATCTTCGCGGGGCTTCAAGAGACTCTTTTAATAAGCTTCGGTTATATAAGGATGGCGCCGCATGTCACTATATTATCTTAGGTTTTGAGATGTGACGAAACAGATGGTGGGCCGCGAAGTAAAAGCTACAGTTATAAAAGTGATATGGGAAGTGACAAGTGTCATTATTGTGGGTGCTCGAGACATAAGCTAAAGAAGCCTTTAGGATGCGCGAAGAGTGCCAAGTGTCCCAGTTTTGATTCTCGGGTGCTGCCACGTATCAAGCAATAAGTGTGGAGGATGGCAACAAGTGGCAGTATTCTGTGTGCCCCTTTTATAGTTAAAGGAAACTAAATAGCAAGCGAAAAGTGCTGTGTAGCAAATTTTAAAGCCGATGGAAGCTCGCGGGTGATGCCATGTGTCGCAATAGTTATAGTGCCACAGAACAAAGGGAAGACACAATTGCAGATTATGGGAGATTTTTAGTGCCAGTTTGAGTCCCAGTTGAATTCTAGTTCTGTTCAGTCCATTAAGATTCTAGGTGATTGAAGGCGATCTTGAGTCAAATTTTGTGGCTATAAATAGGGGAAGATTTTGTAATGCAAATATACATTATTGATTAAGGATTTAGAGTTTGGTTGTAATTGGATTATATCATTTTGCCTTAGTTTAGCTATTTCTAAGAAGGAAGCTGATAGATCTGTGCATGTTTCTGTGCCTTATGTATTTGTCAAATTGTTAATGAAAGAAGCTATGTGTTGTGCCATTGGTGATATTTTCTGTGTCTTTGTATCAATCTTCTGACTTTGGCCTTTGATTTTAATTCATTTACAATCTGTCTATGTTAATCATGCAGCATTTGCTCTTTAATATAGTCTAATCCTGAGAATTTGATCATTGTGCTAATTACTAAAATACATTTAAATTAGGCACATCGCCATAGATTAGAAGTTCTGTTTATTGTATCTGTAATCTTATTTTTTCTTCCCTTTACCTAAAACCCCCTTTAAATAGGAAGAGCCAGCTTCTGTAAAAACTGGAGGTTGTTTCAAGTGTCAAGTCCCACATTCTTGAAACTTCCCATGTTGGTGCAGGAATCTGCACAATTTTATACATCAACAGTTTTTGGCATGCCCGGTGGGACCTTTCTTGAAAATTGATCAAGACCTTATGAGCCAGAGAGCATGAAAGAGTCAGAGTTGTGGACCAACAATAAGAACACAGTCAGCCACTAATCCAGGGATATTATTGCCCCCATTAGTTGCCACTCCAAGAAGAAGAGTAAATCAAGTAGCAATAGCCCGAGGAACAAACATGGCAGCACCTGCACAACCACGAAGTTATGCAAATTGGAACAATAGTAGCCCCCTTGTTCTCCCAATGCCACCTGATACTTGGGATCTGATTCCAGCTAATGCTTTGAAGGCCGCACCCAAATTTAGTGGAGAAGATGCCAAGACACCAGGAGAACATCTTCAAGATGTGTCAAATGTGTGTGCAGTACATGTTATTACAGTACAAAATGTTGCTATTAGACTGTTGGTAGTTTCTTTTAAAGGGAAGGCTCTAGATTGGTATAGGGCTTTGCCCTCAAATTCCATATCCACTTGGGACCGGCTTGGAGACGTCTTTTTTGCAAGATTCAGTGAAAAGGGTGATAAATCATCTCTACTACAACAATTGATCACTATAAAGAGAGCATCTCAAGAAGCTATAACAAACTTCAACACAAGTTTTCAAAAGACCTAAGACAGAATCCCTGCTGCAACCAGACCACCATCAGGTATGGCTGTTGTATTCTACCTCAAAGCTTTCAATTCTGATATATCTGTGATGATACAGTCCTAGGAGGACAGACCCTACTAGAAGCATATGAGTTGGCTATAAGAAATGAAAACAACCTAATAGATGTTGGAGAATTGCCTCCTAGGCCTCCCATGCCCATGTTCCCAAAAATTTCTATTCCCCTGCCACAAGAAATCCCTAATCCACCATCTGTACCTGTATCCATGTACACCTTCCCAACATCTCAACAACCCACTATTTCAACACCCTCTGCTCATCCATCTGAAATGGATGATGCCAAGAACATCCTTAGGACCTTTTCAAATGAGATTATCAATCTCAAAAGGCAACACACATCTTACCTGAAACCTTCTTACCAGGGATTCCAAGATAATAGACCCCCATATCAGCCTAACCAATACCAAGGTGCTCAAAGACCCAATAATCCTCAACCTTCTAATCAATTGGTTATAGTTCCCACACCATTACGAGATGTCCCATCTAATCCAAATAGAGAAATGGTCCTTGGACAAAACAACCTGGTAGAAGATGCCAATGCTTGGTGTTTTCCTTGCAATAATTCACATATGCCCAAAGATTGTCCTAAAGGCAATTTACAGCAAAAGATAGCAGAACAGAGGAGGATGGAAAGTCAAGCTATGGTGTCTAATACTCCTCCATATCAGTCACCCGGTGTTCAGAATGCAATAATGGTGGCTTAGATGCAAGGAATGTCCATTCAACAAGAAGAAGAAATTGCCTCAGAACATGCCTTGTTTTCATGGATTGAAGACGAAGAATCAGTCTTTTTGAATGAAGCATCTACCTCCAAGAAGTCCCTAGTACAGTCTGATTACTACACCAGATCAAAGAGAAGGATGGTGGAACAACTTGAAGCTATAAACAATGAAGTAGTTGGGGCCCCTTTTTTCCAGACTCACTATAATCCTGCTGCTTCAAGACAAGAAATACCTCAGCCAGTCCAGAATCAAGCAGCCTCTAACCTGGTTCTGGATAGAGCAAAATATCCTTACTACCCTAAGATATAGACATTGGGACCCATAAATGTGGTAAAGTAGCTAAAGAAGACCCTTGCACATGTATTGATATGGGATATGCTGGCTATTCCTAAGCAAAAGACACTATTGCAAGAAGCATTGCAGACTCAGGCGGATCCTAAAGTTGCCGGTACAAAAGGATTTACTAACAAAGGGAAGATTCAAAGCAAAGACACTCTACATCCGCAAACAGTTGCTCTGCTAAATGTTGCACTAGAAGTAAGTAAATCTAGGCCTAAGCCATTTTATCTAACTTTAATAGTGGGCAAGAAACTGTTGCACAATTCAATGATAGATTCAGAGGCTAGTACTACAGTCATGCTAAAGAAGATAGTAGATGCTTTAAAGATAAAATATGAGCCACTAGCTAAAGGAGTCATGCAACTAGATGGGAAGTCTATCCAAACCATAGGAAGAATCAGACAACTCCCATTACAACTGTACACTTGCCCAAACATTTAACTATCCTGCAAGATATAGTGGTTATTGATATTCCTCCTATCTTTGGTCTATGTCTATCTAGAGATTTCACAACTAAAATAGGAGGATACATGTCACTTGACTGGTCACATTTGATTTTGAGGACCAAGTATGGGACAAAAATGAAAGTGTTGTTTGAGCCCCTATCTAAAGATCACATCACTAAAGAACCAACCCCAAGAATTGAAGCATCTCATGCTATGATGAATAGGGAGGAGAGAATCTTTGTTGAGGAAATGGGAGACTGGACTGAACATGATCAGTAGGAAGAAGAAAATAGTTAGTTGATGAACATGATGCAAAGCGACCCATATGGTAATTATGACTCTATTGGTTTGGGCACTTATATTATTTTTTAAGAAGGCCAAGAAATACCAAATGTGATGAGACTAGAGACGCCTAAGGAAAAGGATATAAATTAAGAGTCTGAGATTTGGACCTTGAACTTTGATGGGGCTAGAAGTAAGAATGGTGCAGGGGCAGGTATATGTCTCACTGCTCCAAATGGTGAGAAAGTTCTCAGAGCCATACGCTTTCAATTTGCTTTCACAAATAATGATGTTGAGTATGAGTCTTTGGTACATGGTCTTATGCTGGCCAAGAAGAAGGGGATAAAGAATCTAGTAGTCAGAGGTGATTCAAAATTAGTTGTGAAACAAATAAGAGAGAAGGTTGTGGCGAAGAATGTAAGGATGAGATCTTATCGCCACAGAATCTGGGATCTAATTGATGGCTTTGATGCCTTTAACATAGAAGTTGTCCCTAGAACTCAAAATACTGAAGCAAACAGAATGGCACAAATTGGTTTCCAATTTGACCCAGCAAATGACTTGCTCATTAACAGTGAGTCAGTAAAGGTTATAGTTAGGCCAGCAATCCCAGATAACATCCAGAACTGGCAAGTCTTTGATAATGATCTCTAGGTGCTTTTGTTTCTATAGTAGTCAGGAGAATTTGCTGACCAATTACAACCCAAGATTGAAGAAGCATATGGTGACCAAATTATCCAATTGAAGTCTAATAAACTCCCAAAGGGGTTGATCATGCTGGAGACCCTGTTTGACCCAGATGATGTGAGTTTGGATAAGAGAAAGTTTAAGGCAAGCAAAGATGATTATTCTGAGATCCAAGTCAGTGAAGGAAGAAAGTTGAAGGTAAGGCAATACTACTACTCAAGAAGAAAGAGATAAACTGATTTCTTTATGTAACAAATATGACAGAGTAATTGCATGGACCTATGATGACCTTCATGGTTATAATAGAGATGTCATTCAACATACCATAGAACTTGTTGAAGGGTCAAAACTAGTCCGTCATAAACAAAGACCAGTGAATCTTAGGATTGAGCCCTTAATGGTAGATGAATTGCAAAACCTTCTGGAGTCCAAAATTATTTTTCCAATTAAGCACTCAACTTGGGTGTCCAACCTAGTGCCAGTAAGAAAGAGAATGGAGACATAAGGCTCTGTGTAGACTTCAGACACCTGAATAAAGCTTCATTAAAGGATCATTACCCCCTACCTTCCATAGAGCAGATTTTGCAAATAGTGGCTAGATCAGAGAGATTCTCCTTGGACGATGGTTTCTCAGGGTGCAGTTAGATCTGGCTGGTTGATGAAGACCAACATAAGACAACATTAACTATGAAGTGGGGAACTTTTGCATATGCCAAAATGCCTTTTGGTGTTTCAAATGCTAGAGCTACTTTTCAGCACGCCATGGATATAGCATTTGGAGACCTTATAAATAAGATCATTTTGATCTATTTGGATGACCTTACTATATTTACCAAAGATGCCAAAGATCACTTTGAGAATTTGGAAGTTGTTTTTCAGAAGTGTCAAGAATTTGAGATCTCCCTAAATCCTAAGAAGTGTGTTTTTGTTGTGGCCCAAGGGAAACTTCTGGGACACATTGTTTCAAAAGATGGGATTCCATTGACCCAGAGTGAGTCACAGCTATAGTAAATTTATCTTTGCCAGTCAACAAAAAGGCAGTTCAATCTTTTTTGGGTAAGATTAATTTTGTCAGTATATTTATATCTGATTTTGTAGGGCTAGTTAGGCCCGTTACTCTGCTATTGAAGAAGGACTTAGTTTTTAAATGGACTACTGAAGGGAGACAAGCTTTTGAAGAAGTCAAGAAAGCCATTTCCATTGCCCCAGTACTGAGAAATCCATATTTCTCTAAGCCCTTCATAATGTATGTATATGGAGGAGAACATAGTGTTGCAGCTGTTCTGACCCAGAAAGATGAGAAGGAAGGAGAACATCCAATTGCATTCTTCTCTAGGACCCTAAGGGAGTATGAATCAAGGTATAATTTTGTTGAGAAACACACTTATGCTATGGTTAAATCTCTTAAAAAATTCAGGCATTTAGTAACAGGAAATAAGATTTTAATACTAGTAGCCCACCCAAGTGTCAAGGAGTACATTATGGAAGGTGAAATTGTAGAAAAAAGGGCCAATTGGATAACTAAAATTTTAGAATACGATGTAGAGGTAAGGCCTACTAAGTTGGTCAGAGGAAAGGGACTCTACCAATATATTGCTCAAGACATAGAGGAGCCAATGCCTGAAGAAATAGAGGATGAAACAGTATTGAAGCTTCAAGAGATTGATCAGGATTCTTGGGTAAGTGACAGAATACAGTTCATGAGAATTGGTGTCTTCTTTAATGAACTCTCCCTTGAAAAAAGATATTATAGACAACAAGGAATTCATTTTGCACTAATTGATCATGTTTTGTTTAGAAAATTTTTTGATGAAATACTATTGAGATGTGTTGAAAGAGATGAAGCTCAAAAAATACTGTATGAGTTTCATCATGGAGCCTCAGGGGGACATTTTTCAGCAAGAACTACTGCCATTAAAGTTACACAACTGGCTACTTCTGGCTAACACTGTTTGCAGATTGTTATTAGATGGTCAAAGAGTGTCAGGCCTGTCAATTTTATACCAGAAGGAGAAGAAATGTAGCACTGCCCTTGAGTCTCATAATAGTAGATGGACCTTTTGCTCAGTGGGGTTTAGATTTTATTGGGATGATTAATCCAGTGTCAAATATGGGATACAAGTGGATCCTTGTTGCAACTGATTACTTTACAAGGTGGAGTGAAGCAGTGCCACTTAAAGAAGCCTCTGAAAAGGTAATCCTAGAGTTTCTTAAGGGTATAACTACCCATTTTGGTCCTCCGTGCACCATCATATCAGACAATGCCAAAGCATTTTTAAGAACCAGACTTTTAGAGTTTGCATTAAAGAATGGAATATATCTGAAGACTTCATCAAATTACTATCCACAAGGCAACGATTTGGCAGAATCTACAAACAAAAACTTGATTAGACTCATAAAGAGAATGGAGGCTGATCATCAGAGAGATTGGCACAAATCCCTCAATTCAACATTGTGGGTGGATCGAATCACACCAAAACAAGTGACTAAGATGCCCCCATATGAGCTAGTTTATGGCAAAAATGCAGTGATGCCACTAAACATAGAAATTCCCGCATTACAGTTGCTTAAACAGTTGGAGATGGAAGAAAATGGCTCAATGCATGTGAGGCTTGCTGAGTTACTAGAGGTTCAAAAGAAAAGAGAAGGGGCACATGAGTCTCTGATGAAGCATCAACGTATCATCAAAAACTGGTTTGACAGAAAGACCTCTAATCTGAATTTTGAAGTTGGGTCTTTGGTGCTAAAATGGGATGAGAGAGCTGCTAAACCAGGCCAGCACAACAAGTTTGACTCATTATGGACGAGTCCTTTTAAGATCTGCTCCTGTAAGCAACATAACGCATTTGAGCTGGAGAACATGGAGGGGGAACCTGAAGAGATTCCTGTGCATGGGATCTTCTTAAACATTTCACATAGCCTCTAGATCCCACCCTGTATCATAGTTAATTAGGTGTCTTTTTGTTCCTTTTCCACTTTTTCCCTTTTAAATAAGTTTTCTGAGAACACGTGTCTGCAGCACAGTGGCCCCTTTTGTTGGCAATCACATTTACTAAGGCCATTCAACAGTTCCTTAAACCTCAAAGCAAGTACCTAATCATTCCAGAAGATCACTACCTTTTAACTCTGATCTAACACATTGTCCCATATAGATTTTCAAAGATGCACTAACCGTCTTTTGTCATTAATGCTATTAATAAGATGTGATGGGTCATTTAATGCGTCATTATGCCTCGTTGAGCTAAGTATTAAGCCTCTCAAATTGTTGCATTTGCTATTTCTCATTCTGCATTCTCTAAGTTCTTGTTGTCTATGTCAAAAGCTTCATTCCTTGCTTGCAATTCTAGCTAAGTTCAAGTTCATTTACAGTTTCTTGTCTACTTTCTGTGTCAAGATTTTCTAAGGCTTCAAAAAAGATAGAGAGATGTCAGAGCCACAGTCACCACAAGAAGAGCTAGGGCTTTTCGAGCTACCTAATAAATTGAAAGGCAACAAATCTTATGCATCCACAGCAGCACCACCTAGAATGAGTCATCCAAGGACAAGGGTCTTGGATACAAGAGTAAGCGCAGATTCTTCACAGGTGAAGGATTTTGCTGATGGTATTTTTGACACACATATGCAGAAAAACCTAAAGAATTTAAGGGAAGGGGCTCACTAGAGATGCCTCAAGTGTGCTAATTAGGGAGAATTAGAAACTTTTGGAATGAGGGTTTGGACGTCTCAGTTGGCACAATTTTTAGTTCCCTCTGTTCACCCTTATCCGGAATCAATTGATATGTGTGTAGAGCTTTCCACCCTCCATCTGCCACAATTCAAACTGGTGCATTCATGGTCCATATATCCCCAAAGGCAATTCGAGATATGTTGGGTTTGCAACATGACCAAATAGCTACATTTCCAACAATCCCCAAGCTGCAGCATACATGGGCTGGCATTCACAGTAAGGTATAGTTCTTAAATATTGAGTTGCATTTAGATGAAGAGAATACTATGATGCCTCAGCTACCCATTGACCGAGCTCAGTTTAATTCTGATGTTCAAGACGCCCTTGCCATGCTATCTTTTATTTTTGGCCAATATGATGATTCAATAGTATATGATTGGCACTTAGTGGCAATTTTCAGACTTAAAACTGTAGACAAGTCTTGGGAGTACCGTTTTGACTTTTCAGAACAAATCTCTTAGGCTATGATAGACCAGCTCACAAATTTCTCTTAGAATCGTGTTTTCAGGTACTCTGCCTATCTGTTTCATTTGATTCTTTATTAAAATCATAGTCTCTTTCAACAATATATGCCCTTGAATATGTATGACCCGGAGTCGAGCAGTAAGAGAACAATTCCAGTGTCTGCATGGACCCATGTTCTCCCAGACACTTCAGATCCTTATGAGTTTGCAGAATACTTTGTAGCCCTAGCCTTTGAGCAGTTGGGGTCTGAGTTTGTGGAGAATAGAATGACAAAGAGTTTGAGGGGTTTCTTAACCAATTTGAAAATTCCTTGCGATTACTTCTTTGGTGCTCATACAACCATTATCAAACTTCATGGCTTTGCTGGAGAGCCTGTTTTGCTCCTAAAGGTTTTGACCCCTAGGGTCACATTTTTAGAAGTGGCTCGGCAAATATCTATCATTGATAATAATTTTGGAAATAAGAAGAAGAAGAAGATGTATGATGTTCCTTGGAGTAGGGGAAAGGTTTTGATAGAGAGGAGAGAAACTGAGAATCTCTTATTAAGGAAATTGGCAAACTATGGTTTTCTAATAGTAGAAGATAAATGGAAGTATGATCTGGATAGCTTCTTAGCTTCTTGGATTGTAAATAACAAGGTTTATGCCACTTTCATGCATGAGAGTTGCCCCTTTTGGGAGAAGAGGAGATCACCAAAGTAGGATGACCCTGCATTTTATGTAGAATTGAAGGATTTGCCTAATATAGTCAAGCCATGGGAGGCATTTTACAAAAAGGAGTAGGAATATGACCCTAAGAAGCTGATGACTCCAGGCTTAAGGCAGAATTTAAAGAAAAGGGATTGGAGTGCTGAGAAAATTGCCGCTTAGTGGAAATATAGACAAGAAAATTTTGAGATTACCCATACTTTCGGAGGAGTCAGGACAGATGAGCAATTGGAGGTAATATGGGTCGAATACCACATGACCCCAGTATCAAGCCCTAATACGAGTAACATTCCTAGTGGGTCCCATGGAGTAAAAGAGGAAGGAGTATTAGAGGAAGCTCAGAAGCTCAGAGAAACAGAGCATGTAGCAATAGAAGTTCCTAGAGTCCTGTGGCCTCCATCTCTTAGCGCTCTATAGAAACAAAAGGGGACAGTATCGCCGTCTCACGAGACCCAAATAGTTTTGGCATTGGGGGGTCTCAGAGCGGCACCTTTTCATCAAATATTTATTGATTCAGAAGAAGATCCTGAAGACACAGAAGATAGGCCTTTGAAAAGAAGGCGTAAGTTAGTGTTGCCAGTGGAGGACACTGAAGGAGATGTATTGGTGCCCCAACAACAACAAGTTCCTATGATCTCATCAGTGGCCCAGGTTAGTGTTTATTTTCCTTTTTCCCCTTCTTTTGTTTCTTCTTATATAGGGGTGGCTACCCAAGTAACCCATTCTTCCACGCCTCCTGCCACCTCTGTTGCGCCACTACATTCTTTTGCCCCAATTGCCAGTTCACCGGCCATGTCATCACTAGCCATATCACTACCCTTGTTTTCCCCATCTATGCCCAAGTGGGCTTTGTCTCAGTTTGACCCAAGTCAGTAAGTAACTACCATTCCTTATGGTTTACCCCAAGGTTATTCATTTGCTAGAGGACACATTGCCTCACCTCCTACTTTTCAAGCACAAGTTGACACAACAAGGAAAGCAAGAGAGGCTAGAATGGAAAAGAAGAGAAAGAAAGAAAATAAGAGCCCTGTTGTTTCTCACATGAAATCATTGTTTGATCCTATTCAACAGTCTTTGACTGTTACTCATTAAGACCCTAATGTGATCAAGTCAGTAGAACAAATGCAACCACAAGATTATACAATGAATGTAGTGGCCATGGATCTAACTCATTTTAGATCACAAGACAGAGTAGAATTAATGAATGAGATGGTCTTAGCTGTTACCATTGATTATTTGAAGATGTCAAAAAGGTTGCAGAAGGTAGAAGCAGACCTACCAAAAGAAAAAGCTACTATTAATAGCCTGCAGTCAAAAATAAAAGCTAAGGATAAAGAGATTGACACCTTAAATAAGGATTTGCAGTCTACCATGTCTTTACTAATAAATCAAGCATCACAGGCTCAGGTTGTAGCTTTGAAAAATGAAATAGCGCAAGAGAAAGCTATTGTTGCTGCATTGAGACAAGAGAAAGCCATTGTGGAGAAGAAGTATCAAGACAAAATCCAAGAGGTGTCTTAGTTACAACAGACCCTTTTAAAGGAACAAAATCTGAATAGTGTCGCTCAGGCTCAATTTATGGTTGAACAAGAAAAGACAAAGCAATTAACTATTGAGCTAGCACAGAGGCCACAAAATGCAGGGGTTTTGGTGATGGTAAAAGAGCTTTATGTGTCTGGGTGGAGAAGAATCTCTGGAGAGATTTCACAGCTCAAACCTTCTCTCACTTTCCTATTAAATGCCCAACAATTATGTGAAAAGGTAGAGTCTTCGGTTGAAGCAACATTGTCTATTGTTTCTTTGAGAGTTTCAGACTCTCAACTTTTATTGCAGAAGCTCTATGACACGGCTGATAAGGTCTTGGAAGCTGCTGGTGTAAGTGATAGAATGATTGTTGCAAAGAAGGTAAATGAAGTTTTAAGTTGCAATTCAGCTGGTATGAGTTGTAAAGCACTACTTGATGTAGTAAAAGAGAGTGTCAAAGATATGAAAAGACACATTGAAGAGTTAGTGCAATTGGAGTTTCCATCCCCTTTTCCTGATGATAGTACAGTTCTAATGACTGATGCAATAAAGGCTTTGTTGTTGACTAGACAAAATGATTAGACCATTTTTCAAGGTCTGAGTGATTCTTCTAGTATTGAGGAAGTGGAAGTAGTCTTGATGCCAAGGGCTCGTCTTGAATTTCAGCTACATGCTGTAGTTCAGATTTTACAGTCCTTTTCTCACAAGGACATTATCAATTTAGATTTTTCTTTTTAGGATTTGCAGAGTAGACAAGGTTTGTCAAATTCAAAGTGGTCTGGGTATCAGGCCGCATTGCAGAAATTATAATTGAGATTCTCTGATAGTGGCAAGGCAATTTTATTTTTTGAAGCTTTTCTAATGTTTTTGGAGTTCTCTCTGAGCGGGCACAGAGGTCCATGTAGTTGCCAAGAACTCTAGAGTCAAACTCTACATTTTGATTTTTGCTTGGTCACGTCTCATTATTTCAGTTTAAGTTTTGCCCCAGTTTCTACAATTTCTAAGTATCATAAATAGTGTTGTGTGTCTTCTGTATGCTTCGTAGTTCTCAGTGTATTGAATTGTGTCAAGTTGTTTCCTGTAAGCGGAGTGCACCATGTGTCGTTGCCATAGGCCTTGGTGAAAAGTTTTTTTTGATACAGCTTGCATACAGAAGTCGCCAAGTGTCCTTTTGTTGTAATAGCGGGAGTTGTCGCATGTATCCCTTTTTGTTAATCTTTTCGGGCACCAAGACACATGTGGTGGGCCCGGGATGTTACGACATAGTTTTGAGAGTCAGCGAAGGATGCCATGTGTTGTGTGTGGGAGGTGCTACGAAAGAAGTTTTGATTCTGCCGGAAGTCGCCACGTATGTTTCTTTGCAAGTTTCAGTTGTTGTCGGGAGGTGCCAAGTGTCATCTCCGTGGGACTTCGAGAGACTTTTAATAAGCTTCGGTTATATGTGGATGGCGCCGCGTGAAACTATATTATCTTAGGTTTTGAGATGTGACAAAACATATGGTGGGGCCCACAAAGTAAAAGCTACAGTTCTAAAGTGATATCGGAAGTGACAAGTGTCATTACCGTGGGTGCTTGAGACATAAGCTAAAGAAGCCTTTAGGATGGGTAGAGAGCGTCAAGTGTCCCAGTTTTGATTCTTGGGTGCTGCCACATATCAAGCAATAAGTGTGGCGGATGGCAACAAGTGGCAGTATTCTGTGTGCCCCTTTTATAGTTAAGGAAACTAAATAGCAAGTGAAAAGTGTTGCGTAGCAAATTTTGAAGCTGATGGAAGCTCGCGGGTGATGCCATGTGTCGCAATAGTTACAGTGCCACATATTTTATGTCTCAACCAATCAAAACAAAGGGAAGACATAGTTGCAGATTCTAGGAGATTTTTAGTGCCAGTTTGAGTCCCAGTTGAATTCCAGTTCCATTAAGGCCGTTAAGATTCTAGGCGATTGAAGGCAATCTTGAGTCAAATTTTGTGGCTATAAATAGGGGAAGATTTTTCTAATGCAAATATACATTATTGATTAAGGATTTAGAGTTTGGTTGTGATTGGATTATATCATTTTGCCATAGTTAGCTATTTCTAAGAAGGAAGCTGATAGATCTGTGCATGTTTCTGTGCCTTATGTATTTGCCGAATTGTTAATGAAAGAAGCTCTGTTCTGTGCCATTGGTGATATTTTCTGTCTTTGTATCAATCTTCTGAGTTTGGCCTTTGATTTTAATTCATTTACAATCTGTCTATGTTAATCATGTAGCATTTGCTCTTTAATATAGTCTAATCCTGAGAATTTGATCATTGTGCTAATTATTGAAATACATTTAAATCAGGCACATTGCCATAGATTAGAAGTAAAACTTCCCATGTTGGTGCTAGAATCCGCACAATTTTATACGTCAATAGGTTGATTTACAATATATAATGGGTAAGTGCAAAAAGATGGGGGGCCAAAAAGTGGCCAAAAAATTTTCAAAAAAATTTTAGGCATAACGCGAGCGCGTTATAACGCGCTCGCGTTATGGCTTGGCAATGACAAGCCTTAGGCTCGTCATTGCCGAGCCATAATGCGCTCACGTTATAAAGTGCTTTATATAAAAAAAACCGCTGTCATTTTATTTCATTCTGAGTTTTTCCTCCGCCCGCGGCTTAAAACCCTTCAAAAACGCGCTCGCGTTCTACAAAACGCCATTCAACACAAAAGACTAGTCGATTCATCGCCGAAATGCCACCGCGACGTCGAGCACGCCAAAGGGGTGAGTTATCTTTGTTTTTTTGTTTGAATTTCTTCCTAAATAGGTAGGTTTTTGTTGATTTTTGATGTATATTTTATTAATTGTAGGAAATGTTAATGCACCTCCTCCTCCTCAAAATCCACAAAATCTTGAGGAAGAAATACCTGCAGAACAACAACCTCCTCCATTCATTCCTCGACATGCCCCTGGAACACAAGATAATATAATGGGGGAAATTGAAAATAACGAAAAACAAATTGAAGATATAATTGCAAGGTTGAAAGATCCTTCCACTTCAACCTTGCATAGGTCCACGCTTACCGAATCTCTTGAGTCTATGTTATCAAATGTAAATTCAATTAGCAAGCAAATAACTAGTTGGACCGATAAAAAGAGAGAGTTTAGAGATTACTATGCAGATAAATTGTCATACCAAGATGTCAAAAAATTACAAATTACAAAAGTAGACTTGTGTTCAATTTTCACAAACCCACAAACAAATCAACCTCCACCCATTACATGCAAGAGGTTCCCTATCCATTGGTGCAACAACCAAGCGATAAGGGACAATTTCGGGCAGAGGTGGTGGATGGTTTCTGACCATCCTCCATGCAATAACAATGAGGTCCCGCAATACTTTTTGAGGAAACTCTACTCTGAGTTTGTCCTCAATAAAGTGCCAAACTATTTTGATATGCGGGACTTCCAGGGTAGAGGTGGGGGCTCAGCAAAGGATAGACCAGGGGCACGTCTTGACCCACAGCGGGTAGTGAGACGAGTAATCAGTAGACCAGCCCACGAGCATGTTTCTATCCCTTCCATTGTGAAGGAGAGTGTTGAGGTCGATACACTGAGGTCGATTAGTGCCTTGACCCAGAGCATCATAGAGCATGCCGATCCTGCAACACAGAGTGGGTTGGGAGATAGTGCGAGGAGTAGGGTCCCACCGCATACTTGCCAGGCTTGTGGGTCAGCCTGTGGTTATGACCCCATGGACAGTCAGGACGCAAGTGCACAGGCTACATCTGCAGCTGAGCAGATGGTGATGACAGATACCCTCCTGAGTGAGACTTTCGGCCTTGATACTCAGGTAAATATTAGCAAGTTTATTGAATTTAATTTATTAAATTTTATTTTTGAAATACAAGATTAACTAATTTAAATTGATGATTTTAATGAAATTTCAGGGTCATAGCGTCGATGCAGTTTTCAGTGGTTCTCCACCTACATTTTTCACTAGATCATCTACTGTCGAGGTATGTAACTAGTAAACAATTATAAATATTACATGTGAATAGCATCGTTATATGAATGGTATTCTAATTTCTGATTTTGGATGTTGAATAGGTTAACACTGTAGATTTCATGGCAACACTTGCCAGCGGTGGTGGACTTCAAAGCTTTACGGAGGTAATAAAATAAATAGTTTAATGAATGAATTGTACTTACTAAATTTTTGTATGTGATTTGTGTGTTTTATTGTGTGTACTTCCATGTTTAGATGAGCGTGTGTGTATGTTAAGAGCCATGATTTGCATCACTATTATAGTTTTCGTAATTGAATAATGTTGTTTTATTTCCAGATGATGCAAGCTGCGGATACACCTCCCCATGTTCATAGGGCAATGGAGCAGGGTGTGGCCTCTGCGATTCATAGCTCTATGGCATTGACAGGGGTATGAGGCAGATTAGTAAATTTCAATTTACATTCATTGTTATAGTTGTCTATTTTTGAAAAATCAAAAGATTATTGATTTGAAGTTTAATTTCTATCTGGATGGTTTCTATAGGACATGACATCACCAGGGCCTATTCCTGCTACTGAGGCAAGCGAGGAGACAGATTATATGTTAGCAGTAAGTGATTATTTTGTTAAATGTTTCTTTTTTTATAACATGTAATTTCTATATATTAATATCTATACTTTTTTTGGTAACAGGTAAAGGTGCAGGAAGAACTAAATAGGAGGAGTAGCCCTCGGGTTCGTAGTAGACCACCCACATGCATGTCTCCATCCCCTAGAAGATCAAAGACTGCTCCTGATTTATTCTCTTCACCAGCTAGAGGGGAATGACTTTTTATTGTGTTCCTCTGTTGTATGCCTATATGGCATTTGTGGACATATATTTTGTATTGTACATAGTTGACATTGTATGCCTATATGGCATTCTTGTAAGCCTATATGGCTATTTTGTATATATGTTATACTTATGTCGACAGATATTGATGTATGCGTATATGGATATTTGGTTAATACAAATCTTTTTTATTGATGGCGTCCATACTTGCATTATAAATCCACTTTTGAATGGATATTTGTAGATGGCTACTTCAAATATTTAAAGTCTGATTGTATTACATAGGATGTTTGCATTTTCTTTGATAGGCTTGATAGGCCATGGATTACATGATGGTGTTTGATGGAAAAGTATGGTACTAGAAGACTCTAGTTCATTCTTAATAGGCTTGTGATTGATAATATCTTTGCATGATTGCACTTGATCTTGGATCATGGGCATGTTGTTAGGATTTTGATTGCATTGTGATGTTTGATGGATAGGCATGGTGTAAGTGTAAGATACCCAACTAGTTCTACGAAAAATTTTCCTTACTTAAACACTTTTACTTGCTAACAATTCATCAACTACTTCAATAACATAAAGATATAAATCAAGATAACTATTTGAATGAAACAACATTAGAGTTGGGTACTTGTCTTGTTACTTGATTCAATCAACTTGCAATGTCTTATTACATGGAAAATGCTTTCAATAGCATGAAGTACAACTCATTCAATGGAAATACAAGGACAAGCCTTGAAGCCTTGATGTTACAATGTCTTCCTTACTTGAGCAACATTTGAAGATTTGGAATGTTCAACTCATCACCTCACAAGGTAGGCGCATATTTGAAGGATTTACAGGTTTTTCTGACTTGGGCGCCAAGTTGAGGTGACCTCCTCCTGAAGTTGCGCCTTGTCAACATTAGGCGCCAATTAGAGTTTATAGATGCTCTGGATTGTTTCCAAGAGTAGGCGCCAAAACATCATCATTATGAAAGTGTTTTAAATGCTAGGCGCCCAAATGAGCCCTTTGGAGTCTAGGCGCTCCTTTCATGCATTCTGTGTTCTAGGCACCAATTGAAAGGAGTGGAGAACAGGGCAAGCGCCTTCCAAACTAGGTGTTTCCTTGAGGTGACAAGGACTTAGAAAGTGTGCCTAAGGTGAGCGCCTTGAGTGAAAAGGTCTAACAAACATCTTTGAACCCCCTTTCAAGGTTAGGCGCATTCTGGAGGTGGAAACAAGTAGAAGGTGCGCCTTAGCTTCCTTTGTCAATTCTTGGAAGTCTTTGTTGATTAGGAAGGTGGAATGCTTCATTGTAGAATGAGCGCCTATCTTCTAATGTCCAAACTACTTCTTCTGGCTCACTCTGTGGCTAGGCGCCAGAGCTAAACTGTTCACACAAGGGAGTGCGCCTAGACTCACTTGATGTTTTCTTACTACTTCAACCCCTGGAAGATGTTCCAAGGTGTTCCCTTTTACAAGCACCTGACCTCCCAAGTTCCTTCATGTGCTATTCCTTGAAGGCGCCAAAGCTGAGCTCCAGTGCCATGGGATTGTGCCTAACATCTTTGAAGAGTTTCTAAGCCTTTTGCAAGTTGATATCCCAAACTCATCTTCTAGGCGCAACAGGAGCTTTCCAAAGGAGTTTCCAAGTTTTAGACGCCAAGCGAGGTCATGGGTGAATGGAACTGCGCCTTAGGAGATGACTGGATCCTAAGCGTCAGTCTGGAGTTACAGTGGAATTGATATGCGCCTCAACTAGCTTAGGTGCCCATTTGAAGTGATTCCTTTAACACTTCTCTGTCAATCTCAACTGCAAGGATGATCTCCTAATCCAATTTTGATCCTCTGGAGATGCAAATAGCTTTACATTTCACTAGGCGCCATCAATGATGATCATCAACCAAAGCGCATTTCAAAGGTGAGATAGGCAAGTGAGGCGCCAAACTAGTCCTTAAGACTTATCTCCTTCTATCAAGTCAATTTCAACTATGTGAGAGAGTTCTATTCTAGGCGCAAAATGGAAATGTTTCATCAATTGGTGCATCTTACAAAGCTCCCAATTCTAGGCGCCAGAGCCAAAGAGTTTTTCCCAACACATGCACCTGGGCTAGGAATTCACCTAAGAGACATCACTTAGCTTTAAAACTTTCAATCTATAGCCATCTGGGCTAGGCGCTCCAATGGAGGATCCTTGAACTCATGCATTGGTGCCTTCTAGTTCTAGGCACCCATTTTGGATGATTCATCCTGATACTAGCGCCCAAAATGACTAGACTCTCTTCATCATCCAATTCACTTAGAAGACTCAAGTTGGAGACTTAGTTGTCTATCCATGTTCTCCGGAAGATTCATTGTACCTCTATGCACTTAGGCGCCCTAGTTGATGTGATTAAAGTGCTTCAAAGCTCCATGATTCTTGGTTAGGTGCACATTTGACATTGAGCAAGCAAGAAAGTGCGCCCTGACTCTAGGAGTCCTGCCTTAGTCAAGTTTAGCATCCAGACTTAACTAATTTCAAGTTTCTGACTTTGTTCCTGCAAAAAACAAAAGTTAAGTTAGTCAAAAACCAATTCATTTCCTCATTATTTCGAATTAGCCTCCGGGAATGAGGAATAGGCTAACTCATTCTTCATTTGATATTCCTCGGAGAACTTGAAGTTACTTGCAAGATATTCCTCGGAGAACTTGAATGGATAGATGCCTTGAAATTTCAACATGACGTTAGTGATGAAGAGTATTGACATGTTGGACTTGATGTGACCTTGCTGAAGGCACATTTTCTTTCTTAGCATGATCATCCCAAACCAAGGCGCCAACTTGGAAAACCCTGTGAAGGTGCCACTATCTGGAATTTCTTCCAAGGTGTTAAAACTTGACATCTTTTCTTCTCTAGGTACTATCTCCTTCAAGGCGCTCCTTAAAATCATTGGAAGTGCTCAGGACTTACCTTAGTCCAAAGCGCCACAATCCATTCCTTAAAGCACAAAGAATTCTCAAAGGCGCCCCTATTTACCTAAGCACTCAAATATCATTTAGATTCAAGGCGCACATTTAGCTCCAAAACGCAAATTTCCATCATCAACCCATCAAGGTGCATCATCTTCCCTTGGCGCAGACATTCACTTCTTCACACTCAAACTCACTCTCTGGCGCCAGAATAGGTGTATAACTTCAAATAAGGCACTAATCTTAGGTTTCTAAGTACTTAGTTTGATCTTAAGGCTATCCTTCCTCTAAGCACTCTCTTCAACTCCCTCACTGAAGGCCCTCTGTAAGTTTGGGCGCATTTCATCCCAAGGTGCTTCAACATCATCTAAGGCACAAATTCACTCTCGAAGACAAGGTGCAAAAAACCCTATCCTAAGGCGCTCAAATCTTGCTTCTAGACCTAGGCGCACAAACATGAGATTGTGACTTCAATCATCATTCTTGGTTAAGGCACACAAACTCTCATTCAAGGCGCATATCTTTCTCCAACAAGGCGCATATATTCCTCCAACAAGGCGCATATTCAATTCTAGGGCGCTCTATCTTGGATTAAATCAGGGTATCTCCTCAACAAGGCGCTCCAAACCATACCAAGGCGCTAAAACACTTAATGCAAGTTCTTCAAGTGCTTATCCAACTTGATTCCTCCAACACAGGGCGCTCAATCTACTTTCTCAAACTTTCAACTCAAATCCTCACCTTATATTCTCCAAGGCAAAAAGGTGCAATTTGATTGAGGGCGCTAAAACTCTTAGGCGCACTTATCTCCCTGAACTTACCTCTCTTCTTCCCTAGGCACCAGAAACACCTCTTTATCTCAACTAGGCACTTATCTTCTCTAGGCGCACATGGTCTTCAAGGCGCATTTCATTCATCAAGGCACCTATCTCTAACAATCTCAACACTCAAAGGGACTCAAAACTCATCTGGACACCATCACTTCCCTAAAGGCGCAAAATTGGTGTAGATAAATTCCAATTATTAAGGATCATTCTGGCGCCCAAATCTTGTCAAAGCAAAGGATCAATAGGTTCTCTGTAAGGCACACTCCAGGGTTTGATCTTGCAAGACTTCTCACATCAAAATTTTGACCAAGACAGTCAAGGCACTAGTCTTTATCATCTAACCCTACAGTGCACTTACTCATTATGATATACTCCTCAACTTTGTATTCAACCTTGCCCAAGGCGCATATTCACTATAAGGCATTCCTTGAAAACATTTGAAGTGTTTTACCTTCTCAAGGTGCTCCTTCGAACTTGACTCCAAGGTGTTATAATCTCAAAGGTGCTAACATCATCTCAACCAAAGGCCCTCAATGATTCATCCCATATCTAGGCGCTAAAACACTTAATCAACCAAGTCATTCAAGGCGCCATTCAGTAAAATCATCTTCCATGATATTCCTATCAAGGCGCATATCACTTCTCTCATGGGCTTTAGGCTCTCAGTTGAGTGTTTCAATACTACTTAGGTGCCAAATTCATTTTAATGCACCAAACACAAAGAGCTTTCAAACACTGGGCACTCACAAAGAGTCTTCCAACCTTGGGCGCTAAATTAGGTCTTTGCAACTATCCAAGGCGCATATCTTCGTTTGAACAACTTATGGTGCCAAGACAACTTCTCATTAGGGCGCTCAGAACACTTGTGTTTACATTTGAAGTGCTTTACCTTCTTAAGGTGCTCCAGACTAACCTGACTCCAAGGCGCTCCATCATCATCCTTAAGGCGCTAAAAACATCATCTCCACTCTAGGCAAAAACATCATCCAACTCCTTAAGGCACTTCACGATCATCCCCTTCCTAATGTCTTCACTGCTCCGGAAAACCTTGGCCAAAATGATACATAACAACTCCTATGAGCGCCCTTATGCCCTAGGATCATCTAGTTTGTGCATCTTGTAATGAGGAGTTCATGTAAGTTTGGAATGAGCGCCTTGAATAAGTGTAAACTAGCCTAGAGAAGGGTATGTGCACCTTGAGCGCCTTGAGCATTCCAGAGATAACTATGCGCCTAGAACAATATGAGCGCTCATGATGATGATTAACGCCCTAATGAGACTATGAGCGCCTTGTTCAGGAGATACCTTGTTTGATCATAAAATGCGCCTTGAGTCTTGAAGGTTTTGAGCGCCTAGGTGATTTCGATGTTGGGATGTTGGTATGCGCCCAAGATTGAGGTAAGTGAGCGCTTGTAATGGAGGAGAGCAATGAGATGGAATGTCTTGTAGAGATTGGCGCCCTTGGATGAAGAACCTATATCTTGAGCCCAAGAGGTAAAATTTGCACCTTAGTGGATTTGGAGAGTCACAGAGATTAGAGAAAAGTGCCTTGAAGACAGAGCTGTTCAAGGCGCATGTGTGATTTGGTCAAAAACAGGCGCCTAGAGTGAATAGGCTTTCATCCTGACTTAATACACTGCCTCCTTCTGATGATTTTTGGGGCAGCAGAAAACCTTTCACCACGGGCAAATGCCTCAGAGCTATAAAAAATTGAGAGAGGTTATTGTAGAGGCACTCTACATGATCCCGTTGCCTCAGACAGAATGTTTTTAAGTGACACAGTTTTTGAGTAACATCTCGTCAAAGATTGCTGCCTTTTTGCACTTTGGACTCTTCAGGGATATTGTCGGTACAATGTAGCTCCGACTGTTTCGACATGTTTGGGTGAGAAATAGGACCATGCCTAGCATAAATGTACCCATTCGGACGCGTTGGAACAGTCAGTTTGGTCGCATTAGGAGCAGGACGAAAGTTACACCCCTTTGCAACTTTACACTGCCTCCTTCTGACGATTTTTGGGGCAACAGAAAACCTTTCACCACAAGCAAATGCCTAAGAGCTATAAAAAACTGAGAGAGGTTATTGTAGAGGCACTCTACGTGATCACATTGCCTCAGACGGAATATTTCTAAGTGACACGGTTTTCAAGTAACATCTCATCAAAGATTGCTGCCTTTTTGCACTTTGGACTCTTCAGGGATATCGTCGGTACAATGTAGCTCCGACTGTTTCGACATGTTTGGGTGAAAAATAGGACCATGCCTAGCATAAATGTACCCATTCGGACGCGTTGGAACAGTCAGTTTGGTCGCATTAGGAGCAGGACGAAAGTTACACCCCTTTGCAACTTTACACTGCCTCCTTCTGATGATTTTTGGGGCAACAGAAAACCTTTCACCACGGGCAAATGCCTAAGAGCTATAAAAAACTGAGAGAGGTTATTGTAGTGGCACTCTACGTGATCACGTTTCCTTAGACAGAATATTTTTAAGTGACACGATTTTCGAGTAACATCTCGTCAAAGATTGCTGCCTTTTTGCACTTTGGACTCTTCAGGGATATCGTCGGTACAATGTAGCTCCGACTGTTTCGACATGTTTGGGTGAAAAATAGGACCATGCCTAACATAAATGTACCCATTCGGACGCGTTGGAATAGTCAGTTTGGTCGCATTAGGAGCAGGACGAAAGTTACACCCCTTTGCAACTTTACACTGCCTCCTTCTGACGATTTTTGGGGCAACAGAAAACCTTTCACCACGGGCAAATGCCTAAGAGCTATAAAAAACTGAGAGAGGTTATTGTAGAGGCACTCTACGTGATTACGTTGCCTCAAACAGAATGTTTCTAAGTGACACAATTTTCGAGTAACATCTCGTCAAAGATTGCTGCCTTTTTGCACTTTGGACTCTTCAGGGATATCGTCGGTACAATGTAGCTCCGACTGTTTCGACATGTTTGGGTGAGAAATAGGACCATGCCTAGCATAAATGTACCCATTCGGACGCGTTGGAACAGTCAGTTTGGTCACATTAGGAGCAGGACGAAAGTTACACCCCTTTGCAACTTTACACTGCCTCCTTCTGACGATTTTTGGGGCAACAGAAAACCTTTCACCACGGGCAAATGCCTAAGAGCTATAAAAAACTGAGAGAGGTTATTGTAGAGGCACTCTACGTGATCACGTTGCCTCAGACGGAATATTTCTAAGTGACACGATTTTCGAGTAACATCTCGTCAAAGATTGCTGCCTTTTTGCACTTTGGACTCTTCAGGGATATCGTCGGTACAATGTAGCTCCGACTGTTTCGACATGTTTGGGTGAGAAATAGGACCATGCCTAGCATAAATGTACCCATTCGGACGTGTTGGAACAGTCAGTTTGGTCGCATTAGGAGCAGGACGAAAGTTACACCCCTTTGCAACTTTACACTGCCTCCTTCTGACGATTTTTGGGGCAACAGAAAACCTTTCACCACGGGCAAATGCCCAAGAGCTATAAAAAACCGAGAGAGGTTATTGTAGAGGCACTCTACGTGATCATGTTGCCTCAGACGGAATGTTTCTAAGTGACACAATTTTCGAGTAACATCTCGTCAAAGATTGCTGCCTTTTTGCACTTTGGACTCTTCAGGGATATCGTCGGTACAATGTAGCTCCGACTGTTTCGACATGTTTGGGTGAGAAATAGGACCATGCCTAGCATAAATGTACCCATTCGGATGCGTTGGAACAGTCAGTTTGGTCGCATTAGGAGCAGGACGAAAGTTACACCCCTTTGCAACTTTACACTGCCTCCTTCTGACGATTTTTGGGGCAACAGAAAACCTTTCACCACGGGCAAATGCCTAAGAGCTATAAAAAACTGAGAGAGGTTATTGTAGAGGCACTCTACGTGATCACGTTGCCTTAGACGGAATGTTTCTAAGTGACATGATTTTCGAGTAACATCTCGTCAAAGATTGCTGCCTTTTTGCACTTTGGACTCTTCAGGGATATCGTCGGTACAATGTAGCTCCGACTGTTTCGACATGTTTGGGTGAGAAATAGGACCATGCCTAGCATAAATGTACCCATTCAGACGCGTTGGAACAGTCAGTTTGGTCGCATTAGGAGCAGGACAAAAGTTACACCCCTTTGCAACTTTACACTGCCTCCTTCTAACAATTTTTGGGGCAACAGAAAACCTTTCACCACGGGCAAATGCCTAAGAGCTATAAAAAAACCGAGAGAGGTTATTGTAGAGGCACTCTACGTGATCATGTTGCCTCAGACGGAATGTTTCTAAGTGACACGATTTTCGAGTAACATCTCGTCAAAGATTGCTGCCTTTTTGCACTTTGGACTCTTCAGGGATATCGTCGGTACAATGTAGCTCCGACTGTTTCGACATGTTTGGGTGAGAAATAGGACCATGCCTAGCATAAATGTACCCATTTAGACGCGTTGGAATAGTCAGTTTGGTCGCATTAGGAGCAGGACAAAAGGTACACCCCTTTGCAACTTTACACTGCCTCCTTCTGACGATTTTTGGGGCAACAGAAAACCTTTCACCACGGGCAAATGCCTAAGAGCTATAAAAAACTGAGAGATGTTATTGTAGAGGCACTCTACGTGATCACGTTGCCTCAGACGGAATGTTTCTAAGTGACACGATTTTCAAGTAACATCTCGTCAAAGATTGCTGCCTTTTTGCACTTTGGACTCTTCAGGGATATCGTTGGTACAATGTAGCTCAGACTATTTCGACATGTTTGGGTGAAAAATAGGACCATGCCTAGCGTAAATGTACCCATCCGAATGCATTGGAACAGTCAGTTTGGTCACATCACGAGCAGGACACCAAAAATGCAAAAGTTGCTTTGTACAACTTGACAACATTGACACTTTTTTGCAACATGACTCAAAGACTCAAACTGACCCCAAATGACTCAAAGTGACTTAAAATCACCTTGATTATAGAGGTCGAGGCGCTCCTTATCATTCATTCATTATGAGCGCCTTGGGAGAATGGTATATAGGTCATCATCATGATTGGGCGCCCTGGATCCAGAGTGTTGGAGAGATCATCAAATGGTGTCTAGTAGGGTTAGTTATGAGTTTGGTCACATCAGGAGCAGGACACCAAAAATGCATAACATGATGATGTAAAAATGTGTATATATGTGTAAAAATGCAGGAGGAAATAAAAAAAGACAAACCTTACAAATTAATGTGCATACTTACAACTCAATGTAACATAACTTTACAAAATCAATGTGAATACTTACAAATTAATCCAATGAACCATCTGGATCTGCTCTACTCTTTATTGTGTCAAGTATTGCTTCATGGTCAGACTCACGCACCTTCCACAATATTTTGTTCAAAGGTCTACCCCGATACTTTATCAAATGAACATTGGATGCCACGACAAGGTTCAAGTAATGAAGAATCTTTCGATGTATGTCAAAGTCCTGAAATAGCCAAATATTAACACTCTTATGTGGGTACCTTCTAAGCCATGTTCCAGTAATAACCACTGATCCTGTAGGGTATTCGATGTTTTCTCCATCTGTAACAGGGGCCTCCAATTTCTTTTTGGCCTCAACACAACGACATAAGTAATAATCTGTTCCCTCTTCATTATCTTCATCTGCAATAACTGCATATACGTGTCCTACATTGATATGTGTAGCAAATTAGATGAAATTAGTCAACATTACAAAAACACTACAAAGTAAGATGACATTACCTGGTTGAACTAGATGAAATTAGATGCATATACGTGCCCTATATTACCTGGTTGAACTAAATCTGATATGTGGTCAAAGTCAACTGACGATTCCATCTGTGTTAGTTCCAGTGCCATCGGGGGTCGATACGTGTCAAGTGGGCTAAGATAACTTAACTGCCATTCGTCAACCCACTCCTTTGACTCGCACTCATCCCAAACTTGAATTGTACAGGAAGAACAAAAGCATGACATCTTTCGTGTATGGATACTCCATGAACCTGCAATTGAGCTTCTGAAAGAGTGCATCTCATTTGATCCTGTCAGTGTACAACAATCCTCATATGGTGCAATGTTAGTATCATCTATCAACCAAAAAAATCTACGAACTAAAGACTTACCTTCATTACCTAGACCCATGGAAGCATTACACCACTCGACAATCGATTTTGCATCTGTCAACTTTGCATTGTCTTTATACTTTAACTCTTCTCGTGCTATGGCTCTTTTGATACATGCTCCTGCACCATCATGCTCCCCCTTTCCATGCCCAGCCTCACAAAAGTTCCACATATGTTGAATACCTGTAAAATTATGCCTCCTACTCAGCCAATAGAAATTTCGTGAGTTCTTGAATTGTGATGCACAATTATCTGACCATATGATATGCTGACTGAACGATATGCCCCTTCTAGCCAAATCATTGTAGAACAACTGAAAGCAACCTTGCACGAACTCCGTAGAATGTGTGCAATCATCACTAATATAGAAATTATACTCCCTTATGATCTTTCTGTCATCCTCTGTACTATCATTTGCATGAATGAATGCGATGTGCACAAATATAGAAACCTGTGTGGAGTTGTAATATTGTGATTGCACCTCACGCTGTGGCTGTAGACTATAGTTCTCTGCAAAGTCAACGACTGAAACAATGCTACCAACCGAAAATGTGTCCTTGCATAACTTGAATTGCAAGTCCAACCATCAAGCTCTATGGGCATGTCTTGCATACTCATACACTATGTTGTCACGAAATATAGGCATAAACTGATACACTGGAATCTTTTCAATAACTAATTCACACCTCTTTGCTTCTTTACCATCTTTTGTATTGTATGCCACTGTTTTATACTTGCCAAACTCTACTAGTTCATTTCCAACCGCATGTGTTATTTCCATATGTTCACATATTGGCAAATGTTGCAAGCCACCGCAACGATGACATGTGCCATCCAAGCATAATTTCTTGTAGAATATTTGACCTTCCTCTCTTTCACATAAAATTCTTGATATGAAGTCTCTCGAAGATGTTGGTGGGGCACATATGGCACAACCCTGCAAATCATTGTTAGTATGCATATCTAAACATATAGACCTATAAGCATCAAAATGGTTAGAAAATTCAATATGTAATCTACAACAACAAGTAGTGCGTGTGTGATTTATCTTAACATAGAAAGGTTTTAGCATTTCAAAATATCTTTGACAAATTTTAATTTGAGGATACTTCTCTAGAAATTTACCATAAAACTGTGTTTGAGTCTCATCCAAAAAATGCTTTGGATGTGGCTCGCGGTTCTGACTACCAATTCTCCTTCTTACCACATCCCTTTGATTCGGAGATACCCTAGTGTAATTCTTCCAAAAGTCTTCAATTAGTGATCTCAATGCTTCAACAATTGGTTTATCTTTTCGTGGTAGTCTCCCTGAGAATGCCCATAATTCATTGGCATTAGTGTCCTCAATTCTTTGGCGTCTTCCAACGGCTCTTGATAAAGTTTTCCTATTAATTCTCAATTCTTGACTTGTCTTTCTAATGAGACGAGCTTTCCTCGTTTGACTACTTACTATAGTCGATGTAATCACACGCCATGTTGCATTACTATCTTTTGTGCGTGAGGTGTTACCCACACTCTCATACGCACTCATTAGATTCTTGACAATAGATTTTTCACTTGAAGCCTCTGATGTTCTCAACCCAAGAATCTTCATGATAGACCTATACTTTATACTTCGCATCATTTCAATGAATAGTTGACATCTTGCAGTCTCATTTAACTTTTCAAAGAACAATCTCCAAATCTTATTAGCATATCTTCTACAAGTGTGTTTTGGAATCTTACCTTCCATTGGCTGCAAAATATTCTCATCACTATCAATCAAATACTTTGGCTTTCTATGCAAAATTCTAGGTGGTGTCAAGTTAGGTAAATTCATCTCAACATTAGGAATTTCATCAATATTTAAATGAGATGGGTTAAATGGCATACCTTCGATCGAAGATGGAATAGATGGCATACCTTGAGGTTGAGGTGGGAACGATGGCGTACCTCCTTCATCACATGTGAGTGATGATGTACTCTCAACTTGAGATGTGGTAGATGGTGTCCCTACATGTTGACTTGCGGTAAAGGATGTGTCTCCAACTATGGTATTCAAATCTCTCGTACCATGAAGTTTTTGCATTCGTTCTCTTTGTGCCGCCAATACCATATCTCTTTGTGATGGTTGTGGTTCCTCTTCAATTGGTATGTCTTCATTTATCGTGTCCAATTTCTTCTTCTCATGAAGTTCCCTCATAGCCATTGCTTTCTTTGCATTCTTAGCTTCTATCTCTTCCTGTGTTGGTTTAATTCTTGATCGTTTCCTTGGCATGACGGAGAATTTGTCTGTAGCATGATAAAGAGACCAATATTAGTTCCTAAGAAATGAATGCATGATAATAGTGGGATTGTATTTTTTTTATGTTGTAAGGATTTATTCTTGTATAGTTTGACATCATGGTATGAACTAAGGTTTGTTTATTACACATAATTATTAAAGAGCCCATGTGTAGAAAATATACATGGCATCATGTGAGATTGTAGGTTGCTTTCTCGATTGGGAATGTGTCTATTTTAAACATGTATGATAAAGCATGATAAAGTAATTCAATCCGAAATAAGAAAAATGTAAAGAACATGCATGTAAAGACTTGACATACCTAAAAAACGAAGATTTGAATGGAGAGAGTACCCAATTATGTAGTGTTTTTATCTTCTTGCATCAAACTCCTCAACAATTTGAGTTTTTCACCACTTGCTTCCTTTTCAATGTTAAATTCTTAAAATTGAATCACAATTAACATTGCAATACTACAAAAATTGAAACTTGAATAGATATATATCAAACTTGGTTTGAAAACTATGTTATTTCCTCCTTCTCAAGTTGGCAAAGTAGAAAAGGTGGTGGAAAGATCATGCAAAGGTGGTACAATGTGTCAAATGTGCATGTGAACTTCCCAATAGCATGAAAGCACTTCTTTTTTGTCGGAGCATGCGCAGAATCAGTAAGAAAATAGAGCATGTGGGCCTGGATCATGGGGGTAACCACTTTTTTACCGTTTCAGTAGAAATACAAAACGCGAGCGCGTTATAACGCGCTCGCGTTTTGTCCTGCTATAAATCCCTAATCCCTAAACCCTCAACTCTAATCCCTTGACCCTTAACCCTCAATGTCAAATCTTAATCCCTCAACCCTATCCCTAAACCCTCAACCCTCAATGTCAAATCCTAATCCCTCAACCCTCAACGTCAAATCCTAATCTCTCAACGTCAAATCCTAATCCGTCAACCCTCCAACCCTATCCCTAATCCTTACAACCCTCAACCCTTAACTCTGATCCATCAACCCTCAACACTATACCTTAAACCCTAATCCCTTCAACCTCAACCCTATCCCTAAACCCTTGACCCTCGAACCTCAGCCCTCGACGTCAAACCCTAATCCCTCAACCCTTAACTCTGATCCCTCATCTCTCAACCCTAACCCTAAACCCTCAACCCTCCACATCAAACCCTAATCCCTCAACCCTTAACCCTAATCTGTCATCCGTCATCCCTCAACTCTAATCCCTCATTCCTAAACCCTAAACGCTATCCCTATTCCTAGAACCTCAACAGGCTCGATACTATACCTTAAACCCTAATCCCTCTACCATCGACACTCTTATTTAACCCTAATCCCTTGACCATTAACCCTATCCCTCAACCTCAACCCTCAACCCTCAACCCTCAACTCTCAACATTAAACCCTAATTCATCAACCCTAAACCCTAATCCCTCAAACCTAAACCCTATCCCTAAACCATCAACCCTCAACACTATACCTTAAACCCTAATCCCTCAACCCTCAACCCTAAACCTTATCCCTAAACCCTAATCCCTCAACCCTCAACCCTAATCCCTCATCCCTCAACTCTAATCCCTCATCCCTAAACCCTAAATGCTATCCCTATTCCTAAACCCTCAACAGACTCGATACTATATCTTAAACTCTAATCCCTTATCCCTAAACCCTCCAACCCTATTCCTAATCCTTATACCCTCCACACTCTACTGTAATCCTAATTCCTCGACCCTCAACCCTATCCCTAAACCCTTGACCCTCGAACCTCAACCCTCAACATCAAACCCTAATCCCTCAACCCTTAACTCTGATCCCTCAACCTTCAACCCTGATCCTAAACCCTAAACCCTCAATGCCAAATTCTAATCCCTCAACCCTTCACTCTAATCCCTCAACCCTAAACCCTATCCCTAAACCCTCAACACTATACCTTAAACCCTAATCCCTCAACCCTAACCCTAAACCTTGTCCCTCAACCCTCAACCCTAATCTGTCATCCGTCATCCGTCATCCCTCAACTCTAATCCCTCATTCCTAAACCCTAAACGCTATCCCTATTCCTAGACCCTCAACAGGCTCGATACTATACCTTAAACCCTAATCCCTCTACCATCGACACTCTTATTTAACCCTAATCCCTTGACCATTAACCCTATCCCTCAACCTCAACCCTCAACCCTCAACCCTCAACTCTCAACATTAAACCCTAATTCATCAACCCTAAACCCTAATCCCTCAAACCTAAACCCTATCCCTAAACCATCAACCCTCACACACTATACCTTAAACCCTAATCCCTCAACCCTCAACCCTAAACCTTATCCCTAAACCCTAATCCCTTAACCCTCAACCCTAATCCCTCATCCCTCAACTCTAATCCCTCATCCCTAAACCCTAAATGCTATCCCTATTCCTAAACCCTCAACAGACTCGATACTATACCTTAAACTCTAATCCCTTATCCCTAAACCCTCCAACCCTATTCCTAATCCTTATACCCTCCACACTCTACTGTAATCCTAATTCCTCGACCCTCAACCCTATCCTTAAACCCTTGACCCTCGAACCTCAACCCTCAACCCTCAACATCAAACCCTAATCCCTCAACCCTTAACTCTGATCCCTCAACCTTCAACCCTGATCCTAAACCCTAAACCCTCAACGCCAAATTCTAATCCCTCAACCCTTCACTCTAATCCCTCAACCCTAAACCCTATCCCTAAACCCTCAACACTATACCTTAAACCCTAATCCCTCAACCCTAACCCTAAACCTTGTCCCTCAACCCTCAACCCTAATCTGTCATCTGTCATCCGTCATCCCTCAACTCTAATCCCTCATTCCTAAACCCTAAACTCTATCCCTATTCCTAGACCCTCAACAGGCTCAATACTATACCTTAAACCCTAATCCCTCTACCATCGACACTCTTATTTAACCCTAATCCCTTGACCATTAACCCTATTCCTCAACCTCAACCCTCAACCCTCAACCCTCAACTCTCAACATTAAACCCTAATTCATCAACCCTAAACCCTAATCCCTCAAACCTAAACCCTATCCCTAAACCATCAACCCTCAACACTATACCTTAAACCCTAATCCCTCAACCCTCAACCCTAAACCTTATCCCTAAACCCTAATACCTCAACCCTCAACCCTAATCCCTCATCCCTCAACTCTAATCCCTCATCCCTAAACCCTAAATGCTATCCCTATTCCTAAACCCTCAACAGACTCGATACTATACCTTAAACTCTAATCCCTTATTCCTAAACCCTCCAACCCTATCCCTAATCCTTATACCCTCCACACTCTACTGTAATCCTAATTCCTCGACCCTCAACCCTATCCTTAAACCCTTGACCCTCGAACCTCAACCCTCAACCCTCAACATCAAACCCTAATCCTTCAACCCTTAACTCTGATCCCTCAACCTTCAACCCTGATCCTAAACCCTAAACCCTCAACGCCAAATTCTAATCCCTCAACCCTTCACTCTAATCCCTCAACCCTAAACCCTATCCCTAAACCCTCAACACTATACCTTAAACCCTAATCCCTCAACCCTAACCCTAAACCTTGTCCCTCAACCCTCAACCCTAATCTGTCATCTGTCATCCGTCATCCCTCAACTCTAATCCCTCATTCCTAAACCCTAAACTCTATCCCTATTCCTAGACCCTCAACAGGCTCAATACTATACCTTAAACCCTAATCCCTCTACCATCGACACTCTTATTTAACCCTAATCCCTTGACCATTAACCCTATCCCTCAACCTCAACCCTCAACCCTCAACCCTCAACTCTCAACATTAAACCCTAATTCATCAACCCTAAACCCTAATCCCTCAAACCTGAACCCTATCCCTAAACCATCAACCCTCAACACTATACCTTAAACCCTAATCCCTCAACCCTCAACCCTAAACCTTATCCCTAAACCCTAATACCTCAACCCTCAACCCTAATCCCTCATCCCTCAACTCTAATCCCTCATCCCTAAACCCTAAATGCTATCCCTATTCCTAAACCCTCAACAGACTCGATACTATACCTTAAACTCTAATCCCTTATTCCTAAACCCTCCAACCCTATCCCTAATCCTTATACCCTCCACACTCTACTGTAATCCTAATTCCTCGACCCTCAACCCTATCCTTAAACCCTTGACCCTCGAACCTCAACCCTCAACCCTCAACATCAAACCCTAATCCTTCAACCCTTAACTCTGATCCCTCAACCTTCAACCCTGATCCTAAACCCTAAACCCTCAACGCCAAATTCTAATCCCTCAACCCTAAACCCTATCCCTAAACCCTAACCCTAAACCTTGTCCCTAAACCCTAATCCCTCAACCCTCAACCCTAATCTGTCATCCGTCATCCCTCAACTCTAATCCCTCATTCCTAAACCCTAAACGCTATCCCTATTCCTAGACCCTCAACAGGCTTGATACTATACCTTAAACCCTAATCCCTCTACCATCGACACTCTTATTTAACCCTAATCCCTTGACCATTAACCCTATCCCTCAACCTCAACCCTTAACCCTCAACTCTCAACATTAAACCCTAATTCATCAACCCTAAACCCTAATCCCTCAAACCTAAATCCCATCCCTAAACCATCAACCCTCAACACTATACCTTAAACCCTAATCCCTCAACCCTCAACCCTAAACCTTATCCCTAAACCCTAATCCCTCAACCCTCAACTCTAATCCCTCATCCCTAAACCCTAAATGCTATCCCTATTCCTAAACCCTCAACAGACTCGATACTATACCTTAAACTCTAATCCCTTATCCCTAAACCCTCCAACCCTATCCCTAATCCTTACACCCTCCACACTCTACTTTAACCCTAATCCCTTCAACCTCAACCCTATCCCTAAACCCTTGACCCTCGAACCTCAACCCTCAACCCTCGACATCAAACCCTATTCCCTCAACCCTTAACTCTGATCCCTCATCTCTCAACCCTAACCCTAAACCCTAAACCCTCAACCCTCAACGTCAAATCCTAATCCCTCAACCCTAAACCCTATCCCTAAACCCTCAACACTATACCTTAAACCCTAATCCCTCAGCCCTCAACCCTAAACCTTATCCCTAAACCCTAATCCCTCAACCCTCAACCCTAATCTGTCATCCCCCAACTCTAATCCTTCATCTCTAAACCCTAAATGCTATCCCTATTCCTACACCCTCAACAGAATCGATACTATACCTTAAACCCTAATCCCTTATCCCTAAACCCTCCAACCCTATCCCTAATCCTTATACTCTCCACACTCTACTTTAACCCTAATTCCTCGACCCTCAACCCTATCCCTAAACCCTTGACCCTCGAACCTCAACCCTCAACCCTCAACGTCAAACCCTAATCCCTCAACCCTTAACTCTGATCCCTCGACCCTCAACACTATACCTTAAACCCTAATCCATATCCTTCAACCCTTAACCCTTAAAACTTAAACCCTATCCCTACACCCTCAACACTTGACACTATATCTCAAGCCTTAAACCCTCATCCCTAAAGCCTCAACCCTCAATCCTTAAACCTTCAACCCTAAACCCTATCCCTAATCCCTCTACCCTCGACACTCTAACCCTAACCTCGACATTAAATGCTAATCCGTAACCCTAAACCCTCAACCCTCAACCCTCAACACTATACCTTAAACCCTAATCCCTCAACCCTCAACCCTAAACCTTATCCCTAAACCCTAATCCCTCAACCCTCAACCCTAATCCATCATCCCTCAACTATAATCCCTCATCCCTAATCCCTAAATGCTATCCCTATTCCTAAACTCTCAACAGACTTGATACTATACCTTATACCCTAATCCCTTATCCCTAAACCCTCCAACCTTATCCCTAATCCTTACACCCTCCACACTCTACTTTAACCCTAATCCCTCGACCCTAAACCCTATCCCTAAACCCTTGACCCTTGAACCTCAACCCTCAACCCTTAATGTCAAACCCTAATCCCTCAACCCTTAACTTTGATCCCTCGACCCTCAACCGTAATCTGTCATCCCTCATCCCTAAAGCTTAAACGCTATCGCTATTCTTAGACCCTCAACGGGCTCGATACTATACCTTAAACGCTAATCCCTTATCCGTAAACCTTCCAACTCTATCCCTTATGCCTTAACCCTCATGATTAATAGCCTTGAACGAAAAAAAAATTGAGTGGGACATAATGCGAGCGCGTTATAACGCGCTCGCGTTATGTCAAACATGGTAAAAGACAGACTTACGGGAAAAAATGCAAGGTGAAACATAACGCGAGCGCGTTATAACGCGCTCGCGTTTTTTCTTGCTTTGGGAATCCCAAGCCTTGGGCTTGGGATTTACTTTGGATTTCCAACCCAAAGGCTTGGAGTGCCTTATGAACAGTCACAGACGTGTTTTTCTATATTCTTCAAAATTTCACATAATTTCATTCGTGCTAACCCTCAGATTTGCACGTGTTTCAAGGTTGAACAAATCGAACACATGGCTAATGTTAGGCTTTCTCTTAGCTATTTGACGATGTGATTTTTTTCACATTTTAACAATGTTAAGCCTTTCATCTTTAATTTCTTTTGTTTGTGTGTCCGTTTTTATGCAAAAACCACTGTTTGGTCTTTTTTTCATTGTAAAATAACTATTCATTCAAATTTCAAAAAAATTACATATTTAGAAACTAGACTCCATTCTACAAATATTAAAAAAAAAATGATTTTCAATTAGTTTTCAAAATTTATAGGGGTAGCACGGCCAAAATTCTGTTTTTTAGGATGTGTCCACTTTAAAAATTAGTAAAAAATCAAATATTCATCAAAAAATTATCAGAAAAATCAGGCATAAACTACATGCTATTAGCTAATTTCTTACTGAAGCGATTTTAAAAATACCAAAAAAAAGTTGACCTTTTGAGGGAGCCACAAAACATGCTATGTTATGTTTTTTTGACAGAAACAACACCAATTTCTGTGGCTCCCTCTTTTGAACCCCTTAATCTATGCCATTTTCAAAACAAAATAGTAGTTTAGAAAGTAGACTCAGAGCACTACGAACATTGTTTTGGTTGCATCTCTAAATTTTGAGTGTAACTATGCTCAATTTCTCATCCAAGGCCAGTATTTCCTGATTTCAAAAAAAAAGTGGCCACTTAAGACCCCTTTTTGGCCCCCCATCTTCTTGCACTTACCCTAATGTCAAGTGGGAGAATGTTGGAATAAGGTGACATTAACCTTGTAAATTCCAATATTGTATTTATCCCATTTATTATTTGCTATTTTGTAATTACCCATAAGGGAATGAGGTAGTCTCATTGACAGTGGTTATTTCGGAGTTACCGGTGGGAGTTACGAAGTAATATTTACTATTGGCATATGTAAAAATCAAGAGTAAATGAGGGTAGGTGTTCCCCTTGACAATTTGCTATTTTTATCTTGTATGACAACTTCTCATAATGTGGTGTAAGTGGATTTATGGCAGCTGCAAGTTGTCATAAGATTCCGTGCATGTATGACGCATGCAACACCCATTATTAGTTGTGGTTGCTATTATTAGACCTAGGTGTCCATATTGGGAAGATTCTTTGTTAGTGGTATCTATGATGGTTATGACGCATCATAAGATGCTTTTGCATGCTATTTTGGACATGGGTGCCCAACCTTGCATGGGCAAGTTATTGCCACTTGGTGGTTGCATGTTGACACCATTTAATGCTTGGATGTGGGGTTGTTGGAGGAGAGAGAAAGTGGACACCCAAATTGGAGGGAAAACTCTTCTATAAATATTTGCCATTGTATTTGTTGTTGCATGGGAGATTTTTGGTACTCAGGTGCTACCGCAATACTGTCAAATTGAAGACTGGTAGAGAGGGTTGGATAGTGATTGTATTGTACAAATCTTTTACAGATTAATACAAGCTTGTGCCTCTTTCCCGGTGGGGTTTTTTACCTGCAAGGGTTTTCTCCATGTAAACACTGTGTTGTGTTTAGTTTTCTATTTTGCATATTTCTGGGTTTGCATATTTTCATTTGCATGTTACAATCTCCATTGGTTATACACAATTACGATTGCAAAAATTACATTTGAATCAGATTTCCATTTGTGTAGTTGTGCCTTTCATTTCTAATAGTGTTTGCCCAAGAGCTTTGGGGATTTAGGCTTTAGGAATATAAGGAATATGAATAAAGCCCTTGGGGCTAAACTGACCTAGAGGATATATGAAGAAAGAGACAAACTGTGGAGTAAGGCGATACAATCTAAGTACCTACAGAATGATGCAAGGAACCTCTTCAAGAATTTACAATAATCTTTTGCAACTTGATCTTGTCTAGAGAGTTGTGAAAGGGGATAAGGTGAGGTTTTCAATGGATTCTTGGATTGAGGAGAAGCCCCTGAGAGACTTTGTCCACCTAAGAGCTTTGGCTAATTCTTTGGAATCTAACTTGGGGGATTAGTTTCAAGATTATATGGAGGATAAAGCAGGATGCATGAGATGGAAAATCCTAGATAGATTAGAGGGGGACATGGATAATAAATGGAAGGAGATTTCAGATAAATTAAAAAAATGGCCTCTTTCGAGAAATGAAGATAAATTGATGTGGAAGGGCAGTGGAGAAGGACGAGCGAGAGTAAGAATTTTATAACCACTACTTCTGTCAAGGTTTGTCCCTAAGAAATTTCATGGCTACGAGGATATGGAATAAGCAAGGGTTGCCTAATGCTAATGTGTTCTTATGGATAGTTTTGAGGAGGAGGGTGTTGACTTGGGATAGGCTGTTAAAATTAGGTAAAATTGGCCCTTCATGGTGCAGCATGTGCAAATCCTCCAACGAAGATAATGATCACCTTTTCTTGCACTATGAGTTAGTTGGTGAACCGTGGAGAAGATTCCTTAAGAAGTGGAAGATGGTTTGGGTTACTCCGTGAAACATAGCTATGTTGTTGGAAAGTTGGGAGTGTAGATGGAAGAGTCAGGTTTTAAAATTTATCTGGAACACAATGCCTATGATCATAGTTTGGAATCCTTGGCTAGAAAGCAATAGAAGGATTTTCCAAGAGTAGAATAGGGAGGTTGATAGAATTTGGGATTTAGTGGAAAGCTCTCTTAATGAACTTGGTGAGATCCATAAGAAGAAGGATTGGAAGGTACAACTTGCAGGTAATGAACCCTTGCCCCCCTATACTTCTCCATGCTTTGTGGATGTAGTTTGCACTAACTCCCCAAAGGAAAATCTGGGTGTAGGCAAGTTCCATCACTTTAAAAAATGTAAAGGGATAACTGGATTGGATAAATTGGGAAAGAATAAGACTCCATTTGTTAGTTACAAAAAGAGCAATCTCAAGCAAAAGAAGCTAGGCAAAGTAAAATCTCCATTCCATGTAGAATTCAAAATATAGATGGAAATGTATTTTATCCTCGATGAAAGAATGGGGTGTAGGTGATTTCATTCCTAAATCCATTCTAGATTCTATTAGTCAATCACTATTCACTTCACCTAATTCCTCAGAGGGGGAGGAGTAGGAGGAAGTAAAAGGTTAACAGGAAGTTCAAGATCAAAACAAATCTTTGTAAGGGACAAATTTTGAACATATGATTCTTTGCTCTAATAACAAAAAAGAACAACTTATTGTAAGCATGTTATACTTACTATTGATCGTTCATGTTTTTGTGTTTTTGTTTCTTCTTCTTTAAATGGGAAAGGACCCGTTATATCTTTATTTAAAAAATATTTATAATATATATATAATTAATGAAATATGTTGACATACATAAATTTTTATATCAATTTAGAAAAAAATAGACTAATAATGAATATAGTTTAAGTAGAAATTATTAATGTTTTGTTTTTTAAATAGATAAAGTGAGGGTATGGGCCCTCTCCCTTTTTTATTAGCTTGCAAAAAAAATAAAGATACATGCTTCATAATAGTAAGGTTCACAGTATATGATCAAAAGATCCAAAAAAAAATACATTATATTTGATATATGTAGCTACAGACATCTACCATTGTAGATGGCCATGCTATATTTATCGACTATGTAAACAGACCCTTGTAACCTAATCTTTGACAAAATTGCCTAATGTCTATGGAAAGGACAACTATTAATGATTGTAGTCTTCTAAAATGCTTAATGCGACCTAGTAGATTATAATTGAAGGACAAAAATTTACTATGACAAATAGAGATCATAGACATGACAGAGAGTCGAGACATTTGAACACGAACCAACCGATGATCCTCAACATCTACCTTTGAGGCCAAAGGAGTTGTCCTCCATTTTCACTAGAATAGCTTTGAAGGTGAGGAAGTCGATAGCCTTCTCAGCTTTGGCTATTGAGAATCATTCTTGTGAAGGAGTCTTTTATAGGATGAAGAAGGTCAGCCATATCTACAGTCGGTCGATATCCTTCAATCCAGCACCTCTACTGCAGGAAATGTTGGATTGCAGTTATCTCTTTAACCACAGCCTCCATGCTTATCTTCACAACTCGCACCATATTCAAACTGACATGAGCTCTTAAACTCAAAACCCCAACATGGTAGTGAAGTGAGCCTTTTTGCATTTTCTTTGTCTATAGCAGCCTCCAAACCAGTGTGGAATTTCTCCCATAT
Source organism: Cunninghamia lanceolata (assembly GCA_027924645.1). Taxonomy (NCBI): domain Eukaryota; kingdom Viridiplantae; phylum Streptophyta; class Pinopsida; order Cupressales; family Cupressaceae; genus Cunninghamia; species Cunninghamia lanceolata. The sequence continues at coordinate 710,733 of BSBN01001418.1, read as the reverse complement.
TTAGAATTTTTCAAGTGCCTTTGTCATCTCCTTATCTCTCAAAATCTTGAGGATGTTGTGGATAAATTTTGATGCAACCTCTGAATTAACATTATGATGGACTGCATTCTCTATGTAGTCCAACCCAAGAATTTTTGTAATGGCATCTCGAACATCTTCTTCCTGGAAGAAGAACATCTTCATTAGCCTTGATGGGGTGATCTCTCGAAGGAAAACCATTTGCCTAATTATTGCCCCTAGAATGATTTCCTCCATGGTTTCTATAGATAACATGATACAACACAATAGGGAAGGTATGGAATGCGATAAGTGAGCCTGAAGGTGGATGAAATAAATCCAAGTGCCATGCACTAATTACAATACCACCACTAGTGGGAGCCTGTACACACTAACATTGGTTTCGGGTGAGGCTTGCCTCACCTTCGTTAATCCACACATGGTCAAAACTTGGCCATCTCTCAATATGATCAGATGTTATGATTCCTCCATTTGGTCTACACCATAGTTGGATAGAAATCAGATGTTGTGTTTCCTTCCTGGTAGCAATGTGATACCGCAAATTTCTCTAATGTGTCTAGGATTAATATGATTTCTTTATTAATGTTTTAAATTTTCTAATTCAATGAAACTCTCTTCTTTAAACATTGGAGAATTATTTGTGAGTCTCCTTTGATAATCACCTTGTACTGGAGGTAGGATTTGAGAAACAACGGTTCAAGTAGGAGGGATTTCGTATCTACCTCGTTGTTCATGCCAATTTCTTTGAAGTTTCCTTGATTAGGGAAACAATAGAGTCTTGATTATGCAACCCACCCTAGATGGGCTTGGGTTGCCTTTGGAGGCCCCACAGAAGTTCAGTTTCTAGAACTTTGGGGGAGGAGATATCCACTTGATTCTAGATCTATCTATAGATGAAGATTTTGATGTGGCTAGCCCATAATGAGGGGGAGTTTTAGTTTAGACCAGTTGTTCAACATTGCAGTATCCCAAGATGTGAACAACCTCTTTTTCTGAGATTGTGTTTCCACTATGCTCATTGTGACTTTTTAAATTGCTATGTCTAAGTGTGAGATGAGGGATTCCGATCTGCATTCTTAGCCTTGAAAGATCCTCCTATTCCTCTCTTTATAGACTCTTCATATTAAAATAGATGGACTTGTATTCCAGAGGCTGGAAAAGATAGATTTTGGTTTCCCAGTCAGTCATATTTTGAATAGATAAACGAGAGAATCAGTTGGAGAAAAGGAGGTGTTTAGCTTCCTGGATAGCCATTCCTAGCATTTTTCTATGAATGGGCAATTGATGAAGAGATGTTTGTTAGTTTCTTCCACTTGACAGCATAAAACACATCTGAAAGTGCCTAGAAAGCCCAATGTCTGGAGCCTATCACTTGTGAGTACCTACATTTTAAGAGCTGCCCAAGCAAAGGCACTTGCTTTGGGTAAGCAGTCCTTATGTCAACATTTGGTGGCTGGCCATTTTGGGTTAGTTGGGTCAGCCATTAGTGATTTGTAGCCCAACTTGACTGAATATGAACCCGAGCTAGAATAGGTCCACATGAGCTCATCTTTTTTTATGTGTGAATCCTTGTTTGTTCAAGGATGTTTTTTAGATTGACTATTTGTTCCCTTGGAAAGCCTTCATTTGGGGAGTTCTTCCATTTGCATTATCAGATGCCATCAGAATGGGAAGGAATCACATAATCTGAAACTTGTGTGCCCCGTTGCTTCTTTAGAATAATTTTGAGATCAGAAAAGTTACCTTTGTCCTTCAATGGTTAATGTTCGTTCCATGATTCATCCTAGAATCAAGCTTTCATGTTGGTGTTGACTTCCCACGATAAGTGATCAGTGATAATATATTACACTTTAAGATGAAATTCCAAACGGGATCCTTGAGGGGGATTTCTAGTTGTAAAGAATTTGGTGTCCTCCAAAGAGTCTAGATATTTTCTCTATATAAATTTTCTCCAAATAGAACATCTATTTACATAGATATTCCATGCATGTTTACCACCGAGGGCCATATTTTAAATGTGTAGATTCCTGAGGCTTGCTCCACCATTTTCTTGTGGAAGACATATTTTGTCCCATTTAATTAAGGGGAATTTCTTTTTGTTTTATGTACCCTTCCATATAAAGTCTTTCCTAATCTTGATGATTGTTGATAGAATTCCACTTGGGGCTTTTAGGATAGAGAAGATATAAATAGGTAGGGTTGATAGTACTGATTTGATAATTATAATTTTTCTTGCAAAGCTTAGCCATTTTCCTCTCCAGGAAGCTAAGTGAGCTTTGAAAACATCCAACAAGGAAGACTAAAGAGCAGCTTTGCATCCCCCTACAAAGAGCGGGATGTAGAGATATCACGATAGGAGATTACTTTGCCTAAATCTAAAAAATATGACAATTTTGCATTCTACACTCGGAGGTACATTGAAGAAACAAATTTTGATTTATTTTCATCAATTTGCTACCCCGATACCACCGAATAGGAGTCCAGAATATTTTCAACTGTGTGTACTTCTCTCATGCTTACTTCCCCAAACATAATAGTATCATCAACGAATTGTAGATAAGTGAAGGCTTCAAAGTCATTCATGGATTTAATAACAATCCATCTATTTTCCCTGTTGGCCTAGGAAATGTATCTTCCCACAGTTTCAACCATTATAATAAAGAGATGGGGGATATGGGTCACCATGTCGGATGCCTCTTGAAGGGGAAAAAAGCCTACTAGTCCAACATTCAATAGAAAAGAGTAGCTAGTGGATGAGATGCATTCAAAAATTAGTTCCCTCCGCTTTGAAGAGAATCTAAACTTTTCCAAAACTTTCATGAGGAATCTCCAATTCACTGTGTCAAATGCTTTGCTTATGTCAAGTTTAATAATCATGCTCTTACTATTGGAGTTTGAGATGGAGTGAATGATTTTGTGGGTGGTTATAATGCCCTCTGAGATCACTTGCCCCAAGGCAAAGCCACTTTGAGAATCTGATATTAGCTCCGAGAGAACAATTTTTAGTTGGTTAGATAAGGCCTTCACCATGATCTTGTTAATAGTATTACGAAGGAAAATTGGATGAAAGTCAGAAAATTTTTTTGGGGAAGATTTCTTTGGAATTAAAGCAATGAAAGTGTAGTTTAAAGCTTTTGGAATCTTTGTATACTTTCGTGATTCGTTACAAGCCTCCACTAGCTCCTTCCCTAAAATGTGCAAGCATTTTTGGAAGAACATTGTAGGATAGCCATCTAGCCTTGAGGTCTTGTCCGGTTGCATCTAGTTAAGGGAAAATTTAATCTCATCTTATGTGAAAGGATGCATTAGCATTTGGTTATCTACTTCCATGACAATGTTGGAATGAATCTCAGACAATCTTGTTGCTCATGAAGCCAAGAGGGTTCATCACTACCTAGGAATGAAGAGAATAAGGATACTACTTCTTTGTTGATTTCTACCTGAGTGTTCAAGGTGAGACCTTCTAAAGCATTAATACTTGTGATCTTGGTGCTGCATCTCTTGGCTCTAGTGGAGTTGTCAAAGAATTTTGTGTTTTGATCACCTTCTTTTAACCATAGTTCCCTTGATATTTGACATTATAAATTTTCCTCTTTGATTTGTAGGTCTGTTAGCTTAGCCAAAAGGTCCTTCTCCTTCTTGAAATGATCATGAAACATTCCCCCTTTAATGATTTCTTTGTTAAGTGTGCTAATTTATTTTTCAAATCTTTCTTTTTCAAAGAAAATGTTTTCAAAATAATTTTTGTTCCAATCTTTTATTCTAATTTTGAGAGCTACTAGCTTCTAAACTAGCACAAACATCTTTGTGCCTTTGTACTTGGGCATACTATCCCTCCATTTTGTACTAGACCCAAGAAAGAATCATCTCAGAACCACATATGTCAAACTTGAAAAAACATTTGGGATGAACTGAATCAACATGCCATGATAGAGAAATGGGGAAGAGATCTGAGCTAGGCCCTGAGATGATTAGAGTTTTAGTAATGATATTTAGGCTCAACCATTTAGCTGAGTGAAAACCTATCCAAACATACTGAGATATCTGAAGAACCCTCCTATTGATGATTGTTTTTAGACAACTCAACAATAGAGTAGAATACTGAGCATCCAACTCTCTCTTGAATAAAGCTTCTCGAATGCTAAACAAAGTGATCAGTCAAGATAGCTCCAAGGTTCCTTTTCTTATGATTCGCAATGGATTAACTCAATGAATTGATGTGATTTTGCTGATGAACACAAAGGGACTTACACAATTGTTCTAACAACTTGATTTGTTTCACTTACTAGAGGCGGACACTTGAAATATCTAAGCACTACAACCCTTTAGCTTATGATATAACAATGAGGTTCTTCAATTCTAATGCCTAATGATGATGAGTAAAAAAGTGCAAAAGGTAAAGGTTTAGGAACTACTCTAATCCTAGATGCAAGAGATGATTATCAATTAGGTGGAATCAACCAACTTTGTTTTGCCAAGTTAAAACAACTACACAAGGTTGATGCAATCTTCTATGGGTGATATAAGATATTCAAATCAGTTATGTTCATGAAAGTTCAACAAACATAAACGATCAAAGTTAAGCTCAATTCGTTCAGACTAACCATACACTATGACTTGCAAGCCACAAATCACAAATGGTTTGAACATATGGATTCCACCAAGAAACAACGATAATTTCTTCCACCAACTAACATAACACTTAAAAGAAAACTTAATCTAAATTAACATTCGCTTGAAGAACTGAAAACCATGCAACACTTAGAAACATATAGAGAATCACCAAACAATGAGTCTTATATTATTTCAAAAGAGCTCTTGCAACAATTTTTTCAGAGTCTTCAACCTTACAAATGAGAGCAAAAAGGAGTCCTTATATAGACCTTAAGAATACATGAATGACCAAGATCGATTGGCAAAACCAATGGACCAGATTATGCCACCTAAGTAGGCGGTTACAACAAACTCCTATTTTTAGCATATGAAAGAGGGAACAAAGGCATATTTCCCAAGAAGATAAGGATGACACATCAATAGCCTATGAGGAATCTCCATGTGAGTAACCATCACTAGTGTTATGGAATTCAATGAATCTGGACACTACTTGTTTGATATCATCAAAAGGTACACTTGGCGTATTCTTAGTGGTTCCCTCAGCTTCAAGCACATCAGCTGCATAAAGGCCAAGTGTCTTCTCCCAATTAGTCATTTTAGCCTTGTTGGCACCAAGGTGGATAGCAAGTGAAAATATGCTATCAAGCTTGTCATCAGAAACATCATCTTCTTGAAAGTAGAAGGCTTGGACTTGTTCTTTCATACTATCAATAGTCATCTCTCCAAAGGGATTGCATATCTTCATCAAGAATGCATGTATTCCATCTTGGATTCTTTGAATCACACTTCTTACTCTTGACATATCTATTTCAACCCTATCCAGTAGCTATCCCTTATTGCGAAAGCAATAGTACCAAGAAGAGAAATCATATGTTATTCCTTTCTCAATCATTTCAGCATGTATCAACTCATTAACTGAAGTTTCCATCAAACTCATCAAATGTGGCATATATTGTTCTTTGATGACTTTAAACTCAGCACACGCTGTCAACAACACGAGCACCCTTTCCTTGAGATTAGCAACCTTACCATATACTTTCATAATATCTTCAAGATGTCCATATGTTGTTTCCCTTGCCCTCCTCATCCAATCCTTCAACCTATGAGATGAAGGCCTCAATCCCTCAAGATGTACAACTATTTTTGGAGGAAGAATGGGTGGAGGTGTAGAAACTCTTTCCTACTGACGGATAGGATGAATTAGGTGTTGAATATACTGTTCCAATGCCTGACACCTTTGCTTAGCCTTAATCCTACCTTCTGTTTCTTGTCTTATGATAGCTCGAGCATTATCAATTGAATTCTGAAGTTCTTCTACTTGTGCCCCAGTCAACGGACCCAAATCAATTGTGTTGATATCATAATCTTCAAGTACAATGTCTTCTATATTCTTCTTGATTCTTGGAATAGCCACATGTACCCTCCTTACACCATCGTCATCTTTTGTTATCTTTGAAAGAGTAGTTGCTTTCTTCTTTGGTTTTTCAATAGACATATCTAGAAGCAACTCTTCAACTAGAATAGGATGATATTTTTCCACTTCACATCTTTCTTTAATTATGTCCCGTAACCACTCTGGCAATAATGAAAATCTCCTGGCTATTGTGCTTGCCTTCCTTGCATAGGCAATGATTCTTCTTCAGCTTCATCTTTGTCTTCAGTGTTAGCCTCATCAATGATTTTAGTATCATGTGGACTTGAAGGTACCTCTTCAAATGGAGTATCCGAGATTGCATCTTCAACGACATGCACAACTATATCCTGATTCATTGGAGCATCTCCTGGTTTCCTAGATGAAGTAGTTTCGATGCTTACCCTCTTCTTCTTCTTACTTGATTCTCCTTGTGCATATTCAAGTTGTTTTCTTTTCTTTGCTTGGCTTAAATCTCTTTCATTATCCTTACTTTGTGAACTTCTGTCAGGTGCACTATGCTGTATTTGTTGTTCAACTTCTCCCATCTTGGTGTAAGTGAGCTTCTTTCCTTCATCTATCAGTGCTTGTACTTGCTCTTTTGCATGCTCTCTAGTGATAGCAATGATAGGTTCTATCAACTCTTCATCATATACTCTTTCTCTATCAGTCCAGTCAATGTCATATAGCAGGTTCCGTATCTTATTATATTCATCACCTGAAAGAGTTCTATCATCATCTAGCTGATCAAGAATCCTCAACACTTTTGTAGCTCTTACCAAATCCCATTTCAATCTTAAACATTTTTGCATCCTTAAATTATCATCATCAATAGCATTTGTCCAATGATCTTCAAGTTGCTCTACATGCTAGTAGGTAGGATATGATTGCTTAATAGCTCCATGTGGGTCAAAGTTCTCCCTCTTTGAATCATGAAGATGTAGATGATATGCTTGAAGCTCAATCTTAGAATGTTCGACTGCTTGAAGTGACGGATATAAATAATATCTCCCGAGCTTGAGAGGGAATTGAACCCCGACCTTCTTTCTTGTCCTTTAGATCTTATGGAACTCTAACAACTGTCTCGATACTTCTAACAATACCATCCTATTAGTAGGATACCTTGGCAATCTATATGGAAAGGATGTGAAGCCCTGAATTCTGATACAGGTGAACTTATCATATTGAATATAGTATATTCCATATTGTTCAATGAAGTTCCTAGCAGCACCTGTCAACCTCCTATGCAACTCTCCTCGCAACTTTCTCACTATATACATGGCAAATGCATCATTAAATCTCTTATAATGATTGATGTTCTTCAAATGGAGCTGTGTATAGCATTGATGTGATAGGATTTGGCTAGATTTTATGCCTACTTATCCTTTAAATGTCAATCCCTTGTATACCACATTCCTCGCCAATATGTAGACAAGATAGGAAGTCATGAAGAAGGACTTTGACTCATCAAAATTTTCAAATTGCTCATCAAGGCAATGACTTATAAGTCCCAACCCAATCAATCATCTTATTCTTTGTGAAAACATAATCAAAGTATGTATACATCCATCCTTCAAAAGTCGATGATTGAGGCCTACCTGTTACTCTTTTCAAGAACATGATGAAGTAACTTATCTCCTTCTTGAAATCCACCTTGTGGAACTTCGGATCTTCAGAGTTGTATATCTTGATTGAAGAATCTATCATCCACTTCTTCCTAACTTCTTGCATGTACTGCTTGGAATTGCCCTCAAAGGTACGTTGGGCAGTTGTAGCACAAATGAACACTGTCTACCGGTTCGGGATGTTGAAGATCTCCTGAATAGCTTCTCTTTGCAAGTAGGCTAGGACAGTTCCATCTTTAGCCACAATTTGTCTTCTTTCTTTATCATAATGTTGAATGCATTCTAACACCAATTTAGTGCTAGGTATGGTAGGTGGGAAACATGTGGCTTGTATAATTCCACTCTTTGCAATGGCCTTGATGTCTTCATTCCTTGTAACGGTGAGCAAGAAATCCTTCATCTCTTCTAAGTTGACGTGTCCCATGTTGGTGTCTCCCACATTCTTCGAATGAGTCTTGAGCTTGGAGTCGGGTATGGTTGACTTGGCATCCATTTTGATCATCACTTGACACTCCTTCGCCGTCATGCCCATCTACCTACAAGACAACACCTCTATAAGAGACTTAAAATGACAATATCATCCTTATAAGATTGATTTTTACATGATAAAGTTATGAAAATATAAAAATTAAGCAAGTAACAAGGCAATTTTATAAGTTAAATGCAGTTGAAACATACCTTTTGACAATTTTCAGACTGAAATAATGCAAATTTCTGTAGAAAATTATGAAATATCAGCCCTAAATGACAAAAATCAGACTTAAAGTGCAGATCTGCTATGGAAAATGCTGCTCCTTCCAAAAATCGCTCCAAGAAGTGAATTGCAAATGAATTATGACAAAATGAAGTGGGCGCCTTGGTTTATATAGGCAATTCACCTCATTTAATGGGCAGGCCAGCCAGGTAGAGGTCGGCCATCATAAGCATTTAATGCATTTTGAAATTTTCAAAATTTGAAACAAACTTCTTATATAGGCACCAAAATGGGTGATAAAGGCATGAATATGCCTTTAGTTTCTTGAGTATCTTCTAGGCGCCTATCATCCTTCTTGTTAAATGAGATTTTAATGCATTCACCCTAGGCACCCTTAGTGAACTCCTCAAGTTATGAAATGCACCTACCTCCCTTCAACATGTTCTTAGATGATCTCATCACTCTCTTCCAAGGCGCTCACACAAGGTCATTTCAACATAAAAGTGCGCCTAACTCAATTAACTTCAAATTTATCATTTTTATGATTGCAAATAATTAAACATGACCTAACATGCTTCTCTTCCACAAGCGCTTACTCCTAGATGCCGATTCATGTGATTTCTTCCTAAGGCGCTATTTAAGGTTTGCAGAGACAGGGAAATGTGCCTAGGATCCTTGGTTTATTTTTGACATTTTAATGATTTCAAACACTTGTTAATGGCTTCAATAGATTCCCCATCCATTAGGTGCAATTAGATATCCTTGTGGCACATGAAATCAATCATACTTGTCTTAGGCGCACTTTGAGGTCCTCCAAACGTGGATTAGCGCCTTACACTTCCTAACTTGTTTTCTTGCAAGATCTATCATCATTCTCTCTCTAGGTGCCAAAATTGGCTAGTTTAGGTGAGAATATGCGCCTTGAGACTCAGTGAGGTTGATCCTTCTTGAGGCGCATTTTGGGGTTGTCCATAGGGTGAAATGCGCCTAAGTTCATTGAGTGCAATGTCATGACTTCCAACTCCTATCAATACTTGTCAAGAACTTTTCAATGTTGATTCTTTCCTTCTCATCCTGAAGTGCAACTTGATGGTTAAATAGATGTCAATTGGCGCCATGTAATGAGTGAGTGTTCTTCTCCAAGTTAGGCGCATGTATGAGGTAAAATGAGTTGAAAAGTGCGCCTAGAACACTCCATGATTGTTGCTCAAGCTCTAATAACTTCAACTTCATGGTCAAGATGTTTTTAAAGACTTTCATCCTAGGCGCCATTCTCTTGACATCAATTTGGAGGTTTTCTACCAAGGTGCTGAAATGAGGTTACACTAGTGTGAAGTGCGCCTATCTTTCTTCATGTTTACTTCTATACTTCATTCTTTTCAAGGCTTCATACTTGTTCAAGGCGCCCAAACTAGGTGGAATAGGCAAGGAAACGCGCCTCACTTTGTGATGCATACGTCTAGGCGCTCAAACTCATCTCAATGAACTTCCTTCCAAGGCGCTGATTATAACCCAAAACTACAATGATTTGCGCCTAGTTCAACTTGGTTTTCTTCTTCTAACTTTCAATGATTCCAATCCAGGCGCACTTTGGAGGTTAAACTAGTGTGAACTAGCACCTTGTATAAACTCTTGACCTTGTCTTATTCCAAAAACTTCAAAACTGATTCTCTTAAATATGATTTCCTCCCAGGCGCCCTAAGATGGACTCCTCAATGGTGGAAGAGCACCTCAACTCTTATCTTGCTCTTATGGATTGTGATGATCTTATGTCTCTTCTAACCAAGGCATTGTTGTTTAGAACCTTCTTACTCCAAGGTATTTTCAAAATTCAAGACTCTTAGCCTCCTTATTCCTAAGCGCATATTGATGATGATTTGGACATAAATTGGCGCCTTGGTTAGATAAGGTCTCCCTTCACTTACCTCAATCTTCAATCATTGTAATTGCTCTTAGAAGACTTCATCAAGACCCAAAAAACCTCAAAAGTTGTAGATTTAGATTGATTTCTCTCTAGGCACAAATGCAAGGCTGTTTTGATGAAAAGTAGCGCCTAGATTCAATATACTCCTTCAATTGGATGCTAGATTCATATCATTCAACCCCTAAGGCACCAAAGTGAAGTGATTTTGATGAGAAAATGCCTTACCTTTAAAATGTCTAATCTCCTCCCTTAGGCGCCAATATGAGGTTGTGTTGATGAGAAAATGCGCCTTAGTCTACACTTAACCATTTTCTTTATAGATTCTCTCTTATTGAAGCACATTGAGTTCAAAGACATTCCCACACAGGATCCTCTCAGTTTTGACCTAAGGAAGGCTCTATACTGCATTTGCAAGCTTATTAGCTGACTAACTCTGAGATAAAACAAACAACTAACCTAAAACAACTAATCCTATGAAGAAAACTGGGGGTCCCCATTCACAATGGGGCGATGTGTGATTAGGTAACAACACCTCCCTTTTGTTGTTCCATATGAATGATTCATTTTTGGGTTGTATATCAACCAAGGTATTTTGCTTAACAAAATTGATGAAATTTGTTTGGGATCGAGTTACTTTGAATGTGCCCCCTTATTTATCCTTGGCATCCATTACAACATTGAAGTTGCCTCCCACAATTATTAAATCATTTTGGAAGGGAGCTATGATTGCAGAAATGGTATCCCATAATGAAAATTTTGTGAAGGGATATTAGAACTGTAGATGTTGAATAAGAAGAAAGTAAAATTGGAATAAGAGGAGGTTACCTACCAGAGCTGCCAATTTGTACCTTGGTTTATCGGTAATATTGTTGTGAATTTGTTATTCCAAAGAATGCCCATCCCTCTTGAGGCTCCATTTGCTGAGACAAAGATGCCTTTTCATTTATACCACTTTTGAGTAACTTTTGCAACTTCTTCAATGGTCAACTTTGTTTCTTGGAGAGGATGATGTCTAGATTCTACAGTTCTAAAAGATGTTTGACTAAGCGTCTCTTGTTAGGGGCATTTAGACCCTTAACATTCCACGAGAGTACCTTCATTGTGCCAATGAGGGGCCCTTCCCCCTTGGATGTAAATTGTGTTTGTCAAAGCTTAGAGTAGCTTGTGATCTAGCTTTAATCTCCTCTAGAGTTACTTCCACAACATTTTCCTTCCTCGTCTTGTCATGGGACCACAACTAGGTTTGACTTTGTCAATGTCTATTTGGGAAATGGATCATATCTCCAGTGAAGCCAACTTATCAAACTCATTGCCTTGATTACAATTTCCAACCTCAATGTCTACAACCTTTATTAGAATGCTGATAACACTTTCTCGAGGTGGGCTATCAACAACAATAGGAGGCTTTTTGATTTTCGAAGCCTCTAAGTTAGGAGGAAACAAGAGTCTTGTCACTTTTGGGGATGAGCATCTTTCTTCAACAGGCTCGAGTTTGAGAGTTTGTTGGAGACCCAACAGGCAAGTTGGGAGTTCTCTCTGGAAAGGCGGGGACTACAAGAGAATGTTCACTTGCTACAGACATTGACGTCTGGTCTGCTCAACCCATTTCTGCTTCCTTTCCCTTCTTTGAGTTAGAGATACACTTGCAGTTGGATGAAAAATGGGTTTTAGATTTGCAAATCCTACATAAAGAAGAAATGTTCTATTTCCACAGATTGTCTCTAGGATCCCATTTCGAAGTCAATGGAAATAAATTTAGGGAGCGACTTAAATGAGGCTCTGAGGATACAGATTCTAGCATAGACTCTTGACTCCCCATTTAGGATTTCTTCATCACAACATTGGAACTTACCAAGGCTTATCCCAATATCTTTTAGTATTGAGGCCTCCTAGTATTCCTCTAACATATTATATAGGTGAACATAGGTTGGAATTTCTGGAATCTAAAAGTTTATTGGGTCAAAATTTTGGGTCCACTTTTAACAAAAACACTGAGCCATCCATCAACCAGGGGCCTCCAAAATGTATTTTCTCCTTTTCCTCCCTAGAAGAGCATTTAACAATGAAAAAACCCTTAGGAAGAAATTTTATACAGCTCACTAAACACCAAGAAGTTTCTACCCATTTCTATATCTTCATCCTAGTTGGCCAGGTACTGTGATACTTACCAATTAAAGTGCTTTGTCGCAATTTGTTGAGTTTGGCCTCCAAAGCAGAGTTGCAGAGTGCAAGAGTTATCCCTTCTTGATCTTTTTTGGGCTATTATGTGGGACTCGAGGGCAAAAGTTGGATGGCGAGATTCTAAAAGTGGCCCAACTTGCCTCTCTCCCTTTCAACCAACTTTTTATGATGATGATCTAAGGTGGGGTCCCTGTTTTTGTCTCGAAAAGCACCATTATGTTGGGTTGCAGGAAACCCTTCCCCTAGAGGGCTTTGTCTCTGTTGGCTTTTTCCCAGACTGGATGCTTATTCCCAGATTTCCCTACAAGGTAGCCATCAGTGATCAACAGGATCTCTGGGCCAGGGGCCAACAGTGTAGGAGATAGACTCTATATTTTATCTCCTCTTCTTCTTCAGGCTCTGCAAAACCTAGGGGGGTATTCCCTACTCAACATCCATGAGGATATGCATACAAAGGCTGGGATGCTGACAGAAAGCAGATAAGTCCTCCTGTAAGTAGACCAAAACTGAAAGATAAGAGCAAAGGGGCTAGCTTTGGGCCTATTTGCAGTTGTAGACAGAGGACTGAGGATCCTAAAACTAATTCTAATGTCCTAATGGTTGTTTTAGATTTTGATTTGGATTTTAAGTTTGGATGCAAAGCTGGACATGGTTGTAACACAAAAACAAAGCATGATTGGTGCCTATCCAGGGCCTGGAGTCAGTAGACATACACCTGTGAATGATCAACATGAACAGCTAAAACTGGATTTCAGGGGGATATATGTGATACCTGCCTTACAGATATCTCCCAATACAGAGTGTTAAGTTATCTCTACTTATGGCATCCCTACTGCAGTATACCCTTCCCAATGTTCAACCTGAAAACAGTTTAATCTACCCCTTGAGCAGAAGTTAAAAGATCAGACATTCAACATAGGAATTCTATGCTCTAGAATCTAAACATTACCCAAATATCCAGATTCAGAAGAAGAATACATGCAATACTGGAGACAGAATTAACAAAACACATGCTAAGATAGCATTTCTCATATAAGATTAATCATGAAATCAGTGGGTTCGTGCCAAAACATACAACAAGAGATACATAGACTCACAGGTTTAGCTGTACAGAGCAACCAGATCAGCTTGTTTTTGAATTACAGAGCCAAAAATCTTCAACTTTCAACAACCAAAAATGAGTAACACTTCCTGCTTATAACAGCCAGGTAGTGTACCACAGCAATTAATTACATGGTTGACCAAAAATCCCGCCAGATACACAGTATCAGAAAAATGGCGCTCAACGCATTACCAGATTGGCGCCCAAACATGAATGTAGCAGGTAGGGGAGGAGACAGGAAGAAACCTCGAGCCCTGCGCCACTGTCCGTTGATGTACACCTTCAATCGGGTACCAGATCCGTCCATACCTCTGCAACCTTCGCCATTAATGGCGCACCAACCCGCGGCCTCGGGAAAACGTCAAACTGTGCATCGCAACCATTTCCCGCCAAGATTCATCGTCATGATATTTCAAATATGCAGGATATCAATTATCCCACATGCACCCCGCGGCGACCTTTTCAACATTTTATATACTAGGCCACGAGCATATATAATGTCGGTGCTTTTGCTCCTGACGACACTAGTATAAGACTTCATCATCATCCTCCAACAGCATGATATCCTGTCGCTTGAAATATCACCCTGACGTCAGCATCATATCGCAATATAACCTGCATGATAATCGCCTTCATCGGCACAACCTGATCCATCGGAGGAAGATCCTCCTGCTTAGCCGATACCAAAAGTTTGGCCGATGAACATCCTGATGACGTCACCGTCATATCCGGATGACGTCATCATCATGTTTGCAAATATCGGGGGATCTCCACAAGATGATCAGTGTTAGAAATATGACCCCCCCGGACCTTGATGACGTCACCATCATATCGACATCAGGATGATATTCGGAAGATAACCGGATATTTGGAAATATCATCCTGATGCACAAATATCATGCTGCACTGTAGCTCCACTATAAGATCGGGGTGATAGATGAATACGACAGATATTTGAAAAGATCACCCCCCACTAGATAATGCACGAAGCCGGCAGGCGGATATCTCCTTGATATCAGCATCATCAGGATGATAAAACAACGAACATGAAGTGATACAACAACATCAGGATGATATTGACTAAGATCATCCTGACGTCCAAAATATGATGACCACGATGAAAATCGGGTCACACTTAGAACTTTACAGCAACATCATCAGGATGATCTTAACAAAGATCACCCGATGTTAAAAATATCACCCCAGCAAAAGATCATGCAGGCAGAAAATATGATGACCCTCGCAAGCAACACGGCGATAACTGGAAATATGATGATGATGATGACGACCCTCAAGAAAAAACAAGTCAGGTCGAACAACTCAGAGAATAACCCCCTTAGAAAGATCGGGGTGACATCATCATCATAAAAGGGCAAGGTGATAATTGGAAGATCACCGGATACTTGAAAAATCACCCCCGCAAGCAAATTAGGGCACACTGTAGCTCGTCAGCAGGATCAGGATGATATCCAGACATCACCCGATATTGAAATATGATGATCTTGATGAGAAACCGGTCGACAGAGAACATGATGATGATGACCTCCTCCTCAGGAAAATATGATGCTGCAGCTGAAAAATGCTGAGGAGGTCCAACACTTAGAACATTTTTTGGATATTTTAGGGAAGGTGCCTGCATGAAAATTGCTCAAAAACTGCCAGTCAATTCAGGGACTAACAGTCTCTAAGGCCAATCTCAGTCTCTCTGTGCGGCCCTACCATGAAAACCTAAACTATTGGGCACAAGGAGGTTTTCTTGGGAAGAAAAATGTGGTCTCCTTAAGGGTCTGTAAAAACTCAATTTTGGGTTTTGCCTTCTAACATCGTCCCTCCATTACTGGACTATTCTTTGTGAAATTTAGAGTTGGTCTCTAAAGGATGACCATCAACACTAGGTTTTGAAGGATCGCCAAAAATTATTGTAGGCATTTTTTTTTAAAATTGAATCCAACCTACCACTCTTATTATTATTAATGTTTTATTAATTTATATATATCATTTATCTTAAGAATTATTAAATTAAAACGTTAAGTTCTTTTTCAAAAAAAATATTAATGATTTCTTAATTTATATATAGGTTGCACTAAGAATTTAACTTTTTAATTTAATAATTTTAAAATAAATGATATTTTGGTATTTTTTATTAAAAAATATATGTTCTACTTTGTCAACAATTAAAAATAAATAAAAAAATATATATTTTTTAATTGATTGGAATTATAATTCGTCTAACTAAATTGTCTCTATTTTATCATTGATAGGAGACATTACATAAACATCCTTGGGAGGAAGAGGAAAAATGTAACCTCAATGCACCTAGCATTGACATTGAGAAAGAAGAGCCACAAAATGAGAAGGCATGCATGGAAGAAAAGAAGAAAGGAACGATGATAACTTTGAAGTCAATCATAAACAACTGGCCAGTAATGTCAATAATCATAATAAACTGCATTTATTCTCTTCACGACATTGCATATGCAGAGGTAAAATTTGCAAAACTATCTGAAATTATTATGTTTAAATAATCTGTGTCTTTTGTTTTATATAACAGAGCGAGTTTCAATATTGTAGATATTTTATCTTTGGGCAGTAACCCCGCAAAGACATGGAGGATTGGGTTTTACTACGAGCCAGGTTGGTGCGGTCCTTGCAATCTCTGGTATGTTATATTTATCCAGTTTAACCACTTTTAAAAATGTAAATGCTATTTTTTTGGGGGGGCAGTTGAGTAATATTTCCCAGTTTTCCATGGGGCCAAATCACCAATCCTTAAATTTTTGTTTTAATCTGTATGCACGGATGTATACCTTCCTCATATGTTAAAATTCCAATCACTATGACTAATTACCTAATACTTAAATTTCATTGAATTAATCACATAAATCATTGAAATTCAATTGTGGAAATGAAGAACAATAGATAGATAATTTACAGCTTTAAATCAGCTTTGCATTCCTTCGGCTTACAAGGCAACCTCCACAATTGTCAATCTAACAGCTGCACGGAATTATTACACTTTATTGAGTTATTAAACTTCCATCTTGCATCTATCTTTATATTATTTAGCTAAAAATCTAATCTTCCAAAACTAGCAATCTTATCTCACGCAGGAGATGAATTGGAAGATAAGTCTAAATCATTAGTGCTTATCTGCACTTTATTAGACTTAATTAACTAAATACAGTATTTTCACTTTGTAACTTAAGTGAATTACAACATAGAAACAACTAGAACTACTTACGCATTCACACCAAACCTATGTAGAAGTTTCGAATTGAACTAGAAACTCAACACTCCCTCTTAGCGAGGAAGGAATTCTGCACCAATGTAAGTTTGTCTCTACATGCTTCAAACTTCCCTTTTGTCAAGGGCTTGATCAAAATATCGACTAACTGTTGATCCATTGCTTTCTAGAGGCTGGAAGACTCAATGATGTTACTCATCAATGCTATATAGTTAGGAAACTTCTTTGGAGGCCTATTCTCCTTGAATGTGCTCCTAGGAGCCTCAACATACTCCTGAGCATCCGTCAATGTTTGTTCAAGCCATCGAGGTCTCCTAACAGAAGAAGAAGAAAGGGCTAAAGTTTCTCTCTCCTCACCTGAAGGTTGTGTTGATTAAATTTGCATATAACTAACAACGATGGGAAATCTCAAAAATGTGGGACTTGATTTATGAGATAACGTCCAGATTTTATAGAAGCTAACTCTTCCTTAAATCTTTAATGTGTAGGAAAGAGAGAGAGATGCTAAATAATAAACAACCACAAACAGAATCTAATCTATGGTGATGTGCCGAAAACGACCTTAAACTTTGGAAACAAAAGAGGCACAATGCATCTAGCTACTAATAATGACAAATGAATCATAACTTTCAAAAGAGCATACATGCATGATTTTACAGCTAATTCTAAATGTTATCACTTTGATAATAGATCACATAGGTCAAAATACCTCATATATGACAAATACGAATCCAGAAACAAACTAGCACAGAACGTCGTCACTCTTCATTGTTGATCGGAGAACAAAGACACAAGGCCAGAGTTTGCACAGGCATACAATATTCAATCCTTTCTGAGAAATGTCTGTCAAGGCTCTTTGATTCTTACTGTTCTATTCAAATTTTTTCCATCCCAATAACAATAATTATAGATCTATTCAAACCAATCTCCAACTGGAGATTCAAAAAGAAGACCAATAGTTACACAGAACTAACTAAAACTTCAAAAAGCATTAAAAACACCGATATCAATTTGAATTGTAGCTTAGAGATTCCCCGGCCTTGCATGAAGCAGGAGACTCTACATGAAGAAAGAAGCTTCACATGAAGAAAGAGGCTTCAACCAATAGCGTAACAGGAAATACTTGTCAGAATCCTTTCCCCCTTAGAGATGAGCGGTGATGTCGTGTGGCCATTTCTCTTCTCCCTCTGTTGGGACCCACCAAATGATGTCTAATGTCGACACGTTGTAGGTTCTAACAGGACCCACCAAATGTACGTTGTTTACATTCCAAAAACTTTATCTTCTGTGCGGTGATGCCACGTGTAAACCCTTAGCCAATGGCACAACAAAAAATACTATCAAAGCTGTCAACCTTGAAAAGGTGTGAGAAAAAACACGTGGACTCCACTTTCAATGACCTAGCGAATAGTGCATAAAGAAACTCTACCAATATTTGTCAGTCCAGAATGATGCGCAACTGTGACACGTGGAAGACTCTAACCAATGGAGCAAAAGGACCTTAGCCGCGACTATCAAAACTTCAAGAGGTGTGCTACTGTGACATGTGGGGCTCCCTTCCAATGTTGATTCCATAAGAAAATTTGACGTGAAAAGAAACTGTCACAGACTCTTTAATGCCTAGGCTCTTATTTGATCTTTTTCCATTATTTCTATTTATGCCTCACGACACACACCAACATATACACTACCAAAATTGAGTCTTGACTCATCACCTTAGCAAAAGTAAACACAACAAAATGTAGGGCTTTTGCTCTACAGTTCTTGGCGACACACTAGAGGATCTACGCTTGGGGAGAAGAATCCAAAATCTCTAACAATAAAAAGAAGAAATAGCAAAAATGTGGAAACACAACCCGATTCTAACTCAAAGTTTTTGGAGCGTGATATGTAGGGATGCCTACTCACTGTTAGAAGGCTAAACTTTCTTCTTGAAAGCCTCAAAAACCTTGTCCAAATCAATGATCTCCTTATAGGAGAAGCTTTGTAAACTCTGGACTGCAGCCTTGACTTGGAACTCCAATTGAGCAAAGGGTTGAAGAACAGTCTCCACCTCTGCAACACTTGGCGTTTGGATCAATGTTGAGAAGGATGTTTGATCATTCAACCTATTAATTAATAGGGCATTAATTTGCTCCTTCGTCAAAACTATGGAATCATCAAGAAATGGGGAGGGGAGTCCTAATTGGACCAAATGTTTAATGTGTCCCTTCATTTCTTTTACCACTTGTTTAAAGGCATCAAGACGAGCCTTGCACTTGAGGGTAGCTTAAATTTGACTTAGGAATTCATTGACCTTCACTGCGGCTATCCTTTTGTTGTCGACCCTTGCTGCTTGGAGGATTTCTTCAAAAGCATTGTACAACTTCTACACTAGTAATTGAGATTCATCAACCTTTGGGGAAACAGATGAGAGAGTCTACTCCACTACTACGCCCACTTCTATGCTAAGACTCTGAGCATCGGAGATGAACTTTAGTGTAGGCTTGAGTTTGGAAGTTTCTTTAGATATGCGCCCCCAATAAGAAACATACGACTTCTGAACCATGGGCAATACCCAGATGATGAGGGCCTCTGTGCAAGGTCCTACGTCAACTAAAGAATCTACTGTTTCTTTGCCTAAATTTGATCTCGGAGCTATTTATTAGAATCTCTTCGATCTAAAAGACTCTTATGCAGTTGAGTCACTTCATCCTGGTTGTCATGGAGATTCTTCTCTGCCACACTCTTCTCCTGTTGTAACGATTCAACTAAAAACTTAGCAAAATCCAACTCTGATTGTAATCCTACTTGTTTGGTATGCTCTACCTGGAATGCCTCCTTTGACACTTTGTTTTGTAAGTCGAGAGTTAGCCTAGAAATTTCCATATCCTTGGCCTTTGTCTCTGCATTGAGTCAGTCTATAGTGCCTCTTACTCGCGATAGCTCAAGACTATGTTTCTCAAGCTTCTTGCTCATTTTGATAAAATATGTAGTGACAGACTTCTGTGTTTCTTCCATGAGCTCAACTTTATCTTGCGGTCCCGCTTGTGCTAGATTCAAACCCACAACATGTATGGAGTAGTCCTTTGGTTTCATTTGTTCCCGTGGTTCGATCACAGTTGGAGTCATATGTGCAATCATCAATGATCATTGTGAATGGTCATATAAAGATTGCATGCATGAAACTGCAAGGGCTCTACCTTCCTTCTTCCTCTTTCTCTAGGCGAGCCTCTCAAGCCTTTTGAGTAGTCTCACCCTGTTGATGGAACTTTGTTGGGGACTGAATCACCCCACCAACGAAGGAAAACCTTGTGGCAAACCATATGGAATGGTTACCTATTGTTGTGCTGAAGTAGTACCAAGACCAGGTGGCAAGGGTGATTGCATCATTAGAACATAAGGGGAAAATGGTGGCAAATTTAAAAGGGGAGGAGTAGACAATTGTAAGGCACTAGGTGAAGAAAAGGCAAGTGATGGAGTCATGGGTGAGGTAGCAAACAATGGAGGGACTGTAGCGGCGAGGGGAGTGATCAAAGGATCATGGAAAGACTGAGAAGAAGAAGAAGGTATAGGAACACTTACTTGAATGCCTCCAACTATTGCGTCCTTATCTGACTCCGTTTCTTTCTCTTCCTCCTCTCCAAAAATATTGCTTACATCATAGGGTGAAGCAGGTTGCTCATGTTCATCATCCCATAACTACTGCCAAGTTTCATCAGTACTGACATCACCAAAATTCCTCTCCATCTCAAAAAATTCTTGCCTATATTTCCAATAGGTATTGATTTTCTCAATACTCCAGTCCTCTTTTACAAGAGCAACTCTAAGACCATGAGTCATTAGTCTAGAAGGGTCATAAGCTCTTTTAGGTTGATAGAATGCTTCCCATAGAGGTTGAGAGTTGGCTAGAATTTGATTCAACTTAATATAAATATTATCAGTGTCAACACAAGTGATTATCTTGCCTCAAAGAATGGGTGGACCTGATGTTTGAAAGGAATTGGGGATTTAGATTGGGATAACCACTTTTTCATAAAGCCATTTGGGTCATATTCCCATTGATCTTGGATCTAATCAAGACCCAAGTCCACCAGTTCCAACATCAACAAATGTTCATCTTGCCTCTTTATCATTGTGATACTTCCCTTGGAGAAGGGAATGTCATACATAGCCTTTTTCTTCCTCCCAGCTCCAAACTCAGAGTCTACCACATCTAACTAACGAGCCAGTTTAATTGCAACAATTCTATCGGTCAAAAATTGAGTAGCCTGAAAGGTTCTTTTTTGAAACCATGAACCTGGAGTATCATGTAGTGAGCCCCAAAGAACCAATCACAAGGTACACGAATGCTAGATAATATATTCCTTTGCTTATCACCATGAAAGTTATGTGATCTGGGTTAAGGTCAATGAGAGCTGGAGCAATGAAACATTCATAAAATTCATAATAATTGGCGGTAGCCGATAGGAGATGAGTCCATACTGAAACTGGAATCATCTTTTGTGCATCGATTGAATCATCAGTCATTACCAACTGCATGTGGGGCTGGAAAAATTGTGGGTTCTGAAACAACATCAAATGCAGTAAAAAGCATGAATACCTGAGAAATTGTTGGCGACCAACGTTAGCTAACTGATAAGACATTATGTTAGCTATGACTTATGAGAACTAACATTTGTAAGTTTGCTTCCTGATGATCGTTTTGAGGTGGAAAATGACCACCAACTAAAAATCATGCACATTAAGGCCAAAAATAAAGGCCAACATAGAGCATGCATCTTACACATCATGGGTGAAACTAGATATTGCAATGGGTAGTGGTGGCAACACTGTATTAGTTGGTTCCAAATGGAGTTCTACATTTAGGAAACCAAGTTGATTCTCCCTCGTCTCCCAAATCTTCTACAACTTGACAAGAGTAGTGAAATCAGTTGTTGGGTCGTATTCAATTCTGAGCATGTCCCTCACAGCTTGCGCATCAACCATTATTTTAAGGTTTCTCCCAGTGACAGTTTTGGTGCTCTGATCATAACACTGGACATAAACATCAACTAATTCAGGACATGGGCGAACCAGAGGGACCATGAACTGAGCTAGCCTAGAGTTCCACATCCTTATTCCAAAACTCTCTGATTATCTTGCCTTAACTCTCTCAAGCATGCATTCATGCGTCCCTTCTCTCAAGTTCTTGGGATTCTTCGATAACACAGGCTCATCTATATGATCTGCAAGATCAAAAAGTAAAGTGGAATCATGATACTTACCTTTCCTAAGCTCCTTGATGTTTGTCAATTTGGGTTTCGGTTGTGCAGGGGTAGAAGCATATGATTTGTTGTTCGCCAACTCTGGAGGAAGCTCCTGCAATTTCTTCACCACTGAAGTCCTTGTTCTCCTAAGAGTCTCGCTTCCAGAAGTTGGGTCTAATGATTCCATTTCATAACAGAGTCTTCAACCTTGAATCAACAATACCTTTCAAGAAAACCCTAAACAATCGCAACATAGATCACAAATTCTCTCCTCTCTTCAAAAATTCTCAGCTCTATCATTTCTACTAATGATTGTTCAGTCTTGAGACATTGTTTATATAGCCGCTCCCGTCGTGCGCATTTATGACTCTGACTGTGCCATTGGCACCTTCTCACAACTGACCCAAATTCACACATTTTGACCTCTTGTCATTGGAGATTTCGAAGATTTTCATGATGGCGACTACTTTGAGAAGATTCTATCAATAAATGCCTTATCACGTCTAGCAGTTGACTTGTCCCCTTGCACTGCAACTCAAAATTCTTGGTGGAAAACAGACACGTGGCATCTTCAAAATAGTTTTATTTAAAACTAAAACATTGTGTGGTTGGCACTTATTTGAAAAGAGGCGGAAAATAACAACCTCTTGAAAAATTCAACTAACTATGTACAGATGTCACTACCCTAATCAGTTGAAATGTTTCAAAAAGATCCCATTGACAGGAATCTTTGAGACCTCCCCAGTTGCGCTTTCTAAATCATATGCATTACTTGGTTTGTAGGCAACAATCTTGAAGGGGCCCCTCCATAGGGAATCGGACTTTGCATGTTGCCCTAGTTTGGCATCTCTCTCTTCCCACTTCAAAATGCAATCGCCCACTTTGAAACCTGGCTTTATAGTTCCTTGATCAAACCATCATTTTAGTATCGATTGGTGATCAATCATCACATCATATGTTGATTCCCTTTTCTCTTGAAGATCTATCAGTTCCACAAGTCTCACCTGCATTGATCCATCTTGTTCAATATCAAGTCTCTTGATAAGTTGTAGTGCTAGAATTTCAATTGATATTGGCATTGAGGCCCTTTTTCCATATACTAATTCATATCGAGATGACTTGATGATTTGTTTTGAAGTGATTCAATCTTCCCATAATGCTATTTTTAGATACTTGTGCCATTCTTTCTGGTGATTTACACCCATCCTTTTAATGAGTTGAATCAAGTTCTTATTTGTCGATTCAACTAAACCGTTTCCCTGTGGGTAATAATTTGAAGATGTCTTCAAGAAAATATTGTTCTTTAGGGCAAACTCTGAAATCTTTGACCCAAGAAATTGCTTAGCATTATCAAATATGATTGTGTTAGGAGGACCAAACGTGGTAACAATTTCTTCCAAAAAATTCAGAATAACATTCTCTGTGGCTTCTTTTAACGATACTGCTTCATTCCATCTTGTGAAATAATCTGTCGCTATAAGGATCTACTTGTGACCCGCACTAGACACTGGATTAATCGTTCCTATGAAGTCTAGACCCCATCGGGCGAATGGCTCTTCAACCATGATCAAACTAAGAGACATAGCAGTATTTCGCCTTTTCCCTGTGTAGAACTGACACTACTGACATTTCCTAACCATCTCATGACAATCTGAAAAAAGGCTAGGCCAATAATATCCTGCACAAATTATTTTAGTTTCTATAGTTTTGGCCGAGAAATGCCTCCAAATGTCCCGTAATGCAGATCATACAGAATCTTATCAGCTTCCTCCCTTTCCACACACCTGAGCAAAATGCCATTGAAGTTGCATCTGAAAAGAAAACCGTGAATCAAAGAATAGCCGGATCCTTGCAATCTATAGAATCTTCTTTTATGAAGAGGTAGTTGACTCAGATAATATTATCCTGTCTGCATAAAGCATACTCTATCCATTACCACAAACCCGAGTCGTCTTCTTAATTTTCCAATACCATTGCTGAAGCTTCCTCGTGCTCTACTGTAGAATCTAGACTTTGGGCCATGTACTCACAAAGACCCCTCCCCCTGACAAGTTTAGTTGGTTTGATTTCAACATCATATTCCAATATCTTAGTAATCCAATTCGCTCTTTTCTCAGTAATTTCTCCTCCCATTATATATTCTCACACTTGGATGAGACACAAATATTATGATCTTATTCCCAGTTGCCAAGTGTTGAAACTTCTTTAAACCTTTTACCATTGCGTAGGGTTGTTTTTCCACAAAGTTGTACTTAGATTCATACCCTCACAAGGTTCTTGTAAAGAAAGCAATTGGATGCTCTTTAGCCTGAGTACCATCCTTTTGAGTCAATATTGCAGCTATGTGGTGTTCTCCTCTATACACATACATCATGAAATCCCTGGAGAATCTTGGATTAACCAGAACTGGGGCTATAGAGACAACCATCTTAATCTTTTCTAAAGCCTACCTGCCCTCAGGGGTCCATTTGAAATTCAGGTCCTTTTTCAGCATCACAATGATGGGCCAGACCAATCCAACGAAGTTTGAAATAAAACGACTCACAAAATTAATCTTTCCTAAGAAAGACTGCATTGCCTTCTTATTCACTGGTAAAGGTAAATCTAAGATGGCCTTAAATCTATCTGGGTCTATCGAGATTCCCTCTTTAGACACAATATGCCCAAGTAATTTACCTTGCGGTACACTAAAGACACACTTCTTTGGATTTAGTGAGATTCTGAACTCCTGACACCTCTACAAAATTATCTCAACATGATCATCTTTTGATTTGGTAAACACAGTGAGGTCATCAAGGTAAACTAGAATAATTATATTTATCAACCCATTGAAAGCAATATCCATAGCACGCTGGAAGGTAGCTCCAGCATTTGAAAGGCCAAAATGCATTTTTGCATAACCAAAAGTTCCCCATTTAGTAGTAAAAGTAGTCTTGTGCTGGTCCTCTTCTGTCAACCAAGTCTGATTATACCCTGAGAATCCATCCAATAAGGAGAACCTTTATGCTTCTGTTACTATTTGGAGAATCTGCTCCATTGAAGGAAGTGTTAACTAATTTGAGTTTTCTAAACTCAAATAGTTTTATGAGTATAGGGGTCTCAAATAGTCTTTGAAAGAATGTTAAGGGGTTTTATAATTTTAAAGATGTGATATTTTTGCTTTGTCAATGATATTTTAGAGTCCAAGTTTGTAAAAATTACCTCAAAGTCTCCAAACTCCTCGTACAAGAGTTCGAGGGAAGACTTTTTCAAAGCTTGGTCATGTTTTTGCAATTCTAAACCCAAAGTCTCACAGGTTAGGTCAAGAGGTTTAGGCTTGGGTTTAGTCTTCTTCTTCATTTTGTCTTCTCCTTTAGGGTTTCACGTTGTTTTGCAGGTATCTGTCATGGTGGAGACACCTTTATACAATAAAGACTTAAGAAAGGTTGAAATGGAGTCTGTTTAAGGACAACAACATACTGAGACGTGGAAACAAGAATATGGAGCAGAGATGAAGGTTATAGGGCTTTGGAGATGAAGCAATGATAGTGCACAGAAGATGAACAAGTCTTGGGAAGGTTATGAATTGAAGTCTTTGGAAGATTATAAAGAGCCTACAAGGACTGCATGCATCAAAGGACTGTCACAGTGCACTGCTAATTCTCCTACCACATGTCTACAAAATTTTGGGCCATCCATTTCCTACAAAACCAAGTGAATGTCAACAAACCAGGTCTAGAGGATCTGGCATGTAAATCAGATGCGGAAGTGACAGTGGAGAAATGTAGAAGATATTGTGACAGTGAGGGGCTGTTGAACAGAGAATGAAAACAATGAACAGCCTATTAAGCAGCAGCAGCCTATAAAGGCAGCAGACCAATAAGATTATCAGAGACTGTCACAAGGTACACATAGGAAATGCATAGGGTTTCATTGGCATAAGGCAGTATAAGTCCTAAAAGCTCTGTATAAAGCCTAAACTCACAAGATCACATGAATATGGTGTCTAATATGAGCATGGATAGAACTTTGCAAATACAAATATAAGAGAGCAGTTCATTGAATCTTGTATGTTATAGAAGGATCTGTATACTGTTTTCAGAAAAGGGACAGTATTTTCTTATAGAGGAACTCTAATGTTACATTACAAGTTTGATTAGGTTCACAAAGAGGTGGTCTGCACAGTCATAATTGAAGACTAGACTATGAATATTGTGAGCAGAGCTCCTGTATTAGTAGTGAACAACAGAGGGTAATACCAAGACAAAGATAGAACACAGACCTGACAAGGAAGAGGGAACAATGTTGATATGGAGTAAAATACATATGCAGAGATGAGGATAACCCCACTACACTGTTGGTCTGGTAACTTCACCTCACTGCTATTTGGAGCAAGAATCTCAGTGATGTTTGAAGCACAGTACATTGATCAATAGATATTCTAGGTTTGTCAAAGAATTAGAAAGTGAAGGTCTTGTAGTGGAGTCTAGAGTTTTCATTATAGTTAGAGGCACAATCATCAGTAAGAAATGATGAGGATAAGGTTCTATTCTTCTTACTGTCTTGAGCAGTCATGAGCACACCTACAGGAGCTTGGCAAAGAGACCCTAAGTAGATCAATGCAAGGACCTTCAAGTGGGCAGTGGGTAGCATTTAAAGCAATGGAGATTTCCTCATTATTCCAATAGCATGTAGAGGCAAGTAGACAGTTTGGAGAACAGTCATCACTGTGGAAATAATAGTCAAGACTGTGAAGGGATAGTCATAATTAGAGCAGTACAGTTTGGTGATGAAAATGAGGTCAGTATAATCTCGAGTCTTAACAAAGGTCTGTCAAGCAACAAGAACCCTTGAAAGTCATGGTTTCTATCTCAATTAACTAATATGGCCTACTCATAGGACTTCACAGTGGCAGATAAGGTCAGTGAAAGCATAAGGAGTATCACATCTTACAAAAGACATAGTATACCAAGTGAAGAAACCTGTATTTTCCTGATGAGCTTCTATAAAGATTGTCAAGAGTTTAAGGTATATGAAAAGTGCAGAGACTAACAATCTTTCAAGTCTTTACCTTCAACCTAAAATAGAGTACACTGAAGTATGCATGTATTTGAATCTTTGAGCATATTCAAAGCACAAGACTAATATGTATACAGTTTTTTCACTATGAGAGGGCTTTTTTCCGTGAAACCCTATAAGAAACTGTGTCAGTCAATGGAAGAAAACATAAGTAGATATTGCCATATGCCCAAGAGATTGCATACTGTTTTTTAAGTACATCGAACTTATGAAATTTGAAGATATGGTTGGAGACAAAGGCAGAGATGCACTGTACAAGTATCAGACAGGGGATGGTATCATGACACGGTTAAAACCTTGACAGTAAGCAGAGATAGTAACCAGAGAGTTTTGATTAAGTTTGGATCTTGTGAATGTCTAAGGGCTACTAGTGAATGTCAAGAGGTATACTAGAGAAGCAGTTAACCTTATCAAAGATATAACAAGTCAAGATGATCAGTGCAAATTCTGTAAAGCCACTAGTGTTTGCCAAACTATTGAAGGGTTTTCAAACCATTTTTAAGTTACCAGAGGAGGCATACAGTTAGACAGAAGATCCCTGCTCAAAAAATTCTCTTGAAGAATCCCCTCATGCATCAATGCATTAGGCCTAATCAGTGTTAAAAACACATGTAGAGCTATTTAAGCCATCAAGGGAATGCCAAAAGGGTTTGAGACTTATATGTTGAAGAAAGGGCAGCAAAGGAAGTAGAGGTGTAGAGGCAACAAGGAGGAAGAGTGACTAAGAATGACTATGGAGAGATAGTATAGAAATCACTTCAAACACGTTGTACACATGCTCTATTATCGTGCAAGTGGGGCTGGAAAAGATTCAAGGCATTCTGAACAATATCCAAGCATCTAGGGACAGTTGGGTGACTTGGACAACAAGTTGAGAACATCTAGGAGCAGTTCCATTTTTCAGGGATGCACGTCCCAACCACTTCCACTTTTCATGCAGCTGGAGCATTTCAAGGAGCTGAAGAAGTCAAGCAACTAATTTTTGAAGAGCAAGTCAAACTTGAAGTCATTTGGGCGTCCAAAGTTGGTTAGCTAATTTTTATGCCTTGTAACTTAGTCTTTTCTAGTTCCTATATTCTCTCCAATGTTTGTGATGAGATATGGGACCCTTAGGCTTCTTTTTTCAGCAGTTCTTTCATGTTTTTGGGCTCTAGAAGCCAAAAAAGCAGCATATTGTAACTCAGGTTTGACAGTCCAGAATTGAAAAATCTTCATTTGTAACACTTTTCACAGCAATGTTGGACACTTTCAGATTAGAAACAACATTGTAAGACACCCTTTTCTCAATAAAGATCCAATATTTTACCTTCTCAACTTCCGTTGTACATGTGTATGGATGAATGATTGATGAATGTTTCTGTGATATTGAATGCATGTCCTTAAACATATGTCTCCTTTGATACTTTGACATCAAAAAATACATGTCTTGTGTAGGTCATGAGTTGTGTAATGTTGTAAAATAGTCTTATTTTGTGAAAATTTCAATCTTTTCCCCCTAAAATTGTCAAGCATCAAACCTTCTAATGAAATACTGATATGCAAACATGAAATGAGTCTGAGTTGTGTCAAGAATATCAGGTCTTTAAACAAATTGTGTGTCAAACAGCTACAGTTAAGTCTCAAATTTTTGGTGCATCACCTCCATCTATAGTAGGTTTACTTTTTGTCATTTTCTTCCCCTTTTCATTAGCAAACAATAGTAGCACAATTAGTTTTAGGTGAAGCACCAAGGGAACCAGCCCTCTTTGGAGGTTGATCTCAACCTATATGAGCCCACACTCAATGAGATCATCCCATGTTGCACAAAGTAGTTGAGTTTTTCTCAAGCTCAACAAGGTGCATACTTCAGTGACAATAGGAAGAGGATAATGATCCCTAAGAGATGCTTGATTCAAGTCTCAAAAATTAACACAGTCTAATTTCGCCATTTTTCTTTCTAACTGGAACTAGATTTGACACCCACGTTGAATGCTTGATCAGAAAGATAATTTTGGATTCAATCAGTGGCCTCTATTTTTGTGGGATTGGCTTTGATCCTTCAACCAATTCTATTGTATGTTGAACTACCTCTTTATCATAACTCCAAAGATCTTCATAATTCCAAGCTATCACCTTATCATACTTGTTGCATAAGGAAATTAACCTGTCTCTCTCATTTTGGGTAGCAACATTTCCTACCTTGATTTTCTTGCTATCACCAACCTCTAACTCATACTAATCATCTTTATTTGCTAGAAACCTTCTTTTGTCCAATTTTGCATCATCAGAATCAAAGAGACTTTCCAGTGTTATCAGTCCCTTGGGAAGTTTATTTGACTTCAATTGAACTATCTAGTCACCATTAGCTTCTTCAATTTTGGGTTGGAATTGGTCAGCAAATTCACCTGATTGTTGTAGAAATAAAGCAATTTGAGCATCACTCTCAAAGACTTGCCAATGATCTCCATTATCTAGGACAACTGGTCGAATAACCATTTTACTGCATTTTCATTGACCCAAAGATCATTTGTTGGGTTGAATTGTGCCCCAATTTGTGCCATCCTATGAGCCTCAGTGTTCTGAGTCCTTGGAATTACTTGAATTTTAAAAGCGTCAAATCCTTCAATGAGATCCCACACTTGGTGGTGAAAAGATCTCATCCTAACATTTTTAGCTATTGCCATTCCTCGGACCTATTTGACCACTAATTCAGAGTCTCCGCACACTCTTAACTATTTGATCCCTAGTTTCTCAGCAAGGATTAAGCCATGGACTAAAGATTCATATTCTGCTTCATTATTGCTACAACTAAAGTAGAAATGGAAAGCTCTGAGCATCTTCTCTCCTATGGGTGATACAAGACACATACCAGCCCCTGAACCATTTTTGCATTTGGCATTGTCAAAATTTAAAGTCCAGAGAGCAAAACCTTCCTCTGAGACTTTCTCTTTTTCCCCTGATGCACTCGTCACTTCTGGAATTGGAGGGTCCTCTTCAAAAATCACATATGTCCCTAACCCAGTGGAATCATAATTCCCAAAAGGATCTTTTTGCATAGCTTCTAACAGAAGCACCTCTTCCTTTTCATTTCTATCACTTAGTACATCTTCCTCATCAAAAATTTCCATGGAGCCTTTCATCTTTAGTGATCATAGCATGTGTCGCTTCGAAATTCTCCATCACTTCTTTAGTAATATGTTCTTTATGCAATGGTTCTGATAATACTTTCATCTTGGAACCGTATTTGGTTCTTACAATTAGATGGGACCAATCTAAAGAAAGATAACCCCCAATTTTGGCTGTAAAATCACTAGATAAACATAAGCCAAAGATCAGAGAGATATCTATTACAAAAACTTCTTGTACCACAATGATATTTGGGCATGCATATAACATAAGTGGAAACTCTTTGAGAAATCCTACTATTTGGACCTTCTTCCCATCTAATTGCATCACCCCCTTTCCATGCGTTCATATTTTATTTGAAGAGCATCCGCTATTTGTTTGGGCATCACAATGGCACTTACGCCTGAGTCTATCATTGAATTGTGTAGTAATTTCTTACCCACTATGAGAGTCAAATAAAAGGGTGTAGGTTTATTCTTACCTACCTCTACCTTCGAAATCATAAGAGAAGCTATCAGGTTTTGCTGAAGTCTTTGGTTGTTCTTCAGTCAATCCTTTGTTTTTTCCAGTACTTCCTGCGTGAATTGTGGTCACTGGGTTTTCCTACTCATTTAGTGCTTCTTGAAGCAGAGTCTTTTGCTCTGGGATGGATAAAACATCCCATAGTGAAACATTAGCAGGTGCCCTCTTCAATTTCTCTACTACATTCAATGGACCAGGCGGTTGTGATCTATGGAGATACCTACGATAAATCATCCTTTCAGCTGATTGATTTGTAACACCATAACTCGGTACTATTGCAGCAGTATCTTGCTTCGACATTTGTGAGTGGGCGGCCTAAATCATTGAACTCTTCCTGAATGTAACCTCAGGATGTGGTGTAATTTTTGGAACCTCAGTGCTCTTCCTCTTAGACCGAGTGTATTAATTAGACTATACCTATGGAGCCTTTGAAGTGGAAGCCTCATTTGCAAACACCATCTCTTCTTCTTCAACTCATGAAAAGAGTGTGTTTCAGAGTGATTTCCACCTCTTTCTCTATAGACATTCCTTGCATTTGAGATACTAGGACTATGTTTTGCATGCCAGGTGATTCGTATTGATATTGTATAGGTGGTGTTTTTGTTTGCATTGCTTGTCATCTCTGCTCCGCCACCTTTTGCTGCAAGTTTCCCCTAGGACAATCTTTGGGCATATGAGTGTTATTGCAAGGAAAACACCAAGCATTCGATTCCTTTGCCAAATTATTTTGACCCATGACTAATTTTTGATGAGAGTTAGGCACAATAGTTTATGGTGGAGATGGACTTAGCCTATGGGATCCCTAGTAATGATTAGGTTGGTAAAGAGGTTTGGCTCCTTGGAAATCCTGGTTGCCTTTTCAAGTTTATAATTTCATTTGAAAAACTCCGTAGGATATTCTTCATATCTTCCATTTCAGATGCCTAGGGCACTGATATTGAGGTTGTTG
This sequence comes from Cunninghamia lanceolata, assembly GCA_027924645.1. Lineage (NCBI taxonomy): Eukaryota > Viridiplantae > Streptophyta > Pinopsida > Cupressales > Cupressaceae > Cunninghamia > Cunninghamia lanceolata. The sequence continues at coordinate 679,058 of BSBN01001418.1, read as the reverse complement.
GGGCTTGAGATGTAGGATAGACATACATGGAAGGGCTAGATTGTGGCAGGTTAGGAAGCTCTGCTTAAGTAGGGATGGACAACTCAGGGAATACGGGCATAGGGGGCCTCCGAGGAAGTTTCCTGACACCTATCAAGCTATTCTCAACTCTTATAGCTAAATCATAGGCAGTCAGAAGAGTCTACCCTCCCAATGATTGAATCATAACTGCTATATCTGAATTAAAAGCCTTTAAGTAAAAAACAATTTCTATACCCGCTAGGGGTCAGGCTGCCATTGGAATCCTTTGCCATGTGTTTTGGAATCTCGTGTTGAAATTTGTAATAGCCTCTTGAGGAGCTCTTTTGATAGTATCAATTGTTGCAGTAGTGATGACATGTCTCCCTTCTCATTGAATCTGTTAAAAAATGGGTCTCCCAATTGATCCCATGTGCTGATAGAATTCAGCTGAGGAGACCGATACCAATCTAGAGCCCTCCCCTTAAAAGATGTGGTGAGCAATCGTAAAGCCACATTCTGCTCTGTTACATGATGCACCATGCACACATCTACCACATATTGCAAATGTTTAGCCGGAGTCTTAGAATCTTCTCCTGTGAATTTGGGGAGTGCCTTTAGAGCGTTGGCCAGGATAGGTACCCATGTATCTGGGATTGTTGGGGGAATAAGTGGGCTACCACTATTTCTAGGAGGTGCTGGTGCAGCCATTTGTATTGTTGATGTGCCTGCTTCGGTTGTCCTTCGAGTAATAGTCACCAATGGTGGAACTAGAAGCCCTGGGTTAGCGGATGAATGGGTTCTCGTAGTAGGTCTTTGACTCATGTGATCAGACCTCCAACCGGGAGACTAAAAGTATTGATGATTAAATGCCAAAAACTATTGATGATTAGATTTGCATATAACCAACAATGATGGGAAATCTCAAAAATGTGGAACTTGATTTATGAGATAACCTCCAGATTTTATAGAAGCCGACTCTTCCTTAAATGTTTAATGTGTAGGAAAGAGAGAGATGCTAAATAATAAACAACCATAAATAGAATCTAATCTATGGTGATGCACCAAAAACAATCTTATACTTTGGAAACAAAAGAGGCACAATGCATCTAGCTACTAATAATAACAAATGAATCATAACTTTCAAAAGAGCATACATGCATGATTTTACAGCTAATTTTGAATGTTATCACTTTGATAGTAGATCACATAGGCCAAAATACCACATATATGAAAAATAAGAATCCAAAAACAAATTAGCACATAACATCATTACTCTTCATTGTTGATCGGAGAACAAAGTACACAAGGCCAGAGTTTACACAAATATACAATATTCAATCCTTTCTGAGAAATATCCATTAAAGTTCTTTTTTTTTAGACTGCCGGAATCAGGTAGGCCCCCCTATAAACTGTAGTGCACTTGGTAAACTTTTTTCACGTGATCGGTGATGCTGGCGCAACATGCTCTCCGGTACCACGAGGACGGGGGGAGACTGGACCTCGTGACCTTCTTGTCTACAACAGGAATTTTTAGCCAATCGAGCTAGGGCCCTCGCCCCTTATCTGTCAAAGCTCTTTGATTCTTACTGTTCTATTCAATTTTTTCCATCCCGATAACAACTATCATAGATCTATTTAAACCAATCTCCAACTAGAGATTCAAAAAGAAGACCAATAGTTACACACAACTAACTAAAACTTCAAAAAGCATTAAAAACGCCAATATCAGTTTGAACTATAGCTTAGATATCCCCTGGCCCTACATGAAGCACGAGACTTTGCATAAAGAAAGAAGCTTCACATGAAAGAGGCTTCGACCAATAGCGCAACGGGAAATACCTATCAGAATCCTTTCCCCCTTAGACATGCATGGTGATGCCGCATGGCCACTTCTCTTCTCCCTCTGTCGGGATCCACCGAATGATGCCTAATGTCGACATGTTGCAAGCTCTGATGGGACCCACCAAATGTATGTTGTTTACCTTCCAAAAACTTTATCTTATGTGCGGTGATGCCATGTGTAAACCCTTAGCCAATGGCACAATAAAAACTGCTCTCAGAACTATCAACCTTGAAAAGGTGCAAGAAACAAACATGTGGACTCCACTTTCAATGCCAGTGAATAGCAGATAAAGAAACTCTACCAATATTTGTTAGTCCAGAATGATGCACAATCGCGACACGTGGAAGACTCTAACCAATGGCGCAAAAGGACCTTAGTCGCGACTATCAAAACTTCAAGAGATGTGCGCTGTGACACGTGGGGCTCCCTACTGATGTTGATTCCATAAGAAACTTTGATGGGAAAAGAAACTGTCATAGACTCTTTAGTGCCTAGGCTCTTGTTTGATCTTTTTCCATTATTTCTATTGATGCCTCACAATGCGCACCAGCATACACACTACCAAAATTGAGTCTTGACTCATCACCTTAGCAAAAGTAAAGAACACAACAAAATGTAGGGCTTTTTCTCTACATGATGCTATCCTGAACTGGAAACAACTCGAATCTTTGAAGATTCAACCTTCAAAGCTTTTTGCTCCTCATATTCTATTATTGGAATGAATTCTTAAGACTTTCTTAATGCAAAGTCCTCAAACTTTACATCCTTGCTAACTACAACTTTCCTTAACTTTGGAATATAGACCCTATAAGCCTTTGAAGACTCATTGTAACCTACAAATGAACCCTTCCTGTTGGAAGGTTCCAATCTTATCCTCTTCTCTACATGTATATGGATATATTTTGGACAAGCAAAGATGCAAAAATGACTCACCTCTGGCTTCACACCACTAAATGCCTCCTCTGGTGTCTTGTCCTTCAAGATCTTGTGAGGACACCTATTTTGGATGTAAACTATTGTAAGACATGCTTCTGCCCAAAGAAACATTGGCAATTCTAGATCATGAATTATAGCTTTAGCAGCCCTTATAATAGATCAATTCTTCTGCTCTGCAACCCCATTCTATTGCGGGTTGTATGGAATTGTCAACTCTCTCTTTATCCATGCTTCCTTGTAGAAACCTTTGAACTCCTTGGAGGTATACTCTCCCACATTGTTTGATCTTTAGACCTTGATCTTCTTCCCTATCTAGTTCTCAACTAGAGCTTTAAACTCTTGAAATTTGCTAAAAACCTCATCCTTGGTCTTTAAAAAGTAGATCAACGTCTTGTGAGAGAAATCATCAATGATGGAAACATAGTACATGCTTCCTACAATTGATCCTATTGACTTTGATCCACACACATCTGAATATACACTAAGTCTAAAATCCCTTTAGACCTATGCTCGTTGCTTGGGAAAGCAGCCTTGACATGCTTGCCAAGTGTGCATTCTCTACAAACTCCTTGTTGTACAATGCTGAACTTTGGAAGTCCTGTGACAATCTCCCTTAGAATAGGCAACACTCCATGATGTAGATACCCCATCCTCTTGTGCCATAACTCACACAAATTGTAACTGTTATGCACTAGAGCTGAAATTGGTTCACCCTATAACCTATAAAAGGTTGCCTTATCTAACCCCTATAACCCATGCTATAACTGGGTTAGATCCCTTTAGCTTAATAAGAACTTGCTGATCCTTGAATTCAACTGCAAAACCCTTATCCTCCATTACCAAAATTGAAAGCAATTTTTTTCTTGAGACCAGGAACAAGCAAAACATTGTCAAACTCCAAAGAGTTAGTTGACTGTAATCAAAAAGAAATTGTGTCAACTCTTTCTATTAGATACTTGGCATCATTACCAAGCTCAACCTAAACTTCAAAGTCATGTTCTCTCAAGTCGGTGAAACATTGTTGGGCTAATGTCATATGTCGAAAGGCCCCAATGTCCACATATCAGGCATCCTTTGAATTCGTGCTAGTAGAAAGAAAAGAAACCATTGAGAATTTCTTCTCAAACCTGGCATCGAACTCATTTATCTAAGTCTCTACAGAAGCTGCCACTCCCTTTTTTTGCTGCTTCCCTTAGTTCTTCTTCTTGCCTGGACACCATGTTGCACAATGATGAAACTTATGACAAATGAATCACTTGATTTTACTCAAATTGTTCTTCCATGCTTGTGAGGATGAATCCTCATCCTTTCCCTTATCCTTGTTCGCTTTTCCTTTGTTTCCCTTTGTCTGTCCAAAGAGAACTGAATTTTCATCACCATCTTGCTTGTCGGCTTTTGACTCCATCCAAGTTTCCTCCTAGATAGAATTATCCCATAATCTCTCAAAAGATGGAAGCTTTTCCCTGGCACAAATGCCTTGAATAAAAGCATTCCATGAATGAGAACCCATTCAAAGCTAAGTTCACTAGCTCTACATCTTTTAGCTTTTCCCGACTATTGCAAGTTGGTCATGAAGCTGAGTGACCTTCATCAGGTAACTAGTAATTGTATCCAAACTAGACATCTCTATGGATTTGATTCTATTTCTCAATAACATTTTTTTTAATGTTCTCACTCTATAAAAGACTAACCAGAGGGTCGAACATCTCCTTGATTGTTTTCTTCTCTGACAAATGCAAAACTAAATGATCCTTCATTGCATCTAGGATCATTCACTTGGCTTTAATTTCTTTCTTTTTGTGAACTACCAAATCTTAAATTCAGTAACAAAGTTGCCTTGACTTTCGAAGGTAGAAAATTTAATGGAGGATAAGGGTTTTGCAGTTGAATTCAAGGATAGGTTGGATGGCACATTAAATTTTCTACCTTGGAAAGTCAAGGCAACTTTGTTACTAGAGGATAAGGGTTTTGCAGTTCACTAAATGATCCTTCACTATAGTTGAATTCGAGGATAGGTTGGATGGCACATTAAATTTTCTACCTTGGAAAGTCAAGGCAACTTTGTTACTAGAGGATAAGGGTTTTGCAGTTCACTAAATGATCCTTCACTGCATCCAGGATCATTCACTTGGCTTTAATTTCTTTCTTTTTGTTACTTTGATATCTTAATTGTTCTTTACATTGTTTAAAATGGCTTTATAAAGCCTTACAATATGTAACTTCCCGAACTAACACTTTACGGGAATACAACTAATAATTGTTTTATTATTAACTATAAACTACCCTATAAATTAACATATGCATGTTAATTTATTTATTTAAAACTATATACTAATGCAAACCTTATTTATTCTAACACCCCCCCTTAAGGTTTACATGTAACAAAACCAACATTCCCCCTTATTACATTAACTTGAATGAAGGATAAAACACTGCAAGAATTGATCACAACAACCCTTATGGAAAATTTGATGGATTGAGACTTACTCAATTATCCACCAATTCTCCTCGCTCACCTAGGAAACACCAAACTGAACGCACCAGCGGATCTCCTGATTGTCAAACCTCCAGAATACTTGTCAATCGAGACACACTCAACTATTCACAAGCAAATCAACAACCTCGACTGTGAATCGAGACTCACTCAACTATTCATAGTACAAACTCCCACCAACTGTGGATTGAGACTAACTCCAAAATCCATAGTAACACACCTTCATTTGTGGATCGAGACCAACTCCAAAATCCACAACCAAGTATTGTCATGCACTATCAAGAACTGTCAAGCCCCCCCTTGCTCCATGAAGGGACACAAATTGAAAAGGTACTTCTCATGCAATAAATCAACCCTAAGCAAGAAGCTAGCTCGGGATGACAAAAAACCTTCTGCCTCCATTGCCTCCAATGTCCAATATGATGTGCTTACACTTTATTCATTTGATGTCACATGTGAGCCTTTGAAAGTTCTATCAGGTGTAGTTCATATGGCCTTGAGAATACAAGCAATATTTGACATATGTATGGCCATAATAACAAAATTGATGAGGTGTCGGCTTCAACCGAAAATGTACCTTTTACAATATAATTTTGTCTAACATTTTATCAAAAATTTCTTGTACCACCGTATTTTCATTTACAAAACACATTTACTTTATCACTGTATAAGCAAAAGTAAATTCTTTAAATATTAAAAAGACTCAACTACTTATGTCTCCCTTTCACATTATGATTTTTATTAAATATCATAAGACTTCTTTCTTCACATCTCTCCTCCCTTTAAAACATAAAAGAATCTCTCTTTTTAAACTTCACGTGAGTTTTAGAAATGATAATAAAGTTGAAATGCACTTTTAAACCTCTCACATGTTTTAGCCTCCTCTCTAAAAATCACACCTTTCTACACATGTCTTATTCAAATGGGTTAAAGGAGATTTCAACAGCTTGTATGAAGATTTCAACGGCTGTCATAAAAAATAAACTGAAATACCCTCTTATTTCAAATGCCTTTTTCTCACATTTAAATGCCTTCTTCTCAGACTTGATTGCAAGACGAGCACTGGGTATTAGGAAGGGGTCCCATGGAGATGCTAGAGGATCTATTTTTGTGGAGCAAGGGGTCCCATGAAACCCAAAAAAAATTGCTACGACATAAATTAGAATCTTTTCCTCCAAAATAGGAGCAACTATTTTTTAGGTGGTTGATTTTGAGCGGGTGCATTTGACGTAGGGCTGAAACTTTCCTCCACCAGCTTAGGGATTTTTCTACTAGTTTTTAGATTCCTTTTATTTAATTTAGGAAATATTTTGGAGGGAAAGTTTTTTATTTGATGATTTTTAATCTTTTTATTTGTAGGTCCTAAAAAATCTCTGCCAAATCAATTAGCATCAAACTAAAAACCTCATGAGATCACCAGCTTCCATAAATTTTGAAGATTAAATTTTAAGCCTACATGCAACTGCAAAATTCATGGGACCCCTTATTTTAAAATGCTCCTAAAAAATTTCAGCAACACTGCTGAGATAATTTAGGAAGCCCCCTCCATGGGACCACTTCCTTAGAAAACAATTCGCCTCATTCCATACGTTCCAATAATAGCAGCGAGATCATTAATGTACAAAAACACTTGCATATATTCAAGGCCGGAATAAATGATGTTCTACATATCAAACACTAGGAGCAATAGAGGTCAGTCAATAATGATAGAGAGCAATGCAAATAGAAACCCTGGCCCACTTCTTCAAACACACCAAATATCAAACAAGAAACTCCTCATGCCTCTAAAATTTCTCCCTGCTACGCCTTATTCCAGAATAAAAACCTGTTACTGGACATGGAATGACTTGTATAACAAAGGTCTCCTTAGATGAGATTATAGGTTTAAATCTCAATGTCCAACTTGGGTGGCCACGCATTGCATTTTATTCCTATCTGATATGTAAATAAACCTCTTTCAAAGTATGCAGCCTTAATCTCCTCCTACGCACAACATTGGTGGTCTTATTCTCTACTATCTCACAGCAGGCCACAACTCTCTTCTTTAATCTGCTTCCTTTCAAACGTTAGCAACAACAATACATTTCAAAATATACACAGAATGATCTATATGCTAGGTGGCAGAACTATACATTTTTTCAGATATTCCAATGCCCTAGAATATTTTCACACTACTCTCCCATCACAACACTATCACAGGCACAAAGATATTAGATGCTCTAATACCATATTGAAATATGGTGAGCATATTACAATCACAGATCGCACCATTATTGCTCAAAATAATAACAAAAATAATGTGTTATTTGATATCTTCATTGTTCTTTACAATGTTCAAAATGGATTTATAAAGCCTTACAATATGTAAAGTTTCGAACTAACACTTTACGGGAATATTTATTATTAACTATAAACTACCCTATAAATTAACATATGCATGTTAATTTATTTATTTAAAACTATATACTAAATGTAAACCTTATTTATTCTAACAAAATTATCTTTGTATCCCTTCGCAAACTTACAAGGCAACCTCCACAACTGTTAATCTAATAGCTACATGGGATTATTACATTGTACTGAGTTATTAAACTTCTATCTTGCATCTATCTTTATACTATTCAGCTAAAAATATAATATTCCAAAAATAGCAATCTTATCTCAAGAAGGAAATGACTTGGAAGATAAGTCTAAATCATTAGTGATTATCGGCACTTTATTAGACTTAATTAATTAAATAAAAGATTTTCACTTTATAACTTAAGTGAATTACAAAATAGGAATAACTGGAACTACTTGCAAAAGTTTAGAACTAAGCTAAAAACACATCATAATGGTTCTATCAATCTCCAAGGGAAGAATGCAAAATCATAGTATCATAAAAGAACGCAAAAAAAAACATATGATATTCATTGTTACTTAACTTTTTGATAGGCTTCAAATTTCTTTTGAGCTCTTTCTTATATAAGATTGAAGACGTGGGCCCAATCACTATCCACTTTGATCAAATCTATTTTTGGCTTTTCAAACAGTGACTGTCTCTCACCTTCCTCCCCTTTTTTGGAAGCTTCTTGAAACAATTCCATTAGGGGCCTTATTGAATAACCATCCCCCTGCCTGAGGGCTAACTGTTCTGCCAAATCTACCCAGGACTTGCAACCTGTATCATTCCTATTGCACATGTCAAGAGTTCAGCCTTTTGCTGGAGTGGAATACTGGTGTAAATGCCTGCTCAACTCACCAATGGACCAAAACCCAATTAACAACATTTAGTGTGATATAGAAATGCCTAGTCAGCTTACTAATGAGCCAAAACCCAATTAAAATATTTAGTGTGATATAAAAATGCCCAATCAACTTACCAATGGACCAAAACCTAATTGACAATATTTATTGTGATATAGAAATGCCTGATCAGCTCACTAATGGACCAAAACCCAATTGACAATATTTAATGTGATATAGAAGTGCCTGATCAACTCACCAGTAGACCAAAACCCAATTGACAATATGTATGTTTAACATTGTCTTGTTCTGTTTTATTAATAACTTGATGTTCTCAACTATTGTTACTTTTGAAATGGAATTTGTAAGTAAATCTCGTTGCTCAGGTGTTGATAACTGATCTAATAGTTTAAGGTGTTCAAAAACTGAATTTTATCTGATCAAACGGTTTTTTCAAGAATGTTTTTGCCATCAATTATTTTCTTCCCATATTAGTTACATTAATAGAAATCTCAATATTTCTGAGAATAATCCTTTTGTGGAGATGTGAAGGTTTTGGACTGTTAATATTCCAACTTACAACTTTCTCACCATTGGCTAAACTCTTTGGACCCATCCATGTAACTCGTACATCAGCAGTAAGTCAAAAGTTCCATCAATAATTCATTATTTTATGGTTCAATACTGCATATTCTATTTTGAGTTAGATTGATTCTATGCACTGATTTTTACAGGTCTTTATTAAAAACAAAGATTGGTTTTACAGTGGGTCATGTGACACTTATGGACACTGTTTTGTTTATTGCAGATAATATCTATACCATTACTGACAGCATATCCATTTATAGCTCTGCTAAGAGATCAAGCATTATGGATTATCATTAACTGTGCATCATTACTAAAAAATATCTTATGTGTAAGTGTATTATTGTTTTCTGTTTGCCCACGATTCAATACAATATCTGCAATCTTGTGTCAACAACTCCAAAACTTATCTATAATTAGTAAAAAAATTTCCTTTAAGAAAAAGATCATATAATGTATAAAATATATTACTAATTACAAAAGCACTAAAATTTTATAACTCGTTTTACTATATTGATGATAATTGTATACTTTAAAGGCTTAAAGTGCAGAGTTTTGCTTCCCTATTTCTTAAAGCACTGATAATTTTTTCAAAGCTGTAGCAATTACATAACTTGTTTGGAAATTCTTTCCTGGTGACATTTGCATGCTCAGTAACAAATAAGAAGAAAAACGATTTCAAAATTAATCCTAGACATTCCACAGGTGATGACTCTTACGGGAACTTACCTCCTCCTAAACAATGCTGCGGTATGATCTCTCTCTGAATGTTCCATATATGCAGACACCTATTGATTTCTTTGTTTATCTGAACCAATATGGTTCTTCACTCTTACAGGCACAAGATCAAAGAGCAGCAGCAAATGGGCTTCAGATGAGTGGAATGTCCCTTTTCAAAACAATAGGACCAGCAGCAGCAGGCATTCTGTAAGCACCTAAGAGATTTGGCACTGCTTTTCATTTCCATATATCAACAAATGCCTTGAAGCTCTGCATAGATTTATTGCTTATTTTGAAGTCTTTGCTATTTATTCCTAAGGAAATTTGTAATTGGTTTCAGTTTGTGATGTTTTTGGAATTTGATTATTTTCAAGATAGCTCTCTTGCTTGTATGTCATTGTAGGATTTAAGGCATTCTGCTAGGGAAAACCAAAAATGGCTGCTGCCATGTCAAAGTAACTATTAAAGAAAAACTTTCCTTTTCATGTTAGTTTTCAAAATCCCAAAGACTTCAACCATTGAGGTGAACAACCGATATTATATAATTGTTGTCTCTTAGATTTGCACCCTTGCTGAGTTGTAAAACTTGGCAATCTGGAGAAACATGGGATCTTTCCAAGTTCGTGGGTCACCTATGATGGAAAGAACCTCCGGAGAAGGCCGACTTCCTTGCTGGTAATCACCTAAGATCTATTGGATTTGCAGAGGAAAAAAGGAGAAGGAATGCTTTTGAAAATGAAAGTTAAAACTGGAAAATATGAAAATAAGGGTGATTCACCAAACTTGATATGGTTAATGAAACTCAAACCAGCATACACTTGGCCACAGACAATAGAAACTAAACCTGCACAACCTATCACTGTATGTTTGCAAAAACACTTCACAAAGAGGACTAAATGCATTAAAAACTTTAAAAGGAAGCTAAACTTCACAGTTTACTAGTTGAGCTTGAAGAAACCAGAAATGATGCCATGAGAAACATAGAGCATCATCAAGCTCAAATGAAGAGGCCTTTTGACAAAAGAGCATCTCCAAGAACATTCCAAGAGGGTGACATAGTGCTGAAATGGGATGTGTTGAAAAGCAAACCTGGGAAGCACTCTAAGTTCGACGCTTTTTGGAGTGGGCCATCTATTGTTTCAGAATGCAAACAGCATAATGGTTTCCAACTGTCTAAGCTGGATGGTGACATCGAGCCAATCCCAGTCAATGGTATTCACCTCAAACATTGCTTCTGAGGTAGGATCTTTCATGTTTGTACATATTTTATGAAGTTTCTGTTGTTGAATAAGTGCTGTTGCACAATAGATTAGATGCAGATTTCATTTCCCTAAGTGTGTTTCTGCACAGTTGTTAGTTATTCCTGAGTCTGGTTATGTGTGAGGATGAAACTACTGTAATGTATTTCAGCTATATGTGGTACAACCATCATATGAAACAGTGAATACATGTATTCACTGTCACACATCATACTTGTCTTCATAGGGCTGTAATAAATCACAGCAGTTTGCAAAGGAGGTATTCTTGTTGATTATCCCCTTCTAACCCATCAAGTAGATGCATATCATTAGTAACAGTGATTTTATGTTGGTTCACTATCACCAACTGTACCCATGCACTTGATGGATTAGAAGAGATGGCAGTTAGAGGTGAGTTGCAGCAATGGAAAGAAGTTTTTTTTTCAAATTTTTGTCAAGCATGTGTGACTCTATGCCCAATGGTTAAGCTTCAGGCAACTGGTCTGATGTTTAGTAGGCAAACATATAGCAGATGTTGCCAAAGATGTTACCTAAATTTCACTACGGCTCATTCAGGTAGAGTTTTGATTCAAAACTTGTAAGGTACATCTCATCTGGTCCTTCATACATTACATTCAAGTGCATAAATGAAATAATTCAAGAGATTATGTTTAGTTTTTTGCATTTATCCAAGTGCATGTAACATAGGAAGGGTTTATCCAAAACTTTTTCCAAAAAATAAATAATCTTTATTGAATGTAAAATGTTCATTATCTCACACAAGCCGTGAGGTTAACTGTCTTATTCAATGAAATAGAAGAACAATCTATACATGAATAAATAAATAAAAGTAATGTGCATGTAAGGTCAGAGGCCAGTCATTGCCTGAGAATGACTAGTTCTGGTTCAGGTGTGTTGTCCTGCTGCCCCGAGTTGTCTTTGTCCTTCCTAGTTCATGTCGTCTCTAGTTCCTACATCTAGCAAAAACAATGGTGTTAGAGCAATGCTCTAAGCAATGAATGGTCCCAAACCATACATGAACAAGATACCATACATGTATAAACTGATGCTCAATTTGCATTAAACAAGAAATGTATACCTTGGATGTCTTAGAGAACAATCAGTCATCAAACACATCCAAAACATGCATTTATTTTCTAACAAGTTTGCTTCATGTGTAGATATAGGTGCTGTTTGATTCATCAGGTTACATTATGAGTGGAGGAAATGTGGCTCCCACAAGGGTTGAGCCCAGTTCATAGACCTTACAGAACATTTCAGATGCAATATACAAATGCAAAAGCACAGCCCAAGGGGCATATTCAGAAAGCAGATCACAACTGTCAAGAGCAATAACAGTCAACAAAAAGAACAGTGAATATGACATTCCCAAGGACATACAGTCATGAAGCAGTCATCAGCAATGGACATTGAAGAGCATTGAAATCAAAGTGTATGCAAAAATGTCAAAGAGTAGTCATAGAACAATCACATAACAATCTATAGGAATGACTGTCAAAAGGCAGAAATAACAATCATGAGATGACTGTCATTAAGCAGTCCTAATAGCCGTGAAGACGGTTAGCAGCAAAAGGTCATGAGAACATGAATTTTCATTAGAGAATGGCTGTCACAACAGCAGCAAACAGTCAGCGGGAAGGCAATCACATGCATAGCCATGATAAAAGCAGTCATGAAGGAAAGGAGAGAATGAAGTGCAGTCGTAAAAGCCATTTGAAACAGCAACATGTTTGAAAAGACGCCATAGATTGGAGCAGCAAATTCTCAATTATGATTGGCAGTCCAAGAAAGGATGGAGTAACAACCACACATCAGCAAGCACGTTGCCCAATTATCTGATCATATGGAGCAGCAATAAGTGCTAAGGAATGAATAATGGAACAGCAGACTGTCATAAGGTTGGGACAGCAATCATGTAGTATAAAGGAGCAGCAACATCCATAAAGGAACAGCATACAAAGTACAGTTCGTACATTCTAGGACAATCAATCATTCTGATATAACAGTAAGGTAGCATAAAAGCATCACAATCTCATGGGAAAATGATTGTAGCACTCAATAATGATAGTAGACAGCCACCAAGTCTTTTAGAGAGAAGACATTCAAATACAAAGCTCTACTGTTTAAGCAATGAAAGAAGATTAAAACAGAAAATGAGGTGACTGTCATAACAGTCTTAAGGCAATTTCAAAGACTGCCATAAAGAAACAACATGCAGAAGTTTCATGGAGCAATAGAATAGTATGAGGAAGAGTTTTTTTAAAAACTTGAAGTCCTTTCAGTGGACCAGGGACTTTTGAAACAATGAGCTTAAAGTGGCAAGGGGGGTACAATGCATCAAAATATTAAGAATTCTGCATGAGCATGTTGAAGCTTTGTTTTCTTTTTAAAGTTTGCATTTTCACCATAATACCTCAACTGACTGCAAAGGATAGAGGCAGCTATCCAAGGAGGGTTAGTGTAGTACATGAGGTTATGACACTCATAATAGTAGAAGGAATAATCTAAATGACTGTCAAGATTCAGTCACTGCCAGAACATCATGACAGTCATGAGAGAGGTACAAAAACAAAGGTTTGAAAAGGCAATAAACAAAGATAACGTGTTGGTACACTATCAACAAAAGACTTGTCAGCTATAAAGCCTTGACAGAGACAAAAAAGATCCATCAGAGAACAGTCATAGAACAATAATGGAGAAATTATAGACAATGCTTTTAAAGATTGTAGTAGTCCTCATTTTAAAAGAAAGATCATCTGCTAAGAGTATGATAAGTTAAGGAGTAGTGAGGATGGAGTGTGTATAGACAGCATTGAAGCCTAATGATAGTGAGCATACGCAGAGTCTACTATTGAAAGTTATTGAAATCATATGATGAACAGACTTAGGAGTGAGGATTAGAATGAAGATATAGCCACAATGACAAAGAATAGTCGTATGGGATGACTGTCATGTAAGCAATCACTAATAACAAGGAACAATCATCTCAGTGACTCGCGTGACTGTCACAAAGAGCAACAGCAATGACTGTCACAAAAGGCAATAGAAATCCACAAGATACATATGAGTCACAGTTAGAGTAAACACCCTAGGTAAAGATATGCCACAGTCACAAAGGTTTGACAGAATGAACATGGCAAGGTTTTCTTCAAAGATAAACTCTGTAGCCAAATTAAATGGGAACAACTAATCCAAAGGAGTGACAGGGATTCATGTAAGACGTTTCATTGCCTATGTCAAATATACAGTTCAGATATCAAAGACAATCCTGTACACTTCCAAAAACACTATTAGAGCATTTAGGATAACAACAATTTCTATTAGGAAAGACAAAGAGTGATAGTGGTATGCCATGAAGGGTCAAAGGAGCAGTTCATGATGTCGTTTCCATCTGCAAGAGTATGGTAATTGGTTCGTAAATGTGGAATGGGACAAAACTAAGAGAAACAATGAAATGTAGCAAAACTGGAGCTCATTTTGAGCCAAAATGCAGGTTTAAACAGCAAGTGACATTTTTTTTTAAAACTCATTTCAAAAGGAAATACTCAGATTTTCTTCAAATCGCGCTTCAGCAGTGAATATATAGGTAAAATAAAGATTTTCCAAGTTCAAAATGCTCACAGAACCCTCCAAAAATCACAGAAAATGAAGTTCTTTCAAGCTCATGCTATAGCCACAAGGAACAAATACAGATTTTTGAGCAAAATGCCTAGAAATTGCTACCAAAACGTGCAGCAGTAAAAGCACAATACACAAAATTTCATTTCTACAAGTTTTGTCATTATTTGGGGGCTCGTTTTGAGCTAGAAGAATGCAAATATGGAAGAAGAAAGTAAAGTTTTTTTTGCAGATTTTCAGAGAAAATACACAGAACCCTCAAAATCACGGCCCCAGAAAGGTGATATGCAATAAAAAAAATTCATATAAATGAAGGAAGATTAACAGTAGAACATGTTACCTCTTTTTTTCTGCGATTTGTTGTGCCAAATCACAGTTTTCTTTCCTCAAACGGCTCTCAAAATGGCGACCTCACACAGCCAAAAAATGCAGTCATGGTGGTCAGCCACGGAAAAAGGCAAAAAATACGTCAAAACCAGTGAAAAAAATGCGACCTTAGAGGCCCAAAATCGCCTCAAAATTGACAAGAGGAGGTCGAATCTCAGTAGTAGCCACTTACCTTCCCTGTTGCTCACAAAATTGACCCAGAATAGACCAGAACTATGCATTTTTTCCACAAACCCTAGTCATGGTGGCGCGGCAGCAAGCTCAAACAGCAGAAAGCAAATGTAAATGAAATATTTTTAGGTTTTCCTCCTTTTGGGTCGATTAGACCTAATTCCATTTTGTCTTTTTTGACATTTGTTTTGCAAAAAATTCATTTCTATCTATTTAGGCCCGTGGTAAAGACTTGCGAAAGTGTTTAAAGCATAGTGATCTTTGCACATGGGGCGTGAGGCATGCTTTTTCTTCCTTTTATTCTTTTCCAAGGTCAAATGCATTATGAGAAACACAAGGTCAAATGCCTTATTTTGCTAAGGCATATCATGATGGAGTTACAAGGTGGATGAAGTGGAAGCCATAAGACATTGTAATGTGTATAGGGAGTCATAAGGGTCCTTTAATGTGTTGCATTAGACCTTCAAAGCATGAAATCGTGGTGATGTGTGTTGGGAGATATAAGGTGATATAAAAGGTAAGTGATGAATAAAAAAACATTTGATGGGAGCTATAAGGCAGTATTGAGGTATGATGCCTTTTAATGCATATGGAGGGATAAGGTGATTCATAATGCAAAATATTGTAATTACATATGCATGGAGGTATAAAAAAAATTTTGTGTGCACATTATGAATGATGGCTAAGGCATGATGGTGCATGTTGGGAAACGTGTGAGTGGCTAGGGGGGATGAGACGCTTTGATATAGCCTTGTGACATGTGATATGGTGCAGGTATGTGGAGTAATGTTATTTTTGCCTAGGAGTTACAAGTATTGTTTTGTCGTTTTTGCATAATCTAGAAATAGATTAAATATTGTAAACGAACGATAAAGTAATGAATTATGAATTACTTTATCATTTGTAATAAAAATGCAAAGAGGCAATATTAGGCAGATTATCACACATGGCAAAGTAAGTCTCGTCGATTACTTTGTCATCCTTTCACAATATTTAATTGGTCCCCAAACTATGCAAAATTGGGAAATTAAATGTTATGTCTTAAATGCCATTATTTTCTGCATAGGTTTGTAATAATTTTGGAATGTAAAACATTAACTAAGTGGTGTAATTATAAATCACTTAGTCAATGTTAAATGAATGCAGAAATAATGTGTATTTATGTCATTTATTGTGAAATATTAGACATTTATGATGCTGCAGGGTGAGTTTGACAAACAGGTTGAGGAGTAATTGCACAAATTTGACTTATTTCAGTGGCCTTAAAGATCATTTAAAGGCATTTAAAGACATTTTCAGGTGCTTTTATGGTTATTGATGGCATGCCTTGACTATTTCTGCATTGGAAACCTATTTTGGAAGACTTTAGGCAGATATTTTGGGCACATTTATGAGATACACGAAAATGGAGATGGCTCATCATTATCTCATGTCAGCTGTTTGGAGAACATATAGTCATTCATTTGACTCTTTGTAGAGAGTTCTTTCCATGTACATTCTGGAGTTAGTGATTTTTTTGCAATCCTACTCAGTTTGAGTATGTTTTGTAACTCTTATTGGCATATGAAATATAGAGAACACCTTGGTTACCATTGATAGTCAGATTTTGCCTTCTTGTTTTGCAATATTGGGTGTTATCAAGTGTTCGATCAGGTCATTTGTGAGGTATTTTTGTTTCCTTGTGACTTTGTCTTATGTTTCAATACCCTTTTCTGCAGAAGTTGTGTTTATGCAGGTTGCAAACTGTGTCAATCAGCCTTATCAAATTTTAAATTGTGCAGTTTAGCTTCCTTTTAAAGTTTTTAATGCATTTAGGCCTCTTTATGAAGTGTTTTTGCAAACACACAGTGATAGGTTGTGCAGGTTTAGTTTCTATTGTCTGTGGCCAAGTGTATGCTAGTCTGAGTTTCATTAACCATATCAAGTTTGGTGAATCACCCTTATTTTCATATTTTCCAGTTTTAACTTTCATTTTCAAAAGCATTCCTTCTTTTTTCCTCTGCAAATCCAATAGATCTTAGGTGATTACCAGCAAGGAAGCCGGCCTTCTCCGGAGGTTCTTTCCATCATAGGTGACCCACAAACTTGGAAAGATCCCATGTTTCTCCAGATTGCCAAGTTTTACAACTCAGCAAGGGTGCAAATCTGAGAGACAACAATAATAAAACATAAGTAATTCAATATTAGAGACACAAGGTTTTCACAGTCCATAAGTTTTTCTCAGAAGCTTGTTTTGTACTAATTCAATTTTGTTAGACAAGGACAAATATAGTCTAGAAAGTTACAACCATCAAGAACAAGCCATCCATGATAATAACTCAACTTCAAAATAAAGGTCAATAATATATAGTGCTTTTTAACATTATAAAAATGATGGAAGCCATTACTCTGTGTAGGTGAATTGCCTTTGTCAAGTTTATTGATGAGTTTTTCATGAGGCTATACATTAGGGGTACAAAATCTAAACAAGATATATAAGGTGATTGGAAGGAAATCTTCTTGTGGATGGATTCCATGAGATGGGGTCTATTAGTGTTTAATTACGCACCTTTCGGTGAGAAAGAAAAACATACAGATGTGCACTAGAACCGCTCTTCAAATTGGAAGGGGAAGCTCCTTGTAAAATAAAACATAACTAAAAACTTTACAATCTTTTTGGATTTTTTTGCAACATGTAGAAAGGTAGAGACGCACATTCAACAGTGAAGCAAAGATTTTTATGCTTTTTGACTGAAAACAAAACCTAGGCTAAACACTTACACTATTCAGCTAAATACAGAGGTTGAATAAAGCAACTACACAATTTTGGATTGATTGGACAAATTAACATCACACAATTATGAATGCCAAGACCAGATCAACTATAAGGCAATGCACAAATATGACTTATTCTTTCAATTTCACTTCCAACGTAAAGTTTGTAGATTTGTTGAATCAACCTAACCTTCAGCACAGATAATACATTTTAATGTATATTTGGAAGCAAAATAGGCATACTGGATTCCATTAATGAACAAAACAAGAACACAATCAGGAGAATATTAGACAAATAACAATTTAAGCAAGTAGAAACATGAGAATTGCTATTGCTTTTATTCTTTGATTGAACACAAGACTGGATACTGAACATTGAATACTTTTGATTCCTTTGATTAAATCCAGATATTGAAGGAAACAAATGAACATAAGTGAGCTGATTTTACATGAAAACACTTAAGAACAAAGAAGATGTGAAACAAATGTCTAAGCACAAAGTCCTAAACACTTATCTTAATCTCAACAACACAAAAAGCTTCTAGAAAGACAACACATATATTCATTCTAAACGTAATAAAGATACACAAGATCATTGAACAATAAGATGTGAGTGTAAAATACCCTTCTAGAAATGACTGAAATTTTTTGCAAATTTAGATAAGATTTCTTGCACACTTCAATTAAATAACTTCACCAAATGAATAAGGAATTGTAGCACATCAAACTCACATCAACTTTGCACATATGAAAATGAAACATGGAATGTCAAGTGGCTGGAATTTATTTCAGTCCATGTTTGATTTTATATCAGACTTAATTACAAGTCAATTTGAAGCCCAAATACATCAAACTTTGCATACAAATATAGCCCAAAGCCTCTAGAATGATGATAGCTATTAAATGGACACAAAACACTCTTGAAAGAACTTCAATAAAATTCTGATAAAAATTTTCTGTATGCTGATCTGACTGCTGAAAGTGTACTTTTTGTCCAGCCAAGAGTTTACAATGAAATATCATGAAATAACCCTTCCAAATGCACTCTATGAATGCATAGGAATGTCTTCTATCAAGCAAAACTCTTCAATCTTCAAACCCTTGATCACATTCACTTAAAAAGCCCTAAAATTCCAATGTAAAGTCGTTATAAAAATCAGACCCTGCTGTTGCAAAATCAGACCCTGCAAAATATGAAAATACCATCCAAAATGTATTCCAAATTCACTAAACTACCTTGGTAGTCAATCTTCTACACCAAGAGTTTCAAATAGATATCAATGTCACTCCAAAACTCTTCAAATAACCTGCAAATGTAATCCAATGATGAAATCTGTATGACAACATCTCACAAATTGTTATGGGATCATCACCACAACATTCAAGGGATCATCTCCTTGATGAAAATAACTAGAAAATCGAAATTTTCAGTCATAAACAATAATGAAGAAAACATACCATAAGATCAATAGTTGCAAATTGAAGCTCAAGTCATCTATTTTAAACTCCACAAGCTTTGATGTCCATTCTCTTGGCAGTTTTGAAATGTATTTTGAAATCCATCAATAGAAATTAAGGAAATGGAACAATATTGAATGATCTTCACTTGAAATGCTTTCATTTAAAACAATCTTCAATTATTTTAAATGAATTTTGCTCCTCCTCTATGGATCGATCCTCCTTGAGCTTGGCCTTTGACACTTGCATTGAATTTTGAGATTGCAATCATTTAAAATCTTCCTCTTTGCTTGGGCGATCAGCTACATGTATTTAATTTTGTGTTTGAAATGCATTTAAAATCCTTCTAACCTCCAACTAGTACTGGCAATGATTGGGCGATTGCATTAAATGATGCCAATTTGCATTTAAAAACCTCCAAACTACCCAATCGAACCTCTTAATGCTAGTGCGAATGCATTTGATGAAGGAGCTAGCATTTAAAATCATCTCCCTTCTTGGACGGCCAGCAACAATCATTTAATTTTGTTTTTGCTTTGCATTTAAAATAGATCCTTCCTTAACCGCCGCCACTTCATACAAGAATGCTAGCATTTAATATATCAAACAATATAATTTTAAATGCTTTTTACCTCACATAACCGCTCCATGCATGATCGCCGCCACTCCTTGCAAGGGTATCATTGCATTTAAAATTGCTATGAAACAAATTAAATAATTTCAACTTCTTGATCGCTCCCCTTTAGGCTTTGGATACCACACACTTGCAATTTTAAATGTCTTCTACTTGGCGAATGAGCTTGGCTCTAAAAACAAGACTCATATGCAATAACACTAAATATTCTTCATGCATCGATCCATGTGGCTTGATATTAAATTTGAATTGGGCCCATTTTGACTTGTCAAAACTCTTTCATAAATAGGTCCTACCTGGAGCTATCCATAATTACACATCTCCATACAAAATAGATTAAAGAAAATGTAATTAAAGATTTCATTTTCCCTCCTTATTTATCAAATTCAAATGAATGAAAATACAATCTTAATATTGCATTTTCCATGTAGCTCAAATATACTAGTTAAGCTAACTTTCCAAATCTCCATGAGTAGAAGCCAACTCAACTAGCCAATTATTCCCTTACCAATCCATTAGCCTACGGGAATAGATGATAGGCTAACCAAATATCTCCATGTAACATCATTCCGGAATTGGGGACATGACAGTGAGCAATAAAAGCTTCAGCATTTACCATTATCCTTCCACAATTGTGTAGAATACACTTATTTATATCCTAAAACCAAAGGTGCAAGAAAATAAAATGAAGAGTTAACTAATACTCTCCAACCTAAACCTAATGCTGCATTGCAAGCATGCAAGCTTATTAGTATTTAAAATAATACAATATCTCTCATGCAATTCAGTTAACTGAACTTGCATGTTATTACAAATTGAGTTCCACTTAAAGATATTTTGCACGATTTCCAAAACAAATCCAAAAATAGATTTATTTTTGAAAAGCAAAGTCAGTTCTCAAAATAGAACTTGCTTTGGAAATCCCTCCCACTATCTAAAAAATATAATACTCTTGCAGATACTGAAAAATGGCTAAGTTTGGGAATTGTGATTTCTCTCCAATTCACCAACTTTAGCCTTATTTGGTATCATGATGGAAACAAGGTGAACAATCTTCATATGCAGGATGACACTAGCATCTTCCATAGTCTTCGATAGATCTATATACTCCTCCATGGTGATAGAAGAATATTACATGTTGACTTTGTGGCTTGGAGAATCTTTCCTCTTCACTGTCCCATGTTGAAAAAGGCAAAATCAGAGCTTTTTATGCTCTCAGTCCTAAAAAATCAGGCGTTTCTTCTCGCTGTCCAACTCTGGTTTTTATGGAAAAAAAATGTATTTTTGCCCTTGGAAAGTGAAAATGAGGCTAAATCTTCAAAAATGTGTCGGATCTGAGCTCTAGACGGTCAAAAATGATGGAAAATGCCGTTTCCCGAGGTGGATATGTGATAGAAATGAGAGAAAATGGACATAGACACCTTGAAAACTCGTCTTCCTATGGCTGTAGGTGGTCATTTTTTACTGGAACAGTCATAACCAGCAATGAAAAAGCTTCAAAATCCTTCAACAATGGCTGCCTAGGTCTGAGCGCTGCCCCTCAAGGATGCAAAAATGCCTTTAGATGATGGAGAATGAAGAAAATGGTGCCTTGGGATGACTAATCCGCCTCATTATTGAAGTGCTGGCCCTAAATATTCCTTCCACGTGCCTTGAAAAAGCTTGGAAACCTTCAACAATGCCTGCCAATCTGAAGCGTTGGCCTTCTAGTATGCAAATCCACCTTCAAACCTGCCTTGGATGGATGAAAAGTGGAGCTTTGATGTTGAATTTACCTCCTCCAAGTGGAACGCTAGCTGTAGAAGCTTTCAATCTGCCATGGAAGCATGGAAATCATGGAAGAATGCCTTTATTTGATGGAAAATACCTCCTCCTAGCTGAGCGCTGCCTTTATATCCTTCCCCTTGCTCTTGGAAATGACAATAACAATGAAGAAATACCTCCTTTATGGTTTTCCTTTACCTCCTAGGGTTTCAATGTGCTTTTCCTCTAAAAATAGAGTGCTTTTTTTATTCCCCTCCATGCAAAAATAACAAGTGAAGCTGAAGTGGAGCTCCTCTTCTATTTATAACCTTTGCTTTTTAGAAAACATGCTTTTTTCTCCTTTGGTACGCCAAAACCCTAAAATAGACTTTTGTTTGTTTGCTTTTTGTTTGGAGTGCTTTGGAGTTGGAGTGCGCTTCGCCTTGAACGTGCTCCAAAAGAGCGTTTTGACTTTGGAGCACGCTTCGCCTTGGAGCGCTTTGGAGTTGGAGCATGCTACACCTTGGAGCGCGCTTCGCGGAGAAAGTGCTCTTTTTGATTTAAACTTTTTGACGCACTTTTTTTGCTGAAATCAATCCGAATGATGAAGAGGAGTCTTCAAACTTGAAATTTGCATTTTTGACATTTGGAGCCTTTTCACCTTGATCAATGCTCCAATATTTGCATTAGAAATTTTTTGAAAAACCTTCAAATTTTGATCTCATCCATTTGGAGCGCTTTGGAGTTGGAGCACGCTTCACCTTGGAGCGCACTTCGTGGACAAAGTGCTATTTTTGACCTAAACTTTTTGATGCACTTTTTTTGCCGAAATCACTCTGAATGACCAAGATGAGTCTTCAAACTTGAAATTTGCATTTTTGACATTTGGAGCCTTGCGCCTTGGGAAAAATGCTCCAATGCCTTAGAAATTTTTTTGAAATTTATTTCAAATTTTCAAAATTTGATTTTGATTTGCCAGATGTTCTCATTGCTCTTCGTCGTTCCTTTGCATCGTTCAACAGTTCTACGTTCTCTGAACAACACTGAAAACTTGAATCTAACCCCTAGCAGATGAACTTCTTCAACTTTCTATTTTTAGAAAATTTTGCTAGCATCTGTATCTCAAGTAACCCATAAACCTAAAATTGACGTCTATTTTTAGAAACTTTCTATTTTTAAAAATTTTGACCTTTTGACTTTTGACGACCAATTTTTCAGACTCTCACAAAATGCATTAATGAAGCAAAAAATTTGAGTTGGCACAACATAGCCAATTTGGCTTCTTTGAGTCCTCCATTCGGGCATTGTATCAATTTCTTTTGATGTATCTTTTACCTGCGGGGTTAGCAAATAATGACAAGGTGACATGGTGCTTGGGAGGCGTGTTTAGGCATCTTTTTAGGGTGTTTGTATGCATAGAAGAAAATTTTTGTATGGGTACAACAGGGTGTCATATCCCAAAGTGGTGTTTCGCTTGGTCATAACCTATAAACCAAAAAATAGCTTTTATATCTTAAGCTTTGTTTTAAATTTGATAGTTATTCCATTGTTCAATAATATTTTAAACATTTGTAAAGAAACTCATGGTGGATCCTACCTAAACTAACCATAGCTTCTTCTAGGGTGTAATTGTGTAAGTGTTTCATAATATATAATGGAAGCTCTCTGAAGTCCAAAGAACGGTATATGAGAATTTTCCATTGAAAAAAAATGAATTATTCTTAAAAAAAATAAGTATTCTTTAATACTTAATTTTATTGTAAAAACTATGGAATGCTTATGAATTTAAAAAATTAAAACGAAATTATTAAACATGAGGAGCGGGAGAGGGAATTTGAATTTATTGTAGGGTGGAACCAGAAGTGGCCTGGGAGGAGATGAGGAAGAGGGAGACGATGATGATGACTTTGTTCTAGATGAGTGGCATCTTCCTTTCGATGAGGAAGCGGAGGAAACTCTTCTAGATCTCTGGTTGGAGGTGTAGCGGTTTGTGTCGTAGTTGAAGAAGACGTCTTCGAGAAAGGTTTTTAATCCTCGCCGGTTTTTGGGGCTTCAGGGCTCTATAACACGCCAAAATGGGGCTTCCTTTCTGTTGGTTTTTCTTCTGAATCAGCATTAGGGTTTGCCATTTCTAATGCACAGGCAGATTTAGCCAACTAAATACAGGAGGTTGCGTGAGCTGCCTCCCCTTCACTTCTGGTTCTGCCGCACCAAGGGGGGTATCCCTATAACTCAAGATGTAACCTTGACTAGCTCAAAGATAGAAAGATCTAACTTGACAACAACAGGCAGAATACTCTCATGTATGGACCAAGATCTGCATGATAGATCACAAGGCTGGCAACATTCTTGGACATGATGTCTGGTTGGGTATGAGAGCATGCAGGGAGTTCCTAATCCTACTCCTACAACTAACAGGTGGAAGTATGAAATGGTTTGATATGGATTTTGGATGCAAAGCTGGACATGGTGTATAACCTCAACACAGAGCTAGGTTGGTGCCTATCCAGGGCTTGGAGTCGGTAGACATACACCTGTGAATGATCAGCATGAATAGCTAAAACTGGATTTCAGGGGGATACACATGATATCTGCCTTACAGATATCTCCCAATACAGAGTGTTAAGTTATCTCTACTTATGGCATCCCTACTGCAGTATACCCTTCCCAATGTTCAACCTGAAAACAGTTTAATCTACCCCTTGAGCAGAAGTTAAAAGATCAGACATTCAACATAGGAATTCTATGCTCTAGAATCTAAACATTACCCAAATATCTAGATTCAGAAGAAGAATACATGCAATACTGGAGACAGAATTAACACAACACACGCTAAGATAGCATTACTCATATAAGATTAACCATGAAATCAGTGGATTCATGCCAAATCGTACAACAGGAGATACATAAACTCACAAGTTAAGCTGTACAGAGCAACCAGATCAGCTTGTATCTTGTTACAGAGCCAAAAATCTTCAACTTTCAACAACCACAAATGAGTAACACTTCCTGCTTATAACAGCCAGGTAGTGTACCACAACAATTAATTACATGGTTGACCAAAAATCCCGCCAGATACACAGTATCAGCAAAATGGCGCTCAACGCATTACCAGATTGGCGCCCAAACATGAATGCAGCAGGTAGGGGAGGAGACAGGAAGATATCTCGAGCCCTGCGCCACTGTCCGCTGATGTACACCTTCAATCGGGTACCAGATCCGCCCATACCTCTGCAACCTTCGCCATCAATGGCGCACCAACCCGCGGCCTTGGGAAAAACATCAAACAGTCGATCGCAACCATTTCCCGCCGAGATTCATCATCATGATATTTGAAAATGCAGGATAACAATTATCCCACATGCACCCCGCAACAACCTCTTTAACACTTTACATACTAAGTCATGAGCATATATGATGTCGGTGCTTTTGCTCCTGACGACACTAGTATAAGACTTCATCATCATCATCCTCCAGCAGCATGATATCCTGTTGCTTGAAATATCACCCTGACGTCAGCATCATATCGCAATATCACTTGCATGAAAATCGCCTTCATCGGCACAACCTGATCCATCGGAGGAACATCCTCCTGCTGAGCCTATACCAAAAATCTGGCCGATGAACATCCTGATGACGTCATCATCATATCCTGCTGACGTCATCATCATATCTGCCTACTGCGCACCTCCTCATATCCGGATGACGTCATCATCATGTTTGCAAATATCGGGGGATCTCCACAAGATGATCAGTGTTAGAAATATGACCCCCTCCGGACCTTGATGACGTCATCATCATATCGACATCAGGATGATATTCGGAAGATAACCGGATATTTGAAAATATCATCCTGATGCACAAATATCAGGTTGCACTGTAGCTCCACTATAAGATCGGGGCGATAGATGAATATGATGATGCTTGAAAAGATCACCCCCACTAGATAATGCACGAAGCCGGCAGGCGGATATCTCCTTGATATCAGCATCATCATGACGCTGGAACAAACATATATCCGGGTGATTTTCAAAATATCACCCCCTCCTTCAGAAATATCATGATGCAGATAGGCAGAGAAAAAGATATCACCCTGACATAAGAATGACGTCAGCATCATCAGGATGATAAAACAACGAACATGGAGTGATACAACATCATCAGGATGATATTGACTAAGATCATCCTGACGTTCACAATATGATGACCCCAGTGAATATCGGGTCGCACTTAGAACTCTTCAACAACATTATCAGGATGATCATAACCAAGATCACCCGATGATAAAAATATCACCCCGGCGAAATATCATGAAGGTAGAAAATATGATGACCCCCGCAAGTAACACGGTGATAACTGGAAATATGATGATGATGATGACGACCCTTAAGAAAGAACAAGTCAGGTCGAACAACTCAAAGAATAACCCCTTCAGAAAATCGGGGCAACATCATCATCATGTTTGGGCAAGGTGATAATTGGAAAATCACCGGATACTTGAAAAATCACCTCCGCAAGCAAATCAAGGCACACTGTAGCTCATCAGCAAGATCAGGATGATATCCAGACATCACCCGATATTGAAATATGATGATCCTGATGAGAAAACCGGCCGACAGAGAACATGATGATGCTGACCACCATCGAAGGAAATATGATGATGATGACCTCCTCTTTAAAGAAAATATGATGATGCAGCTGAAAAATGCTGAGGAGGTCCAACACTTAGAACATTTTTTGGATACTTAAGGAAAGTGCCTGCATGAAAATTGCTCAAAAATTGTCAGTCAATTCAGGCACTAACACTGGCTCTGTCTGGGGACGTGCAGGTGCAAGACTGCAGTGAGAACCCCAGATCTCTGGGATGCAGACCAGTCCCTTATCCATTGGGCACAGAGTCAAATACTGCACTGACCTGCATCACCAAACACACTTGATGGCCTAAGGCCACCAAGAAAAGAAAAACATGTATCTCCCTTTGTCAAATATCTTGTTTTCATCTGCATGCACTGGGTCAGGCTTGGAGATACTACAAAGATCCACCCACAAACAAATCTTGTCATCTGCATATTCAACCCTCTGATTTGGCTTGTCATTATCACCCCTGTGCAAATAACCTTCAACATCATGTGACATGTGGGTGCAGAATATATCAGGCAATGCATACTCAAATGGTATAGAACACAGGTTATCATCTGCATCATCATCATGCATTGCAACATGATCTCCTAGCTGGACTGCAAATAGGAAACACTCAGAGTCTACCACACAACTAGGAAGATCAGGGCTCATTGTATTATATGCTGGCACATCAAAAGAAAAGCTTTCAAAATCACAATTGTGTACATCATGTGCACAACAATCAGCAGCACCAGGCTGGAAAAGATCAGGCTCTGGCATCTCTTTCAAATCAGGCACATTTTCACAGTCACTTACCTGATGTATGTTGTTTCCTCTTTCATCAGGATGAGAAACAGAATCCAAGCCAAAAATAGTGTCTAGATCTTCACCATACTCAGACAGATCCTCATCACCATATGTGTCATAAATGGGTGACCCAGGTGCATCAGTTTCATCATAGTATGCCATTTGTTCATGGGCAGCAGAGCACACATCTTCATCACCAATGGATTCACTCTGTGGAGGAGTATCAGCCTGTGTGTCATAAGCAAAACAGCCATCAAATGAAAAACAATCATGCTCTGAACTAGCACTTATTTCAATTTCTGACTGCTCTTCATGATCTCCATGTGTTTGAAAGGTAGGCAATGGGTCACACATAGGACTGCTTCTCTGTTTGCTTATATCTTCTCTGTCTTGAGTACAATACTCACAATTGTCTCCACAGGTCCATTCCAAAAATTGCTCATTGCTGTCCACAACCTCGTTATTGTTTTCATGGTCAGCTGCCTCATCATTGCAATGGGAATCTTCATTAGTCCTCTCACTGGCATCCTCAACTGGTGAACAATCCAGTTGAGCAGTATTGTTAGCATTATGTTCAAACACAGCAGTCTCAACCTCTATGCTTTTACTTTCATTTTTATCTGCACATGATGCCATAATCATTTGGTCATTTGCAGCTTCATAACCATTTCTCACACCAAGGCCTGGGGACAGGGGTTTCAGCAGGTACACATTTCTGATTTTTTCTATCTTTTCTATGAACCTGTATGCCATCTGCATACTTGTCACCTTGAAATCCCTCAGTATTGCACTAAAGCCCTCCTCAAAAGCTTCAAAGAATATGCCAACACAGGCTGAAATATCAGGTCTGAAGACTTCTGGGATCTGTGAAAGGGCTATTGCAAACCTATGACTGAAATCAACACATGGCTCTTCATCTTGTTTTCTGATTCTCATCAATTTTGCAACAAGGTCAGCCGGTTCTTTTGCAAATTCTTCCTTGAAACAGTCAGCAAGCTTATCCCAACAGGAAAAGGATTTCTTTGGAAAGCTCAAATACCAGTCTTTTGCTTTTGCATCAAAGGACCTAACAAAAAACCTCATCCACATATCCTCATCTCTGAATGAATATTTTCCCATAAAACTGTGAAAATTTTGGATATGTGCATTCCCATCACATACATTGTGACCACTAAATCTAGGCATCTGACAGTATATCCTAGCAGGCATAGTTTCTACTTTATAATCCACCCATGACAAATCCAGTTGGTCATACAAAGGATCAAAAGGGCTGACAGGAGGTTTAGCCTTCTGGCTGGCAGACACAACAGGGTTACTGCTTTTTAACTGGGCCTGCTCAGCCTCTAAGAATATCAACCTATTTCTTATCTCTTCTATTTCTTTATTCAACATTTCACCACTGAGTATGGGATAATTCATATTTGGATTCATAAAAATCTTACTCTTAGACATCCTCTGTCTGTCTAAGACCTAAGGCTTCCCCTGGCATCTAACCTATGCAATAAAACAGCAAATAAAGGGGAAGGAACAAGGTACCTTTTCTCATACAGATGCAGAAATATGTACATCTTTCAACCAATAACATACATATATCTTTCATGTGCATTTGGATCTTTTTTGCAGAGTCGCCACCTCTCTAAAGAGGACAAAATTCAATAGCTGAAAGCTACTTTTCCAGGTTCATTCCACCAGCAGAGCATCATTTTGTTGGTGACTCAGATAGGCCACAAGATATAACACTTTTTTATCAATTTTCTCCCTAGCGGAGTCGCCAATTTGTTGGTTTTTCTTCTGAATCAGCATTAGGGTTTGCCATTTCTAATGCACAGGCAGATTCAGCCAACTAAATACAGGAGGTTGCGTGAGCTACCTCCCCTTCACTTCTGGTTCTGCCGCACCAAGGGGGGTATCCCTATAACTCAAGATGTAACCTTGACTAGCTCAAAGATAGAAAGATCTAACTTGACAACAGCAGGCAGAATACTCTCATGTATGGACCAAGATCTGCATGATAGATCACAAGGCTGGCAACATTCTTGGACATGATGTCTGGTTGGGTATGAGAGCATGCAGGGAGTTCCTAATCCTACTCCTACAACTAACAGGTGGAAGTATGAAATGGTTTGATATGGATTTTGGATGCAAAGCTGGACATGGTGTATAACCTCAACACAGAGCTAGGTTGGTGCCTATCCAGGGCTTGGAGTCGGTAGACATACACCTGTGAATGATCAACATGAATAGCTAAAACTGGATTTTAGGGGGATACACATGATATCTGCCTTACAGATATCTCCCAATATAGAGTGTTAAGTTATCTCTACTTATGGCATCCCTACTGCAGTATACCCTTCCCAATGTTCAACCTGAAAACAGTTTAATCTACCCCTTGAGCAGAAGTTAAAAGATCAGACATTCAACATAGGAATTCTATGCTCTAGAATCTAAACATTACCCAAATATCTAGATTCAGAAGAAGAATGCATGCAATACTGGAGACAGAATTAACACAACACACGCTAAGATAGCATTACTCATATAAGATTAACCATGAAATCAGTGGATTCATGCCAAATCGTACAACAAGAGATATATAAACTCACAAGTTAAGCTGTACAGAGCAACCAGATCAGCTTGTATCTTGTTACAGAGCCAAAAATCTTCAACTTTCAACAACCACAAATGAGTAACACTTCCTGCTTATAACAGCCAGGTAGTGTACCACAGCAATTAATTACATGGTTGACCAAAAATCCCGCCAGATACACAGTATCAGCAAAATGGCGCTCAACGCATTACCAGATTGGCGCCCAAACATGAATGCAGCAGGTAGGGGAGGAGACAGGAAGATATCTCGAGCCCTGCGCCACTGTCCGCTGATGTACACCTTCAATCGGGTACCAGATCTGCCCATACCTCTGCAACCTTCGCCATCAATGGCGCACCAACCCGCGGCCTTGGGAAAAACATCAAACAGTCGATCGCAACCATTTCCCGCCGAGATTCATCATCATGATATTTGAAAATGCAGGATAACAATTATCCCACATGCACCCCGCAACAACCTCTTTAACACTTTACATACTAAGTCATGAGCATATATGATGTCGGTGCTTTTGCTCCTGATGACACTAGTATAAGACTTCATCATCATCATCCTCCAGCAGCATGATATCCTGTTGCTTGAAATATCACCCTGACGTCAGCATCATATCGCAATATCACCTGCATGAAAATCGCCTTCATCGGCACAACCTGATCCATCGGAGGAACATCCTCCTGCTGAGCCTATACCAAAA
This sequence comes from Cunninghamia lanceolata, assembly GCA_027924645.1. Taxonomy (NCBI): domain Eukaryota; kingdom Viridiplantae; phylum Streptophyta; class Pinopsida; order Cupressales; family Cupressaceae; genus Cunninghamia; species Cunninghamia lanceolata. The sequence goes on along the minus strand of BSBN01001418.1, from coordinate 648,505 downwards.
ATCTGGCCGATGAACATCCTGATGACGTCATCATCATATCCTGCTGACGTCATCATCATATCTGCCTACTGCGCACCTCCTCATATCCGGATGACGTCATCATCATGTTTGCAAATATCGGGGGATCTCCACAAGATGATCAGTGTTAGAAATATGACCCCCTCCGGACCTTGATGACGTCATCATCATATCGACATCAGGATGATATTCGGAAGATAACCGGATATTTGGAAATATCATCCTGATGCACAAATATCAGGTTGCACTGTAGCTCCACTATAAGATCGGGGCGATAGATGAATATGATGATGCTTGAAAAGATCACCCCCACTAGATAATGCACGAAGCCGGCAGGCGGATATCTCCTTGATATCAGCATCATCATGACGCTGGAACAAACATATATTCGGGTGATTTTCAAAATATCACCCCCTCCTTCGAAAATATCATGATGCAGATAGGCAGAGAAAAAGATATCACCCTGACATAAGAATGACGTCAGCATCATCAGGATGATAAAACAACGAACATGGAGTGATACAACATCATCAGGATGATATTGACTAAGATCATCCTGACGTTCACAATATGATGACCCCAGTGAATATCGGGTCGCACTTAGAACTCTTCAACAACATCATCAGGATGATCATAACCAAGATCACCCGATGATAAAAATATCACCCCGGCGAAATATCATGAAGGCAGAAAATATGATGACCCCCGCAAGTAACACGGTGATAACTGGAAATATGATGATGATGATGACGACCCTTAAGAAAGAACAAGTCAGGTCGAACAACTCAAAGAATAACCCCTTCAGAAAATCGGGGCAACATCATCATCATGTTTGGGCAAGGTGATAATTGGAAAATCACCGGATACTTGAAAAATCACCTCCGCAAGCAAATCAAGGCACACTGTAGCTCATCAGCAAGATCAGGATGATATCCAGACATCACCCGATATTGAAATATGATGATCCTGATGAGAAAACCAGCCGACAGAGAACATGATGATGCTGACCACCATCGAAGGAAATATGATGATGATGACTTCCTCTTTAAAGAAAATATGATGATGCAGCTGAAAAATGCTGAGGAGGTCCAACACTTAGAACATTTTTTGGATACTTAGGGAAAGTGCCTGCATGAAAATTGCTCGAAAATTGTCAGTCAATTCAGGCACTAACACTTTCCTCCTCAACAACTAAAGTTCATCCCTTTGGAGTGGCAGCTTCGGCAAGGATGAGTTCCCCTGTTGTGGTCTCTTGCCCTCACCATGAAAAGGTGGTGTGAAAGTCTTTGGCATTGGATGCATCTCATGTTGAGCAAAGGTCTCCTTTTGTTTTGCAGGCTGAGGGTTTGAAGGAGGAACCTTTCTTGTTGCTTGTGTTTGCCTTGGGTGTCACCTCTTTGGTTGGTCTTGGTTCGCTTGAGACTCAGCTTGCTGTTGCAAAGAAGGTGGTTGTTGCAATCTTGGTGTTGTTGAATTTTCCATGGACCAACTAGGAGTTGAACCTAGGACCTTCCATTTGCATGCTGGAGTACTCTACCAACTGAGCTACTGGCCCTTTGTTGACCAGTCCATCATCGGTCCAAGTGTGGATTATTTCCAACACCCCCTTAAGCCACACTTCAGGTGCTTGGGGTTCCTAGCTTAGCTCTAATACCATGTTGAATTTTCCATGGACCAGCTAGGAGTTGAACCTAGAATCTTCCATTTGCATGCTAGAGTGCTCTACCAACTGAGCTACTGGCCCTTTGTTGACTAGTCCTTAGACAGTCCAGGTGTGGATTATTTCCAACAGGTGTCAGGGTCGGTTGAGGTTGATGTGGCATCTCGATTGGATGTTGTTTTTACTTCCCTCCATTGCAAGTTTGGAGTGGCGACTTCTTCCCCTGCTGGTGTTTCATTGCCTGTTGTTGGTATGGGACTATAGAATGGTTTATAGACTTCTATTCGTGTTAGATCTATGGTTGTTGAAGAGTAGTCTTCACCCCTTTACTCTAGGCCAACAGGTGTAAACCAATTTTTGATTCTCAATTCGATTGTCGACAGAGCGATCTTGTGGTATAAAAACTCTCCCATTGGGAGGTTTTTGTGGACAAGGCCAAACATTAATGCCTTCAAGAGATGGGCTAATAGAAAATGGTCTTGTTGTGGTCATGTGGAGATTGCAACCATGGCAAATGCATTCTTTCTGATTTCCTTTTCAAGCCATGAAGATTGTGTTGAACTTAGCTAGGTGGTCCATGGTTTATGGGCAGATCTAGGCTTTTCTTGCAAAAGTGGGCTCTAGGCTTCAATCCGAAGAAGGAAAGCTTGAACAAAGTCCCTGTGTGGGTTAAACTTCTGAGTTTGCCTCTAGAATATTGAGAGGAGATCTTGAAAGGTATTGATTTTGCAATTGGTCAGTTCATTCCCCTTGATCCAGTAACCATCTCTAGGAAGCGTTTATTGTTTGCTAGATTTTGTGTATATGTGGAGAAAGGTAAGATTCTCCCATCCTCTATTACCTTGTTTTCCAAACTAGGTAAATGGGAGCAACATATTGTTTTTGAGGAATCCGTGGTTTTATGTGGAAACTATTGTATGGCTGGCCATTCCACTTCTTGTTGCCAAGTTAAAATGCAACCATAGCAAAAGGGAAAGGAGAAAGATCCCTTGATGCATGGCCATCCTCAAGGTGAAGGGATTCAGGATTTGGACGTTGTGAAGGATGTCTTTGGCGACCTTCTTTCAAAGGCTGATTGTAGAGTTCAATGTCTTGGCAACATGATGCGAAGCGAGGAGCTTCAGATTGTGCTTGTTGGTTGCTGGCTCTCGCTTGGTGGTTCTTTTACTCCTAAGGAGAACGAGATTTCAAGCATGAAGATGAAATGTTTTGATCAGTCAATCATGGTCGATGGCGGTCTTGACCAGATTCAAAGTAGCCCCAGAGTCTCTTTGGAGGGTTTCCAAGGGAAAGTTCAATGTTCGTTGGAGCACTTCGACTTCAAGTTGCCATGAGTCTTCTGATTCTTGCTATGATCAGAACCTCGGTTTGGCCTTTTGTTGGTTTATGGTTCATGAAGTAATTTGGCTATGTTGTTGTTATGCTGCTACATAGCTGTTTTGTTTGCTTCATGGTTGTAAAGGGTTGGGGCCCTTTCGAAAACCCCCTCTTTACCATTTATCAAAAAAAAAAATTGTTAAAAAATGAAGTAGGTAAGAAGATTCTTCTAAATAAAAATTAAAGCAATTTTTTTAGTGAATAGGGATATCCATGGAAAATTGATATATGGTTCTTTTATCTTGATTCTTAATATGACATGCAATTTATGTATGTTTTGATGTATTTGCAGTTTTTCATGGGGACAAAGGAGTCAAAATACAGATTTCCTTCCAGGTAACATTTGAAGTTTCACCATGATATTGGAATTTTAAATAGGGAATTATACAACCATCTTTTTTGGCATGATCTCAACTAATCTAAGTCATTGTGATACAAAGTAAATATTTGCATGAATTATTGAAAAAAGTAATAGATCTAAGGGATCACAAACATGAAATTAGTTCTTAGTAAATAAAGAACACTGTTCAAAGTGCTTAATTAATACTACCTGCTTCATCTAGGTGCACAGGCTTTTGGATTGACATGCTCATACTATAATGGACTTTATATCTAGAAAACCCCTGTTGCCCCCTTTGCACTTGGAGGAGCTTTAGTGTCTTGATTGGCATTCTCATTTGTAGTAGAAAACATTATTTTTTAATGCATCATCTCAGATTGTTCTTCAATACTCTCACAGATCTTATATGAATGTCTACAACACCTCCTTGAGTCCCCACATCGTTCAACCTGCAAACAAGAGAAGATACTAATCAGAGAAACCAAATTGAAGTTGATGGAAAAGATAACCTGGGCCATCTTAGCGCTGAGATTTGAGATGTGTTTACACACGTAACTCTCTTTCTTTAATTTCCAACATAGGTAGTGGATTATTCTCCACCCACTGCTTCTTCAATGGAATAGGGCCTCTATACAAAAGATCCTGCTCCTTGGTCTCTTTTTGATGAACTCTCCTTTTCTTTTTATAGGGTTTGTCCAAAGGAGTTTTGTTCAGATCCAAACCTGATTCCTAATCACATTGCTATTGCAGCGCCTGATGGAGTTCTCTCCCCGCAGAATTCTACACCTGGATATCTGGACAACATGGTTGTGGAAATAAACTTCATCATATGGTACATATCATCACATCTTCTGTGCCCCTAAGATCTCCAAATAGTTTTTTTCATTGATTCAAGAAATACTTCTCAATCTCATGTTCCCGTCATCCTACTTATAAAGGAGCTATTGGTTACTAAATTCATTCTTCTCCTCTCCCGTGGCATTATGCAGCTGGTTAGAGGTCTCTATTTACTGATTAGGGAATTGTGAATGAAAGGGTACCAAATCCAACCCACCTATGAGAGCCTTACTCACATTCCCATTCCAACTTAGAACATGCTGTCTTTTCTTGGACTATCTCGAGCTTTGCGCACCATGTTTGCCTTCATCACAATTAAACATCTGCCCAAGATTGGCATTCATGACGACAACAATGTCCTTGGAAACATGCAGATTATATTTTGTCTAGGGAGAAGAAGGCTGATGCACTTGTCCGTTCGGAGAAGCCTTCCTCCTAAAATTGTCCTTCCTAGGCTTCTCAAAAAATAATATGTAGTTCTTTTGTGCATTATTAAAATGCTAATCAATGACCTCCAATCTTACATTCTCTAACCAGTCAAAGAGTGTCACAATTGCTTTACACTGTTCGTGTCAATAAGACATCATAGATTTATCAAAGGGAAGCCTGATTGCTCATACTTGTGTTTCTCAATATTAAATATTTGCATGTCTTACAATTTTTTTAAAAAAATCTAACCCTAAAATAACACTCTACACCCAAGGATTCTATGAAAAGTAATATTGGACTCTCTTGAAAGTTTCTTCTCTAATTTAAAGTGTTTCATGAAGGATGATGTGGCTTAAACTCTAGACCAACTCTACATTACAACCAGTACCCTTTTAAAACACAGCTACCTCTCAATTACATTCTTCTTATTCCACAATGTTTCCTTATTCAAAAACTTCTCTTTCCTTAAAATAGACAGGATCAAGAGTTTCACATCAATTTATAGGTAGACATACACAATTAGTTAACTACATGTCAAATGGAGCTTCATTAAATTAGTTCTAAATTTAGACCGAGCATTGTCAAGTCTATGAGTGGATGAGATATTCACTACTCATTACTGCAAATCTTCTATCCTTTTCAGAGTTGACGTATCCAAAACCAAAACCAGACAAGTTCCGTTAGACATTGTTAGAGGTTTAGTTTTGCATGAATTTTAGTCTAAATGTTAAAGATAGGTTGTTCAGAAGTGGCAAACATGGATTAAATCTCTGATCAAGTCACAAAGTTCTCTTGACTCAAAACCACAGTCTTGGTTTGCCATATAGGAACAATAGAATATTAGACCCTATAACCTTAGAGCAATTAAGGCTGTATGGTTTCATAAGTAATTCATTGTAGTGTCGTAGAAAACATAACAACTATTGCCATGCACTATTCCATTATGCTCATTAATGTACGTGCAGATGTGCAGTTTCAACAACTGATACATTGATAATCAGACATGGTATGAAGCTATAATGGCCGAATAAAAAATTGTACATAGTACGATTGTTACCAAGATCAATGAATTCTGTCAGAGAAGGTGAGAATTCTACAATCCTTTCATTGTCTAATTCAAATAGCAAAAAAACTTTATCAAGAAAAGTGTTTCAAGAAGGTGCTGAACCATACCAGGAACTACAAGCCTGCATCCATATATTGCAACTTACTCCATCTACTAGATGTCTTCCTGCAGCAATCTCAGGTCATATGAATGACAGAATACTACATAGTTTTAGGTACCAGAGTACTACTTGCTACCAAATGCCAGTGATTTAGCTTAATGAAAAAGAAAAACTCTCCAACTGTGAAATACATAACTGAAAAGTTTCCATCATGATATTACATGTATTTCTAGCAAACTCTGCAAAAACAGAACATCCCCTGTTTTGTGTCATACTGAACATGTTACTATCATTAGAGGTTATCATGTTAAAATCTAGCACAATCAATACCATTATCAACATCATCCTATCACATTTCAGGTGTAACATAATCAGTAGAGATGAAACAATACAGCTGTAAAAATGCCATACATGGTGCTTACTTAAACCAATAGATTCCCATGTTATTGTTCTGTGCAAGCTAAGACGAATAGGCTCTTGCCCATAGACAAGCTACATATACTTGAATAAATCATCAAAGAGTATAAACAAGATTCAGCGCTACTGTGGTGATATACTGAAACAAGTCCAGAAAATACATCTTTACTAATTAATCAAAGATAAATCATTATATAATATGAACGAGCACATCATATGTCATAACCCCGAAGGAGAATTCCATAATTGATTTCTCAAAAATACATTTTTTATTATTATTACAAACATTATGAAATCTTTTGATGGACAACCGATTAGTTTTGATTAATGTTAAATAAATGATATGATCGATCTAATAATAAATCATGGGGTCTTATTTCCCATCAACTAATCAACTTAATCATCCTAAGTATGCCTTAACCAATGGATTAGGAAAGAGGCACGAGTCACAAAAGTCGCGTCTAGGAGAAAAGCCATGTTCGATACATAGAAAAAGGCAAGAGAAACGATGGTTTAGACAGCAGGCAGGATGAGGGAATAGACTGGGAGATTTGAGGCACAGGTGAGATCATTCACTTAGTTTTAATATTTAGTTTCCTCAGTCAAACATAATGTTGCTGCATATATCTTGTCTTTATTCATTGAAATGCATAAATCATCTCTGACGTGTTTGAAGCCATTCCGCTATGATAGAATCAAATCTGGAAATAGAATTTTGACATGGATATTGAACATTAGATATGGCAACAACTGTAGATTATTATGGCTTATTTTTGAACTAATGCCGATTTGTATTCATGTGTAATTGGTGCCCGATATACCCTCATATGGAACTGTATATATATATATATATATATTAAAACTGAATCATCGACTGCATTAATCTGTAAGATATGATGAATGAACTACAGACATAAATTATAGTATATTTACTCCTGCACTTTGATATATCTCTTGCTGAATTATATACTCCTGTTTGAAACTTTCATAGAATAATGGAAGCAAAATACAAATAGATCAATAATGGCTGCATATTTGGAAATAGTCTAGAAATTACTTGCATTCTGATTGTGATCCTGTCAGGAGGGGTGAATCATAACTTAAGTAGATTGTCTAATAAACCCACCCAGGTTTCTACCCCACAGGCCCAAACCAAGGGTTGGGCATCCTGTCCCACAAGTCCGAGGCAAGGGTTGGGTCAAGGAGGGGTGAGGGTTCCCACATAGGATTATGCCTCATAGGCTCAAGACAAGGGATTGGGCAATAGGACAGTGGTAGGCCTTAGGCTACTTAAGCTTTTATGATTCCCCCCCCTGGCATGCTGAGTGATTCTCCTTATGTATTTCCATCTGTAAGTATGATTATGTTGGATTGTTGGACAATAGATATTAAAATTGACATATAGCAATATGGACTTGTATATATATGGTGATACAGGTACTAGTTCAAGAGAACATTTAAAGAGAAGAAACCCTAAACCTAATCCACAAGCGAATTCTAGGGCAAATCGGGTAAGGGACATTACATCATATACATCTATTATGAATTTATTCTATTTCCTTTTGAGAGGAAAAAAAAAATTTGTACTAGAAATGTGTTGGCATTATAGATGCCTCCTACCCATGTCGCGCCATGTGCTCAGTTAACTAGAACTTAGTGTGCAGATATGTAATAGTCTAGCTACAGTTAACTAAGAGCACAGTCCAATGGTGCTAAATCACTGCAATTGAAGAAGTTAGAGTGCACACTGGCTGTAATCTTTATGGCATGAAGTTTTTGCATGAGTCTACCAGCTTAGAAATCACACTTGCAGCCGCATATGCGGGATACTAGGTCGTGGTTAACAAGGTAGTTTGACAACTCAAGAATCTTGGTGAATGACATGATTCTGAACATGCAGGAGGCATGCGATAAGGGTACAATTCTATTCCTTCATATGCTAGAGTACCATGCAATTCCAACTGGTGAGCAATATGAATGTGGCAATACATGCACAAATATATTTTACCTTGATTTCATGTTGTACTCACTCTGCACAACATCGCTAGCCATGGGAAGCTAATGGACAAATGGGTGAAGGCCCTTGTGCTACAATGTGCCTGAGATCACCTATTCTACTAGTGCTTTTGAGCTTTTGACAGAGTTCCCTCACGTCATTTTTGAAGTTTATTGCCACCATTTCTACACCATCTACCTTGATGGAGGAGAAAAGCACTAGCCCTCATAGCTTCCATATGTCCTAGACAAGAGCTATGTTGAGGCAGAACGACTCAAGTTTATGGATAGCATCCCAATTGATGTAACTATACCATTGATTGCCACTTCCTGCCCGCATCAACGAATTGCCATTGAGACTAAGCAAGCTAGGCAGAAATGTGAGAAAGACAATGGTAGGCCTAACTCTCCCCTTTGAAGCACAAGTGCAAAGATTCTAGCATTCACATTCGCACTGAAGGGGAGCATGAGGAAGAGGCCAAGAACATGTGCAAGAGCAAGGACAAGGACAAGAGCAAGAGCATGACCAAGAGCAAGCGCAACAACAAACGCAAGAAATTGCTCAACAAGTCGCACCCTTGTCCCCGTTACATGTTCAAATTCTCACTCCACATGGTTCCTTTGATTGCACTCCATCTTCTTTGGTCACCACAACCTCATCCACTCAAGTGCGCATTCAGCTGTAGTTAACTAAGAGTGCAGTCTATTTAGTTGGAGCGCATGTGTGTTTTGCACTATGTAAGACCTAATCATTTGACACATGTCCATGCACATACAAATTGGAGTCATTGGCACTGGGCATAAAACCCCACAAATGCAATTGATGAAACAAAGAATGAATGAATGAAAATATTGAGGTTCTGTCAAATTGTGATATGTGCATGTCTTAGTTTAAGTAACATTTGGCGATCTGTTCAAGTCATCTTTGTGAGTTGTCTCAATCCTCATATAGGTTCGGTGATCTGTTCACAAGTCATTGCACTGCCTCACGGTCGGCAATCTATACAAGTCTTCTTTGCAGATTGCCTCAAGTTCTTTTGTGGTGGTCTAGGTTTGGTGCTCTGCTTACAAATCGTTGCACTGCCTCAATGGTCAGTGGTCTGAGCAAGTCTTCTTTGCAATCTGCCTCAAATTCTTCTTTTGTGATGGTCTAGGTTTGACGATCTAGCTATAAGGTTGCAACTGCCTCATAGTTCGGCGCTCTGTTGGCAACACCTGCAGGGTGCCTCACAACCAATACTTGCCTCATATAGAAAATTCGTAACAAATAACCTCAAGATCTCAGAACACTCAGGAACACTCACTGTGTTGCCTCAATTCAGTACTTAGTTAATACATTCCTAAACTATCTCTACGGTACTTCCTAATCTAGCTACAACTCATTCTGCACACATGGAATTTGTCTGGTTCCTTCTCTGCATACACTGCCCCTATACTTCTCTTTGTTTCTTTACCCATACTTCCTTTATTGCGGTGTGATTTCTTTTTCTTTTGTGGTAGAATCCCTTATCATCTCTTCTTTCACTATAATATAGACTTCTTTTCTATTATGCTTCACACATGACCTCTTGCTCCTAATTTATACAAACTTTCCCTTGTGCCAGTTCCTCAATTGTTTTAGTCTACAACAAAACTCTCCTCGTGATCATTGATTCCTCCTCTTCCGGTTTTCCTACTAAACTTGGTGATCCAATAGGTTCTTCTTCTTCTGCATAAACTATTCTTGCACTATTTTCTACCCTCTTGTTAATAGTTCTTTGTCTCCACACTTGAAAACATGTTCCTCTGAATGATCTATCAAATCCTCTTTCATCCCTTTGGTATCTTTTTTTTTAGTAAGAATTATGACTTCCTTCGTTATTTAGATAGAAATTATTGTCATCTCTCCCTCGATGATATAAGTTGTTGTCTCTTTTACGGTAAGAGCTTCTCTCCTCGTTATGTTCCATATGTGGTCTTCCTTCTCCCCATCTTGATCCATGTTCTCTTTCCCCTACTAGCTGACTTGATTTCTTTCCCACACATGAATACTGAATGTCTATACAATCTTTTGATCATTCCTGTAACATGTTGCCAATTCAATCCATCAAGCCAACCACAATTCACTTGTATAGGACCCGTCATAAGTTCTTCCTTCCGCATTTAATTCCAACACAACTTTTCGGAGTGGTTCTTCAATCCACAAATACTACAAGGATGTAAACCCCAACACATTCCTTTGTTATGTCCTTGCTTGTTATAATAAGTACACTACATACATTGCCTTCTTTTAGTTGATTTGTTTGAACTGGTGATATCCTCTTCATTTCCTCTGACATACCCAAGGCCTACATTCCTAGGCCTCACTTCTGGCTCAATAGGGTTTCTAATTCCTTGTTGATACTTTCCCAATCCTTTTCCTTCATATCCCATTCTTTTCATGATTTTAAAACCAACATTGTCTGGACTTCTTTTGCCATTTTCACCACAAGTAGCAATGTCCTCTTCAACCTTACTCTGATCATCTGAGGAAGCTTCAACTGTCACACACAAATCATTTGTATCACATGAAGCATCACAAAGTAATGGCTTAGCTTTTAGACATTCATTTTCTCTTATGCAAGCTGTGAGTGATTGATCCAACTTGTTAATCTGTTCACTTAATCTCGATATTTCTTTCTTTTGCAAACTATTTTCCTTCTCCAGATCCTTCAACTTTCTTTCCAAGGATCTCATCTCCCTTTTGATATCATCAAACAACTCCCACCTTCCTATTAGTTCTTCAACACTTGTTTTGACATCCTCAAACAATTTCAACTCTTTTTCTAATTCTTCATTCTTTTTCTTTACATCCTCTAGTTCTTCTTCAAGAGTATCACTTTCACATTTACCCTCTTCTAACTCTTTTATATTCTCTCTCAATTCTGAATTACACTCATTAACTTTCCTCAATTCTTCTTCTAGAATATTCTTTTCACATAGTAAATTTTCATTTTCCTTCTTCACTCTTTTCCCAATCTTCCCCATTTAATTAAATTAACCAAACATCCAAATTTGCGGTAACTTACAAGACATCTTACCCGTTCCAAGATCTGCTATAGTGATCCAAATCTCCTCGATTATGTGGTGACTTCTTCACTCCTTTTGTAAAATCTTCAGATTGTACACCAATGGTCAACATGAACTACTACTCGCTTGGATCTTTCTTTCTCTGATCTTCCTTGCCCTAATCTTCCTTGCTCTGATCTTCCTTCTGTGGTGATTCTTCTTTGTTTGCGGTGGTTTCTCTCCTTTTGCGGTGGCACTTACTGCACTTTAGGGTTCCACACATTCTTCCAACACATTCTATCTTCCCAACAGATTCGCAACCAGCTCTGATACCACTTCATGCAGTCAGGGATGGAGGGTCCAGTGAAGGACAATCCAACCTTGTAACCTTAACCATTCAAGCCCACAATCTCAACAAAAACATAATGGAAACACACATATAATAGTTGCACAACATAAGATCCATAACCATAAGACACAAGATTTATCCTGGGAAAAACCCAACCTCCTAAAGATCACTTCTCATTATATTAGATTTCCAAATCTCATTACATATGCCTCTAGGGATTTTCATATGCTAGACCGCAACCCAGGCTCACAAAAGGTTCATTCAAATAGAAACACAACACATCGCATCTGCATCATTCTTTCATGTTCTCTGTATTCCCTCTTCTCCTGACTCTATTCTCTGCTCTGCATCTTCTTCTACTCTTTGCTTTGTCCTCTACTTGTTGCCCCTTCACTACTTTGAAACAATCTCAAGTCATGCTTATATATCATTCTCAAGTCTTCCAAATCATCCATGTCGGCTTCCTAGATCATTTGCGTTGGCCACAGGGTGGTGCATAACTCTATGTTACATGAAACGTGTAGTTGGCCTTGTATACACAAGTCGGCCACAAATCATATGCGGTGATGTAGGAATGAAATATCATCTTGAGCTTCATATCATAAGTTCGATTGGACCCAATTTACCTCCGCACAATTTTAGTTCTTGGCACACAATCCCAAATCACTGGCACAAGCTCTCAAACTTCTATACAATCATTCTTCATGCAGTCCAGTAACATAGTCTTCACTCGGATGCCTCTAGACATTTGTTCGATAACTTAAACCTCCAGAAACTTGGATCAAACATACCTCCTAACTAGCTCTACTTATCCTTCCAACCGCAAGACCAGAAAGCCAATTGCGGTGAAATCTGGTGGCTCCCAATGACACCTCTGTTTACTAGTTATATAGTCTTGACTTAGACGCTTACAAATATCTTTGTGGTGATCCATAACTTCTGAAACTCGGATATGACATGCCTCCTGCCTTGCTCCACATACCCTCCAAACTGCGAGACCAAACAATCAACTACAGTAGACTCTGTTGACACCCTCTGGTAACTAACAACACAAGACCTACTGACTTAGATCAACTCAAATGACTTCCGGATGCTCCTGCATCAACCTCTTCATGTGAAGAACATTAAAAAGTAAATTCAAACTCCATTAAAAAATAAATTCAAACTCCATGTCTGTTGTAGGATCTTCAACTCTAGAAAAATATCCTTTCTAATATCCATTGGTAATAAAAAGTGCCATCAGCATTTCAGTCAGTGTATATATAATCATGTAACCTTTATGTGAGTTTTTGATGTCTGTAAACAATTTTGGGGATTTCATGTTCTGGCAGATTGTGTATCATAATGTACCATTAGCAATTGACTAATTATGTTAGTTGCATGTTTAGAGTTGGCTTATGAGACCAGAAAATAAGATTGTTTCAAGGTTGCAATAAAACAGTTACAGGCTGTCGGTAGTGGCCTTATTATCTAGAGTAAGTTGTAGGGGTGTGATAAGGGTTAGGATCACCTTGCTTCTCTTGGTTATAAATAATTCAAAAAACCTTCTAGGGTAGCTATATCCAGGCAGACGATAGGTGATTAAACATTAATTTCTAACATAAATAAATAATATTCCTTATTACAATTTCTTTGTAAGGACAGCCATGGGCATTAATGCTTCAAAGAATCTCATCTCAATGAGGGAGATGCCATATGAAATTTGTATTTTATCTTTTTCTTTTCCTTGCTTTACGAGGCTGTATAGAGGAGAACAAAATGGATTATGATATATATTATATTGTGGTTTTGGGTCTACTGCAGAATTTTTTTCTTTGTGAAATCTATGCACTCACATGGCGGTCTTCATCATCTCAATTATATTATTACTCAATGTTTCATCTTTTCCTTGTGGGTTGCAGGATTTCACAGGGTCTGTTTCATTTTAAACATTGTTGTTGCTATTTTCATTATTATGACATTTGATCCTATCTTACCTCATTCAACCAACAAACCTCTAACAAAGGATGGAAGTGACTTTGGGCCTGAAAATCAAGGACAAGTTGAGCAAGAAAATGATTCATTTTCATGATTTTTCCAGCTACTTTTCAATTCTGTATGTATATTAGTCTGAGAAGTCTTCTACCCTTAGAAGCTCCTTGGATGACAATTGTGAAAAAATTCCACGAGCTGCTAGATATCAGTCTGACAATATTTTCATACATTTATTAAATGCCCAAATGTATAGACTTCGGTGAGCCGACCAGTAGAAACGTGAGGCAATTGCCATCTAAAAGATTGATCTATCTGATCAAATGGTACCTACCATCAAGGTTCTTCTTTCGTTATATTGGCATGCCATATGTATTACTTGTTGTAGGCTGGAATATCGATTTGTGACATTTAATGTTCAAGGAACATCAGAAGATTATGCAAGGTAACATTAAGACAAAAAGGTGTCCACTCAAGTCATTGGGCATTTTCTCAGTAGGCAAATCTAAACCAAGAATATACAAGCATTGACATTGTGAGAAACAAGGTTCAAAATTATTTTGGTATCCTTGTCAATGTATTATCAACATTTTCAGAAATTTAATTTGTTTTCTTTTCCACTTATCTGATTACTACCATACCCATGGTATACTCTTACCATAACTGTTCCATGCTGATGTTGCTGAGAAGCATTGAGAGAGACTGGACACTTCAAGTCTATCAACCTGCTCGGTGCTGTCATCTACAATTTTCAAGAAGCTATGGATAGAATACTTGGGCTTTGTTTTAAATATTTTAATACTAGTAATTAATGTAAACAACAAAGGTTCCATCAGCAGATTTTGAATTTGAAGAGAAACATTACTAAAAACAAATTCATGGCAGTACCTTCTTTAAATAAAAAAGATTATTGCAGCTTTTTGACATTTCAGTTTATGTTACTCTTATCTCCACAAGGTATTTAGAAAATTTGTTTTGTTTGTTCAAAGTTACATTACATGGCAATAAATACATAGAACTGCCTTTTGAGATGCCTTTAAATACAGTTAATATTCCCTCATATATTTGTAGACAAAGACTCTTAAATCTTTATCCCGCCATATAATTTTGATAAACTCTTCCAACAAACATTTTGGTTTGCATATTTCAGTTTCCACACAACATATAATAGTTAAAGAAAGATTTAAAGGAAAAAAATTGAGGAAGTTTTATACATTTATTCATCTAAATGATGGCTATAAAGTGAGGACCAAAATATGTATCAATATTTGGATTTTTGATTGGGCTATGCTATTTTCAAAAGAGAATATTTCTACACTCTATATGAATGATCGAGAGAGCTTCTGGACAACAATGTAAGAGCTACACTATTCTTTATATGAGTTTACAAAACTACTCTATTGGAAGTGAACTTATTATTAACTATTGCCTCAAATACCAATTCAATATTTAGTTTCTTGAAGGAACTATGCTTATTCACTAGGTTACTAAATTGGTAGGAAAACAGGGCGATTCCGGGTATGATTCATCCTACATTTGGATTCCAAATTGATCCTACTTGTGGAATTGGGCAGGATTCAGTTTTGTGGTGTTTGAAACGTTTTCAGAATTGGCAAGGAATGGGCCTAGATGATTGTAGGGCACACATGGCATTTTGAAGTTGTTCTCATTGTGATTCTGAAGCCGGGTGACTTTTTTTTGGATGTGTTAATGCTTAATGTAGCTTAGCAATGACCACCACCACATAATCTACCTCCCTCACTTTTTAAAATTGCCAAGGGTCAAATGTTTTTGAAACAATTGTCTATATTCTACTCCAACTTCTCTACCACTTGTTAAAGGTTATTCACCACTTGTCAATGCTTTTCTCCACCATAATTGCCACATGTTGATAATTTCTACCACTTGTGATTTTCTCTTTCTCCACTATTGCAAAACAAGTTAAAACTTCATTTGGTTCAATTTTTGTTCTTATGTTGGCTGGTTGCATTAGTTTCCTCTCCAAGCTTGTTAGTTTTGAAGGTGTAAATTCTTTGTTTGGTTGTATATTTTGTCTTAGTTGCAGCCACGGTTTTGTTTCCAGGTTCCTTTATTTAAAAACATCTTGTTTAGGACATACTTCTAATTACTAAATGTATCAGACTTATAGAAATGAATATAATGTTTTTAATTAAGGGGAAAAGTAGGTTTTGAAAGGGCTTGGAAACTTTTACAAGGGCAATTCAACAACTACCAAATAAGTCGTTCTACAACACAACTGTAGCCAAGCTATCGCAATAGAATAACAACCAAAGGGTCAACATCCTACACAACGCCTAACCCCATCCTCACAATCTGTACACCCTTAATTCAGGTATGGGATTCTAAAACTAATTCAAGAAAACCTCTCTTCCTTCTTTGAACAATCATTCAAGACACTATAATGTCCCCCTCTAGGAACAATACTAAATTTACCCTAAAATTCAAATACCCCAAGTTTAGGGTTAGGGTTTCGGAATTACCATTTTTATTACCTTCCAATTTGCATCATTCTTGTGCCCTAAATTTGCAATCATAACATAAGAAACACACATACAAAATATAGTTATACAAACATACCTCTTGAATTATTAGTGTTAGATAAGATTTCCCTGTATATAAACAATAGTCACATAGATTGATTTACTACTTATTGTTATGAAGTTACATTCATGGATTCCACTCCATTATAGTAGTGAAGACATGATATTCTTTGGTACATGATGACTCCATGCTGGCCCTTACGGGGGGGCATGATAGTTCTCATGTTCAGTTCCTCCATACTGGCCCTAAGGGGGCTTGATAGGTTCAAGCTGTCATACATGCCCTCCATATTGGCCCTTACGGGGGGTATGGTAGGGGTGTAGACCAGATTGCCTCCAAGCTGGCCTTAGGGGGGTATGGCAGGACTGCATAGCCTCAGTCTATCTGTCATTTACTCCTATGATGGAGGATTGAAAACAACAATAAATTACTTGTATAGATTCAAGCTGACATGTTCACAATATTTCTTTCATTGCATAATAAGTATGGTTACTAGAATATATGTTTGATCTGCAGATCTGAAACTGTATTATAAATATCACAATGGCTTTTATTGCTGAGTTGAATGCTCTAGTAATTATTATGGTTTCTTTTTATTATTGATTTGATGAGATATATATGACAATGCCCAACGATTCTTTTTTTATATCTTGACCGGTTACCTCTACCAACAGTCGCCTCCTTCAAGGGATCACCACCTTAGTTATTCTTAGTTTAGTTTCTTACATAATTGGTGCCACCTTTGAATCGTTGTTTGTCTTATTTCATATAGTTGTTATTTGTCTAATTTCATATAATCTCTGTTTAAACTAACAGCGGCTCCCTTCCCTTATATGTATCTCTATCCTTATCTCTTGTTCACCAATCGGAACCTAATTGGAACATATGCGCTGCTCTTATATTAATCGCACATACTAATTCTTTATATGAAGAGAGCTAGCCCTTACAAAATTGGCCTTCTCCATAGAATGTTTGTTGCTGTCTCATTATTGTTTCATCCTTTATATTTGTTGCTGCGACTTCATGCTTCCGATGGTTGCATCCTTTACACTTCATATAGATCACTACTCCCTTAATCGCTAACCTTTATAACTATCTCTATCTTTATTTATAGGTCAGCCACTTTAGTTTGATAAGATGCTGATATTAAAACTATATAGCAAATGTCTTAAATAGTCAGCTTATAGTGGAGGGGACATGACAAACACAATTATCTAAGTTTTTAGATCAAGGAGAAAGGAGATGGGAATCCTCTATCGCTACGTCAACCAAAGTCACCTCGTGCGATGAGGAAGAATTCCTAACCGAAGATGTCAAATGTTGCACATAATCTACAAATAGAATAGGAGCAAGGGTTCGACAAAGGAGTTGCTTGAACCAAGTCTAAAGAAGAAGTCCTAGCATGAATTGAGGATATTGCTTGAGCCACATCAGCCCCAGGGGGAGCCACCTCAAGAGGAGCCTCCATGGTCTCACTATGACCCACCATCGAGGGTACGAGACTAGAAGATTTGTCTTCTTGAGAGTCAGAAACAACAGAATCATCCACAGTCAAATGGTCAGGGAGGGCATTCTACCACCACGTAGCTGAGCATTCTTGCGGCAAGAATGAGGACAATCAGAAGCAAGCTATCTAGTAGCAAAGCATCGTTTGTAACAAAATGGGAAACCCTCATATTCTAGTATTTGAGTCCATGACCTATCCTCCATCATCAAGATAATATCCCTAGGAAGAGCCTTGGAGATGTCAATGTCTACCAGAATATAGGCATTGGTATAGTGGTCGATGTTAGAAATGATTGAATCATCCTTTAAAAAATGACCAATAGCATTGCCAATATCCTCAAAGCAAGAGTCACCCCAGAATTGGAGAGAGAGATTGGGTAGTCTGACCCAAACTGGCATGATATTAAGAGATTTTGTAATAGGGTTGAAAGAGGGAAACCACGACTTGAGAGAGGGAATGCTCACCCCACATCCACAACCTACCATCCAAAACCTCCTCCCTACTATCAAAAGATTGAAAGCTTGAAACCACTAGCACAAGGATATAGCTCAATTTTGCCTTTAGTGAGAGATCTCCAAGACTCTAAAACCCACTTATGCAAGTTTGAAAGAGAAGGCCAGAATTAGTTAAATTTGTAAATCAGGCATTGACAAGAAAAAAAATGCATTGCTAATCACATCATGTCCACAAACCATGACAAGGGAGGATTGAGAACAAGAAAGAGGCCAAGCTTTTCCAAGTGGAGGAGGGTGAGAAGAACTAGAAGGAATCATCGACCTAGCCATGGCTACACAGGACAAAGGGGGACCACAATCTAACCCACTCGTGCCATCCTGAAAACTGCCATTCGGCACCTTCACACTGCTAGTATCCAAGGAAGGCCAACTTGGAGAAACCACAACTTAACTACCCACACCATAGCCAACCACCTTGTAACCAAAAGAACGGGTACTAGGAGAATACTTAATAGTTGCATCAACATTGCTTGGAGCAGGAACACAGGAGCCAACAAATGAATCAATGGGCATTGCAGCTAGACCGATACTGCCACCAAATGAATCAATGGGCAATAGGAGAAGTTGAGGATTTTTTTGAAGCTTAGCTAAGACAGATATAAATTCATTGATCTTTGGTTTAAAAAATGGAAACCAACAACAATAATTTAAATTTACCCCAACCCTAGATACCCTTGTTTAAAGGAGAGAATTATGACTTTTGGAGTATAAAAATGAAGACTATTTATTTCACAAGACTTATGGGATTTGGTTTAAAATGTTGGAACAACCAAGACTTGAATGCAAAAATCAAGATTACTTTCACAATGAATATGAGCACGAAATCCAAATAATTATTATAAAAAGTGAATGTAAATTACAATGAGGATTCTTGCATATAAAGGCAAGGAAGAGGAGGTAGGAAGGTAAGACTAAATGTCTTACTACCCCTCCAAAAGTGAAACACATGTTAGCTCACTTGAGACAAGTGTGAGGGTATGTGTCAAGTCTCTATGAGATAAGACAAAAAGGAGAATAACCTATAAATAAACTTAAGCAAAGTAGGCATAGGTCTAACCTAGAAAAGGTAATTAGCTAACTAGATGTATAAAGACCCTATTTACACTAACACCCCCCCTTAAGTGCAAATTAGGGAGAATAAATATAATGATAATGGGTCCCGACTCTGAGGCCATGTTAGGTACCCATGTACAAACAATTTTCTCATAAACGGAGTAAAGGAGAAAACCCAATGGAAAATAAAACTCCTCTCAAAAGAGAAAAAATGCATGAGAAATGTACAAGTGAAGAAGAAAGGAAGGAGGACTTATTATGATCCCCCAAGGACTACTTTTAACACAAATGTACAATAAATCTTCCCCCCATAGGAGAGAATGAAGAGACTATGGAGCACCCCCATAAGATGTGAGATCTTGCAGTGCTAACTGGTGCTCGAAGAAGAATGCAAAAGGTGATCCATGAATGTCGAACAACATTTCTCCCTTGTGGAAGAAACAAAACTACAAAGAGGTGCATGTAATCTTCCCATGTGTAAATCTCAGAATTATGCACATGATCCAAAGACAATAATGAAATCTTTGAAAGCTACTCAGATGCTCCATGTGAAAGCTAAAAGAGAACAAGATCCAAAGATGTATATGTGGTGACAATAGTGTTGATGTGGCTGTCATCAAAAGTGTGCCAACTCTACAATATGAGATTCACTAAACAAATTTTCTATGCTTGTCAAGTAATCATCCAAAACAACTACATTGGAAAGACAAATGTGAACATCCTGTTGTCCGGAATCATTGGAAATCATAGATGTAGGAAAACTCAATTTTGAAGAAGTGGAGGAAAGAACTCCAAAGTTCAAATGACCAAAGTGAATCTCCTTATGCATGCTAGATGTATCAATGTTATCACCAATCAAAGAATCATCAAAATCAGCAGAAGCAAAGAAGGAAAAGGAATATAATCTAGAATCATGAGCAACATCTCCAATAGCAACAATTTCTCTACTTTGCATATCCCTTATAGTCACTGAATTAGGTGTGAACTCAATTGTTTTGGCTGTCCCTCTATGTGTAATTTGATAAATGGAAAGGAGATTATTTGACAAGGAAGAAAGGAACATAAAGTACATTAAATGTGCCTTCTCCTATATCAATAGTACCTTTTCCATAAGCTATCATGTAGGAGTTATTACCCATTAGGATAGGTGGGAATGTACAAGGTTCAAATAAAGAGAACAACTCTTGTGATGCAGACATGTGATGTGAAGCTTTGGAATCAAGAAGCCACTTTTGTGTTGCAGGATTTGTAGAAGCAAAACGTGCCATACCTTTTTTCTTATCTGTATTTGAATTTGATGTTGATGGTGAAGGAGAAGAAGAGTCCCCTGTCTTTGGTGAAGGCAATTTGATATTATTCTTCTATAGAAGATGCCTCAATTCATCATTTTCCTTTTTAAAACATTGGTGTTCTTCATGCCCAAGTTTTTTTCAATAACATGGGGGCTTCTCCTTAGAATTTTTTCCTTTTGATGAGGAAGATGTATCAAAGGAAGCTTGCGATTTTGGTCCTTGATCTTGATCCTTGTTTTGTTTCTTTTCCTTATTATTTGAAGCCTTTTGTTTACTAGCAACAAGAGCATGCAATTTTGTAGACTTCAGAGTACCCATTTGGATTAATTTATCTTTCTCCTTTGTGAGAGAAACAACAAAACCAACAAGTGAAGGCATAGTGAAGCATGTACCAAGAACACTCTTTGTAACATGAAAAGTAAAAACAAACACTAAATAGTGGGGACCTAGCTTTGATAAAACAATTAAGACCAATTGTTCATCTTGCTTTTCTATTCCACGTTGTTTGAGTTGGAACCTTAGTAAATTGAGTTTGGTGAAGAAGTCTTAGATTGTATCAAATTCATTTGGATTTAGACTTATTAATTCATTTTCCAATTGATGCCCTCTCATTATATCTTGCTTGCCAAACAAATTTTCTAATGTAGTCCATACATCATTAGGTGTAGCGGCCGATTCAATGTGGAATAAAAGATCGAGAGAAATAGACATGCACTAGGTTCTATAGGCAAGTCATCACTTCTATTATACCAAACCCATTGTGACACTACATAACCCCAATTTCTTGAGTTGAATTTTCATTTTACATTTCTCTTATAAAAATTACATGGGGTTAAGATTAGATCCATTTTGCATAATTAAAGTCAAGAAAAAACACAAGACAACCCCCATGATTTGATTAGTGCTATAATAAGAAAAAATGACAAGATTTGATTACAAATTAAGCAACCTAGAAACCAAAATCAACCGTTTATTAGACATGGCGATTTTTACAATTGTTAACAAAACGACTATCCAAAATTAAAAATTACATGAATAATAAAGATCCTTGCATTTTTCTGATAATTTAAAAAAAAATTGTGCGAAATTTCAATAAAGAGGGTGAAAGTTATGCCCCGTCAAAATTCAATACATAAATTGGGCTTTGAAGCCCAAAAACATTTAAAAACAACACAATTTGGGAAAAAAAAAATTGCCATTGCGTGGTAGACCAAATTAACTTTATGTCGATTATAAATTTACAAAAATCTACCCCTGGTTTGAAAGTTATGGCAAAAAGAAAATGATACCCCTTTTTAAGCACTTGGCATGCCCTGTGGTCTGGTGCTTGGTATAAAATGCTAGCGGTTAGTTTGAACCACAAGTGGTTATATCAAACTGGTGATTAGCTGGTATGGTCACATAAAATGCTAACAGTAAATGTTGGTAGTTAATAGTAAATGCTAGCAATTAATCTAACATAAATTGCTACCTTTAACATACAATGTGAACATTAAATGTTAGATTTAACATCAAATGTTATATTGAATGGAAATTTGAATGTTGATAAAAATGTAACATACAATGTATTATTGCACAAGGTGCTGGTGCCAACTGTTAACAAAAATGTGACTGTGAAGCAGTAGCACGACATGGGAGTCTTCTGGTTCCTCGATAGAGCAGTGAGGTCTTGTGGACGTCACCTGTTTGGTGGATTTAGTTTTAACAATGATTTGAAATGGATTTCAAAAGAACAAAATGCCTTTGAACCCTAGCTGTGAGCTCGATGAAGAGCTAGGTAAAAGAAATCAGTGACAATCTGGTGAAATCCTCAACGGCATTGAAGATCTTGATCAACTAGTACATGCCATTGCCTATCGAAATCACCATAACATAAATAATTTTGGCCTAGTAGCTGTTAACATGTATTTCTAGCCATTGACACTAAGTGTTTAAAATTATTTCATAACATTTTAATATTTGTAGGTTTTTAATAATTACTTTTGTTTTCCAGGTTTTATTTATTCACAATTAGAGGTGCTCCTTGTTGAATGCAATCTTTGGGAAGGTATTCATCTAATTGAATTGTGAGATGTTTGAAATTATAGAGGCCAAGGGAATGGTGTAATATATTTATGAATGTGCATGGCTACATAGGAGAGTTACTTTTTATTAATGTGGAGTCCATAAATCTTGTCCTATACAATAGTTATTTGAGTAGTTCAGCAAAAGCAATGAAAGACTAGTAGAAAGGGTGTTTGAATTAATTTTTTATTTCTAAATTGAGTTTGCTGAAGTGGTTGGCCATGAGTGTAAAATTTGTGCCAAGGCATGAAAGGTGCAAATTCATTGTTTAAATCTGTAGATTATTATCTGCTTCCAGAGATCTGTAAAATGGTTTTGTTCTACTCAATCAACATTATGGGCCTCTATTAGTGAATAAGGGGGTTGCAAAAGACCACCAATTTTGCATACACTCCAACTTTAGCATGGATACTGTATCAGCTATTACTCTTACTGGGAATAACCTTCATGGCCTTTGAGATGCTTGTGTGGAAGTTCACTAGTTCAAAATCAACTACATTTAGGATTTTGAAGTCACTTGTATCACTTTAAAGTGAGAAAAAATGTGAGTGGGAAAATTTTGTTCACTTGAGGAAATAAAATGTATTAGAGAATTAAGTGATTTTGAATTATTTTGAATTTCTATTTTTTTAAGGAGAAATAGAAAGTTCATTGTAATGGATGCAGACACCTTTCTCCCTTTGAAAATGATTGTATCTTCACATGCTTGTGCTATTGGATATTTTAATGAGACATCAAATGGATAAAGTTTAACAAGGACACATTGGAGGCTAGAGGCAATGAAGGATGGAGGTATATTGTCATCTTGAACTAGCTTCTCACTTAGAGATGATACTTTTGCATAAAAAGCACCAGTTTCATTTTGAGTCTCTTCATGGAGCAAGGGGGCATGATAATTTTTTGGGGGTTTGTGGATAGTTGAGTATGTGTCAATCCACAAACTCAATGACTTGTACCAATGGATAGTTGAGTATGTCTTGATCCATAGATTTGCAGGATTGTAATTGTGGATAATTGAGTATGTTTCGATCCACAAAATGGAGGAATGCTACTATGGATAGTTAAGTAAGTCTCGATTCACAGTTGGTTGGTGTTTTTCTTGTGGATAATTGAGTTTGTCTCGATTCACAAGAGGAGCGGTGTACTTGTGAATAATTGAGTATGTCTCAATTTATAAGTATTGTTGGATAATTAGGACATTTGCCTAGACATGAGCAATCTGGATTGTTTTGAGGATTTGTAGGTTTGACAGTCAAGACATCCGTTGTTGGGATTAATTTGATGTAACTTGGGTGAGAAAAGATTTGATGGAGGCACTTCATCAAGTTTCCAGATGGGTTATTGTGTTTAGTCCATGCATTCCATCCTTTGTTCAGATTGATGTAATATTGGGGGAATGTTGGAGATTTATTACATCTTAGTAGAGTATAGATTAAATAATAAATAAATGTTAGTTTATAATAGTTAATAATAACTAAGTTAGAATGTTAGTTTTGGAGGTTACTTTCTCGTAATTAAGTTTGGGTAGTTAGTATGGGGAAATAAAAGCTTTATAAGCCATTGCAATGTAATGTAAAAATCAATGAGAACGAAATACCGAATGAGCATTAATATATTTATATTTTGGTGTTAGCAATATGGTTTAGTTTTGACAAAATTTGTTCCTGCAAATTCCATCAACTTCAACATCTTCATGTATTTAGTTGTGAGACATATGCTATCAAACCCCAATTTTGGACCATATTAATCACTTTTATCTTAAATTGATTATCAATTCAAATGTTTTTGTGTGCATTAAAAGACTATGGCTATTAAATAATGCTTAGAAATTGAAATGGTTAGATGAATCTATTTTAATTATTTTTTGCATAAACTGTTTCTTGATTATATTGTTGTGGTTATGGACTAACTACTTTGTTTTGAAAGGAGGTGGATGCAAGAAAAACAATTCCTACCATCCTAGTACAGAGGGAGAGTATCATCGGAGAGAGAAGGGGATTTTGGTGAATGGAGAGACAATATGCCTATAGCATACACACACACACATAAGATTTGCATTGTGTTTCATGCGTTTAAATAATTTCTTGTGTTGAAAATGATAAGTGTTTTATATATGTGTCTTTGTGACTGTTTTTGATAAAATGATTAGTTGGTTTTACCAAGTTGGCAAATGAATATGTTTTCTTTTACATCTTGTCGATTTGGCTAATCATATCTTTCTGCAATTGTTCTCAATGAAGTAATTGAATAGGTTCATATTTGAATTACAAATGTAGTTCTATATTTAATTTATGAATGCTATATATATAATTGTATATATAGGAAACTATATACATACGTACATCCATATATAAATATATGTTAAGTATTCATATTATATTTCATCTCTCAAAGATAAAAAGATTCGAATTCTTTTGGATGAACTCATATTAAGCTCCACAACGTGGAGTTAATGAGCAGTAAACTTGCAATTAATGCATAAACAGAGTAAGTATTGTGACTTAAATGGAGTTTTATTCTACTGTTTGTTTTCATTAAAAGCCATGACTTGAGTGGAAGAGAGATGGGCGTAGTGGGGAATGAATGTGGAGGAAATGGGATTTTTGTTGAGAGAGCTCAAGAAGAAATTAAGGAACGAGAAGTTAGACAAAATGTGGCTCAGTGGAAATAGGGGACGAGGAGGAAAGAAAAGAGGGGAGAAAAATAAAAGGAAGCTCTGCAGTTTGAAGGAGGAAAACTCTACAATTGGAAATTGAGATTTGCTAAAATCATCGATATGCTTTAGTATTTCATATATTAAAGCTTGATGTTCAATCTCTGTGAGACTTCCTTTGGCATTACAAGTTTGAATTCAGAAGAGAATGTTTGCTTATAAAAAGAGAATAAATTGAGTTACTGAGAATAGATAGTCTCTCTTTCGCACTCATTATTTGGGTTTTTTTCATAGATTGTAGAATTGAAATTTGAATACCCCGATTGGTTCATATACTGAGCTATTATTATTATTTAAAGACCCTAATGGTCAAAATACTTTTACTATGTTATATAATTGACCCTACTGGTCAGCTCAGTCATTTTGTTTTAGTATTCATTAAACCCATTTGGGTTTGTGTTCATCATGAATAGAGAACAATATGTTTGAAGTTATTTGTTTCACATTATATCCCTTTTGGGATTGTGACTAGTATGAATAGTTATTGGTTTATTAGTTATAGTCGAGTGACTATATTATTAGTGGAATCCCATTCGGGATTGTGTTCTTTATGAACAGAGGATGATTTGTTGATGTCTTTTGTTTTACATTGTATCCCATGTGGGATTGCAATTATTAGAAACTGTGAGTGATTAATGTCACTAGATTAATAACATCATTATGTAAACCCCATTTGGGTTTGTGTTCGATAGGAATAGAGTATGATACTTTTATAAGTTAGTAATATTTATCCTAACCCTCACAGGTTGTATTCAACACGAACAGAGGGTACCTTGTCATATTAATTAGTTTTATTTTTAATCCCTTTCGAGATTGTATCAAATTCATGGTGGGAACCGTTTGAAAATGGTCTTTTGCTAATTTTGTATCCCTATTGGGATTATGAGCTCATTATCATTTTGTTGAGCAGAGCATATGAGCTTGATAATATTTTAATAGGTAGAACTTACGAGATCGATAACATTTTAGTGTGCAGAACATATTGTTCGATGTTATACATAGTAAACAGAGCTTATAGCTCAATGTCATTTTTATGGAAGACAAAGCTTAATGGTCAATGTTGTCTATATTGAAGAGAGAGCTAATAGCTCAGTATCTTTTATTTTAAGAATAGAGCTTAATGCTCAATTATATATATATATATATATATATATATATATATATATATATATATATATTGTGGGAGCTTAATGCTCGATATCTAGAAATGTAAGCTTTGTGTCAACTACTTGATGCATATTTAAAAAAGAGTTTATATATATATATATATATATATATATATATATATATATATATATATATATATATATATATATATATATATATATATATATATATATATATATTGTGGGAGCTTAATGCTCGATATCTAGAAATGTAAGCTTTGTGTCAACTGCTTGATGCATATTTAAAAAAGAGTTTAAGAGCACAAAATGCTCAAAGTGAATATGGAGGAGTAGAGCATAAAATGCATAAGTTAAATACCATTTGAGCATAGCTCAAGAGGTTCAGATTTCATCTCTTTGAAATTTATAGAAATCCCTTCATAATTTAAAGCAGTCTCTTAGCGCCTGATAATGGGCGAGCACCTTGGGCAAGAGAGTGAAGTCTCATAAATACAAGGCTTTGGAGTATGTACCAGGTTGATGGGACGGTTGGCAGAGCATACTCATGACATTAGGTGTTAGTTTGGCTTCTCCCATATTGACTGTAGGCGGTGTTGATGGTATGAGGAGATTTCATAATCATTTTTGTGTGCTGGAGACTTGTGCGAGCTTTCATTTCAAGGCAGGGTAGATGCATCGTGGTTTTAAAATAGGATGGACACGTCTATTTTCACTGCCTCACACTCTCCATTTTCTGGCTTGCGTTTGTAAATTGTCTTCTTATTTTCTGGTAGTATTAATGACAGGGGTGGTGGGTGAATGCTCAAAGGATGCAAGGCCTCCTCTGAGGAGGAGGCAATTGCCAAGAAAGGGGAAAAATAATACGGTTGGTGGTGTTATGGTTCGGGGGAAAGGAAAGGGGAAGAGGAAGCTGAAGGTCTCGAGGAGATGTGTCCTTGCGGATTCAGTTGAGCTCTTGAATGCAGGCATAAAAAACCCTCTGTTGCATTGCTAGGTGGGGAGGATTATAGACATGGCCAAGACAGTGGAGTTGGAGGAAAATGATGGGCTTTGTGAGGCAATTTCTTCCTTTCTGTTGGACCCTCAGACTTCCCATGGGAGATGGAATGTATTTGGTGCTGCACAGTCTTTAACAATGGCAATGATGACGTTGGTTGCTACTTCTTCCATTTTGGTCTATGAAGATTTGGTGACACAAACGAAGGAGGCTCAGTTGAATCAGAAGTTTCTCCTTGATCATGTGCATGAGCTACATGAAGGTCAGGTTAAGCTTCAAAAGCTGGTGGAGAGAATGACGGAGAAAATACATCTGAAGGTGGAAGCAGATGACAGGGCCGAGTTCAGGTGCCCGTGTGATGATGAATTCGACCTGGTGGATCTCTCTGGCAAGGATGGGGCTGCCGGGTAACTTGGCTCTTGTTTTTAGTAGTTTCTCTCAGTCTATATATGAATTTAGGTCCTAGTCTTTAAGATTATGGAGAGGCCTATGTAATTTGCCCTCCTATTTTGTCTATTAGACTGTCAAGACAGATGTTTTTTAAGACTATAAGGGCTTTGGCCCTACTTTTGATATGGGTCCCTGGCCCTTACCAGGGTATACATAAACAAAAAAAAGTAGTCTCTTAGAATGTGGTATGAAATGCTTGATTCATGTATGTTGGGGTTTATTAGGTCTAATTCAAATAATTATTTTTATTATAAAGAGTAAAGAACATTTTATTAGTCACTTCATATGTTTATGATATGTTATTATTTAGTAATAATTAGCAAATGACTAGGGACTTAAAATCTTAGCTTTCTTTACAATTTAAAATATAAGATTTAGGGGATGTTGAATACATCCTTGGAATGGAAATTAGATGGGACAAGGCAAACCAAAAAAATTGGGTTGATTAGAGGAAGTATGTTGAGTTTATTTTAAGCATTTCAGTATGACCAACATCAAAAGTTAGTGGTTGTTCCTATTTTGTGGGAACTTAGCTTTTAGTTGAATACTATTATAAAACACCCACATAGATGGAGGAGATGTATTTAATGCCCTATGTTGGCGTAGTTGGGAGCCTTATTTATGCTATATTCTGCACTAGACTAAACATTGCCCAAGCAATGGGAGTCTTGAGTTGTTACATGGCTAACCTTAGATGGGAATATTTGGTTCTAGTTAAGAGGGTATTAAAGTATTTGAGGGTTACTTCTGAGTACTCCATATAATATCATGGGTATATTTTAGAGGGCCAAGTCTTAGTGGATATTCAAGGTTATGTGGATTTAGATTGGGCATGGATGTTGACAACAAAAGGTTTAATAGTAGCTATGTGCTTAGCTTATTAGTGGTGTAATGAGTTGGATGAGTAAGAAACAAAATGTGAGATTGCTTTATCCACAACAAAGCCATAGTACATGGCACCTACTCATGCTTGTAAAGAGGCCATTTGGGTTTTGATATTGTGTTTAAATGTAGGGCTAAGTTAGAGAGTTGTTAGAGTTCATTGTGATAGTCAAAGTGCCATTAGCTTGCCAAATAACCTAACCTTTCACACACAACAAAGCACATTGATGTATAGCATCATTTTATTTGTGACATGGTGGAATATGGGAAGGTATTACTAGAGAAAGTTGATACTATCTAGAATATTATAGATTCTTTAACAAAGTTAGTTAGCATAGAGAAGTTTAGGTGGTGCAGTAAGTCAATGAGCCTCTCATCCCCTAGAAAATAGTTGACAATGTTAGTATTCCATTTACTCTTGCAAGATGTTTAACAAGTGGGAGAGTGTTAGGAAAGGTGTCTCAATCTTGCATCCTATTTTTAAAATGTAAGTTTTGGTCTATAGAGGTCATATTTGGCCTCAAAAGTAACTAAAACAAGTTTCATCCAACTAAAGGAAGTTATGGTGACATACATCTCTCTAAGATCTTCAATTTAAGAAAAAAAAATGGGCTCAATCAAGTTCTTAGATCAAAATTTATGTCTTACAAAATTTAGACTCCCACTTTAGGAATGTAAGAGAATCCATTACACATAAGAGATCTCAAAAGTGAGTTATACATATTGAGAAAGAATATTCACCAACCTATAACATATCATTATGATTTTCATAAAGAATATTTGAAATATTTTAATAACACAAATTGGATGACCCAAATTGGGAGGGTAACTATGACATGTTATGATAAATTCTTATAAGATTTCTTTTGAGATTTGGGTGTTGTATTTTGACTAGGGGATTTGGGTACCACTTTTGGGTCATATTATCTCATGGTTTTGTGATTCCAATTTGGTGAATTCACTTATTGGTTTCTCTATTTATTGGGTTCTTGGAATAGAGTTTGCACAATGTATGTTGTATGTATTGTTATGTTGTCGATACTACTCCAGATCTAAGCATTGATGTTGTCTCATGTGAAGGCTCATTTCCTAGATTGTAT
This sequence comes from Cunninghamia lanceolata, assembly GCA_027924645.1. Taxonomy (NCBI): domain Eukaryota; kingdom Viridiplantae; phylum Streptophyta; class Pinopsida; order Cupressales; family Cupressaceae; genus Cunninghamia; species Cunninghamia lanceolata. Next base: position 618,657 of record BSBN01001418.1, on the reverse strand, counting down.
TGTAACTAATATTGTTGTTGATTAATATATTGGTTTGGAGTCTTCAGGCTAGGTTTTTTCTTGAATGGGGTTTTTCTAGGATACATCATTGTGTTATGATGAATGATTATATTATGTTGTTTCTTTCTTGCAAATTATTATAAATCATATTTTCTATTCATCTCTTCTCTTAGATTAGTGTAGGAAGTGTTTATGCACCTTAGCTTCCTTTTAATAGAATGACATCAAAGTTCAAGAGTAAATTCATACGTATTGATGAGGATAATTTTAAATAATTCTAAAAGATGATAATTAGAGTTAGACATAACAAAGTTGATTAGGAAAAGAAGTAAGATACATAAATGGATTGAGAGGAGCTATTCAAGAAGAGTTGAGCATGGAAAGATTGTAGATAGTTGAGGAAGCTTATTAATTTACATTAAAGGAAAAAGACAAATTGAACAAAAGATTAGAGATGACATAATAGACAAAGAGAAAGAGGAGGTATCTACTCTAGAGAGGAATACATCAAGGTGGTGGTAGAATACCTTATACTAAAGATACTAAGGCAAGAGGAAGTAGTGGTTTATATTGTAATGAAATATCAGATAGATATTTGAGAGGTAGAGTAAGATATGGTAGAGGTAATGGAAGATCATGTAGAGGAACTTAGTTCAGATGTGGAGTAGAAAGACACACACACACACACAGATATATATATATATATATATATATAGTTTAAATCTTCACAAAGTCAAGGTAGCAATAACAAAAGAACTAAAAGAAGCACAAGATTTGCACACGATGAAGAATCAAATGGATCACAAAGTCTAGTAGATCAACCAAAACAAGTGAGTCATTGATTATGAAAAGAATTCTATTGAAACCTGATGGTGTGGATAGAGATGAACTAGTACAAAAAAAAAAAATTGTTTATGACAATGTGCAAGAATGAAGGTAAACATTGTAAAGTTATCATTAATAGTGGACGTATATAAAATCTTGTGTCACATGAAATGGTTGATAAGTTGAATTTGAAAAGTTTAGAACATCTTAGCCCATATCAAGTTTCATGGTTGCAAAAAGGACACAAGGTGTTTCTTAGTGAATAATGTTTGGTTAAGTTCAATATAGGAACATATCATGATAAAGTATTGTGTGATGTTATACCAATGGATGTATGTCATTTATTGTTGAGGAGACCATGGTAGCATGACATGAAAGATATACATAATGGTAGAGAGAACACTTATAACATGATGAAGGATGGTAAGAAACATACTATGATCCCATTGAAGGAGAGAGAAAAGAAAGTATGTGGCAATGCTTGAATTTTTTTGGTTGATGGTAGAAAATTGTTAGAAGGATCGAGACATGAAAATTTGTGTTTTGCATTGATTCCTAGAATATGCAGTAGTATAGATGAAGAAGAGAAGACACATATTTTTAATACTTGTTGATAGAGTATGGTGATATAATTTCAAACAATATGCGAGATTGATTACCACCAGTGCTGAGTATCAATCATCATATGGATTTGATTCTAGAAGCAAGTTTTCTAAATAAAGCTACACATAAAATGATAGTAGTAGAGAATGAAGAACTAAATGTACACAAGTGTAGGAATTATTGAGGAAAGGATTGATAAGAGAGAGCTTTAGTCCATATGTATTACCTATAGTACTAGCACCAAATAAAGGAGGTGAGTGGAGAATGTGTACATATTAAAGAGCTATAAAAAGATTACAATTAAGTATACATTCCCATTGCCAAGGATGGATGATTTGATGGATTGTTTGAGTGACACAAAGTACTTCACCAAGATAGATTTGAAAAGTGGATATCACTAGATCAGAATTAGAGAAGTAGATGAATGGAAGATTGCATTCAATACAAAGGAAATATTGTAGGAATGGTTAGTTATGCATTTCAGGTTGACAAATGAACTAAGTACATTTATGAGATTGATTAATGAAGTATTGAAGACATATTTGGGTAAGTTTGTGTTTATTTATTTGGATGGTATTTTAAATTTTAGTAAGACTAAGAAAGAACACCTACAACATATTAGATTAGTATTATAGAGATTGAGAGAGGAAAAAATGTTTTTGATTAAGTAAGATGGAAAAAAGGGTCCAGACCCCTTTACAAAAATAGCCCAAAGGACAGAGCAAAAAAACCCACACTGGCCAGAAACAACACATCAGCAACAAATTAACAACCGATACCAAAACCATAGTTCATAGAGGAAAAAAGTACTTAATCAAAAACTTGAAACAACTAACAAAGCAAGAGAAACTAAGGGCAAACATTAGCCCTGTCTTGAGTGAGGAATTTAAACATTTCCTTGTAATCACCCATACAGTCAACACCAATTCCATGTATCTTGGTCTCCAGCTCCTGCAACACTAAAAGGAAAATAATAGAATGATGCAACACTTTAGCAGTGAAGCTCACCATCACCCTCCAATTCTTCTATAGATTAGTCACCTCGGTCTTAAGAGTAGCAATCTCCTTGGTAGTTTTCTCACACCTATAACATTTATTTTTATCCACTGGTTGAACTTAGACTTCCTCTTCATCCTCAGAATAAGGAGTATTCATCGCAGGGAATAAACTATTGCCTTCATCCTCTTGAATTGAGACTTCAGAACTGCGAGTGTCCTCTTCCCCTAAAATTTCCTCTTCAAATTCAAAATTACTAGACACATCAACTCCCTTAGGATCATTCACATCCCATGGCCGTGAATCTGTCCTCAACAAGAAGCAACAAATTCAATTTAATTTCATAATGGGGGTTTCATGATCCTTCCCTTCTCTCCATAGCACAGTAATGATTGCTCTGATGGAAATCATGGGAATTAAAATGATGGAGAGTATACGAAGAATTTTTCCCACATATATTTGCAGCCAAAGGGAGGGAGTACACCCACCACCTTAGATCATAGTCAATATAAATCCCTTTGAGTGTCTTATCATCATTACTTCCCATCCAGCTTGTCTTCCCATCAGTACTGGCATGTGAACTCCCCCAACTCCTAGTCCAATCAACATTATCCTGTTGACTCCCCTAGTTCCAGTCAGCATTAACAAGCTTACTCCCCATAATGAATTAATGAATTTGAAATTCCTCCTTAGCAACTGTCCTCCTGAAAAATTGAAACTTAGTCCATTGGGACCCTTTTCCCATCAAGGGTCCAGGATCAAGACTTACATAAAAATAAGAAATCCACTGATCAACAACCCCATCAAGATTATCGAACAAATTCCCAATTTATCATAATTCAAATTGGATAGGGGAACCTTGACCAAGGCCACCCCAATCAAATGAAACCAAATCCAAAGAGACCAACTATAAGCCCCTAAAGGATAATCAAAGTTATGCCAGGGATGTTCCCTATCTACCTCCAACACATCCAAGAAGTGTTGTTTATGCCCAAATTGGCCATAGCATCTGCAACTCTATTACCTTCTTTGAAGATATAAGAAACTTCATATTCTCCAAAACCACTAAGAAGACTTTTTATATCATTGACAGGGTCCAACAGCTGCTAGCTAGGATTGGCTTTATCTAACACCGCATCCACCATCAGTTTAGAATATACCTCAACATGAAGTTTAGTGATTCCTAGAGAATGTGCTAGTTCAACACCCCATAGCATGGCCAAATCCTCTGATTCATTATTAGTCTTGACTCCAACCCCACCTGTGAAAGAAGCCAGAAAATCTCCCTTGTCAGACCTAATAATCCCCCCACCACTAGCCTAACTCGGGTTGCCCTTTGCAGCCACATCAAAATCTATCTTACACCAACCCACTTGGGGGGGTCTCCAACAAGTATAGGTCGTAGGTGTATACGTCTAAAAATGACACAAATCATCCTAAATAAATATTCTAAATATTTATTCTATTCTTCTACCGATTAAATAAATATTCTAAATTTATTTAATCGATTCACTGTTCCATAAATTAAATAAATTCAATTTATTTAATTAAAATCCCTAAATTCTTCTAAATGTCCTACACAATTAAATAATCCTAAATTATTTAATTAATCCAAATTCCTCTATCCTAAGTTCTAAATTCCAAAAATCCACCTCACCTTTTCCACTTTACCTTGTCCACCTCACCAGGTTGCACATGTAATTAAATATATTTAATATTTAATTACCTTATTTTCCCTCACCCACATGGCCTATTTCTTCTCAAATCAGAGGTTAGTTAACTAATCAATCAAAAGTGTTAACTAACCTGTCAATTGAGTCAATCCCTCAATCAATTCAGTCAGTTCCATAATTCATTTTTCTGACTGATCAATCAAGTCTGTTAACTGTTCAGTCAATGGAGTTAACTCTCCAATCAATTTTGTCACATCCCCTCTTTCATGATGGAGCTGGGACACTTGTCATATTTCTACTGGTTGCACATTCCTCAACCATCCTCAGCCGTTGATCTTCATATCTTCTCTCAACCGTTGATTCTCATTCTTCTGAGTCTATAAATGAAGCTTCATCCCTCCATTCTATTCATCCAGGCTTTTGATATTGTTACTCTGCAGAAATTCACCAGCGCGCCTTTGGCACCCTCTTACCATTCACTAGCTTGAGATCACATACTTGCCTTGGAGCTCATCTTCATTGCATAGCACTATAGCCATTTACCATCGACTTCCTCGAATACAGCTAAAAGAGTGCACTCTCTGAGGGCCTACTTCATCTGTAAAAGGACGGTTGTAATAGGCAAACAACAGAAGCATCGATTTCAGGGAAGGTTTGCTTTGTGTTATTCATTGCTATTTTCGTTCAATCTTTCGTGTTTTCATTATTCTGTTGATGTTTGGGTGTTATATTATTCATTTGATTGATCCACGTTTTACCCTTACATTTTTGGCACCCACCGTGGGGCCTTTGCCCCTTTATCTCATCAAAATCTGAGTTTTTTTGAAGGCAGGTTCCATACTAGTCACACACAGACATGCACAGGTTATTTCGGCGCATTTGAACATTTCTACGGTGCATATATCCTTTTCTGCAGCGCTTTTACTCTTTCTGCGCTTCTGTGTATTCTTACTGCGCTTTTGCGCACTATTATGGCGCTTCTGTTATTATTGCGCATATATTCATTTGTGCTGCGCTTTTGAAGACTGTTACTACGCATACATTATTACTGCGCATTCATTCTTTTTCACAGCGCATACGTGTAATATTACGGCGCATTCATAGATGCTGCGCTTCTGTTGATTATTTCTGCGCATCTAATCACTGAAACTGCGCTTCTGTAATAGACTAAGATTTTAGTACTTTTCTAGGGAAATTTGCTAACGCTAACCTTTTCGCAGGTGTTTGCTAGAGCTGTTTTGCAGGATAGGCTCGGGTTTAGTTCCATATAGTTGCATTTAACTAGTTCACATTTCACTTTCCAAGGGATAGTAAAACTGATGTGCATTCAAATCCTCACCTAGCTCTAATTAGGAAAGCAGTAACTGGATTATTTCTTGCTTGCATTGCAACACCTTCCAAGTTATTGCTATCTAAGATTAAAATTAAACTCATCAGTGATCTTGAGGTTAAAATAAACTATTGCTATATCGTGAGACCAAAACTTCAAAGTTAACTATCTCGTGCTACGCGGTTTAAAACTGAACTCACCATTGATCTTGAGGTTAAAATGAACTATTGCTATATCGTGAGACCAAAACTTCAAAGTTAACTATCTTGTGCTACGCGGATTTAAAACTGAACTCACCATTGATTTCTGGGGTTAAAACTGAACCACTGCTATATTGCTAAAATCACTTCAAAGTTCTGTGTTTGAGTAGATTAGCCCATTTAGTTTTTCACTTTTAACTAGGGTGGATTAATCAGTGTATTCTGTGCTTGTGAATGACAATAGGCTTATGCTCTCCCCTTTTCTGGGTGATCAGAGTGCCAGACTTGTCATTCTATTTGTTTAACCTTTAGGAGGGGCCTGCCCTTGGATGCACGCTTGTCCAAGTGGAAACGACCCTGAGTGGTAACAGGCTAACGCCAAGCCCTACCAAGCCACTTAAAATAAATTGTGCTTGAGGTGAAAACTTCCTGCAACAAGTGTTGTTATGTTACACCGACGGCCAACCTCCCCCAAAACCCTCTAAGGCGCAACCCTTTGAGGCTAGGAGACTCCATAACGGAGAGTAGTGCCGCCGCACGTGTAACCACTTGAACGGTTGCCCGCATTAAATACCTCTTGTTCTAGTGGCCCAAATCCCTTATAATCCATTTCTCGCCTAGGATTTTTGTACTTGCTTTTGTTCAGTTTAGTCCAAAATAGAGTAAAAAAAACTACAAAAACAATGAAAAACTACAAAATATTCTTTGTGCTTGCTGTGTTTTCTTGCTGTTAATTCATAATATCAGATCAGGAAGACCTTTTCTAGCCAAAAAATACCAAAAATAGAAGAAAAATCCAAAATTTTTGCCAAAAATATCAGAGCTGTGCATATACTCCTTTCTGCTGCGCATTTATAGCGACTTGCTGTGCCTTTATAACGACTTGTTGTGCATATACACTGTTGCTGTGCATATACATACTGTTGCTATGCATTTGTATTTCACCAGAGCTGCGCATATACTGCGACTTACGGCGCATTTGTTCATTCCTGCTGCGCATTTATTTCGGCACATATACGACAGTGAGCACTTGCCCTATTCTTGAGAAAATATTTTCACCTGATTAGAGCACCCATTTCAGCCTAGCTTCACTTTCTGAGATCAGATCCAACCTTGCAGTCAGTCTTCATCTGTTTCACCCAAGTCTCTCTCTTTCGTCAATCGTCCCATTCACTTTATGTCCAAACACTTCTTGTCCCAAGGTCAGTTTGTCCCATACCGATTCAACATAGGTCCTTTCTTCATTTCATTACGGAATTCACGTAAGCCTAGTAGGTCACAGTACCTTTGCTAGTAGTCTTGTTGAACGACTAGGCCCTACACAGTAAGACTGGTATTGACTACCCTTACTAGTGGCTAACATCTTGTGTCAACCGTCTTACTTGAAGTCATTGAGCGAGAGAATCCTTTGTCCAAGTCTTGTCCTAGGTATCCCATTCACAACAGTCTCAGTCGGCACCTCGCCAAAATTTCTAATCCTGGTCCACTTCATCCCATCGCACCTTGCATGGTTCTTACTCGATCCCAGTACAACAAGCAAATTGAAATGGCCGACTCATCCAATCACCTCGTCCCACCACGTGATGATGATGAAGAAATTTCTCATGAAGAATTAGTAGCGCACATCCAAGATAGAAAATTCCAACGCCTAGTAGAGAAGGTGCTCCTTGAAGACCCCCATAAATACTTCCATCATCTTGCTAGTCTCAGAATCAAACTCCCCGCAGACTTTGACATAAACTCCATCATGGAAAATGTAGACAATGATCATGAGAGAGGCACGAATGACATAGTCCCGCATGCCAATGATAGAGGAAAGAATCTCATAGATCAAAATGCTCCTATGGAGGATGTGAGACAACAAATCGAAAGTCTAAAGCTAGAAATATCCAACCTTAAGACCAGTTCAAGTTCTAAACACTACTCTTTGGAAGATATAGCTCCGTATCCTTTTGACAAAAGTTTGGTCATGAAACCCTTCCCTTTTCAGTTCAGAGTCTCAAAGTTTGACAAGTACAAAGGGAAGGGGGACCCTAGAGATCATATTTGGGAATTCAATGCCGCATGTTTAGAAGTAGCTCACAACGAGACCTACTTGATGAGACTGTTCCCAAGATCCTTAGGTGGTCAAGCTATGGAGTGGTTCTCGCGCCTCCCACCAGGAATCAAAACTTTTGATGACCTTGTCAGTAAATTTATAACGCACTTCTCCTACAATCTAGAACACGAGGTATCTATGCTAGATCTATGCAACACCAAACAAAAGAGTGGTGAGTCATTCGCCACCTTCTTACAACGATGGAGACAGCTAGCTAGTAAATGCTCTTATGATATACCTGAGAAGCAACTATTGGAAATGTTTGTCCACAATTTGAATACTGATCTTAGCTATCAAATTCAGATACAATGCCCTACATCATTCTCAAAAGTCATCGAAATGGGCTTATTCATCGAAAAGGCTATGATCACTAAAGGAGCTATCAAGCTATACAAGGACACGCCTAATTCAAATTACACAACAGATAAATCAAAGTTTTGGACCAAAAACAAGAATGTGGTCAACGATGGGGTAGTGGATGCCAAGGCGGCAGCTCCCAAGCAACAACCCATATTCACTCTGAAGGGAGAAACAAACAATGGTACACTCAACAAACCACCTTCTCGGGAGCCCAGACCTTTGTACAGTTCAAATCCAAGGAGAAAATTCACACCATTGGGTGAGTCTCAAGAGTCTGCACTACGGAAGTTATTGGCTAACAACGAAATTTCTCTACCGCCAACCAGTGATTACGAACCCATAGTCAAACCTCCCTACTGGAAGGACACAGACTATTGTGAATATCACCGAGGACGGGGGCACACAACTAACAACTGCATTTGCCTCAAAAATGTCATACAAGATGTGCTAGATTAGAACCAGGGAGGGACATAACAGCATACCTCCAATGAATCTCATATGGCTTACAGGGATCCACTTCTGAATCACAACAGGCCATATAACAACAATCACAACAACGGCCACAACAACAACAACGGCCACAACAACAACAATGACCACAGCAACAACAACGGCTACAACTACAATGGCAATAACAATAACGACAACAATCGCAACAGGCCAAATCAGAACAGCGGGACGAGTAATGCTAACTATGCAAGTGTTCCATTTGACTACACCATAAACTGCATTTCTAAGCATATTCCACAGGTCAATGTCATCTCACCCAACCAACAACCAGGACCTAACAGAACTGGTTGTAGTATAATTACCCGCAGTGGTAAAGTCATGCTCAATACCGTTCCTCCAAGGTCGTCACCATCCCCATCCAACTCCCGTCAGTATAATGTCATCGACCAGTTACAGAAAACTCTGGCTCACATTTCCATATTGGAGCTATTGCGTCTATCTCCTTCTCATAAGGAGATTCTTGAGAAAGCCTTAGTGGAAACCACTGTCCCCACTAATCTGGCCCAAGAAAAGTTTCAAACCATGGTAGGCAATCTGACATCTTCCAACTCCATATCCTTTACTGAGCAAGATGACCTCTCTGTCTCCCAACCTCATAACACCCCTCTGCACATTGTCGCATTCATACACAAGCACCGCATCAAGAGGGTTCTCATTGATGGGGGTGCCGGTTTAAATATTTGCACATTGAAGCTAGTCCTTGCACTGGGGTTCTCCGAACAAGCGATCGATCCAAGGAGGAAAATTACCATAAAGGCCTATGACAAGGAAGAAAGAACCACAAAGGGAACAGTTGTCCTACCCATTCAAGTGGGACCAGTAATCAAAGATGTGGTGTGCCAAGTCCTTGATCGGGAGCTTGCTTATAATATCCTGCTAGGGAGACCATGGATCCACGCCATGAAGGCTGTCCCCTCAACCTATCATCAATGCATTAAGTTCCCGCACAATGGCAAGCAGGTCACCATTCAAGGCGACCCTGACCCCTACCAACACTGCAATTCTTTTCGTGCAAAACCTGAATGTGTCATATCCAACAACAGAGCCTACATTTCCCCTACCCCGCAACAAGACCATACCGCTGAAGCTTCCTCCTCAAGACCCAAACCGCTAAAGCTTACCATAAAAGAAAGTGGCATGGGAAAATACTCCATTGAGCACAGCCTCAACCTTGCCACGATGCCTTTGTCTCCTCGCTCCTTTGGCCAACCCAAGCGGCCACCCAAACATTTTCCAAAGCCATGTGCTCCTCCTGTAACTCCCGCCAATCCCTTTGTAAAATGGGGGACCTTATCTGATGAAACAGAGGAGCGAGATCTCCTGCAATGGCTTTACGCTGAAGAAGAAAACACACCCCAATAGCCACCTAGACTCCCTACAGAACTCTATGAGCGGGGTGAGACTATTTTACACAGGATGGGGTACGAAGGACAAGGCCCCATAGGCCTCAGAAAAGAAGGAATCATTGAACCTATACAACCTTCTTCATCCTCTTCAGCCAGAAACACAAGTGGCCTAGGATATAAAGGCAAGGATAAAGCCAAGGAAAATGCCTGCCTTGTGGAGACAATCCAAACACTCCAAGTGGATAGCGACACGGATTCAGATGATTCAAATGAGTATGAGTGCGACGAGCTAACAGAGCACTCCTACGATGACAAAGAGGTTGACACCATCCAAACTCTTAGCCCCTACCATGAGGGACAAACGCAACGGGACAGACCACTGGAGTCTAATTTGCCCCTCCCTGAGATTATGGCTTTCAAGGAAAGTTTAGATTCCATTGCAATAAACAACTTGGAGGAGAGTACCACCCAGAACACTACCCCCACCAATGCTCCTAACATTTCCATTCACACCATCAATGAATCAGGTCTCTCATCCGACTCCCTTCCCCTCTTACACCCTGAGCTTATCGACTGGGATCTGCAAGGAACCCCCCAATTAGATATGTTCCAGAACGATGATGCTTACATTGACTATATGGAACTTAGGGATCACTTACAAAAGGGAGATCATAAAGCTGGTTTTGCTATCGAACTCAATACCGTGGCTTACTTTGGGGAGGGTGCCAAGCCTTCCAGTCGCAAAAATATCAAGATCCAAAATGGATCTGACAGTGAAAACCGTCGTGCGGCAATGTCAGATCACAAAACAATAAAAAGAAAGGACGTATCCGAAGGTGAAAACCCAACTGTGGCACCTGACGATGGAATTCTTGACACTCTCCCTAGTGATATGTACCAGGAAAGGTCACAGATTGTGGTGGAGCCGACAGAGCCAGTGAATATTGGAACCGAAGAACAACCCAAGATTATCCACTTTGCAAAATCTCTCACACCACCAGAGAAAACCAGGTTTGTACCATTCTTTAAGAAGAAGAGAGGCAGCTTTGCTTGGTCATATGCAGACATGCCAGCCTAATTCTACATCATTTGCCATTGGATCCAGGAGTCAAGCCAGTAAAGCAAAAGATGAGAAAAATGCATCCTCACATAACACTTTTGGTCAAAGAAGAACTCAAGAAATTGTTGGACGTGGGGTTCATTAGAGCCATAGATTACCCAGAATGGATATCTAATATTGTGCCAGTGTCTAAACCAGATGGCCGAGTTCAACTATGCAATGATTTTCAAGACTTAAACAAAGCATGCCGCAAGGATGACTTTCCATTGCCAAACATCGATATCATAGTCGACCTCACTGCAGGACATACAATGCTATCACTTATGGACGGATTCTCAGGGTATAATCAAATCAAAATAGCACTAGAGGATCAACACAAAACAACTTTCACTTGCCCATGGGGTACCTTTTGCTGGAATGTCATGCCTTTTGGGCTGAAAAATGCAGGTGCTACATATCAGCGGGCCATGACGACTATATTCCATGACATGATGCATGTGACTATGGAAGACTATGTCGATGACATCCTAGCAAAATCTCTCACAAGGGACTCACACCTGGATGTCCTAGAAAAAGTCTTCCAACGGTTGGACCAATTCCAAGTTAAACTGAACCCGAAGAAATGTGTGTTTGGGGTAACTTCAGGCAAGCTGCTAGGCTTCATCGTGTCGGCAAACGGAATAGAGGTGGACCCTGCCAAGGTCAAAGCTATAATGGGCATGCCACTGCCCAAGACTCTAACTCAGTTGAGATCCCTATAGGGCAAGCTGCAAGCCATCCGCAGGTTCATATCACAGCTGGCAGACAAGTGCCAAACTTTCAGTCACCTCCTGCATAAGAACATTCCATTTAAATGGGATGAGCGGTGCGAAGTGGCATTCAACAAACTAAAGGAATACCTTGTGAATCCACCTATTCTCATGCTCTGATCCAAGGAAAACCTCTAATTCTCTACATATCTGCTACACCTACTGCTCTCGGGGCTCTTCTAGCGCTACATATCTGCTACACCTACTGCTCTCGGGGCTCTTCTAGTGCAGCAAGACTATGAGAACAAGGAGAGAGCTATATACTACATCAGTCGAACCTTAGTGGGATACGAGTTGCAATACTCACAAGTAGAAAGATCATGCCTTGCGGTGGTTTTTGCTTCACAAAAACTCTGTCACTACATGCTCGCACATCCGGTTAAGCTCATTGCAAAAATTGACCCGCTAAAATATCTTCTCAGCAAAGCAGCTCTCACAGGTCGACTAGCAAAGTGGGTTATGCTCCTTAGCGAATATGATATAGAATATGTGGACAGAAAAGCCATCAAGGGACAAATCATCACTGACCAACTAGCTGATGCACCATTACAAGACACCTCACCAATGCAGTTTGAGTTTCCTGATGAGTCTTTATTCACTCTATCCACATCTCCTTGGAAACTCTACTTCGACGGGTCTTACACCAACCATGGATCAAGGGCAGGTATCCTGTTTATCACTCCCCAAGGCGACACAATTCTGAAATCCTACCGGTTGTTATTTCCATGCACAAACAACATAGCAGAATATGAAGCCTTGGTAATTGGTCTCAAGATGGCCACTGAGTGGAAAATCCAAGCACTATATGTCTATGGTGATTCTCAGCTTATCATAAATCAGGTCAACGATGAGTATCAAACCAAAGATGAGAAGCTCATCCCATACAAACGGATGGTCGACGACCTCAAAGAACACTTCGGGACCATCTCCTTCGAGCAAATACCCAGGATCAAGAACAAAGCAGCAGATGCAATGGCCACCATTTCCTCTCTTCTTGAAATACCTGAATATGAGTCACAGTATGAGTTCTTAGTGGAAACCATCCGGCAACCGGCTTATGATCTCCTTGAAACCCATTCCATTTGCCTCCTGGTCGGATCTGATTCACCTTGGTACGATAAGACCTACACTTACCTCAAGGACAATATTCTCCCACCGGACCTCTCTTCCAATCAAAAATGAACTTTCATCCGACAAACCTCCCGCTATACCATCATAGCTGATACCCTTTACCGACGTGGTCTGGATGGTACTTTGCTCCGTTGTTTAGAACAAGAAGAATCCATAACAGCCTTGCGAGATGTACACGAAGGGATATGCGGAACACACTCCAGCAGTCCTTCTTTAGCCAAGAAACTCATGTGTTTGGGTTATTACTGGCCAAACATGGAAATGGATTCATATCAGTTCGTCAAAAAGTGCAAACAGTGCCAAATACACGGGAACCTAATCCATGCACCTGCTCAAGAGTTGAGACCTTTAACGACACCCTGGCCCTTTTACCAGTGGGGACTTGACCTTGTGGGGAAGATCCATCCACCTTCTTCCAACGGCCATAAATTCATCATCACTGCCACTGAGTACTTCACAAATTGGATTGAAGCCGTTCCCCTAACCACTGTCACAGGAAAGCAAATTTCCTCTTTCATTCTGAATTACATTATCTACCGATATGGCATCCCTTCATCCATCATAATGGATAATGGAAGACCATTCAAAAATCAGGATGTCCAGGAACTCTGTGAGCGTTTCAAAATCCAACATCGTTTCTCCACTCCATACTACCCCCAAGGTAACGGCCAAGCTGAGGCATCGAATAAAACCATTCTGAAAATCCTAAAGAAAACTGTCAACGATGCTGGCCGTGATTGGCATGTCCAACTCAATCTTGCTCTGTGGGCCTATAGAACCAGTATATGCACTCCCACAGGTGCTACACCCTACGCCCTTGTCTATGGTTCTGAAGCCATCCTCCCCATTGAGGTTGAATTACCATCTCTCAGGGTGTCATTGAAAGGTCTCATATCAGACGAAGAATACAGAGTCTCCAGGTTACAAGAACTAGAGCTGCTAGAAGAAAGGTGCTAGAAAGCCTTTGATCATCTCAAAGCCTATCAACAGATGATGTCAAGAAGCTACAACCACAAGGTTCGCCCAAGATGCTTCAAGGTTGGGGACCTCATTCTCAAAGAAAATCCTCGCAATCAACAAGACAGAGACAAGAAAGGTAAGTTCGAGCCTAACTGGCTTGTGCCCTATGTGATCGTAGCAGCTTACGGATCAGGGGCATATCAGTTGGCCACATCAAAGGGTGAGTTGTTTGATGATCCAATCAATAGCATGCACCTCCTCCAGTTCTATACCTAGGAGGACCCCAATGCAAGGGGGCACAATAAAATCAAAAAATAAAAAAATAAAAAAAAATTGAAAAGAGAAAATACAAAAAAATCAGAAAAAAAATAGAAAGCATACAAAAAATTCGTCCTTTGGTGAAAACCTGGCAAACAGGTGCCTTGGATAGGTATCATGATGAAAACCTGGCAAACAGGTGTCATGTTTACTTTCTAGCTTCCCGTGCAAATAAAAGCAAGTGATGAAAACCTGGTAAACAGGTGTTACTTGTGATAAACCGCCTTCTCCATCTTTGGGAATCCAATCACCCTGAGTCCATTCTTCCTTCACTCATTTCCCATTTGACCCATATCTATCCCGCAATAAACACTTGACAGTTACCTATCATGGCTTGATACTCTCCTTGTGGCCTTGTCAACCAAGGTTTTGTCCCATACCGTCTCCTCAATGTGAGCCTAGTATAGTGTCTCTCGTCGGTGTCCATGGTCCAAGTCTATGAACTAAGTTGCCTCTGTGCCGTCACGTAGGCAAGGCCATTATTCTAATGCGCCCCCGAGGCTTCCATTTCTCCCACGGTCCCATTCGTCCCATTTCTTGTCGTCTTTCTTCTAGTCCATCCATGGTCCATTAGGGTTTACCCTGAACTACGTTGCCTCTGCGTCATCATGTAGGCAAGGCCATTTAGCAATGAGCCCCCGAGGCACTAGGTCAATCCCTTAGGGTCTGTCTCCCCAATAAGGATTGTGCAATCTTCTCACCAAGCAAGCAAATGCAAGCAGAACCCATGCCTCAAGCAGAAATCTTGACTGTGAGCATCTTAACCTATCCAATGCAAAGCAAATACCCAAGGTCTTCTAAATGATTTTATGCAAATTACGGCAAGAACTAAACACATATCAGTGCAAATATGCTTTGTAGATCGTAAACATGGTTAATAGTTCGAGTCCTAATTTTTGCTATCATACCTCCCTATGCTACTCAAGGATGCCAAAAGCCAGAGATGCTATGATGGGGGCATGATTACTTTCTTTGTTTGTTGTTTGTGGATTAAACTTTAGTAATGTGAAGCCTTGTCTAAGGACATGATCAGCAAAAGATCATTGAGGACATCAAAGGTATAACATGAACGGGGGCAATCCTTGTTTGTTAAAACGCAAGAAGTACTTAGGTCATCTCAGTTTAATTATACCTAGATGGTTTTATTCACTTGCTAAATCAAAATCCATGTAAGCAATACTCAGGTCATCTCGGTTCAATTATACCTAGATGCTTGTATTCACTCACAACATTTCAGAAAATGTACCAAAAACACAACAACCAATGATGAACTAAAGCACTCTAAAAGCAAAGCATCCATCCTTTATCCATTTATACATCCATACACCCATATCCCATATAATCCTCATTTCCCAAACTATGCAGAATAACAATATCAAATAAACTTTCTAAGTCATTCTATCAAAACCATTCTTCTATCTGTCATCAGGCCATTCTTGTGTCGATAGAGTACATTTGGACATCACAAAAACAAAGCATATAGGAGCATATCATATCATATGTAGAGCTAGTCATGAACATGATTAAGTTAGTGGCATATATCGCCCAATGCATTAGATCATCCATACATTAGCATCAGATCGCATCTTACAACATAGAAAATCAAAAACATAGCTACGTGCATCATATACAAAGCTGCATCATCACATAGAAATCATAGTACATTTGCTTACATTTGAAACATTAGCTCATATAAACATCCCAGAACATCATACATACAAAGCTACATCATCACATAGAAATCATAGTAAATTTGCATACATTTGAAACATTAGCTCATATAAACATCATATAGCATCATATCAAAAAAAAAGCATCTCGTATAGCATCGAATAAACCATCTAAGTCCACACATGCATCACTTCATACAATAGAAGTAGATCATCATCTCATAACATATGCAATAGATACAAAGCTGCATCATCATATATACTATCATAGAAGAGGTCCAAATGTACAATATCACGTCTCTCTCTCTGAATCAAAAGTGTCATATACAAAATACATCCAAACGGATGGTGATACATGCCCCAAAATGTACAAAATCTAGTCTGTGTCTATCCCTACTGCTGTGGGCCACCACTGCCAGCTCCTGACTGCTGGGGACCCATCACGGAAGCCCCTGACTATGATGGACCTGCTCTATGAGTAGCCCTAGACTGACTCCTGAAGCTCCCCGCCCTCTGACTCGATGCCACGGCACCATGGTATAAACCCCGGTAGTACTGAGCCTGTGACTGTGCTCTGGTAAGCTCTGCCTGTACCTGTGCCAACTGCGTCTGTAACTAGCCTACCTGTGCCTGTGCCTGCTGCATCTACCCAACCAAAAAGGAACTCGCTGCATCTATCCCCATAGCGGCCACAACAGTGTCTCTCTCTACACGGATAATACGTACCCGTGCATCTGCCATATCTCTCTCCCGAGTCAACCCAGCGATCACTGCTGCATCTGTCTCTCACCTGCCCTCAACCCTCCTCAGCTGTGCCTGCAGCTCTCGTACCTGTCCCCTCAGGCTGGCTATGGTCCTCTCGTGCACCTCTCCCGGTACTAGCCCCTGTGCTGCCTCTGCCTGTCCTAGCCCCTGTGGCTGGGGCACCTGCTGCTGTGGTACCTGCTGGGGTGGCGGCATCCGCGCCTGCTGCGGTATCTACTGCTGTGCCTCCTATCCTGGCACTGCCTGCTCAGCCTGACCTAACCTCCTCCGCTGTCTCGGCCTCTCTCAAGCTCTACCGCCCCGTCCTCCTCGTCCTCGTCCTCCTCTAACTCCCCTCCGACCTGGGCCAGCCTGTCCCTCCTCCTTTGAGTCCGCCTCGTTGATACGAGGCACCAGCATGCCGGGACCTGAATATCTCAGGAAAGGATGTGCAGTCATCCAATCCTCATAATCCTGTGTCACCCCTGCATCTTCTATCTCTGTCCGCATATCCCATGCCACATAGGGAGTCTGACGGAACTCTGCCAGGGCCTCCTCATACGAAGCCATCGGCCCCCATCGGACCCTCTCAGCATGTGTCCGCGCGAACAGCGCCTATCCCTGTGGCATACCCTGCCTCCTGCCAAACTATCTCAAAACTCGGCCCACCATCTGCCTCTCCAGTATGTGCCGTGTATGACCTATCAGCCACCTGGTCTGAAAGCAATACGGTAGCTCGTCTCCCTCGTTGTCCCAGGGCTCACAATCCAGTTATGGTCGCCAGACAACCACATCTACTCCGTCTAAGGTGTGCCTCCAGTACTCTAACTTCCGCAGCCTGTGTTGGGAAATCACTCCTGCATAGCCATAACTGTATGGCTCTCCTCGCTGCCTCGCGAAGACACATATCGGCCTAGTCACTGCTATGTGCTCCCACAGCCAGAACTGTAGCAGTAATACCCCAGCCGATAGACTCGTGCTACGGTGATACACCACCTGATGCATGTCGTGGTATAAATGGGCCAGTATGCAGACTCCCCATGCATATCAGGTGCCCTCAGTCAGCATCCGCTCCATGATCCTGCCCCATCCAATGGGGAACCCATGCGATCTCCTATCCGGGCATACAACACCCCCGATCAATCCAGCCACAATCCCCAGGAAGTAGTCATAGCAATCGTATATATCATGCCACGGGATGACCTGTCCAACCAGCTCAGGATCATCGAACACTCGCTAGCACTTGGCAAGTCCCGCATCCCGCTGTGCGTCATACTCTACTAACTCACCTACCACGGGTAAGTGCAGTATCCGATAGACGTCCTCCAATGTCACAGTCATCTCACCAGTAGGAAAGTGGAAGGTCCCATCCTCACTGTGAAATCTCTCCACGGCAGCTATCAGCAATCCATGGTTCACCCGCACCTCAGGCATGAAGCATACATAGTCCAAACCCATAGCACTAAGTGCCACTCTGTCAATCTCTGTCAGCATATACCTCTGCAATAGGGGCATGGGAAATGTCTCCCTCGACTGCAGTGTGTCTCGTATCTCCTCCTGCAAGCACGCAAAGCAAGGCATCAATCTAAAGTCGCATATACCATACTCAACATATCTACTGAACTATATCAAATAAACTTAGCATTTCAAATTGATCAAAATAGCACACTACGTCTCTTGACTAGATTCCTGCAATCTCAGAGATAGCTCATTGATTGTTGCGTCAAACAGGATGCTAATCGAATAAATTTAGCTAAGTAATTTGCTATCTAAAGCAAATGCGCCACTCCAGGTGGTAAAAGCATCGTTTTTGATATATGTGCCGCTAAAAACAACATATGCGCTGCATAAATGCAGATGCACTGCTACAGTGCACATATGCGCAGATTCAGCGTATGCGCCGCTACATTTGACATATGTGCCACCTTATTATGAAAGCGCCGTTAGATTCAGCATATGTGCGGCTTTCACGCATGCACCACTACATTGAACATATGCGCCGCTTGATCACACATGCGCCGCCTAATTACAAAAGCGCAGCTACAATGCACGTATGCGCCGTTTTCATGTATGCGTTGCTGAAATCGACATATGCGCTGCGAAATGACAAAAGCACCGCTTCGCGCAGCATATGCACTGTTCTGCCTTTCGACGCATATATTTGACCTATTTTCTACATGCATTTATGACACCCTACATCGACCCTAGGAGAATTTTTTCAAAGCACATACCGGGGGTCCTGCCTCTGCTGGCCGCCCGAATCGATGGACTCGCTTGAAACGATGCTCCTCGTGCGAAATGTTTGCTGCTCTGGCTGCCATGCTGCTCCAAGTTTGCTCTAGGCTCTCCCTATCCAATCCAGAGCAAACAAGTGTACAAATGACTATTCTTGTGGACCCAGCTCCTATTTATAGCCTTGAAACCCTAATTCTAGCTAGGTGATGACTATGACTACTTCCTGCGCCTATTTTTCCTCCAGTTTTCTTCCTGTTTCCCTGAAACGCGTCCCTTTTCCTCCAACCTATCCTAACCCCTTCGTCTTCGTGAGATTGTCTGTCTCCGAATCTTTCGTCCTTTTTCCATCCAATCTCTCGAGGGGGCATCCTATCGTCGTTAAACTTGTACTAGGGGCAAACTGGGGCATGTATCACTATCAAACTATCAATTTCTTTGAAGCAACGCTGTAAACTGCATTGCATCAAAGAGGGGCAAAATGTATACGTCTAAAAATGACACAAATCATCCTAAATAAATATTCTAAATATTTATTCTATTCTTCTACCAATTAAATAAATATTCTAAATTTATTTAATCGATTCACTGTTCCATAAATTAAATAAATTCAATTTATTTAATTAAAATCCCTAAATTCTTCTAAATGTCCTACACAATTAAATAATCCTAGATTATTTAATTAATCTAAATTCCTCTATCCTAAGTTCTAAATTCCAAAAATCTACCTCACCTTTACACCTCACCTTTTCCACCTCACCAGGTTGCACATGTAATTAAATATATTTAATATTTAATTACCTTATTTTCCCTCACCCACATGGCCTATTTCTTCTCAAATCAGAGGTTAGTTAACTAATCAATCAAAAGTGTTAACTAACCTGTCAATTGAGTCAATCCCTCAATCAATTCAGTCAATTCCATAATTTATTTTTCTAACTGATCAATCAAGTCTGTTAACTGTTTAGTCAATGGAGTTAACTCTCCAATCAATTTTGTCACATCCCCTCTTTCATGATGGAGCTGGGACACTTGTCATATTTCTACTGGTTGCACATTCCTCAACCATCCTCAGCCGTTGATCTTCATATCTTCTCTCAACCGTTGATTCTCATTCTTCTGAGTCTATAAATGAAGTTTCATCCCTCCATTCTATTCATCCAGGCTTTTGATATTGTTACTCTGCAAAAATTCACCAGCGCGCCTTTGGCACCCTCTTACCATTCACTAGCTTGAGATCACATGCTTGCCTTGGAGCTCATCTTCATTGCATAGCACTTCAGCCATTTCACTGTTCCATAAATTAAATAAATTCAATTTATTTAATTAAAATCCCTAAATTCTTCTAAATGTCCTACACAATTAAATAATCCTAAATTATTTAATTAATCCAAATTCCTCTATCCTAAGTTCTAAATTCCAAAAATCCACCTCACCTTTACACCTCACCTTTTCCACCTCACCTTGTCCACCTCACCAGGTTGCACATGTAATTAAATATATTTAATATTTAATTACCTTATTTTCCCTCACCCACATGGCCTATTTCTTCTCAAATCAGAGGTTAGTTAACTAATCAATCAAAAGTGTTAACTAACCTGTCAATTGAGTCAATCCCTCAATCAATTCAGTCAGTTCCATAATTTATTTTTCTAACTGATCAATCAAGTCTGTTAACTATTCAGTCAATGGAGTTAACTCTCCAATCAATTTTGTCACATCCCCTCTTTCATGATGGAGCTGGGACACTTGTCATATTTCTACTGGTTGCACATTCCTCAACCATCCTCAGCCGTTGATCTTCATATCTTCTCTCAACCGTTGATTCTCATTCTTCTGAGTCTATAAATGAAGCTTCATCCCTCCATTCTATTCATCTAGGCTTTTGATATTGTTACTCTGCAGAAATTCACCAGCGCGCCTTTAGCACCCTCTTACCATTCACTAGCTTGAGATTACATACTTGCCTTGGAGCTCATCTTCATTGCATAGCACTACAGCCATTTCACTGTTCCATAAATTAAATAAATTCAATTTATTTAATTAAAATCCCTAAATTCTTCTAAATGTCCTACATAATTAAATAATCCTAAATTATTTAATTAATCCAAATTCCTCTATCCTAAGTTCTAAATTCCAAAAATCCACCTCACCTTTACACCTCACCTTTTCCACCTCACCTTGTCCACCTCACCAGGTTGCACATGTAATTAAATATATTTAATATTTAATTACCTTATTTTCCCTCACCCACATGGCCTATTTCTTCTCAAATCAGAGGTTAGTTAACTAATCAATCAAAAGTGTTAACTAACCTGTCAATTGAGTCAATCCCTCAATCAATTCAATCAGTTCCATAATTTATTTTTCTAACTGATCAATCAAGTTTGTTAACTGTTCAGTCAATGGAGTTAACTCTCCAATCATTTTTGTCACATCCCCTCTTTCATGATGGAGCTGGGACACTTGTCATATTTCTACTGGTTGCATTCCTCAACCATCCTCAGCCGTTGATCTTCATATCTTTTCTCAACCGTTGATTCTCATTCTTCTGAGTCTATAAATGAAGCTTCATCCCTCCATTCTATTCATCCAGGCTTTTGATATTGTTACTCTGCAGAAATTCACCAGCGCGCCTTTGGCACCCTCTTACCATTCACTAACTTGAGATCACATACTTGCCTTGGAGCTCATCTTCATTGCGTAGCACTACAGCCATTTCACTGTTCCATAAATTAAATAAATTCAATTTATTTAATTAAAATCCCTAAATTCTTCTAAATGTCCTACACAATTAAATAATCTTAAATTATTTAATTAATCTAAATTCCTCTATCCTAAGTTCTAAATTCCAAAATCCACCTCACCTTTACACCTCACCTTTTCCACCTCACCTTGTCCACCTCACCAGGTTGCACATGTAATTAAATATATTTAATATTTAATTACCTTATTTTCCCTCACCCACATGGCCTATTTCTTCTCAAATCAGAGGTTAGTTAACTAATCAATCAAAAGTGTTAACTAACCTGTCAATTGAGTCAATCCCTCAATCAATTCAGTCAGTTCCATAATTTATTTTTCTAACTGATCAATCAAGTATGTTAACTGTTCAGTCAATAGAGTTAACTCTCCAATCATTTTTGTCACATCCCCTCTTTCATGATGGAGCTGGGACACTTGTCATATTTCTACTGGTTGCACATTCCTCAACCATCCTTAGCCGTTGATCTTCATATCTTCTCTCAACCGTTGATTCTCATTCTTCTGAGTCTATAAATGAAGCTTTATCCCTCCATTCTATTCATCCAGGCTTTTGATATTGTTACTCTGCAGAAATTCACCAGCGTGCCTTTGGCACCCTCTTACCATTCACTAGCTTGAGATCACATACTTGCCTTGGAGCTCATCTTCATTGCATAGCACTACAGCTATTTCACTGTTCCATAAATTAAATAAATTCAATTTATTTAATTAAAATCCCTAAATTCTTCTAAATGTCCTACACAATTAAATAATCCTAAATTATTTAATTAATCCAAATTCCTCTATCCTAAGTTCTAAATTCCAAAAATCCACCTCACCTTTACACCTCACCTTTTCCACCTCACCTTGTCCACCTCACCAGGTTGCACATGTAATTAAATATATTTAATATTTAATTACCTTATTTTCCCTCACCCACATGGCCTATTTCTTCTCAAATCAGAGGTTAGTTAACTAATCAATCAAAAGTGTTAACTAACCTGTCAATTGAGTCAATCCCTCAATCAATTCAGTCAGTTCCATAATTTATTTTTCTAACTGATCAATCAAGTCTGTTAACTGTTCAGTCAATGGAGTTAACTCTCCAATCAATTTTGTCACATCCCCTCTTTCATGATGGAGCTGGGACACTTGTCATATTTCTACTGGTTGCACATTCCTCAACCATCCTCAGCCGTTGATCTTCATATCTTCTCTCAACCGTTGATTCTCATTCTTCTGAGTCTATAAATGAAGCTTCATCCCTCCATTCTATTCATCCAGGCTTTTGATATTGTTACTCTGCAGAAATTCACCAGCGCGCCTT
The DNA here is from genome assembly GCA_027924645.1 of Cunninghamia lanceolata. NCBI lineage: Eukaryota > Viridiplantae > Streptophyta > Pinopsida > Cupressales > Cupressaceae > Cunninghamia > Cunninghamia lanceolata. The sequence goes on along the minus strand of BSBN01001418.1, from coordinate 595,720 downwards.
TGGCACCCTCTTACCATTCACTAGCTTGAGATCACATACTTGCCTTAGAGCTCATCTTCATTGCATAGCACTACAGCCATTTCACTGTTCCATAAATTAAATAAATTCAATTTATTTAATTAAAATCCCTAAATTCTTCTAAATGCCCTACACAATTAAATAATCCTAAATTATTTAATTAATCCAAACTCCTCTATCCTAAGTTCTAAATTCCAAAAATCCACCTCACCTTTACACCTCACCTTTTCCACCTCACCTTGTCCACCTCACCAGGTTGCACATGTAATTAAATATATTTAATATTTAATTACCTTATTTTCCCTCACCCACATGGCCTATTTCTTCTCAAATCAGAGGTTAGTTAACTAATCAATCAAAAGTGTTAACTAACCTGTCAATTGAGTCAATCCCTCAATCAATTCAGTCAGTTCCATAATTTATTTTTCTAACTGATCAATCAAGTCTGTTAACTGTTCAGTCAATAGAGTTAACTCTCCAATCAATTTTGTCACATCCCCTCTTTCATGATGGAGCTGGGACACTTGTCATATTTCTACTAGTTGCACATTCCTCAACCATCCTCAGCCGTTGATCTTCATATCTTCTCTCAACCGTTGATTCTCATTCTTCTGAGTCTATAAATGAAGCTTCATCCCTCCATTCTATTCATCCAGGCTTTTGATATTGTTACTCTGCAGAAATTCACCAGCGCGCCTTTGGCACCCTCTTACAATTCACTAGCTTGAGATCACATACTTGCCTTGGAGCTCATCTTCATTGCATAGCACTACAGCCATTTCACTGTTCCATAAATTAAATAAATTCAATTTATTTAATTAAAATCCCTAAATTCTTCTAAATGTCCTACACAATTAATTAATCCTAAATTATTTAATTAATCCAAATTCCTCTATCCTAAGTTCTAAATTCCAAAAATCCACCTCACCTTTACACCTCACCTTTTCCACCTCACCTTGTCCACCTCACCAGGTTGCACATGTAATTAAATATATTTAATATTTAATTACCTTATTTTCCCTCACCCACATGGCCTATTTCTTCTCAAATCAGAGGTTAGTTAACTAATCAATCAAAAGTGTTAACTAACCTGTCAATTGAGTCAATCCCTCAATCAAGTCAGTTAGTTCCATAATTTATTTTTCTAATTGATCAATCAAGTATGTTAACTGTTCAGTCAATGGAGTTAACTCTCCAATCAATTTTGTCACATCCCCTCTTTCATGATGGAGCTGGGACACTTGTCATATTTCTACTGGTTGCACATTCCTCAACCATCCTCAGCCGTTGATCTTCATATCTTCTCTCAACCATTGATTCTCATTCTTCTGAGTCTATAAATGAAGCTTCATCCCTCCATTCTATTCATCCAGGCTTTTGATATTGTTACTCTGCAGAAATTCACCAGCGCGCCTTTGGCACCCTCTTACCATTCACTAGCTTGAGATCACATACTTGCCTTGGAGCTCATCTTCATTGCATAGCACTACAGCCATTTACCATCGACTTCCTCGAATACAGCTAAAAGAGTGCACTCTCTGAGGGCCTACTTCATCTGCAAAAGGACAGTTGTAATAGGCAAACAACAAAAGCATCGATTTCAGGGAAGGTTTGCTTTGTGTTATTCATTGCTATTTTCGTTCAATCTTTCGTGTTTTCATTATTCTGTTGATGTTTGGGTGTTATATTATTCATTTGATTGATCCATGTTTTACCCTTACAGTAGGAATCTTCTTTGAGTTATCCACCTTAGAGAGGTCTTTAGAAATACCCCATTTATTCACAATATCAACCTCAACATGACTAGGGGAACTTTAGTAGAATCCATTTTACATGTGGATATACTTTCAAGAAGTTATGAGAAAGCATGAAAGACATCAAGAGGGGTCTTGATAGTATCCCTAAAAATTTTGTTGTTTCTTTCCTTCTAGAGGCTCAACCCAAGATGTGGAGGAATTTGTTTCCAAATCTCTTTAACCACCAAAAAGGAAAACAAGGAGGACCACTCTTTAATAAAGGCATTCAGATTATCAATATTGAGGACCCATTCAATTCCCAATTTCTGCAAAAGTCAAACACTAAATATCTCTAGTAAAGTCACAAAGAAAGAGCAAGTGAAAAATTGATTCCTCTTCTTTTTGACATAAAACACACCTCTTGGGAAGTTGAAATCCTCTTTTTTGAAGGTTATCTAGTGTGAGAATTATGTTGTGATTGGTAGCCCACCTAAATAAATTAATCTTAGGAAGTAACTTGTGATTCTAGACTCTATTCCAAAATATGTCTACAATAGGGTCTAATAATAGACTATAAGCAGTTCTAACAGTGAATATGCCTCTGCTCTCTTTTTCCCAGACAAAACTATCCTCCTTCAGGAACAAAGGTAGTCAATAGTTATAAAGATTCCTTTGGAACTCTAAAGCAAGTTGTCTCAAGTCATTTTGTTCCAGATAAAAATCCATTAGGCATGTCCAATTTCTCAAAGAGCCACTGTGAAGGACATAATCAGAAACTGAGGTACCAAAGAAATTGCTAGCTTTGTCAGCTATTCTACCAAAAGGGATATCTTTAAGGGGTTGGTCCCCAAACCAATTGTTTTCCCAAAAGTTGATGCATCTACCATTACCAAGCTTCCATTTAATGCCTTTCTACATCAGAATTCTAATCTTAAGAGTAATGTTCCAAATAATAGAACCCTTGGGGAGACCAAATTCTGAGAGAAATTTGATTCCTGATATACATTTGAGGTACTTGGCTTTCATGATTAAACCCAATCCTTATTATCATTAATCAAGTTCCAACCAACTTTGGCCATTAAGGCCTTATAGATCAGATGGATTTTTCTGATTCCCAAGCCCTCTTAGGTTTTAGGCAAACACACCTTCTCCCAGCTGACCAAGGCGATTCTCTTTTTATCTTCCACCCCCAACCAAAGGAAATTTCTTTGGATATGTTTAAAATTCTCAGCTAGATATTTGTGGATTTTAAAAAGTCTGAGGAAGTAAATGGGAATGCCCTGGAGAGAAGCTTTAAGGAGCTGGAATTTCCCAACTTCGCTAAGCAGTCTGCCCTTCCAACCAGCCAATTTTTTAACTCTTTCCAAAGCTAAGTTCCAATAAGCTAGAGTAACTTTTTTGACAATAAGAGGAGCCCAAGGTAAGAGGTTGGGAGTTGAACACTAGAGAAGCCCAAAGTGGCCTTAATTTTATGTTGCAAATCACCAAGAGTATTGAAAAATAAATTTGACTTTTCTCAAAATTGATACTTTGGCCTGAGACAGCCTCATAATCATTCAATAACTTTTTCCATCTTCTAGCCTCAACCACAAAAGCAATACCAAAGAGGATGGTATCATCCGCAAATTGTTGGATAGTTGAAGGTTGTAATGAGGAAGTTGGTTTAATACCTTGGAGGGAGCCTAGCCTCAACATGTTAATAGCAGTTCTTCCTAAGACCTTAGCCATAATAATAAAGAGATAATGGGATAGAGGATCCCCTTGTCTAATACCTCTTATAGTATGAAAAAAATTCTTTTGGTATCCCATTAACAAGAACAAAAAATTTAGCAGTAGAAATGCATTCTTTAATCAAGTTTATGATTCTATCCAGAAAGCCAAACTTCTTAAGGACATTCATTAAGAAATCCCAACTAACTCGATCATAGGCCTTGAAAATATCAAGCTTGAAGACCATACCTGGAATGTTACTCCTATCCATGGAATGAATGACTTCATGAGTAGATATGTCAGCATCCAGAATTTGTCTTCTTGTTAACAATAATAAGCTTGTCCAGTAAATGTTGGAGCTTGAAGACGAAGATCTTAGTGAAAATCTTGTAAACAATATTGCAGAGACTTATAGGTCTGAAATCAACCATGGATATAGGATCTGACTTCTTAGGAACTAAAGTAATGAAACTATTATTCAGTTGTCTTAAAAGATTTCATGTCCTAAAGAAGTCTGTAGCAGCATTAGTAACATCTTTTCCCACAATCTCCTAGAATTCTTGAAAAAAAGCAAGAGGGAACCCATCTAGTCTTGGAGCTTTAAAATCCCCATAAAAAACACCACTGCCTAAACTTCTTCCTCAGTGACTGGCTTAGTGAGAAGGCAATTATCCTCATCAGACAAAAGTGAGGGAATAGAATCCAACAATGGTTCTTCTTTAGAGGGGGATAAATTGATGGGCTAAAGATCAAGAAGGGACTGAAAATACCTGGAGGCCAAATTCCCAATCTGTTCATCCATTGTGACTTCCAATCCCCTCTCATCTAGTAACCTAGTTATAGTGTTTCTTTTCCTGTATTGTAGGGTGGATTGATGAAAGAAAGAAGTGTTCCTATAGCCTTCTTTTAACCATTGGATTTGAGATTTTTGTTCCCAAAAGAGTTCCTCCTTCTTTAAGATAGAATATCATTCTTGGGTCAAGGATTTTTCAAGAGCAAAGACCCCCTCTGAGTTGTCTCCCTCAGCCATTTTGGTTTGAACTTCAGATAACCTATTGGCTAAAACTTTTTCTTGCTCCAAGACCTAGCCAAAAGAGAATCTATTACATCCTTTAACACAAATTTTGACATTAAGGAGTTTCTGAACTAGCCTAAACATTGCTAAGCCTTGGATAGGGATCCTCACCAGTTGGAAATATAGTCTCTAATGTTTGGGTGATAAGCACACATTATCTCATACCTGAACGGGTATGGTCCTCTATGAACATTTTCCAACCAATTAAGAAATAAAGGGTTATGATCTGATCCGATTCTTGGGAGAGCATCCAACTTGGTGTGATTAATAATATCCCAAGTAGAAGAGATAATAAATATGTCCAACTTGACTTAGATGAGGTGTTCTCCTTGGCATCTATTAGTCCAGGTAAAAGATTGGCCTAAAATCTCAATATCCATTAAGCCAGCATCATTCAGAAACTTTGAAAAATCAGTCATACTATCAAAATAGTCCATTATACCTCCCAGTTTCTCAGAAGGAAAAAGTGGGGTGTTAAAATCTCTAGAAACCATCCAATGAAGATCCTTGTTATCCTTGACTCTAGAAGACACATAAGCCCAAACTTCCTTCCTAGTAGCTCTGGTGTTAGGGGCATAGATATTAGTAATGGTCCATTCTCTATTCCAAGAAGAGAGTGAGACCTCAAGACAGTGTTTGGTATGGGAAACATAGGATCCTTTCACATTTTTTCCCCACATGGTGACAATGCCTCTAGACACCCCCTAGGATTCACTAATACAAAAATTAGCATTAGTCCAGATATTATTAACCATATTTTTAAAATTCCCTTCCGACATCTTAACTTCTTGCAGCAGCAGAATGTCAATCTTATTCTCAAAAATACAGTTTTTAACTAAAAACTATTTATGAGGACTGCTAAGTCCTTAGATATTCTAGTAGAGAATATTCATTTTTGAAGCTTCCTAGAATGTATTTGCAAAGTGGTATGCCTCTGATTGGCTATCTCTTTAGAAACCTCATGTTGTCTGGTTTCCTGATGTGAAGGCCTCCCAATCTTTGGATCGACCCCAACATCAGTCATTTTCATGTTCTATCATTTGCCCTTTCTTTTGACAGTAGACCAACCCTCAAGGTCACATGGATTTGGCTTGCTAGGCCCTACCCTTGGGGATGGAGAAAACTATTTGAGTATGAAAGGGGAGCTGAGATAGTCCTTACCTAGTGACCCACTTTCCTTCTTGAGTGGGCTATAGGCCTTCTCTTGTTCTATGATTGTGTCTAGATGGCTATCCTTAGAGACGTCTCTAGCTGGTGACCCATTTGCCTTCTTGAGAGGGCTATATGTTTTAACTTGTTCCATGACCACCTCAGTATGGCTCTGGTTCTCCTTGGAAGCCTTTCCCTCCTCAGGTTCCTTTTCAATAAGAATAGGATACTCATTTTGTGATGGGATTTCTCCCTCCTTATCAGCCTTGAGTAGGGAGGTCTCCTTTTCCCCCTTAGCAATCAATTCAATCAATTGTTCAAGGGCCTCCTCTGGTCTGATATTAGTATATTGTTTGTTAGACGAGACCAAGTTATTCTCTAACATAGTACACTCCTTGCCTTAGAAAGGGTTCTGCAAAGGCCCTTCCTTGGTTTCCTCTGTAACCTTCTCCAAGGAAGTGGGCTTCTTCAGGGAAGTGGGCGGTGAGCTGATGATGTTCAAAATATCTTCTTTGAAGGGATATTCATTAGAAACATCATTCATATTTTCCATAGATTCCTTGGACTTTATGGGGGCTCTACATTGTGTAATTACATGCCCTAGTTTCATACAGTTTTGACAAAAAACCCTAGAATTTTCATAAAGAATTTTATGGGTCCATTTCCTGAGTCTTGACTCAAGGATAATGGAGGTTGGAAGGGTTTTGAGGATATTAACATTGACACAAAACTGAGCATAAACAAGCCTAGTTTTTTCCTTAGTGACTTTATCCATAGTAACATACTTCCCAAAGTAGTTACCGATCCAAGAAAAAACTTCATCCCAAAACTCTAAAGGTAAGCTAGGTAACCTAACCCAAACCAGAGACGATTTGTTGAATTCTTCCTTGGGATCAAATCTCGGCTTCCACCTACATATGGAAAGGGAATGCTTCTCATATAACCAAGGTCCCCTTGATAAGATCTAGAGGAGGTATTACTTAGTAGTAAATTTAAACATAAACATACCTCCAACCATGACACTGACAGTCACACTGCCTTTCAACTTCCATTGGGATGATGTCCATCTTTGACCAAGTCGATGTTAGTCGATACCTGAAAAGAATTTCCCAACCAAGGCATTCTCCATGGTTGATATGATCCTTTTTAGGGTTAAGTCAGACAACTTACGAGTCGTTCCTTCCTCATACTTTGATAGCAAAGGGACAAAAGTCCCAAAATCTTGTCCCCCTTGGTCTTTCCCCACAAGGACATTCTTCCAACTTTTAGGCCCTAAGTCCGAGGTTGTAGTCACATGTTCAGAGGAGCTACCCGAGGTAGTACCAAGTGAATAGCGTGTTGGAGGAGACAAGGGAGGCACAAGGTCCCCTCAGGATTTCAAACACCATTCCCACTTGAATTCAAAATATTTTTGGGTGGGAGAGTTACAAAGCGAAGAGTTTGATTGTTGCGATGTTGCTATAAAGAGGAAAAATTGTTAATCAGTGTCAAGAAGTGTAGTTTCATAAATAATATTTAGTATATTTGGGAAATTTATAATCTCAATCGATGGTTTGAAGATGGACCTAGAGAAGGTGAAATCAATTGTTGAATGGCCTACACTAATGAATGTTGTAGAGCTAATAAGTTCCCATAGGTTAGCTTTTTTTCATGGGAATTTATTTAGAATTTTCAATGGCATTTTGTGTAGTAATAATTGAGACTATGAGGGGAGACAAGAAATAATTCAAGTGGACATTAGGAGCACACAAAAGTTTTGACATATTAAAGAAAGTTATAGAACAACTAGTACTAGCATTGCTAGATTTTGATAGTATTTTAGGTTGATTGTTATGCAAGTAGAAGTTCAATAGGAGAAATACTAAGCCAATAAGCTAGACTAGGAGCATATTTAAGTGAAAATTTGAATGACATAAGGAAGAGATACTCAATATATGACCATGAATTGTATGCCATAATTCAAGATTTGAAGAAGTGGAGACTTTATTTGCTGCCAAAGGAATTTGCATTTTATATAGATCATCAAGCATTGCAATATTTAAAAAACCAAGTAAGGTGAACCAAAGACATGTAAGATGGGTTAAGTTTGTTGGAACCCAAATTTAAAATGCAAAAAAACTTAAGTCGAGTTCCCTTTTGCGCACTTTCCCTATTTTTACCATCATATATAACCAATTTGAGAAATATTTAATAGATCCTCTCTTGGTCAAATTCTGCCTAACTGTTTCTCTTTTACATCCCCATGTTCCTTTTATATGTTGGAAGTTGCAAAAAATTCCAAAAAAGTCTAAGTCTAGGAAGTTCCAAGTTATTTTTCTAATGTTTCTAATGTTTACAGACTTTCTAGGTCCTACCAAACATTTCCTTTCCATGTCCCATTTCATCCTAACCTCATGTTCCCTTCAAAAATATCGTAAACCTTATTGAGCCCTTCATTCCTTTCATTTTCCTCCATTTTTAGACTTTGTGGGTTTTGACTTCCTACCAGATGGGTTTTCCTCTTTCCCTTCCATTGTGTATCCACATCTTGTTCCGCATGAATTTCCCACCTTTACCCTATTCCATTCATCCACTTCCATATTTCCTTCACTTAACATTTTATGGATTTTTTATTGATTCCTTCAGGTTTCCTTCCATTTGTGAAACTTTCCCATGCTTTTGGACTTTATTCTTTCCACTTCCAATGTCTAGTTCTCATGTCCTATCCCACATTGAATTTCCACATTTCTTCCAAAACACTCTAGAATGCTCCAACAACTTCCTAGGATGCCATTAAACCATATTTGACTCCTGCAACTTCTCAAATCTAATTTTCTTACCTGTTGACCTATTTTCCCCTTCCAAGAGTCAAATAGCCCAACTTGAAGATATTCATGAAATCCATTAAAAGTCTGATATCCTTCAATTTTTATTGTAAAACCTTGCAAAAATCCTTGAAAATCCTTGGGGAAAATCCTTGCAAAAAACCTAGAAAAACCCAGAATTTTCGAAGTCCTTTCCTTAGTTTTTTGGCCCCTTTTAGCCTTTATCGATAAAAGTCCAGTTCGTGAACTTGCCAATTCGCCAACTGGTCAATTCGCCGATAAGGTAGGAAAGCTCAAAAAATGAGTAAGTAAAGGAAAGCATGTTTCCCTTTGTTGGCAATTTTCATGTTTCGTGAATATTTCCAAAAGTTCAAAATTTCACAAGTTTGTCGATTCGACGATTTGCCGACAATGGGCCAGAAGAGCGGGTTTCTTCAAAATTTGTCTAAGGCATAAGGAGCCAATGATGCCTTTATTAGTGATTTTCCAAATTTGCAAACTCTTCAAAGGTTCAAGAATTCTCAGGTTCGCCAATTCAGTAATTCCCTGATAAAGGAGAGCAAATGAAGACAAAGTTCGGGAAAGGTGAACTTCCCCGACAAAGGAAGCACTTGCAAGAAATCGGCTAATTAAAGAAGAATCAAATGTTTGCCTTGTCAGCAAACTTATGGTTCGGCAAACTTATGGTTTGGTAAACCTTAAGTTCATCGATTGGCGACTTTGCCGATATAGGGAAGAGGCAAGGGGGAAAGGTTTGCAAAAAGGTAAATGGGCCAATAGAAGGAAATTTTGGCTAAGGCATTATGAGTTCAGAGTTTCAAGGTTTCACCAACAGAGATTTTTCTGATAAGACAAAAAGTGGGATGAAGACATCGGCAAAGCGAGGGCCTGGGCTAGATTTGCGAAAGTGACTTTTCACCGACAAAGGTAAAATGGTTCGCTAGGGCCATGTTTTGCTGACAAAGAAGGCCTGGTTAGAAAAAGTCAGTTTTTGCCAATAAGGCAAAATAGAAAACATGAAAATTGGCTAAGGCAAAGAAAAAGAAAGTCTTATCAGGAAATTAGTAAAAGAGCAAACTTTTCACAAGTTCAAAATTCCTCAAGTTCATCGATAAGGTGATTCACCGATAGAGAAGAAGGTGGAAGTGGTCAAGTTCGACAAAGTGACTTTTTGCCGATAAAGGTAAAAGCAAGACCTAAGGAAAAGTTCGCAAAAGCAAATTTTTACCGATAAAAGAGGAGAAATTTGGCCGAAGATACAGTTTGGGAAATGAAGATTTTGTCGGTAAGGCAAGCTTGGTTTAAGAATTGGAGAGTTCATTGATAAGGCGAAAAGTGCCTAAAGGAAAGGTAAAATCGGTAAATCGACAAAGTGGAGAACAAAGAAAGTAGTTTGGTTTTCTCATGGTTTGCCGATAGATGAGTGAGTTGATAAAGGAGGATGGTTAAAAAGAAGAGGTTCAACAAAGGATAAATTTGCCGATAAAGTAGTAAAGGGTAGAGTTTGAAAAAGTGACACTTTGCCAATAAGGGCAAATAGCAAGCAAAAGAGGTTCGACAAAAGACAATTTTGCTGACAAAGCAAAATGAAGACAAAAGAGGCGCTAAAGGCTTGGTTCATAAAATACAGAATTCGTTGATAAGATGAAAATGAACAAATGGAAAAAGTTTGACAAAGGACAAATTCGCCGATAAGGTGAAAGATAGGGCCTGATGGTTCCCAAAAGTGAACATTCACTGATAGGGGGAAAAGGAGACAAAACAAAAGTTTGCAAGAATGTTTTTTTGCTGATAAGGTGGAAGAGGAGGCTAGAGTAGTTTTGAAAAGTGAAGTTTTGCTGATAGGCAAAAAAAGGTCATTTGATATGGGCAGGCAAGCGCAAAGACAAGTTCGAAAGGATACATTTTCACCAACAGGGTGGGAAAGGAAATGAAGATGGGGCCCAATGGCTTTGGAATCAGAGAATTTGCTGATCAAAGGGAAATTAAATGCATGTAACTCTGCATGAGGCTAATTTTCCCGCCATGACAAATTCAGAGGCACCATGAAAGATTTTATAGATACAACACTTTAAAGTGTTGTAAAAGCTTTCTCCTCCTTGAAATCATGTTGTTTCTCAGAGAGAGTTACCCAACATTCAAATCTTTGTAGGCCAAGGCCGAATGAGGGTAGTTGGAATAGTGGAATTCTTTAATGTTGTAGTACAAATGAAGCTGCAAGATAGATTTACAGGTATGCAGAAGGACTTTAAGCCTTCCCTCTTCAATGTGCTTGGCACCCATGCGTGCAGGCAATCTACTCTATAAATTTTGTAAAATTTAATGAGTATGGTTGTCGTTCTTCTCCTGACAGGGTCTTTGAGCCAAAAATTTAATGAAACATGGGCATGTCCTAGGTTGATTGACTAGAATTCAGCTCCCACTATAGCAGAATGAGGATGAAATGTTATATATACATTTGAAAAAAATGTATTTATGTTAGCTATTCTTCTAGGTTATTATACAAGTTAGAGAGTTCTTTGTGACCAGACTTTGTAACGCAATTTCATGAACCAACTGGATCTGATACATTGTGCTCAATCCTGAGCCTTTGATGTCTCTAGTTGATAGTTCACCAATGAAAGTAATTGGCTATTTTGTGTCTACTTTCTCTGCAATAATTATCTCTTTTGTAATGGCTATTTATCCTTCATGATCAATACAATCATTGATATTTGTCTCTCTTATACTTTTACTTTGTATTTGATTGAATCTATAGCTTATCTGTGGATAAAACAACTCCTCTTGTAGTTATAGTTTTATAGTTTAGGTCTCTGTAAAAATTCATAGGTCTGTGTGAGTTCCTATCAATATTTGAGACCATATTTACATGATGTTAGTCCTAGCTAACATTATAAATTTGGTGCATCACCTCTTTTAATTTCAATAGTTCTTCTTCCCCTTTTCCCCTGTAAGTATTAGCGCTAGATTTAGTTCAATTCTCTGAGCCTTAATCTCAAAAAGAGGAACCAACCTTCTCTAGAGGTCTGATCTCATTAGCAAGGTCCCACACCTTAAGATCAGTCTCATTGTGTCATTGGAGTGCTTGAAGAAGCTCCAAGTAGGGTGTAATTTCACATGACAACATTGCCTAAACAACATCACACATTACAAGGTCACAATTTAGGTTGCAAATTTAATGGTGGATGATGAGAAAGACATGGATCACCATTAATACGATGGTTGATCTTTAGCTACCAATTGTATTCATGCAGTTCATATGCACGTATTTTATGTGTTTACATTCAATGCTTCAACTTGTAGTAGTACATTGAATTCCCAAAAAGTGACCAAATGGTAAGAAATGGCATGCTATAAATTGATGAAGGGGGTAAATCATAAAACACACAACAATAGAAATGGAACACATAAAATAGAATATTTCTTTATTGATCTAGGCAAATCATTACATTATAGAAACTCAATTACAATCAGAGGAATCAATTCTCCACAGGTTGTAACACACTACAGCTACACAACACCAGGCTCTGGAATCTTCTACCTTCTGTAACCCCAAATCAGTTAGGGTTTCTATTTTCCCACCTATTCTTGACTCTACACTTTCCCCCTTAACTCTACTACTCCCCAAGGTTCCCAAAATAGTCATAAATAGCACTTTTTGGCGGCCTCCAACTAAATTTCAAAATTTGCAAGTCCCTCCAAAAGTAGGTCAACTTCCAGAAAGCATAACTTTTGATCCGGGTGTCTGATTAACGAACCATTTTAAGCGCCAGAAATCTTGTGATAGGAACTATCATGCTAGGAATTTGGAAATGGATTTCTATCAACTTTTGGGGACATTATGGGATGTTTTAGTGCCTCATATCTCATTTCAGAAATTTTCGGGGGCTTTTCAGAAAACAAAAACTTTAATATCTTTCAGCTCACAAATGATCTTTGCCTGATTCCTTCGCCAAAGGTCTTATATTTTAGTTATGAAGCTTTTTGTAACTTTTCTCTTTAATCTGTGCCCAAATGCAAACTTTCCTAAAATGGCAGTTAAAACTTTCCAAAATAGGTAGTTTGCTATTTTTAGCAGTTTTGAAAAAACTGAAAGTCCTACATCATTATTCAGGAGATTATGGAACTAGAAACACTAATTATGGAAAGAAATGAAAACAATTGCAATAATTTTGAATTAATTTCTTTTTGGGTGATGCAAGGTTGCCCTTACACCACTGGATGCTCCTACATCAGACACCCAGGGTAATTTGAGAAGTGACCCTGTCACATCTCAGGTGTTTGTGTGAAGAAAACCCAAACGGTCAACCTCTGCCTTAGACAACCAAGAAGAATCTTCAACAGGCCTTCCTTTCCATTTCATCAGATATTCTTCATATTGCCTGTTTCGAGTACTTCTTCCCACACGGCTATCCAATATATCTTCTATCTCCTCCGTTGAAGTAGATGTTGGAATACTCCACTGTTCTTCTGTTGGTCCATCCTCTTTGCCTCCTTCATGATATTCTGTTAAATTAGCAATGTTGAATGCATGGAAAATATTGATCCCACTCGACAGCTCTACCTCATATGCATTTCCTGAACCATGCTTCTTCAGGATTCTACACGGTCTAAATTTCTTCATTTTCAACTTATTGTATGTTCTAATTAGGAACCTTTCTTTTCTGAAGTGAACCATGACTTCATCTCCTACCTGGAACTCCTTATATCTCCTCTTCTGATCTGAATTAGCTTTGTACTGAATATTCATCTTATTAATGTGCTTTCTCACCTCTTCATGCAAATTCTTCAGATGTTCTACAAAGTCTTCAGCTTCAGCACTTGTCTTTTCTCCTTTGTCCAGCTTCCTTAACTCAAAAGCATTTCATTGCCATATACAAGCTAGAATGGTGATTTACCAGTACTCCTATTGACATAATTGTTGTAAGCGAATTTCGCTTGTGGTTAAATCAAATCCCATCCCTTGGGCTTATCTCCTACTAAGTATTGTAGTAGGTTACCCAAACTCCTATTCACCACTTATGTCTGTCCATCAGTCTGTGGATGGTGTGCAGAATTGAACTTCAAATTTGTTTTCAACTTCTTCCACAATGTCCTCCAGAAATAACCAACAAACTTGGTATCTCGATCTGAAACTATGCTCTTAGGTAGACCATGTAGTCTCACCACTTCTCTGAAAAATAACCCTGCAATATGAACATCATCATTAGTCTTCTTAAAAGGAATGAAATGTGCTATCTTCGAGAATCTATCCACCACCACAAAAGTGGAATCATGCCCTCTCTATGTCCTTGGTAAACCAAGAACAAAATTCCTACTAATATCATCCCATGGCTTCTCAGGTACATGAATGTGCTCGGTGCATTGGTTAGCCCAAATGGCATGACTAACCACTCATACGAACCTTCCTTGGTCTTGAAGGCCATCTTCCATTCGTCTCCTTCTCTAATTTGAATCTGGTGATACTCACTCTTCAGATCAATCTTCATGAAGTACTTGGCTCCACTCAAACAATCCATTATGTCATCCATTCTGGGTAATGGAAATCTATACTTGATCATGATCTTGTTGATGGCTCGAGAATCTGTACACATTCTCCACTCTCCATATTTCTTCAGTGCTAGTACTACAGGTACCACACATGGACTTAGGCTCTCTCTTATTAGCCCCTTCCTTAACAGCTCTTGAACTTGTCTATTTAGTTCTTCACTCGGCAAATTAGCTCCTAGTATCAAATCCATTTGATGACTTATCTTCCTCACCGGTGGTAAACCTTCTGGTACATTATCAGAGATAATATCCTAAAATTCTTCCAACATATCTGAAACTTCTCCTGGTACATCCTCACATTTCTCTTGACTAATCTTAGGAATCAATGAAAGCAATGGTGATCATGCTTCATACCCTCCAAAAATTTTCTACCATCTACCAAGCAAATTCTGGCAGTACTACATACCTCTTCTTCCACCTCCTTCAAGGGCTTCAACTTATGACAAACTCCATCCTTTGTTAGGGAATATGTGTTTGCATGGCCATCATGGACAATGCTCTTATCATACTGCCACGGCCTCCCCACCAACATATGACATGCATCCATCAGTATGATATCACATAGCACCTCATCATGGTAGTCCCCAATCTTGAACTTCACTAAACACTGCTCATTGACCAAAGATCTGTGGTCCTTTTGCAACCATGCAATCCGATATGGATGTGGATGCTTTCTTCTTGTCAACCATCTTCTCGGAAACCAGATTGTCAGTGCTTCCATTATCAATAATAATATCATCCATTATCAATAATAATATCACAACACTTACCTTCACATTTGCACCTTGTGTGGAATAAACTCTTCCTCTGATTGGGTTCCTTCTCCTCATTCAACAAAGTTCTTCTGACAACTAGGGTTTCTCCCCTTTCAGCATCTTTAAAATGCTCAGACTGTGCATCTTCATCTACATGTACAACTCATGCATTACCTTTAGGTCTTCTATTTGTCCTTCCTTGATGTTGTGGACACTCATATTCTTGATGCCCTTGTTCTCCACATTTGAAATAGGTTCCTCTAAAACCTCCACTTCCGGGTCCTTGCCCAGGTCGGCCTCTTCCTCTTTCTCTTTGCTCACCATTGTTCTGGTCATGAGGGCGGTAGGCATTATCCCCTCTCTGATTTTGACCGGTGCCAGCTTCTTCACTTTTATTTTGATCTTCATTAGGGTCTCCATAGGACCTTCCACCAGTCCTTTCACCTTGACCTCTTCCCCTTTGCTTGCTTTCGAATCTTTTGTTCAGCTTCTCTTCCACCTTTAGGGAAAACTTGTATGCATCTTCTATGGTGGTCATTCTGACCAGGCTCAACTCCTCTTGAATACTTGGCCTCAACCCATTAATGTAATGGGCTACCTTCTCCTTATTAGCCTCTGCATGGCCTGTCCTAATAGTAATCTTATAAAACTCTTCTGTATACTCCTTGACAGACTTGTTACCTTGCTTTAGTCCTTGCAGTTTCTTCAACAACTCCATCTCATAGTCCACAAGAATGAACTGCTTCTTCAGTTCATCCACCATTTGATCCCATCTGATGATCTTTCCTTTTTCTCTTCTATTCCTCTCTAATTGGACCTCCCTCCACCAAATATTGGTGTGGCCCTTCAACTTTGTTTTTGCAAACTTGACCCAATCTGGGTCCTCCACATCTTCGTACTAGAAATACTCCTCCATGTCATTGATCCAATAAATAAGATGTTCCAAATTCAAATCTCTATAATATGTAGAAACTTTGATCCTGGGTCTCTTTCCGATCTTTGAAATGGCCCTCAACAACCTAACTTCTACAGGATCTCCTACAGCTTCTTATTCTTCTTCAGATAGCTCTTCTTCAGCTTCATCTTCGCTTTCTTCTCTTGTTCTCGGCTCAAACCCTCTTCGTAGCTCCTCTTGTAATGCATCAATTTGCCTTTGTAGGGCTCTAAAACCCTCTTTCATCAAAACATTCCTGCCAATATGATTTCTTTGTGGAGGCATCTTGATCTCTGCTACAAACTCACAACCTTAGGTCCTAGTGCAAACTACCTCATGGTTGGTGATCTGTCTACACACTCAGGAACCCTTGCTCTGATACCACTTGATGAAGGGGTAAATCATAAAACACACAACAACAGAAATGGTACACATAAAATAGAATATTTCTTTATTGATATGGGAAACTCATTACATTACAGAAGCTCAATTACAATTAGAGGAATCAATCCTCCACAGGTTGCAACACACTACAGCTACACAATACCAAGTTGTAGAATCTTCTACCTTCTGTAACCCCAAATTAGTTAGGGTTTATGTTTTCCCACCTATTCTTGACTCTACACTTTCCCCCTTAACTCTACTACTCCCCAGGGTTCCCAAAATAGTCATAAATAGCACTTTTTGGTGGCCTCCAGCTAAATTTTGAAATTTGCAACTCCCTCCAAAAGTAGGTCAACTTCTGGAAAGCATAACTTTTGATCCGGGTGTCTGATTGACAAACTGTTTTAAGCGTCAGAAAGCTCATGATGTGAACTATCACGCTGGAAATCCATAAATGGATTTTCGTCAACTTTTGGGGATGTTATGGGATGCTTTAGTGCCTCATATATCGTTTCAAAAAATTTCAAGGGCTTTTCAAAAAATAAAAACTTTAATAGCTTTCAGCTCACAAATGATCTTTGCCTAATTCCTTCACCAAAGGTCTTATATTTCAGTTATGAATCTTTTTGTAACTTTTTGTTTCAATCCGTGCCCAAATGCAAACTTTCCTAAAATGGCAATTGAAACTTTCCAAAACAGGTAGTTTGTTATTTTTAGCAATATTGGAAAAACTGAAAGTCCTACATCATTATTTAGGAGATTATGGAACTGGAAACACTAATTATGGAAAGAAATGAAAACAACTGAAATGATTTTGAATTAATTTCTTTTTGGGTGATGCAAGATTGCCCTTACACCACTGGATGCTTCTACATCATAAATATAAACCTATTTTTCATTCAAAGGGTTGGTTGTTGAACAAATTTTTTGACTGCAAGTGCCTCGAGTTGGTTCTAGGGCATCAAAAATTGCACGTCTAGTTTGTAATAGGTGATAATACATTCTATAAATTGTAGGAAGGGTTTTCAATGTACATCTCTTGTAATGGTATGTCTCCATGGTAGTTTATAATGATTCAGGTGAATGCATAATCACAGTTATAGATTTTCTCTTACCACATTTACTGGTATGAATGTAACTAAGGTTTAGGTAAATATGTGGCAATATTTTAATTTGTTGCAAAATTTTTGTAATGCTCTCTCCTTTGGTTCATATGGGTTATTGTAGTTCTTAGATGGATTATTAAGTATGTCCATTTCATGTAATGTAATCTTTGATTTGTGTGTAAATGCATGCATGGTTCTGTTGATATTTTGTTAGTCTATCTCCTCCTTGCAATCCATGACTCTATTGCCCAATGGAATACACACCGATCCAAATTGGTGAGAGATCAAATACTCTTTATTTTATCAAACCTCTTTTCCTCAATAGTTTAGAAGTAGATTAGGGTTTCACATGCTACCATAGTTCATCATTATAACTCAAGGAACATCATAAGTGACCTCAAATAGTAAATCAATAGAGAATCATGTCATGCATGCCTACACCTTGCACTTGTGTATGAAATGTTAAGTGGTTTCATTTGTGAAAATTATAATAGTGTTGTCATCTCTAGGTGCATATGCAAGGTCGTAGTTATCATCTTAATATAAGGTTTTACATGCAGCTAGTTAGTCTTTAACCTAGTGACAAATATAGTGGTTGAATGTATATTGGGTATAGTTGTTGTTGTTTCAATCATGACTCAACTTGATAGGTTAGATGTCTTGTTAAGGATACCTCTAGGAACACCCTCCTAGGTCTAGATGAGCCTGAAGTGAAGGAGGGCATACCCACTCTTAATAATGAGCCTATTGATGAGTTGATTGATTCACCTTCAAGATGACAAGTCCCTGGTCTTGAAGTGAGTTGATCCCTCTAGGATTATGGGCAGCGATTTTAGGACTCAATAGAGTTTATGGAGAATCATTCTTTTGTATTGAATTTTAATAGTGGAAAGTTGCCATGTCCCATTTTTAATCATGGAGCTATTTTTAATGATTAACTAACTAATTAAGTTATATGTATATAATGTTTTAAATGATGTACTAATTGAGATGACATTATGTTTTGCATGACACTGCGATAGTTGATATTTTGTTGTATTTTTAGAATATTCTTGATTTGATATGTTAGTTGGTTGTACATAATATTTGCACTTGTTTAACATTATGAAATAGTTGATTTATTTTAAATCATAAGTAGTTGATATCTTATTGATTTCATGATTATGATTATTGATATCAATATAGACTAACTACCATATGTTTGACATGAGGTGGATGCATGATAGTTTTTCCTCCTCTCATGTATTGAGGGAGAGTATCATCTAGGAGAGGAAGGTAGATAGTGATATGGCAGTCAAACCATGTTATTCAAGAACCCTCACACAGTTGTACAAGTTTGTAATCTAACTATATGATGTCGCATTAGTAGGCATGTAGAGGTATATTTAAGTGTCCTTGTAAGTCACTATATGAAGTCTCTATTATATTTGTATGATTGCATCATGTGACAATTAGTTTTAAGATTAAAGTCAATTGAAATAATTTATTTTAATATTTGACTTAATATTTTAGTGCCAATTTACCTAGAGTTAAGAATATTTATATTTATTTATATGTATATACTAGCATCCATTTTTATCATTTCAATCATTTAATATGGATTTTGCAACTACTGCATGATTTTATTACTATTCTATTAATAGCATCAATGTGTTCATGACCTCTATCGTGGAAGAGAAGTTACAAAGAGGGCATTTATAACAATTAATACCTCCTTTATTGGGGCGGGGGAATGCATAAAGATAAGCTTTGGTCTATGTGAGTGGGGAGGAAAGAAAAAGAGGCATTCAAAAATCATCATTTTCTTCATCATGGTAATATGGCATTTTTCTTGGAAAGAGCATTGTGTGTTTAGAGGAGGCATGTTGATTTGGAGCTTGTGTGGAGAAGAAATAGCAACAGTGAAGGTGTTTTTATTATAGGTATGTGGTTCTCCCTATTTTAGATGTGTGGAATCTCAATATGTGGGAAAAAACTAGAAAATATCATGGTATTTCTAAGTGTGTACTTGCACGCTATTGTAGGTTCTAATTTCTGAGTTTATGACTGGATTTTAAATGCATGAATATACACATATCCTTCTACATATGAGTGTTCCTATATATACGTTAGCATAGATATATATGTATACATGCACATTCTTTCTAGATTATAATCTACATTTCTTTTGATCTAGGTCTTTTGAATGAGATAGGGGCATGGGTTTTTATGCAGTCATAACCTATGTATGGGCATGGTTGTCTTATGGCTTTATTCCAGCACATTCCTTTTTCTTTAACATGTTGCAACCTTACTTGTCTAGCCAGATTTTCCACTATTATGTAGGCAAGGAGGACATGGGCAAAGGTTGTGGAGTCTAGATTTACACTTGTCAATCGCATTTTCTTGAAAGTTCCTAAAGCCCTTTCATCAAATCCATTTTGTGCATATATCCTACAGTTATTGCATTCCATGAGTCGACATCTCATTGAGGCATATTGTCAAATAGTTCACGTGCCTGTTTTGTGCTTTCACATTTTGTATACATATCTACCAAAACATTTCTAGCTATGATATCTAACAAAAATCCACCTACCATTATGCTTTGATAAATGTCCATTGCATGAAAGTTTCTAAGGCCTTTTCAAAAAATTCATTATATGTGAATCTTATAAATCTTTGCTTGTCATCAAAACCACATTGCTTTGGCTTATTTTTCCATGATTAAGCATTTGATCCAATGAATTTAAATGTGTATATACTGCAATTAATGCATAACTTGAGCTTTCTTATCTTTAGATTATTTGTTAAATAGATTATGCACTTTGTGGATACCATGGCCTATTTGTTCACTATTTCCATTTTGAGAACACTTTATTATCTGTATATATCAATAATAAATATTAGGGATGTACTTATCATGTTCCAATTTCTCTCTTGTGGAGCTAGGTTGTGTGTAGGGTTTTATATCTTCTCATTGGACTTGTTTATATAAGGTGAGTCTGCATTATTCTTGAGACAAGTTATCAGGCTAATAATGGCTATTGCATACCCTCAATTTAATTCATAAACACTCTACAACTAATAGCAATAGATCACGTTCCCTATGATATTTGTCATACAACTTTAATGCCTTACTCTGGCATTCGATCCAATGAGATTTTATTGTATAAATTTTGCAATCATTGTTAGTCATGAGCTACATTTCTTTGGAATATTTTGTAAATGTTTTGTATGCCTTATCTAGGATTTCAAAAAGGCATTTCTTTGAGGCATTATGCCAAATTGTTTGTGGACTGTGTGCATGCATATTACCATAGCCTATAAAATCACAGTTTGAGAATACTTTATTCGTGTGTGTGTGTGTCTATATATATACACATCAACTACATATATTTAATAGCATAATATGGTATATTTATTGTATACAGAGTACCATTATTAATATTTTATATCAACTATATATAAAATTGGCTATCTACCTCAGAAACCTTAGTGTTGGTCATGAAACGTATAAAGTTAAACTCAGGAAAACAAGTGAAACCCAAAGTTGAAAATAAACCAAAACTAAAGAAGCCTTTTGAAGTGTATGACATACCATTTGGTTGTGGATTCTATGCCCCAACAATGAGTAGGGAGGTAATAAATGAGTACCTTCATGTACATCCTACCTCTAGTAACTTGTGAAAGTAGACTCTAAGGATGAATTTGGGACTTGTGGTTTTAGTAATCTGAGGCAGACCACAAATGATCCGACAATTAAGCTTGATCAAATTATTGTTGCCCTAAAAGAAACCTAGGGAAGGATAGTTGCCTTAGATCATCATGTGCGAGGGCCTAGAGAGTATGAAGAAGTTGAAAGGTAGAAAGATTTAAGGAACTATCTAGTAAATGAACTTGCCTAAGATATGAAGGTGAACCCATCTAAGTCTGATGACATGGTTCTTGGAGATGGAGCCGAAGAATGGCTTAGATAAATGGAGAAATACTTTGAGATTCAAAATTATTCTGAGATAACTAAAGGAGTCTAGGAAGCATATCAGCTCTCAACAGAAGCCTCTACCTGGTGGGCCAATAAGAAATTAAAAATGGGAATTGATTCCACTAACTTGACATGGGATTAGTTTGCAACTCTGTTTAGGAAAAAATGGTTGCCCTAGCTCTATTTGAACCAAAAGTTGACTGATTTACTAAACTTAAGGCATGGGCACATGCTCAGTTCAAATCTCTATACATAATAACTACGCTAGAGCTTATGGATCCAAAGGCTCAGTTGCAAGAACTACTTTAAAAAGATTTGATCTAATCAACCATGTCTCCATGGGGAGCACCAATAGTTTTTGTCTAGAAGAAGGATAGGAACTTTGCATCTATGCATAGATTATAGAATGCTCAATAAGCCAATGGTTAAAAATAAATATCCTTTTCCTCACATCATTGATCTTTTGATCAAATGTGTGGTGTAACTTTTATCTCTAAAATTAACCTTAGAGCAAGATATCATCAACTGAGTAAAAGAGGAAGGCATTCCTAAAACAACTTTTAGAACAAAATATGGTCATTACAAGTCTATAGTGTTACCTTTTTGGCTTAACAAATGCACTAGCTACATTCATGGGTCTAATGAATACTATTTTGATAAATGAGAAAGAACATTTGTATCATTTGAGGTTAGTGATGTAATGTTTGAAAGAGCATTAGATGTGAGGTAAACTATCCAAGTGTGCATTCTTTCATAAGGAAGTGCAATATTTAGGTCATCTTATTTATACCAAAGGAATTTATGTTGACTATAAAAGAAAATAAATTTTGGAATGGCGTGCACCAAAAAATGTTCATGATATGTAAATTTTTATGGGATTGGTGGGCTATTAAGGGAACTTCATGCTACAATTTTCTAGAATGGCCAACCCCATCACACCACTTTAGAGTAAGGGATGACTATTTGTCAGAAAAGTGAAAATAAGTCTTCATAAATCTTGAAGAAAAGAATGACATAAACCCCAATTCTTAAGTTCCTAACCCTAAAGGTGTAGTCATCATAGAAGCATCAAGTTAGGGCTTGGGTGGTGTACTTATGTAGGATGGTCAAGTTGTGGCCTATGATTTTAGGAAACTCCATGAAAATGAATTGAACTATGCTCTACATGATTTAGAACTTACAAAACTAGTACACACATTGCAAATTTGGAGGCATTACTTGTTGGACAAGCCGTTTGAGTTAAAAATGGATAACTTGGGGCTCAAGTACATTTTACATAGCCTAACCTAAATGCATGTCAAATGTGATGATTGGAATTCTTGTCAAACTATGATTTCGACATTAGCTATATTAAAGTCAAATAAAATCAAGTGGTCGATGCTCTTAGTTGCAAACAACACATTGTCATGATGGCTACTTCCAATCAACTTTCTAGGAACAAGTTTTGAAATTCTCTTTGGGAGATGAATTCTATGGCAAGTCAAGAAACCCCTCTTAGAAAATATGTAGGATTACTGATATGATGGGTATCAGTTTGATCCAAGTGGCCTATTAAGGTACCAAAACATAATGTATGTTCCAAAATAGGAAGGTTTGAGGATGTTAGTATTAAAAGGAGCTCATTGTGCACCTTATTATGGATACCTAGGAGTAACCAAGATGATGGTTGATCTAAAGCCACTGTATTTTTGGAAAGGAATCAAGCATGGTGCAACCAATTTTGTGGTTAGATGTTTAGAGTGTCCATGGGTTAAGGATAAACACATGCACTCTACATGATTACTCTATCCTCATGATGTATAAAAGTGGAAATGGTAAGTAATGAGTATGGATTTTGTCCAAGGTCTTCCAATGTCTAGGAATTGTCATGATATAATCTTAGTGGTAATAGATAAGCTCTCAAAAGTTTCTCATTTTATTCCAGGAAGCTTGACAAATGGTGTGTTGGTCCTTGCAAGAAGATCTATTCAAGAGATCGTTTAGACTACATGGAGTTCCAAAAAAAATTATCTCAGATAGAGATGTGTGAATGATTTTGAAGTTTTGGCAAACCTTATTTTCAGCCTTAGAAACTCAGTTGAACATCAATTCATCTTATCACCTAGAGACCGATGGTCAAACTGAAAGGGTGAATCAATTGTTAGAAGATTTACTATGAATGTATTGTATTAACCTACCACTAGTTGAGTTTTGATATAATAATTCCTATCAACATGTTTTGAAAATGGCTCCATTTGAAGCATTGTATGGTAGAAAATGCAAGACACCCATATGTTGGGATAAACTAGAAGATAAGGTGTGCATTGGGCCAGAAATGTTAGTAGAGATGGAAGAGCAAGTCAAATTGATCAAGCAAAGGTTATTTGAAGGTAATGATAGGTAGAAGGGTTATGCTAACTTAAAGCAAACAACGAGATAGTTTGTCATGGGAGACAAAGTTCTTCTTAGAGTTAAACCACACAAAAGTTCAATTAAGTTTGGAAAATTAGTAAAGTTGGCTCCTCGATATGTAGGCCCTTTTAAAGTGCTGGAAGTCATTAATGCAGTTGCATTTAAACTAGCCTTTTCACCTACTCTTGCTCAATTGCAGAATGTCTTCCATGCGTCTTAGTTTAAAAAGTACATAGCAAATTTTTCTCATGTTCTTGATTGGAACTCTTTATAGGTTTTGGACACAGGGGTGGTAAAGGTAGCACTTCTTAGAGTGCTCAAGGTTTGGAAGCTCCACTTGCTTAACAAAGAAGTAACTCAGTGCAAGGTCTAGTGGGACCAATATTCAGAGGACAATGCCACATGGGAGGACTATGAAGATCTTCATAGAGATTTTTCTCATCTTTTTGCATAATAATTTAGACACTTAATGTTTTTAGAACAAACTTTTATTGTCATGTTTAATTAAGCCATTAGGACAATGACTTTTTCTAGTGGAGAAGGATGTCACATCCCATTTTTAATCACTTATTATGGACATATTTTTAATGATTAATTAATTGATTAAGATGTACATATTCATTGTTTTAAATGATATATTGATTGCGATGACATTATGTTTCACATGATATTACGACAGTTGATATTTTGTTGTCTTTGTAGAATATTCTTGATTTGATATGTTAGTTGGTTGTACATTATATTTGCACTTGTTTGAAATTATGGAATGGTTAATTTATTTTAAATCATAAGTAGTTTATATCTTATTGATTTTATTATTATGATTATTGATATTGATACAAACTAGCTACCATCTATTTGACATGAAGTGGATGTAGGATAGTTTTTCTACCTCTCGTGTGTTGAAGGAGAGTATCATCTGAGAGAGGAAGGCAAATAGAAACAACATGCCATTCGAACCAAGTTATCCCACACACTTTCACAAGTTTGTAATTTTAATATATGATGATGCATTAGTAGACATGTAGAGGTATATGAGAGTGTCATCGTAAGTTGGTGTATGAAGTCTCTATTATCTTTGTATGGTTGTATTATGTGATAATTAGTTTTAAGATTAAAGTCATTTGAAATAGTTTCTTTTCATATTTAATTTAATATTTTGGAGTTGATTTACTTAGAGTTAAGAATATTTATATGTATATACTAGCATCCATTTTTATCATTTCAATCATTTAATATGGATTCTGCAAATATTGAATGATTTTACTACTATTTTATTAATAGCATTAGTGTGTTCATGACCTCTATCATGGAAGAGGAGTTACAAAAAGGTAATTTATGACAATTAATACCCCCCTTCCAGTGGGGTGAGGGAATGCATAAAGATAGGCTTTGGTTTGTGGGAGTGGGGAGGAAAGAAAAAAAGGCATTTGAAAATCATCATTTTCTTCACCTTAGTTTGACATATTTTTGGAAAGAGCATTGTGTTTGGAGGAGGCATGTTGGTTTGGAGCTTGTGCGAAGAAGAAATAGCATTAGTGAGCATGTTTCTATTATAGGTATGTGGTTGTCTCAATTGTAGATATGTGTGGAATCTTAATATGTGGGCAAAAATCAAAAAATATAATGGTATTTCTGAGTGTGTACTTGTACACTATTGTAGGTTCTAATTTAGAGTTTATAAGTGAATTTTAAATGCATGAATATAAAAATATCCTCTTGTGTATTGATGTTTATATATATATATATATATATATATATATATATATATATATATATATATATATATATATATATATATATATTCTTCACCTTAGTTTGACATTTTTTTGGAAAGAGCATTGTGTTTGGAGGAGGCATGTTGGTTTGGAGCTTGTGCAAAGAAGAAATAGCATTAGTGAGCATGTTTCTATTATAGGTATGTGGTTGTCTCAATTGTAGATATGTGTAAAATCTCAATATGTGGGCAAAAATCAAAAAATATAATGGTATTTCTAAGTGTGTACTTGTACACTATTGTAGGTTCTAATTTAGAGTTTATAAGTGAATTTTAAATGCATGAATATACAAATATCCTCTTGTGTATTGGTGTTTATATATATATATATATATATATATATATATATATATATATATATATATATATATATATATATATATATATATATATATATATATCCTAGCACATTCCTTTATCTTTAACATGTTGTGACCTTACTTGTCTACCCAAGATTTTCCACTATTATATCTAACAAAAACCCCCCTACCATTATGCTTCGATGGATTTCCTTTCCCTATTACAAGGTTCCCACATAGGTAGGGAGGACATGGGCAAAGATTGTGGAGTTTGGCTTTACACCTACCAATTGCATTTTATTGAAAGTTTCTAAAGCCCTTTCAACAAATCCATTTTGTGCATATCCTGTAATCATTGCATTCCAAGAGTCAACATCTCATTGAGGCATATTGTCAAATAGTTCATGTGCCTATTTTGTGCTTCCACATTCTACATACATGTCTACCAGAGCATTTCAAACTATAATATTTGACAAATAATTGCCTACCATTATGCTTTGATGGATGTCCATTGCACGAAAGTTTCTAAGGCATTTTCAACAAATCTATTTTATGTGAATCTTGCAAATCTTTGCATGTCATCAAAACCACATTGCTTTGTATTATTCAACCATAACCAGGCATTCATGAATTTAAATGTGTATATACTATAATTAATGCAGAACTTGAGGCTACTAATCTTTGGGGTATTTGTTAAACAGATTATGCACTTTGTACATATGATGGCCTATGTGTTCACTATTTACATTTTGAGAACACTCTATTATCTATATATATCAATAATAACTATTAGGGATGTACTTATCATGTTCCAATTGCTCTCTTGTGGAGCTGGGTTGTGCATAGGGTTTTATATCCACTCATTGCATTTGTTTATATAAGATGAGTCTACATTATTCTTGAGACAATTTATCAGGCTTATAATGGCTACTGCAAACCCTCGATTTAATTCATAAACACTCTGCAACCAACAGCAATAGATCACATTCTTTGTGACATTTTGTAATACATTTTTCATGCCTTACTCTAGCATTCGATCCAATGAGATTTTATTGTATAAATTTTGCAATCATTGTTAGTAATGAGCCACACTTCTTTGGAATATTTTGTAAATGTTTTGTATGCCTTATCTAGGTTTTCAACAAGGTATTTCTTTGAGGCATTATGCCAAATTATTTATGCACTCTATGCATGCATATTGCCACAACCTATGAAATCATAGTTTGAGAATACTTTGTTTGTATTACACACACACACACACATTTGTGTGTGTTACTACATATATAAAATAGTATAATATGTTGTACATCTATTGTTTGTAGACTATGTCATTATTAATATGTTGTATCAACTATTCATAGAATATGCCATTATTCCTACATACTAGATATGTATATGAAATATAAAAGAAAAGAAATTAAGTGTTATCTATTCCTAACTTGGTATAATGATCTTACAAATAAGATGCATGGTAACTATTTGTTGTTATTCCCTATTAAATATACAATACTAGTCAACCAAATAGATGCTTATAAAAAACATATATATACCAAATAAATTTACCTACGGGTAAATGCATTGATTTATTGCATGTTTTTGATTAGGGGTAAAACAAGTTTTGAAGGGACTCGAAACCCTCTACAACCAAACGTTGTCTAATAATGACAATAAAAGAAACACCAATAGAGAATCCACAACAACACACAGCAAAACATCAGCATCCTAGATGTTGACCCATAGAGAAACAATAGTGGCACTGTAACCAGAAACACCAGTTAATGAGAAAACTGACTAACCCCACCTACAAACAAGACCCTATCCACATAAGAACATTCTTATGGTCTGAACAAGAGACCCTAGGTCTCACACTCTCCAGGGTTTGAAACCCGTAGGCAAGGATGCCCTTTTCCAAGGATCTGAAAAAACCAGATGAGGAACATAGATAATAAACCAGCAGAAAGGTAGCTCCTCTGAAGGAGACCCAAAAAGCTTAAAATCATTCACTGGGACATGAGTAAACATGTTCATCAAACCCTTGGTAGGGTTGGACAAATAACCACAATACCTGCCTTTAGAAGCAACCATGCTCCACATGCAGAATATAATAACATGGCTTCTATTTTCTTCTGGCCCATAATCTAAAAACATCACTATAGGGTTTGCACCAGAATAGGGAAAACCCCCACTTGAAGACAGACTACACCAAAGTAGAATAAGGGCCCAGATCTTCCCATGCAGAGTCTCACCCAAAGATAGGTCAGAGACCAACCTTGCCATGTCCAAATATTGGATATTTTAGCATTTGGGAACAAACCCCAACCCAAAAACCCCCACCACCTTCGCTAGTCTGTACATCAACACAGGTGAGAGAGGAGGCAGTCACTTCCTTGTCATGCCTCACCTTCACCACAGGAGGTCCAAACAACTTTAATTAGTCGCTAGGACATGATCCATGAAACAAGCCCAATCACGCCTTCTCTAGCCATGCGATTGTACAAACAAAAAATACATCTCCATCTCAAGAGATATGGTCAACCAACACTTAGTAGGGTTGGAAAAACACCCATCAAACCCAAACCCTTTCGTACCTCTCTGCTTCTATGCACACAGAGTAATAAGAAAGGGCTTCCATATTTTGCTAGCCCACATACTAAAGACATCACTATTGGGATTGTTCCCAAACAGGGAAAACCCCCTCTTGAATGCAACCTTCTCAACAAGAGAAACATGGATCTAAAACATCCCATCCAAAGTCTTACCCAAGACCGAAACCTGGAGATTAAGGCATTGGGGAACAACTAGAAACCCTAGTCCAAAAACCCCACCACCATCTTTGGTTTGTTTTCTAGCACAGACATATGCCACACAAACAGTCACAGTCAAAACCTTGAACTGTGTCTCTAAAGTTTTTGATGTCCAGAGGACACCTCAGCAGCTGCTAAGGAACCAGATAGAGGAAGGACCTGGAAGCACTGAGCATAAGTCCTCAACGCACACAGAGAACAAAACGTTCTCAGCACCCCTACATCCCTGTCCTCATCCACATCATCCACTCCATCCTCCTCTACCCAGGGAAAACTAGCATTCCCGCTCCCGCACATTTTAAACTTTTATGAGGTTTGATTTATTGCATGTTAATGATATTACCTGATTCAAGGTAGATGATGCTTTAAGACCAACTCGGGGGGCAAGGTATGTTGGGGATTTGGTGATGATATTATATTTCTAAAAAACTTGTGTGCTAAGACCAACTCAAGGGTAGGGTATGTCAAGGGTTTGGTGATAATATATTTCTAAAAATTTGTGTGTTGATTTATACTTTGTGTTTCCATTTATATTTTATGACAATTTATTAATGAGTCAAGCAAGAGATAGTAGTGTTATGAACAGATGA
This sequence comes from Cunninghamia lanceolata, assembly GCA_027924645.1. Lineage (NCBI taxonomy): Eukaryota > Viridiplantae > Streptophyta > Pinopsida > Cupressales > Cupressaceae > Cunninghamia > Cunninghamia lanceolata. The sequence goes on along the minus strand of BSBN01001418.1, from coordinate 566,677 downwards.
CTTGCATCTATATGTGATTTATACTTAAACACTTTGGCCAAAGTGATGCTATAGCTATATACATTGTTAATTCACTATACTCATGGGTCTCATGTTAGTCAGAAGTCATGTTCACTAGAGGATATCTAGAGACTACACAATTGACTGCATGTGATGGGTGTGTACATATTTGCACTTGGTTCTTGAATTTGGTTATGATTTTACTACAAATATCATTATCTACCACCCTTGTTGATGGGTTGGACCACTTCCAATAGGAAGATGAGCAGGGGACCACCTAGTCTATTGTTGGAGGTAAAACACTTGAATGATACTCTCCCTCTTATAGCTTGACAACCATATTGTTTGCACTCGGTCAGGATGACCATGACCATTGTACAACTATCTATAATAAATTATGAAGTCAAGGATTATGTATAACTAATGATTATTGACAGGTTGATAGAACAACAGTCCTAATCCTAATTTGTATTTTATTATATCATTTGTAAACATAGATCATGATGTTCTATGTAATTGATCAATTATTGGCATCTTTATCATGAATTACGAAACTTTATTTTTTAATTGAAAATTCCAAATTTGTATCATTTTTGGATAATTTCAAGAAAACTACTTATTTAAATAGTATTTTTTTGGGTGGCTCATTACAAAAGTTGAATAGATTTGTAGATACATTGAGTAGAAGATCTAGAATTTATTGATAGAGAGTAGAAGTAGTTGGTTTTAAAGAGGTGAAACATTTGTATGAACCTAATCTTTGTTTTGGAGAAGCATGGAGAACACATAAATAACTTGTAATTATGGACAAAAGTAAATAGTTTGATTATTTGATTCAAAATGTTTGTTTTATTATTTGAAACATATAGAAGGAACCACTTCTTAATCAAAGAGAAATGTAGTGGTGGGTTAGTAGGAAATGTTCAAGTAGACACGATAGTGGCATTGGTGAGTAAAATTTTTTGCCTATATTTGTATAAGGATGTGGAAAGGTATTTTCAAGGTTGTAGAATTTGTCAAACTATAAAAGGTAATAGTCAAAATGTTGGGTTGCATAAGTCATTTCCAATTCTAGAGAGAACTTGGGAAGACTTAGTATGAATTTTGTATTAGGATATCTAAGCACATAGATAGGTCATGATTCAGTATTTGTGGTAGTTGATAGATTTTCTAAGATGGATCATTTATAGAATGTAGAAAAATAAATGATTTGAAACATTAATTTTCCACAGTCCATATTTTTTGTGATCCAGATTTTTGGATTCAACTGTGTAGTGTTTTGAATAATTGATGTTTTGAATCAAACTCCATGCTCCATCATTAGGATTAAGAATGATAAGAAATTGCAAAGAGGTTATTGCCATTTGAGGAAGGCTAATTTTGTAATTTTCTTGTTCAACTTGATTCTTAGCTTCTCAAGAAGCTTAGATTTACCAAACAGATCCCTCCCATGAAGGGTATAAATTTGAAACATTAGTTTTCCATAGTCCATATTTGTTGTGATTCAGATTTCTACATTTAACTATGTAGTGTTTTGAATAATCGATGTTTCAGATCACAATCTGTGATCCATCATTAGGATTAAGAATGATAAAAATAATAAGAAAATTGATACCCTTCATGGAAGGGATATATTTGGTAAATCTAAGATTCTTAAGAATTTAAGAATCAAGTTGAACAAGAAAATTGTAGACTTATCCTTCCTCAAATGACAATAACCTCTCTACATTTTTATTATCATTCTTAATCATGATGATGGATCATGGAGTGTGATTTGAAATGTCAATTATTTAAAACACTACATAGTTGAATCCAAAAATCTGAATCACAAAACTATGGACTGTGGAAAACTAATGTTTCAAACTGATACACTTCATGGGAGGGATCTATTTGGTAAATCTAAGCTTTTTGAGAAGATAAGAATCAAGTTAAATAAGAAAATTATAGACTTAGCCTTCCTCAAATGACAATAACCTCTTTATAATTTTCTTATCATTCTTAAATTTGATGATGGATCACAGAGTGTGATCTGAAACATCAATTATTCAAAACACTACATAGTCAAATCAAGAAATATGAATCACAAAAACAAATGATACCATACATATAGTTGATTTGATTTTCAAGGAGATTGTGAGATTAGATGGATTGTCAAAGAGCATAGTATTAGAGAGACAAAATTTGTTGGTTACTATTGGAAAACATTTTGAAAGAAGAATCTAAAATAGAGTTGAAATTTATCTTAGCATATCATGCATAGATAGATGGATAGACAAAATGCGGTGAACAAAAGTCTGGGTAATTTGTTAATATGTTTAGTAAGAGAGACAATAGGTAATTGGGATATAGTTTTAGCTCAATCTAAGTTTTCTTATAATAATTTAGTGAATAGGAGTATAATAAAAATGACATTCGAGATAGTGTATGGTAGTAATTCAAGAAATGTATTAGAATTAAGGAATAATAATAATGAAGAGAAGAGGAGTTTAGAAGCAAAAGATTTTGTAGATCACGTCAAGGTACTACATGAGGAGATAAGAGGATAGTTGGAAAGGATGAGTTATAAATACAAACAAAGGTTAACATAAATACGAGAAATAAGGACTATGGGGTAGTAGATGAAGTGATGATATATTTGTAGAAAGAAAGATTTGCACAAGGTACATACAACAAGATGAATATTAACAAGTTTGGTCCTTGTAGATTTGTTAATAAATCTGACTTAGGAAATACATATGAGGTTGAGTTTCCAAAAAGTTTGGGTATATCACATGTGTTTAACATTGTAAATTTACATGACTACCATGAAGGATAGTCAGGAAAAGAAAGAACACAAGTAGATAAGAGAAAGAAAATACTAGAACAATAGGCAAAATAAATTGAGATATTGGATAGCAAAGTTAGGAGTACTAGAATTAAGAAATATGAAGAATATTTAGTAAAATGGAAAGGAAGGTCGCTTGTAGAATCAACACGGATATCTATAGCTAAGGCGAATCATTTTGGTTATCCTCTAGTTGTCCCAAAGTGAGGGACTCAATTTGAGTTACTTAGGGTGTCTAATGTAGGAGCATCCATGGTGTAAGAGCAATCTTGCATCAACAAAAAATATTTTCCTTCATGTTTTGTTTTGCTAGTTTCTAAAATTGTTCTAGTCATCATACTCTCACCACAAAGGCATATTTGAATTCTACTCACCATTTTAGCACATCAAAATTCTAGATTGAATATCTTACTACATTCCACCGCATTTTATCCTAGAGCTTCCAAATTGATATCAAAGGTCCATAATGGTTTGATCTACCTTATCATAGTACAATTCCTCAAAACTAGCTATTAGTCAAATAAAGTGACTTGTCAAATTTCTTTAGTATGACCTAATTGTGCTTTCCAACAAGCATCCAAGATTTGTGCTAAAATTTGAAGACGCATTAAGGATTATTAGACCCAGGGGAACTTATGGTTCGAACTACACCAAATTTCATTAATTGTGTCTATCCCATCCATTTTATAAGGGTCCTTCTATGGATTTAATTTTGCATTGAGTATTATACCACCTTGTTAGTTGACACAAATAATTATAATTGCTTGCACCCTCTTTATAAACATCATTCATCATCATTGGAAGGTAGTTAAGCATGATTGAGAATATTTAGAGATCACAACTCAAGCAAAGGCTCATAGAGTTTAGTAGCATATTGGAGATTAGTGTATTGTAAAATTAGATCAAAATTTATATTTCACACATTAATTGTGTCCATGTATCATTGAAGGTTGAGGCCTCATGTTGTAATCCCTTGGTAAGACTCTAAATGTAATTTGACTATGAATTAATAATACATCATACTTCTATCATTTGCTATGTTATTGAGTTTCATTAGGAGTGCTGTGTGTTTGGCTACATAATTAGATAATCCTTAACTAGACCATTTAGCCATGACTACATTATATATAAATTGGAAGTAGAGGTATATGTAATACTATTGATCATCCCATTGTTTTAATTCATACTCTTCCCAAATAAAGTCCATACATGCTAAAATATAAGATAAAAAATTACATACTTTACGATTTCCTTTGTCATATTTCACACTCATTTTAGTAATCTTGTCACATGTGTTTTGACCCTTTTTTACCCTCATTTGTCATCATCACTAGTCATGTCCTAGTTTCTCTTATCCCCTTGACCCATTTTATGTGTTTGATTTTGTGATTTATTGTTTGTTGTATTTTTTCCCTTGGTCCTAGGTGTTGACCCCCTCATGAGCCCTCACCCCTTTCGCCTTGTCACCTTTTTATTCCTTTAATCAAAATATTTGATGAGATCCTATTTTTTAAACCTAGTGAAATAACCACCTTTGAGCTCCTAAAATCTTGATTTTATAATGTCTTCATGATTGGGAACCACCACTCTTAGGTAGCAAACATTCCCTTTTACTGGTCCTTAGAAATTGAGTCGTTTCAAGCCTTGAGACTTCTCCTCACTATTGTGTGCAAGGAAGAGGTGGCATCCTCATCCTCCAATCAGGCTCAATTTTTCACCAAAGATTTGTCCAATCAGGACAAACAAGGTGAACTAATTTTCCAACCTGAATTCCCTCTAAAAACTTCTTACAAATCCCTCCCAATATAGATTTTTTACATAAAAACAATAATATTTTTCCTTGAGAGTTTATTTTGAGCAATAGTTTCCAAACAAGTGAAGGCATGTTAAGGTTAGAAAATATTTATAGTATGTTAGCTTTCATCTAAGCTATTTCACATATTTTTTGGAGAACCACAATAATCTCTATAATTGAATCATTCAAGCTAGGTGACTATTTCTTAAGCTTTTGCATTGGCTAGCTTAGGTTTTGTACTTTAATAGTTTTATTTTCACTACATTTTTTTGTCTAATCTACATACTCTCACTTGTAGGTCATTCCTCATGCCTCCTCAACCATTTTCATCAATCCCCATTTTCATTTTTCCTCATTTCCTTCACCCATCTCCTCCTACCTCCATTGCAACACTAAGGCCTCTTGGTTTTGTGTTTGTTTGCATTTATATTAATTTAAAAAAAAACTCGTTACATATTAGTTATATCAGTCCCTAGATTAGTTTTAGTGTGTTTGACATCAATTTTTTGTTTGTGGGTTTTTGCTTGTTTATTTTTAGTTTCCACCCATCACCATTGTAATCCTTAGACCACCTAGTCTCACTATTTCTTGCATAAGTTTTGTATAACTTATGTTTTTCTCACCAAATCAAATTTTACATTTCTTGATCTTAAATATCTATCCATCCATTATAATTTACTATTTTTTTTTCATTTGACGACTTTTTTCCATCTCCTAAGCCACCCTTTTTGGTCTTTTGCATCTCATCCTAGTTATCATTACATTTCAAATTTATTCTTTGTGCTAAAGAATAGGTAGAAAATTATTATCATATAATTGTATAATAATATTTTATTAGCATTTTAATGCCATGTGGATTCTTATTTGAAAACCCACAAGGGGGCTTACCAAGATAGCTTCCCCTCTAACCCTTTGTTTTATAAGTGTTCCACTTGATACTTTGTGCTTACAAGTAGATTTGAGAGAAAGATATGAAGTAGAAATAATGCAAAGAAGAAACTACCTATAATTCTTTAGACTAATGGAGGTATCAGACTTCTCTGCAGACCCAAATGTAGGACAAGACTTCTCTAGGTTAGGCCCCAGTCTAGGCATAGGGCAAAACTTCTCTAGTTTGGGTATAGGCTTTCGCTTTCTCTTGCAATCAGTGATAACTTTAAGAAACCCCCCCTAAAAAGGGATATAAAATCCTAGTTAATTCTATCCCGAGGCAATAATTTTGTGGTGAATGTAAGTCTATTTTGGGAAAAAAATTGTAGTAATTTTTTTCAAATTTGTCCACATTGTTGGTTTTTGCTGGTAAACTACCATTATATTTGAAAAAATAAAATAATTTAGTTGGGAAATTATAGATATATTTTTTAAAAATAAAATAAGCTAGGTGGAAAATTATAGATATATTCAAAAAATAAACTTAATTACTTGGCAAATTTGTCAACAATTTCAAAAGAACATAATGTAGCTGGTGAAAATATTATACACTAAATGATAATGATTATGTTATTTGGCAAATTTTAGCTTTATGAAAATTAAATTTTTGGATAAATTTTGCATCGTCTGATAAACATAGATCAATGACAAGTTCTATTTTGGGTTGAAGTTCTAACACACCCAAATTTAGACTTATTTTTTTTGGAATAGGTCTCCTTAAGAGACAAGTGTCAATGAGTGAATGACACTTTGACTTGCTATAACATGACATTAATATATTAATATATTATTAATTTATTAACCTTCAATATTGTAAGATCCCTTAGATGGAGAGATTCTATCGACACACATGAAGATGCCATTTGGAATTTGTTTGTCTTGTCCACTTCATTTGTTTTGGTATTGCTTAGAAAAATATCGATAAAAAATTAATAATAATAGAAATAGAGATATGTTTTTACAAATATTTTGCATCATTTGATGTGTGATAATCAACGACTGAAGTTATATTCTAGGATAAAGTCTTGACACACCCAAATGTGAACTTAGAGTGTTTGAAATAGGTCTCCTTAAGAGACAAGTGTTAACAAAATTTGGCAGGGGTACTAGAATTATTAACTTCCAGCTTGTCCTAGTTCACTTGAGATGGCTATATTACACATTACAGTTATCTTATGCAGATAAATGAGAAGATAATTTTCAATTTAGAAGGGTTATCTTCTCATGTGTAAGGTGTTCCTTCAAAAGCTTAAAATTTGGCTTAAATTTGATCTCCCATTGGTACTATTAGGGGTGTCTTATTTTTGAGGTTTGATCATGTGATTGTTGACATTCCTTTAATTCACTCATTTGATGTTAGACTGCCATTGACGATAATGATGACAATCAATTGTTTGAACTATTTATTTCCATTTAATTTGGCTTCAAAGGAAAAACCCTTGTAATACAATTTAAAAGTAATCATGTTAACTTGTTAAGAGGAGGTGATTAGAGATTTGTGATTATTTATACTCCACACATCCCCTTGTAGTTGATGAACCTATTGTTTTTTATTTTTATGGAACCCCTCTTAGTTAATAAATGAGTACTTATTTTCCCTTGCAATTGGGAACTACTAGAATTGGGGCGTTATGACTCTATTAAGCTTGGTCGTGTTTTACATTTTGACTATGATCAAGTAGAGAATGCTACAAGAAGTGTAGTGGGTCAAGATGTGTTTATGGCAAGCCCTCAAATCCTTGAATATAGCTCAATGGTCTCTATTTTCTTGTCAAATGTCATGGATATACTCCAAGATGATGGTCTAGTCTCAATGATTTCTACTAAATATGTTCAGAGTTATCTTCTACCAGTGGGGAAGTTAAGCCACACTTTATCTGAATATGAAATCTGTCTACAAGGGTTTAGCACTAATCGGTGGCTTATTTTGCAGAGAATAACTATTCTATTATCATGTGATTAAATGTGTTTATAGTGCTATGAAGGAGGGACTTCTGAATAGGTATTCAAACATGTTCTTGGGCATGACTAATCTATATAGACTAATATAGATAGGTGAAGATTTGGTTACAAAGCTCAAACTTTGTATAAAGCACTTTAGCTACTGCTTAGTCATGGTTCTAATAACAAATCATCTTGGAAGGAAATCACTTCTAAGGGAAAGGAGGTAATCACTATATATGAGGTCCCTTGTTATTCCTCTATCCAAGTTTCAGCTCATACTAAAGATCTATCTTCTAAACCTAAAGATGCTTATAGCTCCAGTGGAAGTTCTTAGCTTGATTCCACTTAGTTTTATGTATAGGACTCTAGTTTTTTTATTTTTTATTTTGGGGGTGGGTTTGTTATGATACCTAGAATTGTGCTTAACTAGATATCTTAAGACTAGTTTATATTGTAAATTTTCTTAGATATCTTAAGGCTAGTTTATATTGTAAATTTGCTATTATCTAATAAAATATATGGGTGGTTTTCTACCTTTTATCAATCAAAAGATAATAATAAATAATAAAACAAAAAGAGAGGACTGTAATTACATAGATAACCTATATTAATATATTAATAATAATCAAGATACCAATACAAGCAATCAAGCATGCAAACTATAGATATATTTATGGTGTCATCGTGCAAAGATTCTAGCTAACAAATCATGCACACGAAACATTTATTGCTTTTACAACAAAATGAAAGATATTGATAACACCAAATCATAATCTTGATTGTTGAAAAGAGATGTGAGGGAGACCATTTATAATGACAATGGACATTGTAATTTAAAGTGTATAGGGAAGGAATGATAACAATGTCACACATTTTATGGCTTTGGTGCAGTACCTTAATCTTTTGTTAACTTTGTTATGGTTATCTCCTCATCTTAGCTAATATTTGCTAATATGTGGAATATTTCAAATTTCAATGGCTAATATAAATGTTACAAATACAAGCTAAGTTAACCATCAACAAAAATTAAAATTTAGAAACTACCTACTGCCTTGGTCCATTACCATCACCATCATATGCAATCAAATCATTCATACCAAATATCAATTTAACTTTTAAAGATATTGGGAATAGAAACCTTTGAAATCAGCCAATGGCCATTAAATATTTTATTAGAATTTAGTGGCACTGGTGGAGCCAATTTAATGAAGTTGCATGTCATCATTCAATTTCGTTGACACTTGTACTAAAAGAACAAAACTTTATTTATATTAGCATTTATTGTTTTAGTTGTAGTATGTATACTTGACACTTATCTTAAATTATAGAAAAACAAGAAACTTAAGTTTGCTATTGCTTTATAAGTATCAAATAGTAGAAGAGTCAAGAGAGAGTCTAAAAGTCAAAAGTGATGGCATCCATCGTTGCAGCTATGCGTAGAAGGTAAGTTACTAAATGAAATTTAATTTTTTATCAAAAATTTTATATAAAAATCGAGTTCAAATACCTTTTTGTATCAAAAATTTTATATAACAATTGAGCTCAATAATGTATAACAATATGATAGACAATTTATTTGTGTATGACTATGTAGGATGTTATTTCTTTTGACTTCTTGGAAGGAAGAAATACAAGCCTTTGTCAACTAAAATTTATTATGTCAAGAATTGACAATTTTAAGTTTTACAAATGATGCATACTACTATGGATGGTGGGTCAAATTTCATAAAAGATAATTCTATGTATTAGAAACTTGAAATTGAAATTGACCTATAGAATTTTTACTATAATGTGATTCACAGTGACATGCAAAAAAAAATTTAATTCTACTTGATATCCCTCATTGTTACCTGCACCTAGTGGTTTCTTGTACATATAATACAAAGTTGTATGGAAACTCATTTATTGGCATTATGGTTGACCATAAAGTCAAGTTTGTCATGCACAAATTGTTTTTTATTTATAGGGGTTATGATGCAACTAGGTGGTAAAATTATAATCTCTCCCAAAATGATATTGTTATTGCATTTAGGTGGAACAACAATGTTTCGATGGTTTTAGTGTTGTTCTCTATTACTTCTGTTTATCTTGATTGGTCTTTGAATCCTTGTTTCACTATGTGCATTCTTACGTTATTTCTTGGTAGGAATGTGGGGTTTAGGTAGTATGAATGGTGAAATCAACATAGGCTTGCAAATGAACTGCATGACTTAAAATCTTAAATAAATCCATGGATCTTTGTTTAGGTTAGTATACGATTTATGTATTCAATGATCTTCTACACTAGTATTATTACTGTGTTAGTCTTGCACGTACATGTATCTAGGGGAAATACCATATTCATCTAGATCATAACATCAAATTGTAATGAATGGTCTACAATAAAACATTTGATCTATTGTTTAGTCTTATAAGTAGAAATAGGTTTTAACTTGTTTGTTTCCCCGTGCTTTGTGGTGAGTATGTGAGTTGTTTCCCTGATCATGCTAGTTAGTAGAGATAGCTAACTTGGGCTATGTAGCTTTCTCTTTTACTTCCTTCTTGGACAAAAAACCCCTCATTTATAGGAAGGGACCCAATGTAGCCTAGCAAACCCACTACTTCATACCACTCAGTCAAAGCAATGTAGTGACCACCACCCACCCACTAGAAAAGGGCTTTAGAAATGAGCCAAGAATAGTCTTACTTGCCAAAATCAAGCTATTTTTAGCGTCTAGGGCAAGTTAAAATGCCCCATTAATTTTTTTAATACAAGATTATAGTTCTTGGGCATTTAATAATTGTTTGGTATTGAGATTCTTGGAACATTATATGAATGGTGTATGTCAAATATAGTGGTTAAACTATATCATGTGTTTCTAAAATGCTTTTGTAATTTTGTTCCTCTATTAAGACCAACATGATAAACTAGTGTTGTTATAAACATATTTTAGAATTAAAATTCTTATGAAAAAATCTTAAATGATTATTGTACTTAAGGGAAAACCTAATAATGATTGTTATCCTTTATCCTTATTTTCTCTTTGAGGGTGGTGGAAACCCTAGTAATTTAATGGGTTTGTGGTCTTAGGTGGCAATTGTTTGTGTAGCAACTTATACATTGAAACCATTCATAAAATAAAAATGGAAAATTCTATTATAATCCCAATAAAACTTGAGTATCTTTTCTATTAATAAGTATACTTTATGAAAAAGTATATTTTTACTTAACTTCTCATGTAAATTGTATTGGTGTGTGTAATTTAACTATCTTATGATGGGTCCATTTAATTTCCTTGTAGTTGAGACCTCATATTCACAATCATCCTTTTATTGGTACCAAATATCAACATATCATCCACATACAAAGTGATAACAAGGAAATGATCACCATCGTGTTTAAAATAACATAGCGATTTGATTTGGACCTTACAAGTCCCAACTTCAAAATATATGAATATAAAATTTGATACCACATTCTAGGAAACTGTTCAAGACCATACAAAGATTTTTTCAATCTACAAACCAACTCCTCACCTTTTACCTTGTAGTGCTTAGGTTGTGTCATGTAGATTTCTTCCTCTAAGTACCATGTAGGAAAGTTGTCTTCACATCCATCTGCTCAATCTCAAGATCAAAAGTTGTTGTGAGTGATAATAAGAACCAAATGGATGTCATCTTGGCAACTGGAGAAAAAATCTCACCATAATCAATTCCTCAACCTAAGAATATCCCTTCACAACTAATCTAGTCTTATACTTTTCAACACTACCATCTCAATTTAATTTCTTTTTGAAGACCCATTTACAACCAATAGGCTTTTTACCCTTCAATAATTGAACCGAGTCCCAAGTGTCATTATTTTTAAAGAAGTCATCTCATCATCTATGGCCAACTTCAAAGAGTCTCTATCATCCATCTCCATTGCCTCAGTCATAGTTCAAGGCTCGTCAATGTTTTTTAATCAAGGAAAAAATACATGTGAAATTAGGTGAACTATACCTCTTTGGTTTCATCCTTTGCCAAGTGGATCTTCTCAAAAGTTGAGGTGGAGGTTCTTTTTAACTCTTTGAGCTCTCTTTATGAGCCTCCTCATCAGATCCATCTGGAACCTCTAGTTCAACCTCAAGTGCAGTTGTATTAGTCTTTGGTTGTAACAGTATCGTAGACTTCACACTCTCATTTAGTTTTTCAACTACAAAATAAGGTTGGATATCTTTAAAGGTCACATTCTAGCTATACAATACCTTTCTAGTCATAGGATCCCATATCTTGTATTCTTTGACACCAATGCCATAACTAATGAAGATACACTTTACTATCTTATAATCCAACTTTGACCTCTTCTCCTTGGGCATGTGAGTATGTCTCACAACCAAATACTCAAAGATGCTAAAGTGAGGGCTTTCTTACCATCCAAACCTCAAAGGGGGTTTTATCCACAAGTTTTAATGAAAGGGACCTATTAATTAGGTAGTGCTCATGTGGTGCTAACTACCTCTGCCTATAATTTTTGATCCAAATCAGCCCCATTAAGCATACTCCTTGTCCTCTCCATCAATGACCTATTCATGTGCTCTGCAACTCCATTTTGTTGAGGATTGTATGGAGTTGTATTATATCATGCAATACCATTCTATTTATAGAATCTTTTGAACTCACCCAAACAATATTCTCCACTATTGTTTGTTCTCAACACCTTGATCTTCTACTTGTTTGATTTTCCACAAGAGCCTTAAACTCTTTGAATTGACTTGAGACCTCAAATTTATGCCTAAGAAAATAGATCCAAGTCCTCCTATGGAAATCATCAATAAAAACACAATATAGAGATTTTCGTAATGAAGGCACATCGACATGACCAAACGCATCACTATGCACAAGATCCAATATCCCACAAGACTTATGCGAGTTCAAATAAAATCGAACATGATCTTGTTTTCCATAAATACAATATTGACAAAAGCCAAAATCAAGAGAACAATCAATTAACCCCTCCATAAGAGTTTTGTTTTTCAAGGTCCTAAGACCCTCCTCACCAATGTGGCCCATGTTCTCATGCCACAACATAGTCTTCTCTACCAGTAACATGCTTTTTGAGGTGAGAACGTGTTTGGAAACCCACAACACATTTCCCTTTGTTGCAAGTCATGATGTTGTTGATCCCTTTTCTACAAGTATTGATCCTATAAGTGAAGATGTTGGATGTACCATTGAACTATTATATTGAATGTAGGTGCTAGTATCAAGGCAAAAGAGAATTCCAACCTAAACTCCATTTGCTAACACCATGGCTTCACAAAACGTATTATATCCACCACCACTGAAGACTACTTACACACCTGCATCATTCATATTACTAATAGATAACAAGTTTCATATCAAACTTGGGATATCCAAAACTCCTAAAATACCTTTGATCCTCCCATCAGAGAATCTAATCTTGGCTCAACCACACCCAACAATACTCAAAAAAGAGTTGTCACCAAGGTAGACCTTTCCACCATCAAACTTCTCATATTTAGAAAACCACTCCTTGTAGGGAGTCACGTGGAAAGAGGTGTCAAAGTCAATCATCTATGCATCCTTGCATGTGTGGAAAGGGTTACAACAAATGCATCTAATTCACCTTGAGAAGCTTTACAATTTGAATCGTCATTGGACTCCTTCTTGTTTATCTTCTTCTCCTTGCATTCCTTCTTGATGTGGCCTTTCTTACTACATCTCCAACATATTACCTTGGATTTCCAAGAGACTTAGAGCTCCCTCAAGACTTAGATCTCCTCTTGTCCTTTCATTTTTCCTTAGACCGTCCATGAGCAACTAGTGCTTCCTTAACAAATTCAAAAGCTTTCCACCTCATCTCCTCCAAGAGAAGAGAAGCCACTACCTCATCAAGCACAAACTTTGAAGTAGTGCTTCCAATGGCCATCACCAAATTGTCCAGTGATTCTAGCAAATAGCATAGTAGGACCATGCATCAATCTTCTTCCTCCATCTTTATGCCAATGAATAGTAATTGGCTTACAATAGTGTAAAATGCATTCATATGCTCAACAATTGAATTCCCATCAGCCATCCTCAAAGAATATAACTTCTTTTGTAGAATAGCTTGTTCACCAATGATTTGGTCTAGTACAAATTTCTTAACTTTTTCTAGAGGGCTTCGACAAAGGATTCTTTTGCAACATTTAGGAGTACTGAATCTACTAAATGCCTCTTATGGATTTTTGATCTAAAAAACCCAATCTTCATCCTTCATACTTGATGATTTACTTCAAGAGACTACTACCTATAGATCTCTAGCTATCAACAAATCATCCACTTTGAGCTTCCATAGCTTGAAGTTTGTACCATTAAATCGATCCATCTCCATTCGTGATGTACTTGTCATTTTCTAAACAAACAATCTTCTACACACGACTCTCACTTAAACCATGATTAGTTCAAAATCTATTTCCTACCACCTAGAAAATAGGGGTGATCAATCTATGATACCTATGATGGGTAAAATGGAATAAATAAATGAATAATAAAAACCCAAACATCAATGGAATATGAAGATAAAAAGGATTTAAATTAAAGAAGATACTTACAACCTTTTAGCTTGTGACTTCCATTGTTCGCCTTTTCTTTCTTGATCTTGTGGTGATGAAGATGGCCCTCAGGAAGCTTGCTTCCTTGCTTCGATTCCTTAAGATGACAAGGAGAAGTGGCTCTGATACTTGGTGTGTTAAAGATGAGCTTCAACACACTATGAAATGGATGGATGATGAAGTGATGATAGTGGGGTAACAATGGCGCGCTATGGTTTCTGTAGCATAAGTTTACTCGAAAGATGGATATGAGAGATAGAAGAATAGAAGGGTATTTATAGAATTGTGTGAGAGAAGATCAATGGTGTAGAAGAAATAAGAAGATCAATGGTAGAGGATGTTCAAGGGAACGTGCGCGAATAGAAGAAATACATGTGTCATTCAAAAAGATGCTTTGTTGAGTTAACTGATTTCTTGATGAGGATGAGTTTTTATTTTTTAAATTAGAATATATTTTTCTAATTTAAGAGTTTTTGTTGATAAAACAAAGTTGCTTTAATTCAGTTAACTCAGCTTTTGCTTTTGTATGACAATAAGAGTTTATTTTTAGAAGAAAATGATATAGATAAGAGTGGATGAAATTCAAATTAAATAAATAAAATTTATTTAATTTATGTGCATCATGAATAAATAAATAAAATATTTAATTTTATTTATTTTTAGAAGAAGGATGCAATAATTAAATAATTTAAAATTATTTAATCATTTGATGGAAAATAGAAGAATAAGGAAATTAATTAAATAAATAGAATTTATTTAATTGATTATGGAGAGGGAAGAAGATTTGATTTGATTTTTTGCTTTAAAAGAAATAAATCCTAAAAAGATGAGAGGAATAATAGATGAAATATCTAATTAAATTAACTAATTAGATATGCATGAGTTGCAATTTTAGAAAGAAAGCAAGAAGATATTTTTAGAAGAAAGCAAATTAAATAAATAAATTTATTTAATTTTCTTGTGCAAGATAGAAGAATAAAACAAAATATTTAATTATATTTTATTTTTAGAGACTAAGAGGATTTAAATAAATTTAAATGATTTATTTAAATTTGGAAGAATGCATGATTTAATTAAATAATTAGAAATTATTTAAATGTTTGGAAGAAATAAATTAAATAAAGGTTTTTATTTAATTTTGACTTTAGAAGTAATTAAATATTTTCAATATTTAAATAACTTAGAGAAATATGAATTGAATAAATAAATTTAATTATTTGTTTATTGATAGAGGAAATAGACTTAAATAAATATTAAAAATATTTATTTGGACAGAGTCGTGTCATTTTTAGGTGTATACATTTTGCCCCTCTTTGATGCAATGTGTTTTATCATGGTGTTTCAAAGAATAAGTTTTTCTAAAAAAAATGATACATGCCCCAGTTTGCCCCTGGTACAAGTTTCACGACAGGATGCCCCCTTAGGAGATTGGACAAGAAGAAGGCAGAAGGCGTGAGACGGACAATCTCATGATGAAGAAGGTGAAAAATAGGTTAGGATGAAGAAAAATGGGTTGAAGAATAAGCCAAATGATACACCATGCAAGATAAAATGATAACACACATAAGCAAGTAAGCAAGTATGCACAAATGATATAAGAACAAGCAAGGTATTGGCCTGGGTAAGTGGTAAACCAAATTGATAATGATATACGACAGTGTTGTCATGGCGGGGAATGATAGATCCCTAGAGCAACACGATAGGATAGTGTCTGGTTTCAGGAAATGAAACATGTCATGTAAGACGCGTGTGTTGGTCTGATTTCAACAATGCAGCATCCTATATAAGACAATTGATTGATTATAATTGATTGAGTTGGTTTACAACCAGACAAGGATCAAGACCACTGAGTGTGATTGGATCATTTGACAAGATTTATTAGCATGATTGGTATGGATTAAGGATAGAATTGCACCATTGCTCAAATTGACTAGACAAGGATGAAAGATATGATGATTTTGAATGATAGAAGACTGGCGATAGAAGGACTCACAAACTTTTGTAAATACTGATACTCTGCATAAAATATTTATTGCATGGATAGTATGCGAAATGTAATTGGATATGGATACGGATATGAGACGCAATTGGGTACATTATGGATAGGGATATGGAATGCAACTGGATACGTTATGGATAGGGATATGGATATGTGTCATCTTGATATTGCAAGTATTTTGAAGTGCTTATTTCATCATCAGGCTTTATTATGTTGTAAGAAAATACAAGCATCTAAGTATAATTAAGCCGAGATGACCTAAGTATCGCTTACATGGATTTTGATTTAGCAAGTTAATACAAGCATCTAGGTATAATTGAACCGAGATGACCTAAGTATTTCTTGTGTATCAATAGACAAGGATTGCCCCTTTTCATGTTTAGACCTCTGAAAGTCCTCAATGATCTTTTACTGATCATGTCGTTAGACAAAAGTCGTAACATTACTAAAGTTTGATCCCCAAACAGCAGACAAAGAAAATGATTATGCCCCCATCATAGCGTCTTTAGCTTTTGGCATCCTCGAGTAGCATAGGAAGACATAGTAATGAAAAATCAAGACCTTGTAAGTTAACCTGTTCACAAAGCATTGTTGCATTAGATGTGTCTTTTTGCCATAATTGATATAGAATTAGTCTGAGTGTTTCGGTATGCGTTTTACTTTGCTTTGGACAGGTTGATGTCTTGTGTCAAGATTTTTTGTTGTTTTGGGAAGCTTGCTTTGCTGCGTATGTTTGTCTAGTGAAAGGGTGCAGACGCGGATAGAGAGAAGAACAGATGACAAGGTAGGGAGTGGATGGGTAGTGGAGCCTCGGGGGCACATTGATAATGGCCTTGCCTATGAGATGACACAAAGGCAACGTAGTTCGGGGTGAACCCTGTGATACTGAGATATGGACCGGATGAGACACGGTATGGAACAAATATGGATCAGATATGGAATAGGTATGGATTAGATGTGGAACAGCTATGGATTAGATATGGAACAAATATGGATCAGATATGGAATAGCTGTGGATCAGATATGGAACAGATAACACTGATGATAGAGGCTATGCTAGGCTGACACTATGGACATGATACTGGATAAGAATTTTGGATAGCCTTAATGCTAGATACTGATGACAAGGGAAACACCACAGATAGGCAGATGTATGGGTGATAAAGAATGGAACGGGTATGTATGGGGATGAGCAATAGTGGATAGAAGGAATCAAGGATGTGATCTCCAAGGACTATGTCGCATAGGAATAACTCAAAGCTTACAACAAAGGACGATAAGAGGATAATGAAGGATTTGTGTGGTTTTGGAGGGATAAGGTATGTCAAGAGACATCTAAAACATTTGTCACCATTGTGCCCCCAATCTTTATCAAGATCAAGAAAAAATAGAGGAGTGGAAGATTAGGATGGATGGACCAATAGGATAGGTATGTAATGGATAGAAGGATAGGATAGGAAATGGTACGAAAGGAAGTTGATAGGAGAAGAGTGACATGCTGATGAGACAAGGTACCCCCAAGTGTAGGTGATGTAGGAGATCAACTTACACATGATGCCTATTTGCTAGGTTTTCATCATGGTTCTTATCCAAGGCGCCTGTTTGCCAAGTTTTCACCATTGGACAAAGGGATTTCTCTTTACTCTTTTCTTTTTTCTTTTTTCTTTTTCTTTTTTTTTCTTTTTTTTTGAATATTTAGATAGAAGAAGGTGGATATGGATAAGGAGAGACTCAAGTATCTAGTTCCTTGAAAGGTGATAGTCCCACTAGATGGATGTTGTCGCATGGACCATGTCTAGTGTGCTCATAGATGTTGGTAGGGGATTGCATGAAAGTGAGATGGAGAATGGTAGATATTGGATTATGGAAGGGTACGATAGTGGATGCTGATGTAGATATACAGATTGGAAAGCTTATGCAAAAGCATGGACCATGGGAGTAGGATGGGGAAGATATGTAGGATAGTAGTGGAAAGGAGGGGAGGTGGAGTTATACGGAAGTGTTGTGGAATGGAAGGGAACCATGACCAATGGTTGCACATACCATGATAAATATTGAACCTTACGATAGGCAGGTGGTGTGGGAAGCAATGGAGATTTTTGCTTGGTAGATGAATGATATAGGCCTTTAGGGACCCACATAGACTTTGCATTGTTCTAATTTTTGTTTGTCACGTGGGATGGAAGGATTTGATACTTTTGGATGGAATGGGAGAAAGTGAATGGTTGGAATTCTTGAGAGGTGGATGTCTCATGTAACTTTAGGGCTTTTTGCTTGGGTACCCAAACCATTTTTCTTTTAGATTTTACTTGTGAAGGTATGGGCTTGGGTATATGCAGCATTTGCGCAACTTCAGAGGTAATTAGTTGTTGCTTGGGGACCCACACCTTTTTTAATTTGGCATTGAGGTGTATGGGTGTATGCAGCTTTTGATATGGATAATTCTTTGATTCTTGGCTTTTGTATCCTAGGTCATGAGGACGCTTAAGATTTTTGACTTGAGAGGTAGAGGCATCCAAATTTTTGCTGTTGAATTCTCTTGGGATGGTGGAAGTGGGGTAAGTGGAAACTCTTTGTTTAGACAACATGTGCATTTGTTGGCTATGATTGGGATTGTTAGAGGATTTATAGATGTATGAATAAGGTGTTGTAGGATGCACAAAGGGCTATTAGGAGTTGGAAGTAGTGGAGGTAGATTGGATGGTGGAAGGTGTATGGTCACATGCTTTTGACAATTGTAGGATGATGGAGGTGGAATGGCGACATATGTTTTGCGGATATGATAGGTTTTGCGATAGAAAGTGGTAGACTTAGGAGTGGAGGAAGTACCAACATCTTGAGATTGTTCATCTTGGGGTATGTATCCAAGGCCGTATGAAGGTGGAGGAACTTTGACATGGATAGGTTCCAAAATACCTTGTTCATGAAGGCCTAAGCCTTTACCTTGATAGTTCATATGTTGGAGTATGTGGTGGACAGTGGGATTATGTATGGTTGGAACACTAGCAGCGAGCTCATTATTTGATGGAGAAGGTGAGATAGAGGATAATGGTTGTTGGTGTTCTAAGGAAGAACATTCATGCATGAAGGTAGTGGGACCAAGGATATAGGATAACGGATTTGCAGCTTGGTCAATAATGGATGGTGAAGGATCACTAGAATCTTGATCATCATTATGTTCTTTAGGATCTAAGTTATTGGGTTGATCATTCATGTGCACTTGCGAGGCAAGTGTCTTATCAGAGGAAGTGGAAGTTTTTGGATCATGGATGGGATTAGATGGAAGAGGGATAGAAGTAATGGAGGTTTCTTGCTCATGAATGGGCATGGGATCAAGTTGTTCATGGAAAGCTTCTTCATCAACGATAGTATCTTGATCATAGAAAAGATATAAGTTATGGATGGGCATGGGATCAAGTTGTTCATGGGAAACTTCTTCATTAAAGATTGTATCTTGATCATAGAAAAGATAAAGCTTATGCATGGGTTGGAATTGGATCTCTTACTCATGTATAATTGTTGGGAGATGGATAGGATCAAGTGGCTCATGGAGAGGTTCATTATTATGGATATCATCTTGATCATGGAAAAGATAAAGGTTATGAACAGTTTGAAATTGGATGGGGGTGTTTTGATCTTGATTTAGACAAAGGGTGGATGTTTCCACATGCTCTAAGGTGTGCTCTTGACATAGCTCTTGATCTTCTTGAATGGAAGCAGATAGATCTTGGATAGCTTCTTGGTTGACAACATGGATGTTCGATGGACCTTGACTTTGGTTCATGGTAGGAGGTTCTTCGATAAGCTCAAGGGGTTGTGGATGACATGAAGGGTTTGTAGGATTTGACATGGTATTGGAAGAATCTTTGGTAACGTCAAGGACCAGAATTTGAAGACATGGTTGACTCTCTGCTAATAGTCCTTGGATCACATCCTTCGTAGGTGTAGGAGTACATGGATGAGGTAATGAATGGATGGATTTGGAGTTTTCCATAGCTTTTCTTTCTCTTTTAGCCTTGTAGAATAGTCTTTGGAGCCAATCATCATGGGATTCTTTGGGTGGTTTCGAACTAGGAGTAGGATTAGCATGCACTGGGCTATGTGCTCTGGGAGATGGTGAAGGAGGTCTAGTAGACGGGGTGGTATATGATTTCCAACTTGAGGTGGTACTTGCCTTGTCAATAGCATAATTAAGACGAGAAAAGGATGTATGAGTTTGGGGCAAGGCATAGCTAGTACTGGCTTTTTCAGCTTGCAAGATTATCATTTCTTGTTGTAAGACTTGGATTTGTTGAGCAATTGCTATACAATTTTGGGGCAAGGGACCTAAGTTTATTTGCAATTGCAGATGTTGGAGTGTTTAAGCAATATATTCTAATTGGTTTGCCATCTCTACAGAAATTGACACAAGACCAGAAAAGCTTACTGTGATAGATGTGCAGCTACAAATGCGCCAGAACAGAGTGTAAATGTGCCACAGGTCGAAGCAAATGCGCCAATCTGGCAATTTTTATAAGCGCCGCAACAGTGTTCAAATGCACTGTAAATCTGAGCAAATGCGCCGCAGGTCGCAGCAAATGTGTCGTTTTGGTTTTTAGCTTGGTTTTGTAGAATTTTGGCATGTTTTTCAAAAAAAATATGTTTTTGGTTGAAAACTTGGGGGTAAGTGCAAGAAGATGGGGGGCCAAAAAGGGGTCTTAAGTGGCCACTTTTTTTCTGAAATCAGGAAATGCTGGCCTTGGATGAGAAATTGAGCAAAGTTACACTCAAAATTTGGAGATGCAACCAAAACAATGTTCATAGTGCTCCGAGTCTACTTTCTAAACTACTTTTTTTTTTTAAAATGGCATAGATTAAGGGGTTCAAAAGAGGGAGCCACATAATGTTTTGTGGCTCCCTCAAAAGGCCAACTTTTTTTTTGGTATTTTTAAAATTGCTTCTGTGAGAAATTAGCTAATAGCATGTAGTTTATGCCCAATTTTTCTGATAATTTTTTGATGAATATTTGATTTTTTACTAATTTTCAAAGTGGACACATCCTAAAAAATAGAATTTTGGCTGTGCTACCCCTATAAATTTTGAAAACTAATTGAAAATTATTTTTTTATTTTTTTAATATGTGTATAATGGAGTCTAGTTTCTAAATATGTAATTTTTTTAAAATTTCAATGAATAGTTAATTTACAATGAAAAAAAGACCAAACAGTGGTTTTTACCCAAAAACGGACACACAAACAAAAGAAAGTAAAGATGAAAGGCTTAACATTGTTAAAATGTGAAAAAAATCACATTGTCAAATAGCTAGGAGAAATCCTAACATTACCCAGGTGTTTGATTTGTTCAACTTTGAAACACGTGCAAATCTGAGGGTTAGCACGAACGAAATTATGTGAAATCTTGAAGAATATGGAAAAACACGTCTGTGGATGTTGAAAAGGCACTCCAAGCCTTTGGGTTGGAAATCCAAGGCAAATCCCAAGCCCAAGGCTTGGGATTCCCAAAGCAAAACATAACGCGAGCGCGTTATAACGCGCTCGCGTTATTGTTTGCTTTGCATTTTCCCTTCTCCGCAAAAGTTTATGTTGTTTGTCATGTTTTAAATAACGCAAGTGCATTATAACACGCTCGCATTATGTTCCCCTTGAATATTTTTATGTTCAAGGTTATTAATCATGTATGTATGTATGCCTATATGTATGTATGTATAGTGTCGAGGGTAGAGGAGGGCAGAGATGGGAGTGAGCTAGATAGGGGAGGAGAGGGGTGGATAAGGATTGAGTGATTAAGGTTTAAGGTTGAGGGTTGAGGGTTTAGGGATAGGATTTAAAGTTTAGGGACAAGGAATTAGAGTTTAGGACCTTGAGGGATTAGGGTTTAGGGTTGAGGCTTTAGGGATAGCATTTATGGTTAAGAGTCGAGGGATTAGGGTTAAGGTAGAGTGTTGATGGTAGAGGGATTAGGGATAGGGTTTAGGGTTGAAAGTTTTGGGTTGAGGGATTAGGGTTTAAGGTATAGTTTTGAGGGTTGAGGGTTTAGGGATAGGGTTTAGGATTTAAGGTTTAAGTGTTGAGGGTTGAGGATTTAAGGTATAGTGTTGAGGGTTGATGGTTTAGGGATAGGGTTTAGGTTTGAGGAATTAGGGTTTAAGGTTGATGAATTAGGGTTTAATGTTGAGAGTTGAGGGTTGAGGGTTGAGGGTTTAGGGATAGGGTTGATGGTCAATGGATTAGGGTTAAAGAAGAGTATCGAGGGTAGAGGGATTAGGGATAGGGTTTAGGGTTGAAGGTTTAAGGATTTAGGTTTGAGGCTTTAGGGATGAGGGTTAAGGGATTAGGGTTTATGATATAGTGTCGAGTGTCGAGCGTGTAGGGATAGGTTTTAGGGTTCAAGTTTTAAGGGTTAAGGGTTGAGGGATCAAAGTTAAGGTTTGAGGGATTAGGGTTTGACGTCAAGGGTATAAGGATTAGGGATAGGGTTGGAGGGTTTAGGGATAAGGGATTAGGGTTTAAGATATAGTATCAAGCCCATTGGGGGTTTAGGAATAGGGATAGCATTTAGGGTTTAGGGATAAGAGATTAGAGTTGAGGGATGATGGATTAGGGTTGAGGGTTGAGGGTTGAGGGATTAGGGTTTAGGGATAAGGTTTAGGGTTGAGGGTTGAGGGATTAGGGTTTAAGGTATATTGTTAAGGGTTTAGGGATAGGGTTTAGGGTTGAGGGATTAGAGTGAAGGGTTGAGGGATTAGGATTTGACGTTGAGGGTTGAGGCTTGAGGCTTTAGGGATAGGGTTGAGGGTCGAGGGATTAGAGTTAAGGGTTGAGGGATTAGGGTTTGATGTTGAGGGTTGAGGGTTGAGGTTCAAGGGTCGAGTGTTGAGGGATTAGGGTTGAGGGTTGATGGATTAGGGTTTAAGGTATAGTGTCAAGGGTTGAGGGTTTATTGATAGTGTTTAGGGTTGAGGGTTGAGGGATTAGGTTTTAGGGTTGATGGATTAGGGTTTAAGGTATAGTGTTGAGGGTTGAGGGTTTAGGGATAGGCTTTAGGGTTGACGGATTAGCGTTTAATTTTGAGGTTAGGGTTAGAGTGTCGAGGGTAGAGGGATTAGGGATAGGGTTTAGGGTTGAAGGTTTAAGGATTGAGGGTTGAGGCTTTAGGGATGAGGGTTTAAGGCTTAAGATATAGTGTCAAGTGTTGAGGGTGTAGGGATAGGGTTTAAGTTTTAAGGGTTAAGGGTTGAGGGATAGGGATTAGGGTTTAAGGTATAGTGTTGAGGGTTGATGGTTTAGGGATAGGGTTTAGGTTTGAGGGATTAGGGTTTAGGGTTGATGAATTAGGGTTTAATGTTGAGAGTTGAGGGTTAAGGGTTGAGGGTTGAGGGTTGAGGGTTTAGGGATAGGGTTGATGGTCAAGGGATTAGGGTTAAAGAAGAGTGTCGAGGGTAGAGGGGTTAGGGATAGGGTTTAGGGTTGAAGTTTTAAGGATTTAGGGTTGAGGCTTTAGGGATGAGGGTTAAGGGATTAGGGTTTAAGATATAGTGTCGAGTATCGAGCGTGTATGGATAGGTTTTTGGGGTTCAAGTTTTAAGGGTTAAGGGTTGAGGGATCAGAGTTAAGGGGTGAGGGATTAGGGTTTGACGTCGAGGGTATAAGGATTAGGGATAGGGTTGGAGGGTTTAGGGATAAGGGATTAGCGTTTAATGTCGAGGTTAGGGTTAGAGTGTCGAGGGTAGAGGGATTAGGGATAGGGTTTAGGGTTGAAGGTTTAAGGATTGAGGGTTGAGGCTTTAAGGATGAGGGTTTAAGGCTTAAGATATAGTGTCAAGTGTTGAGGGTACAGGGATAGGGTTTAAGTTTTAAGGGTTAAGGGTTGACGGATAGTGATTAGGGTTTAAGGTATAGTGTTGAGGGTTGATGGTTTAGGGATAGGGTTTAGGTTTGAGGGATTAGGGTTTAGGGTTGATGAATTAGGGTTTAATGTTGAGAGTTGAGGGTTGCGGGTTTAGGGATAGGGTTGATGGTCAAGGGATTAGGATTAAAGAAGAGTGCTGAGGGTAGAGGGATTACGGATAGGGTTTAGGGTTGAAGGTTTAAGGATTTAGGGTTGAGGCTTTAGGGATGAGGGTTAAGGGATTAGGGTTTAAGATATAGTGTCAAGTGTCGAGCGTGTAGGGTTAGGTTTTAAGGTTCAAGTTTTAAGGGTTAAGGGTCGAGGGATTAGAGTTAAGGGTTGAGGGATTAGGGTTTGACGTCAAGGGTATAAGGATTAGGGATAAGGTTGGAGGGTTTAGGGAGGGATTAAGGTTTAAGGTATAGTATCGAGCCCATTGAGGGTTTAGGAATAGGGATAGTGTTTAGGGTTTAGGGATAAGAGATTAGAGTTGAGGGATGACAGATTAGGGTTGAGGGTTGAGGGATTAGGGTTTAGGGATAAGATTTAGGGTTGAGGGTTGAGGGATTAGGGTTTAAGGTATATTGTTGAGGGTTTAGGGATAGGGTTTAGGGTTGAGGGATTAGAGTGAAGGGTTGAGGGATTAGGATTTGACATTGAGGGTTTAGGGTTTAGGGTTTAGGGTTTAAGGATAGGGTTGAGGGTCGAGGGATTAGAGTTAAGGGTTGAGGGATTAGGGTTTGATGTTGAGGGTTGAGGGTTGAGGTTAGAGGGTCAAGGGTTGAGGGATTAGGGTTGAGGGTTGAGGGATTAGGGTTTAAGGTTTAGTGTCGAGGGTTGAGGGTTTATTGATAGTGTTTAGGGTTGAGGGTTGAGGGATTAGGTTTTAGGGTTGATGGATTAGTGTTTAAGGTATAGTGTTGAGGGTTTATGGATAGGGTTTAGGGTTGACAGATTAGGGTTTAGGGTTGACGGATTAGTGTTAATGTCGAGGTTAGGGTTAGAGTGTTGAGGGTAGAGGGATTAGGGATAGTGTTTAGGGTTGAAGGTTTAAGGATTGAGGGTTGAGGCTTTAGGGATGAGGGTTTAAGGCTTAAGATATAGTGTCAAGTGTTGAGGGTGCAGGGATAGGGTTTAAGTTTTAAGGGTTAAGGGTTGAGGGATAGGGATTAGAGTTTAAGGTATAGTGTTGAGGGTTGATGGTTTAGGGATAGGGTTTAGGTTTGAGGGATTAGGGTTTAGGGTTGATGAATTAGGGTTTAATGTTGAGAGTTCAGGGTTGCGGGTTTAGGGATAGGGTTGATGGTCAAGGGATTAGGATTAAAGAAGAGTGCTGAGGGTAGAGGGATTACGGATAGGGTTTAGGGTTGAAGGTTTAAGGATTTAGGGTTGAGGCTTTAGGGATGAGGGTTAAGGGATTAGGGTTTAAGATATAGTGTCAAGTGTCGAGCATGTAGGGATAGGTTTTAGGGTTCAAGTTTTAAGGGTTAAGCGTCGAGGGATCAGATTTAAGGGTTGAGGGATTAGGGTTTGACATCAAGGGTATAAGGATTAGGGATAGGGTTGGAGGGTTTAGGGATAAGGGATTAGGGTTTAAGGTATAGTATCGAACCCGTTGAGGGTTTAGGAATAGGGATAGCATTCAGGGTTTAGGGATAAGAGATTAGAGTTGATGAATGACAGATTAGGGTTGAGGGTTGAGGGATTTGGGTTTAGGTATAAGGTTTAGGGTTGAGGGTTGAGGGATTAGGGTTTAAGGTATAGTGTTGAGGGTTTAGGGATAGGGTTTAGGGTTGAGGGATTAGAGTGAAGGGTTGAGGGATTAGGATTTGACATTGAGGGTTGAGGGTTAAGGCTTTAGAGTTTAGGGTTTAGGGATAGGGTTGAGGGTCGAGGGATTAGAGTTAAGGGTTAAGGGATTAGGGTTTGACGTTGAGGGTTGAGGGTTGAGGTTCGAGGGTTGAGGGTTTAGGGATAGGGTTGAGGATCAAGGGATTAGGGTTAAAGTAGATTGTCGAGGGTATAAGGATTAGGGATAGGGTTGGAGGGTTTAGGGATAATGGATTAGGGATTAAGGTATAGTATCGAGCCCGTTGAGGGTTTCAGGATAGGGATAGTGTTTAGGGATAGGAATAGGGATAGTGTTTTTTATATCTCTGAGGCATTTGCCCGTGGTGAAAGGTTTTCTGCTGCCCCAAAAATCATCAGAAGGAGGCAGTGTAAAGTTGCAAAGGGTTGTAACTTGTTACAAATATGGGCCTAAGTAGTGTTGTCATTGATGTCAACATACTCGTGTTGCATTAATGATAAGGTTGGATGAGTTGTGTGCTGAGGATATTGAGAAAATTAGTCTCAATCAAGAACAGTGAAGAATAGTGATGACATAAGGTAAAAGTCCAAGACAGGATGAGGATCAGAGGATGTGGTTTAAAGGGTTTATAGATATGTGTCTTAAGATGTTCCAATAGAGATTTCAGAGGTTCGTATGAAGATATGAAGAAGTTATGGCAGTTCAGGTGAAACTGATTCCGGCAGATGTTCAGTGATGACAGAGTGATATAGATAGGTCCAGTGAGATCCAGAAATGCATTCTCTAGTTCTGCGGATTTCAGGAAGTGTTGGGGAAGTTTGTGTGGTGTATTAACTTGATTGGTTCGTGGTTTGAAGGTCTGCAAGTATCTATTCCTTTGTGACAGTAATGGCAGACTATGTTCTTGAGGGTCCGGATGAAGGAGAGAAGGATTTCAGTAAATAGAGGAAGTGCAGATGTTCTTGGTGTTTCAGGCAAGTTTGTGGAGGTCCTTGGATCATGTTCAGTTCGTGTTGATGATTTGCATTAGATGGAGTTCAGAATTGAAGAAATACTTCCAGATGAAGGTGTTCTTTCTTAGGCTAGCCAACCAGATGATTTACTCAACGTGCGGATGTTCTTGTGGATGATTGCTGACTTAGATGTTTGTTCCTAAGTTCATGTCGTGTATAAATAAGGGATTGCGAAGTCAATTCAGGGTGTGTTTGTGGAGATGAGGATGTGGTAGCGAGGAAGAAGCGAAAGGCAGAGCAGAAGGTTTGAGCTTAAACGGAACTGACTCAAGCATGGTGAAGATGCTATTTACCAGTTCAAGTATGTGATACTTATTCCTTTTGTAGATAGTGTGTCTCTTGTAGGCAGTGAGCCTCTTGTGAGCAGTGTGCTCGGGTAGTGAGCCCTAATTGGCATGTGCCATTTGTTCTTTCTATTCTTCTAACAGAGAATATTATCTTGGATTAATCACCCTGTGGTTTTTCCCTTAACCAGGTTTTCCACGTCAAAAATCTTGGTGTTATGTGTGTTAATGTGTATCTGCTCTTAACTTGTTGCATTATGCTTTCATGATTGATTTACTATTATGCTTGTGTGGAGTTAAGTATTTGATTTGGAAGAAAGTTTTGGACAACTTATTCACCCCCCCTCTCAGTTGTCTACCCTAAGTCTAACAATTGGTATCAGAGCTAAGTTCCTCTAAAAGGAGCTTAACCACTTGAGGAGATCCAGGATGTCGTCCTACAAGAAGGATAGTCCAAAGTTTGATGGAACTAACTTTGCTCTTTGGAAAGGTCGCATGAAATGTCACTTGCAGTGTATGGGAATGGCGTACTGGTCCATGGTTACAAAATAGTATGTACCTCCACAGGGTGGTCCGACAACCCTAAATGAAATCACATATGCTGAAAACAATCTACGGACCAAAGAGGCTCTTCTAAGCGCATTATCTGACTTAGAGCTCTCAAATGTTATTGATCTACCAACTGCCTTTGAGATTTGGAATAAACTAGAACTTTTGTATGAAGGAGACTAGTATGTTAAATGTGCAAGGTTATAGAGTCAAAAGGGAAATTTGAAAAACTGAAGATGAGAGATGATGAAATATTTCCTCTTTTATGCCAAGCGTGAATGAGCTGGTTTGTGGAATTAGAAATGCAAGTGGAACCATGAGTGAAGAAGAGATCATTGGTAAAGTTCTCAAATCCCTTCTTGCTTCTTATAAAATCAAGGCTTTTGCAATCAAAGAATTTAGAGCTCACACAACAGTCACAAGAGATCAATTGGTTGGTAAGTTGGCTTCTTTTGAAATGGCCAAGTTTGGAGATGATCCTCCAAAGACTGAATCTGCATTCAAAGCCAGTGCCTCTATAAAAGGGAAACAAAGGCTTGATCTGGGAGAAAACTCTTCAAGGAACCTATCATGGTATGAAAAAGCAAGAAAAGACTTAGAAGAAGAAGCTAAAACTGCTCATCTTGAAGCTCTTATTGCAAAAAGACTGCTAAGAGGATCCGGTAAGTATGAAGGGAAATTACCTTTTAAGTGTTTTAACTATAATAAAATTGGTCATTTTCCCTCAAGATGTCTGGAAAGATTTTCAAGACCAAATCCTAACAGACCAAGGTTTCAAAAGAATTGTTACTATGTTCATGAAGAAGATGATAATGAAGGAGTAACAGATGATGAATCAGAGACAGGAAACAAATCCGGTAATGAATGGGTGTTTATTGCCATCAAAGAAGAGGAACCAATATCCTCTGTATCTGTCAATCATAAAGTTGAAGAAAGAGCTTTGGCTACCCAAGTTGAAGCAAAGGATGATTGGGTCATTGACAGTGGATGCTCTCACCATATGACAGGTGACAAGAATAAGTTCTTAAATTTGGAAAAGTATCAAGGAGGAATTGTAAAGTTTGGAGATAATTCTGCTGGCAAAATCAGAGGTAGAGGAACTATTTCTCTTGATGGAAAGAACAAAACCGGTAATGTATTGTGTGTTGAAGGATTAAAGAACAATCTTCTCAGTGTTGGACAGTTGGTGGACAAAGGCTATGATCTCAGATTCAGGAATAGAAAATGCAAGATCTTTGAAAGTTTCAGAACAGTGATTGCATCTGGTACTCAAACTAAAGGTAATATCTTCCACTTGGTTGGTACTGGTAAAAGTTGCTTATTTGCTCAAATTGATCAGAGCTGGTTATGGCATATGAGGATGTGTCATGTGAATTTTGATAATATCATCAAGATAAACAATACTCAGGTTGTAAGAGATCTTCCAAAATTAGTGAAACCTACTAATATCTTGTGCAAAGAATGTCAGTTGGGCAAACTGAGCAGAGTCACATTCAAAAGTAAGGAATTGTCTTCTACCAGACTATTGGACTTCGTTCATACTGATCTTTATGGTTTGGCAAGAGTTAGGAGTATCAAAGGTGATAGATACTTCATGTTGCTAATTGATGACTATTCCCGGATGATGTGGGTAACCTTTCTGAAAGAAAAATCAGAAGCACTTAAGAAATTCAAAATATTCAAGGCCATGGTGGAGAATGAAACTAGATTAAAATTGAAATGTTTGAGGTCTAATAGAGGTGGAGAATTCACATCTGGTGAGTTCATAGACTTATGTGAGAAACATGGAATAAAGAGACAGTTGTCTGCCCCTAGAACTCCACAGCAGAATGGAGTAGTTGAGAGAAAGAATTGGACCATCCAGGAAGCTTCCAGGACCATGATGATGGAAGCAAATGTTCCTTAGATCTATTGGAGAGAAGTTGTCAGCACTGCAGTCTACACTCTCAATCGAGTTCAAATTAGAAACAATACCGGTAAGACTCCTTATGAACTTTAGTTTGGCATTACTCCCACTGTGAGATATTTCAAAGTTTTTGGTAGCAGATGCTACATTAAAAGGGATGAAGATCTAGGAAAGTTTGATGCTAGAAGTGATGAAGGAATATTCTTGGGTTACTCTACTCAAAGCAAAGCATACCAGTGTTACAACAAGAGACTGAGAAAGATTGTAGAAAGTGTAAATGTGAAGGTTGATGAAGAAATTGAAAGAACTGCAAGAATTCATGAGTATGATGAAGATGATCAGAATGGTGTTCAGATTCAAAGTATCCAAGCCTCTTCTGAGAAACAAAGTCAAGTTGATCTGGTAAGTTAGGAAGAAGAGATAAGTCTCAATGAGACTGATCAAGAGTTAGAGGTGCAAGAAACTCCCAAAGTTCCAAGGTATGTAACTCTAAACCACTCTAAAAATTAGATCATAGGTGACAAAAGCAAAGGAGTGCAAACAAGGAGGAGAATTGCTCAAAATTCATATGAGTATTGTCTAATTTCAAAGATTGAACCTAAGACAGTGAATGAAGCTTGCAATGATGAAAATTGGTTAAAATCAATGGAGGAAGAACTAAGGCGAATTGAGAAAAATCACACTTGGGATCTTGTTCCCAGACCTAGAAACAAGAATATGATTGGAACCAAATGGGTCTTCCGGAACAAACTGAATGAAGCTGGTGAAATAATCAGAAATAAAGCTAGATTGGTCTGCAAGGGTTACTCTCAGATTGAAGGAGTTGATTTTGAAGAGACTTTTGCTCCAGTGGCAAGAATTGAAGCAGTCAGATTATTTCTTGCATTTGCTGCCTTTTTAAGGATTTCAAGGTGTATCAGATGGATGTCAAATCTGCCTTCCTAAATGGTAATTTGGAAGAAGAAGTGTACATTGAGCAACCGGATGGATTTTAATTGTCTGATCATGGTGACATGGTCTACAAATTGAAAAAGGCACTGTATGGACTGAAGCAAGCCCCAAGAGCCTGGTATGAAAGATTGGATAAGCATCTCTTGAAGATTGGGTTCAACAAAGGTATTACTGACAGTAATTTGTATTTCAAAATTGATCATAAAAATATCTTAATTGTTGAAGTATTTGTTGATGATATCATTTTTGGAGGAAGATATAGTATGTGTAAAACTTTTGCAAGTCAAATGAAAAGTGAGTTTGAGATGTCCATGCTTGGAGAAATGAATTTCTTTTTGGGTCTACAAATTACTCAAACAAAGAAAGGAATCTTCATTTCTCAGTCAAAATATGTGAAAGAATTGTTGAGGAAATTTGGGATGGAAGACTCAAAGCCAATGAACACTCCAATGGCAACCGGATGCAAGTTGAGCAAAGATGATGACTCTCCCAAGGTTGATCAAACAAAATATAGGTCAATGATTAGAGGACTATTGTATCTCACTCAAACTAGACCAGATATTATGCAGGTTGTTGGTCTTGTTGCTAGATTCCAAGCTGATCCTAGAGAATCTCATGTTATGGCAATCAAGAGGATTTTTAGATATCTAAAGGGGACCGTTGAGTATGGGTTGTGGTATCCTAGAGATCATGATTTCTCTCTTCATGCATATATAGATGCTAATTGGGCAAGAGATGTGGATGACCGGAAGAGTACTAGTGGTGGAGCATTCTTTTTGGGGGAAGAGATTGGTTTCTTGGTTAAGCAAGAAACAAGAAGCAATATCTCTGTCCACTGCAGAAGCAGAATATATTGCTACAGTAGGTAGTTGTACTCAAATTTTGTGGATGAAATAGATGTTAAGAGACATCAGAGTAGAGTATGAGGAGCCCATCACAATTTTCTATGATAATTCAAGTACAATAAACATATCCAAGATTCTGGTGTTGCATTCAAAGACTAAACATATATCCATTAAATTTCACTTTTTGAGAGAGCAAGTGAACAAGAATGAAGTCAGATTGGAGTTTGTGCCTTCAAAGGATCAGATTGTAGACATCTTTACTAAACCTCTACCTAAGGACTCTTTTGAGTATCTCAGGGAGAAGTTAGGGGTTATTGCCCCTCTGGTGGTGAACTAAGGTGCATTGATGTGTATCAGTCCGGTGGATATCACAATCACATCTTGTGGTTTGGATTGATGATGGGGAGCTGCCACTCAGGGGGAGCAGCAGGCATGGTTTTGAAGTGGTGGAACTGCAAGTCTGTGCCCTTTGCCATTGATGTCAAAGGGGGAGAGAAGACATGTGAAAAATAAGTGGTTACTGATCAAAGGGGGAGCAGTAAAGAGAGAGAAGACATGTGAATGGTTGTTGCTGATAGGGGGAGTTGTGACAATATGGAGAAGTTCTTGTCTTGATGGTTAAAATAGTTTTTCACATCATATGTTGCCATCAATGACAAAGGGGGAGATTGCTGTAAGTATGGGCCTAACTGGTGTTGTCATTGATGTCAACATACTCCTATTGCATTAATGATAAAGTTGGATGAGTTGTGTGCTGAGGATATTGAGAAAATTAGTCTCAATCAGGAACAGTGAAGAACAGTGATGACATAAGGTAAAAGTCCAAGACAGGATGAGGATCAGAGGATGCAATTTAAAGGATTTGTAGATATGTGTCTTAAGATGTTCCAGTAGAGATTTTAGAGGTCCGCATGAAGATATGAAGAAGTTATGGTAGTTCAAGTGAAACTAGTTTCGGCAGATGTTCAGTGATGATAGAGTGATATAGATAGGTCCGGTGAGATCCAGAAATGCATTCTCCAGTTCTACAAATTTTAGGAAGTGTTGGGGAAGTCTGTGTGGTGTGTTAACTCGATTGGTTCGTGGTTTGAAGGTCCGCAAGTATCTATTCCTTTGTGACAGTAATGGCAGACTGTGTTCTTGAGGGTCTGGATGAAGGAGAGAAGGATTTCAATAAGTAGAGGAAGTGCGGATGTTCTTGGTGTTTCAGGCAAGTTTGTGGAGGTCCTTGGATCATGTTCAATTTGTGTTGACAGTCTGCATTAGAGATGGAGTTTGGAATTGAAGAAATACTTCCAGATGAAGGTGTTCTTTCTTAGGCTGGCCGACCGGATGATTTACTCAACGTGCGGATGTTCTTGTGGATGATTGCCAACTTAGATGTTTGTTCCTAAGTTCATGTCGTGTATAAATAAGGGACTGCGAAGTCAATTCAGGGTGTGTCTATGGAGATGAGGATGTGGTAGCGAGGAAGAAGCGAAAGGCAGAGCAGAAGGTTTGAGCTTAAATGAAACTGACTCAAGCATGGTGAAGATGCTATTTACTAGTTCAAGTATGTGATACTTATTCCTTTTGTAGACAGTGTGTATCTTGTAGGCAGTGAGCCTCTTGTGAGCAGTGTGCTCGGGCTGTGAGCCCTAATTGGCATGTTCCATTTGTTCTTTCTATTCTTCTAACAGAGAATATTATCTTGGGTTAATCACCTCGTGGTTTTTCCCTTAACTGGGTTTTTCACGTCAAAAATCTTGGTGTTATGTGTGTTAATGTATATCTGCTCTTAACTTGTTGCATTATGCTTTCATAATTGATTTACTATTATGCTTGTGTGAAGTTAAGTATTTGATTTGGAAGAAAGTTTTGGACAACTGATTCACCCCCCTCTTAGTTGTCTACCCTAAATCTAACATAACTTTCATCCTGTTCCTGATGCGACCAAACTGACTATTCCAACGTGTCCAGATGGGTACATTTACACTAGGCATGGTCTTGTTTTTCACCCAAACATGTTGAAACAGTCCGAGCTACATTGTACCGACGATATCCCTGAAGAGTCCAAAGTGTAAAAAGGCAGCAATCTTTGACGAAATGTTACTCGAAAACCATGTCACTTAAAAACATTCTGTCTAAGGCAACATGATTATGTAGAGTGCCTCTACAATAACCTCTCTCATTTTTTAATATCTCTGAGGCATTTTCCCGTGGTGAAAGGTTTTCTGCTGCCCCAAAAATCATCAAGAGGCAGTGTAAAGTTGCAAAGGGGTGTAACTTTAGTCCTGCTCCTGATGCGACCAAACTAACTATTCCAACGCGTGCGGATGGGTACATTTACGCTATGCATGGTCTTTTTTTTCACCCAAACATGTTGAAACAGTTCGAGCTACATTGTACCGACGATATCCTTGAAGAGTCCAAAGTGCAAAAAGGCAGCAATCTTTGACAAGATGTTACTTGAAAACTATGTCACTTAGAAACATTCCATCTGAGGCAACACGATCACGTAGAGTGCCTCTATAATAACCTCTCTCAGTTTTTTATATCTCTAAGGCATTTGCCCATGGTGAAAGGTTTTATGTTGCCCCAAAAATTGTCAGAAGGAGGCAGTGTAAAGTTGTAAAGGGGTGTAACTTTCTTCCTGCTCCACGGCGCAAGTTTTAAGTTGTTTTCCTCCAAGGTGCCAATGTGAGGTTGTTTTGATGGCAAAGGGCACCTTGATTCATGATGTTGAATCTCCTTCCTCCTAGGTGCCAAAATGGATAGTTTAGACAAGAAAAGGTGCCTTAGTATACTTAGCTCATTTCTTGGCAATTTGATGGTTTCAATCACTTGTTCAAACCTATAGGAGACCATTTTACACTTAGGCGCTAGATCTTAGAATTTAGAACATCTTCCTTCAAGGCGCCAAAATGAGGTTATTTAGACACAAAAGTGCACCTCCATACAAGATGCTTATTCTCCTTCCACTTAGGCTCTCATTCATAATGATCCAAGTGACAATAGGCGCCTAGACTTCCTTTGGTAAGATTTAGTCATTTTGAAGGTTCTAACACTAGGTTCTATAGTTGGAAGTGATTTGAAGTTCATTTTCCTCTAGGCGCCCAAAATGGATGGTGGAGACAGAAAAGGTGCCTAGGCTTCTTTTGACGATTTTCAAAGTCTTCCTATGTTATATTATGTTATATTGACCCTTAGGCGCAAATGGATGATCTAGGATGACTCTAGGTACATATCCAAGGTGATATCTTTCTAGGCCCAATCTTCACTAAGTTTAGACTTCACTTTACATCAAGGCGCCAAAATGGATAGTTTAGAGAGAGGCAAAAATGCACCTAGAGGTATGATGCTCAGTTTGATGTGTTTGATCAACTTTGATAATCAAGATGAATTGCCTCCCTTAAGGTGCCGTCCTTTATACTTTAAACATCCTTTCAATATCAAGGCACAATTTTGAGGTTGTTTGGATGATGAAAGGTGCCTTGAGTTCTAGGCAGAGTTTTGAGGTTGTGCAAGTAGAGAAATGCACCTAAAGTCGTAAAGTAAATTTGTGCCTAAAACTGAAAATCCCCAAGGTATGACTTATTGAAGCCTATAGCCCCAATGTTATATTGCATACTAAAATTAGGTAAGACTCAATGTAATCTCATAACCTCGCCTTATATGCAAGAGGAATTACATTTAATAACCACAATACTTATCAGGTGCTCATAAGCATATGATTTTGACTATCTTATTCAAAACAACAAATATACTCTTTGCATCCCAATATGGTATAATAACAAGAAATTAAGAAATATTTTCAATTGACCAACTCATAAAGAATATGGATTAGCATACTCATTTGAATATTTTCAATTGAACAACTCATAAAGAATATTAATATTTTCTATTCAACATGATGATTCATTTTTTTTTTAAATACAACTTTTATCGTTTAGTTTCAAAATGAGGTTTAGGTGATGCTTGAATAACAATAGCTAGCTTATTGGATCAACAAACATCCTATGTATTACAATTAGACTTTAAATATTTGAAGTAGCCATCTACAAATATCCATTCAAACATGGATTTATAATGCAAGTATGGACACCATCAGTAAAAAAAATTTGTATTAACCAAATATCTATATAGGCATACATCAATATCTGTCGATATAAGTATAACATATATACAAAATAGCCATATAGGCTTACAAGAATGCCATATAGGCATACAATATCAACTATATGCAATACAAAATATATGTCTACAAATGCCATATAGGCATACAACAAAGGAACACAATAAAAAGTCATTCCCCTCTGGCTGGTTAAGAGAATAGATCACGGGCAGGCTTTGATCTTCTAGAGGATGGAGACGCGCATGTGGGTGGTCTACTATGAACTTGAGGGCTGCTCCTCCTATTTAGTTCTTCCTGCATCTTTAGTTGTTACAATAAAAAGTATAGACATTAATATATAGAAATTACATGTTATAAAAAATGAAACATTTAACAAAATAATTACTTACCGCTACCATATAATCTGTCTCCTCACTTGCCTCAGTAGCAGGAATAGGCCGTGGTGATGTCATGTTCTATGGAAACCATTCAGATAGAAATTAAACTTTAAATCAATAATCTTTTAATTTTTTAAAAATAAACAACTATAACAATTAATGTAAATTAAAATTTACTAATCTGCCTCATACCCCTATCAATGCCATGGAGCTATGAATCGCAAAGGTCACACCATGCTCCATTGCCCTATGAATATCGGGAGGTGTCTCTGCAGCCTGCATCATCTAGAAATAAAACATTATTCAATTACGAAAACTATAATAGTGATGCAAATCATGGCTCCTAACATACACACACGTTCATCTAAACATGGAAGTACACACAATAAAGCACACAAGTCACATACAAAAATCTAGTAAGTACAATTCATTCATTAAACTATTTATTTTATTACCTCTGTGAAGCTTTGAAGTCCACCACCGCTGGCAGGTGTTGTCGTGAAATCTCTAATATTAACCTATTCAACATCCAAAATCAGATATTAGAATACTATTCATATAACGATGCTATTCACATGTAATATTTATAATTGTTTACTAGTTACATACCCCGACAGTAGATGATCTAGTGTAATATGCAGGTGGAGAACCATTGAAAACTGCATCAACGCTATGACCCTGAAATTTCATTAAAATCATCAAACTAAATTAGTTAATCTTGCATTTCAAAAATAAAATTTAATAAATTAAATTCAATAAACTTGCTAATATTTACTTGAGTATCAAGGCCGAAAGTCTCACTTAGGAGGGTATTTGTCATCATCATCTGCTCAGTTGTAGATGTAGCCTATGCACCTGCATCCTGACTATCCATGGGGTCATAACAATAGGCTGACCCGCAAGTCTGACAAGCATGGGGTGGGACCCTACTCCTCGCACTATCTCCCAACCCACTCTGTGCTGCAGGACTGGCATGCTCTATGATGCTCTGGGTCAAGGCACTAATGGACTGAAGTGTATCGACCTCAACACTTTCCTTCATAATGGAAGGGATAGAAACATGCTCATGGGCTGGTCTATTGATTACTCGTCTCACTGCCCATTGTGGGTCAACACGTGCCCCTGGTCTATCTTGTGCTGACCCCCCACCTCTACCCTGGAAGTCCCGCATATCAAAATAGTTTGGCACTTTATTGAGGACAAACTTGCAGTAGAGTTTCCTCAAAAAGTATTGCAGGACCTCCTTATTATTGTATGGAGAATGGTCAAAAACCATCCACCACCTCTGCCCAAAATTATCCCTTATCGCTTGGTTGTTGCACCAATGGATAGGGAACCTCTTGCATGTAATGGGTGGAGGTTGATTTGTTTGTGGGTTTGTGAAAATCGAACACAAGTCTAATTTTGTAATTTGTAATTTTCACATCTTGGTATGACAGCTTGTCTGCATAATAGTCTCTAAACTCTGTCCTTTTATCCGTCCAACTAGATATTTGCTTGCTAATTGAATCTACATTTGATAACATAGATTCAAGAGATTCAGCAAGCGTGGACCTATGCAAGGTTGAAGTGGAAGGATATTTCAACCTTACAATTATATCTTCAATTTCTTTTTTGTTGTTTTCAATTTGCCCCATTATATTTTCTTGTGTTCCAAGGGCATGTTGAGGAATGGATGGAGGAGGTTGTTGTTCCACAGGTATTTCCTCCTTAGGATTTTGTGGATTTTGAGGAGGAGGAGGTGCATTAACATTTCCTGACAATTAACGAAATATACATAAAAAATCAACTCAAACCTACCTATTTAGAAAGAAATTCAAACAAATAAAATTGGCGTGCTCGACATCGTAGCGGTATTTTGGCAACGAATCAACAAGATTTTGGTGTTGAATTGATTTTCCCAAAACGTGAGCATGCTTCCTAGGGTTTGCAGGCCACAGGTATAGAGGAGAAAACATAAATGAAATGACAAGATTAGCTTTTTTTTTAATTTATAATAATTCATAACGTGCTTGTGTTATAATGTGAGCGCGTTATAATGTGCTTATAACGCGCTTGCGTTATGAATTAAATTATTTTGAAAACAATTTGGCCACTTTTTGGCCCCCCATCTTTTTGCATTTACCCTTGGTCTTTTTGAATTATCCTTTTCAATTATGGCAAAAGACATAGAAGTTTTCATGATTTTTATCTTTTGTTATTTTTTGTATTTTTAGACTTTTTGACACAAGAACAATTACAACCTAGGCTAGAAAGGACAGTATTTGTTGAATCCCCTAGCTGTGCATATTCAGAGCATGTAGCTCTAGGATCTAGTAGCACTGACTCCCCTCCACAGCACTCACTTCTCATGCATACCAGATCCAGGTTTCCTTAGGATTGTCCCTACTACCTCTACTAAGAATCACATGAATCAGGGCCGCTTCAAAGGCTCCGCCTTTTGTGTCAATAAATAGGGGTTTTTGGTATACTAAACAAATGGCTAAGTAGTCAAGGCAACTGTTCGAGTGGTTACACGTGCGGTATCGCTACTCTCCGTTATGGAGTCTCCCAGCCTCTAAGGGTTACGCCTTGGAGGGTTTTGGGGGAGGTTGGTTGTCAGTGTAACACAGCAGCACTCATTGCAAGAAGCTTTCACCTCAAGCACAGTTTATTTAAAGTGAATCGGTAGGGCTTGGCTTTACCCTGTTTCCACTCAGGGTCATTCCCACTTGGACAGGCAGGCATCCAAGGGCAGGCCCCTCTAAAGGTTATACACAGGGAATAACAAGTCTAGCGTTCTGGTCACCCAGTAAAGGGGAGAGCATAAGCCTATTGTCATTCAACAGACACAGAAGACAGTGGTTAATCCACTCCTAGTTAAAAAGAAAAAAACTAAATGTGCTATCTACTTGGGCACTCACGCATTTGTTAACTTTGAAGTGTTTAAAGATAGCAATGGTTCATTCTATTTGTGAGATAGCATTGTCCTAACTAAGAAAGATAGCAATAATGCAAAGATAGCAGTAGTTCAATTACTATCCTCCTAGTTAAAAACTACGTGAGATTTGGATGCAAGCATTTTTTTACTTTTTCCCTTAATTAATCTAAGTGAATTAATTAATGCAGCTAAATGATCTATCCAGCTCCTAATCCTGCAAGACAAACGTTAGTGTTAATCAGAAAAACCACAAGAAATCTTAAAATCACACTGAAAAATTAGAAGTGCCGCTTAATAGTCTGTATGCACAGAAATAGAGACTGTAAGCACCATTTTACAAATGCGCTAAGACAGATGTCAAAAGCACATGAAGAGGAGACAAATGTGTTAATTTAACAAATGCACCGTAAAAATGTATGTAAGCGTCGTGAGGTAGGGTGTATGCGCTGGGATTCTACAGGCACCGGAACAGGAAGTGTATGCATTGTCTTAGAGGATGGATGCGCCATAGTACCACAGGCACTGGAATAGAAGGTAAAAGCGCTGGTTCAGAGGTTATTTGCGCTGGAAGTCTGTATGCACCATAATAGGTGGTAAAAATGTCAACTTAGAGGATGTATGCGTCGGATTAACCTGTCAGAAGCCTGTATGGAACCTGTACGAAACCTATCACTAAGAAACTCAGATTTTTTGTTAGATTAGGGGCAAAGGCCCCACGGTGGGCGCCAAAAATGTAAGGGTAAAAATGGGATAATCAAATGAATAATAAAAACCCAAACATCAATGGAATATGAAGATAAAAAAGATTTAAAATAAAGAAGATACTTACAACATTTTACCTTGTGACTTCCATTGTTCGCCTTTTCTTTCTTGATCTTGTGGTGATGAAGATGGCTCTCAAGAACCTTGCTTCCTTGCTTCAATTCCTCAAGATGACAAGGAGAAGTGGCTCTGATACTTGGTGTGTTAAAGATGAGCTTCAACACACCATGAAATGGATGGATAATGAAGTGATGATAGTGGGGTACCAATGGCGTGCTATGGTTTCTGCAGCATAAGTTTACTCGAAAGATGGATATGAGAGATGGAAGAATAGAAGAGTATTTATAGAATTGTGTGAAAGAAGATCAATGGTGTAGAAGAAATAAGAAGATCAATGGTAGAGGATGTTCGAGGGAACATGCACAAATAGAAGAAAGACATGTGTCATTCAAAAAGATGCTTTGTTGAGTTAACTACTTTCTTGATGACGATGAGTTTTTATTTCTTAAATTAGAATATATTTTTCTAATTTAAGAGTTTTTGTTGATAAAACAAAGTTGCTTTAAATTAGTTAACTCAGCTTTTGCTTTTTTATGACAAGAGTTTATTTTTAGAAGAAAATGATATAGATAAGAGTGGATGAAATACAAATTAAATAAATAAAATTTATTTAATTTATATGCATCATGAATAAATAAATAAAATATTTAATTTTATTTATTTTTAGAAGAAGGATGCAATAATTAAATAATTTAAAATTATTTAATCATTTGATAGAAAATAGAAGAATAAGGAAATTAATTAAATAAATAGAATTTATTCAATTGATTATGGAGAGGGAAGAAGATTTGATTTGATTTTTTACTTTAAAGGAAATTAATCCTAAAAAGATGAGAGGAATAATATATGAAATATCTAATTAAATAAATTAATTAGATATGCATGAGTTGCAATTTTAGAAAGAAAGTAAGAAGATATTTTTAGAAGAAAGCAAATTAAATAAATAAATTTATTTAATTTATCTTGTGCAAGATAGAAGAATAAAATAAAATATTTAATTATATTTTATTTTTAGAGACTAAGAGGATTTAAATAAATTTAAATGATTTATTTAAATTTGGAAGAATGCATGATTTAATTAAATAATTAGAAATTATTTAATTGTTTGGAAGAAATAAATTAAATTAAGGTTTTTATTTAATTTTGACTTTAGAAGAAGTAATTAAATATTTTTGATATTTAATTAACTTAGAGAAATATGAATTGAATAAATAAATTTAATTATTTATTTATTGATAGAGGAAATAGACTTAAATAAAAATATTTATTTGGACAGAGTCGTGTCATTTTTAGGTGTATTCACAGTACCATATCCAATTACAATACATCAATAGGATCAAGCCTTCAAAATAGAAAAACAACACAAGTCTAGAGAAATTTTGGCATCATAACTCCCTACAAAATCATAAAAAACATACATATCAAAACTATGCACCAATATATATAAGCAAGACCTAAAACTAGAAACCACCAATGGTTTATAAAACTATGAGAGAAAACATGGGCTAAAAGCAACACCCAAATCTCCATGGAAATCCCAACAACTAAATTAAGAAGAGTTAAATTAGAAACTTCCTCTTTCAATTAAAGCACTCCACCTATGATCTTATCTAGCTTTTTGGTAATATGCATATGCAAACTAAAGATCTTTTATCTTCTCCCCAAGTCCACACTTTACTCCCCCTTTTCATGTTCTTTCTAATCCAACAACTCTTATACACTTTACGAATTATCATAGTTGCATTTAGCAACTCCCATGACAACTAAAGGATAATTATAAATTGTCAAATTACAAACTACAAGTGACAACTAATGTCACTCCAAGTGGGACCACCCAAAGTATGTGAGTGAATAATAAATAAATACAATTAAATAATTAAATACGAACATTGGAAATGCAAAGTTGACACTTTTTTTTCCCAACAAGGAGGTCTTATCTTGTTGTACTTACTAGATTTCTATATTTGATAAGTCAAGGTCAACATGGATGATTATATGGAACTTTTATGATTTACTTGTGTATTGTGCATGATGACTCAAGGTCTCCACATTTGTTACTTTAAACCTTGGCCAAAGGGATATGCTATGTCATTATTTATTATTTGTAGAGTCATAGCTATTATTATATGAAACTTTTCTGATTATATGGAACATTTATGATTTACTTGTGCATTGTGCATGATGACTCAAGGTCTACACATTTGTTACTTTAAACCTTGGCCAAGGGGATATGTTATGTGAGGGTGATCCCACAATAATGTGTCCCACTTTTTGGCCAAAGTAGGACATTGAAATTAGCATTTTAAACCAAATTTTCACTTTCTGACACTTACAGCAACTAAACCGTTAAGAATTTGAACATGATATAAACTAGTATTTTTTGAGATTTTGTGTGTAGATTCTAAATGTATTTTTTTAAAAAAATTAATAAATAATTTGTGAATTTTTTTACGTAACTTTTAATAACTTATTTTTTATAGTTAACATCGTATTTTAAAAGTGATGTTTATACCATACATCATAACTTTTTTTATAGAAATGATCAAATTATAAAATTTTAAACATAGATTTGTAACACCAATATCTAGTGCCCTGATTTTTTTCATAATTTTTTGTTACATATAAATATTTTTTATTAATTTTTGAAGTGAGATTAATTATAATTCAGACATATGTGTATACCATACAACATAACTTTTTTCTATATGTATACAAATTTTTATTTTTTTTTTGAAACAAGGACATAAATACCTAGTGTGCAGATATTTTTCATAATTTTTTTCTTTATTTTTTTATTTTTCCGTGTGTGTGGAATAGAGACCTTGATGTTCGATGAAAAACCTATGTTCACTAGAAAATACAAAATAAATATAATAATCAAATGAAATATATTCAAAATCATACTTCTTGGAAACCTTATACTAAGGGCTACATACTTACAAAATAGAATTTCTAAATGACTTTATTTGATCCCCCAAAAGGTGAAGCAAAATTGGTTTTTGGTTAGCATTTTGATATGTGCAGATGAAACTCAATTGAGGTTTTGATTTAAGACTAGGGGGGTTCTTTCCAAGGGGGTTTGATCTAAGGGGATTTTATCTAACCCCCTTCAATTAAACCCTTTTAGATGGAACTCCTCAAGGCTTAAATCATTATTTTTTCTAAAAAATATG
Source organism: Cunninghamia lanceolata (assembly GCA_027924645.1). Taxonomy (NCBI): domain Eukaryota; kingdom Viridiplantae; phylum Streptophyta; class Pinopsida; order Cupressales; family Cupressaceae; genus Cunninghamia; species Cunninghamia lanceolata. The sequence continues at coordinate 523,959 of BSBN01001418.1, read as the reverse complement.
TGATTTCAGACAAAAATTAGGATGTCCCAAGTTTGGGACTTAGTATTGTGGGATCACCTATGATTATTTATTATTTACGAGTCAAAGTTAATCTCCTGTACTTGCTCTTAATTTCTTCCTATGAGGTACACTTTTATGACCTTGTCCATCAAGGGTAGGGTCCCACCTTTTGGAGTGGCATATAACTCTATGGTTGGAAGAAATATGATCCCATGATGTTCTCTCTCCCACTTTTCTTGTTTCAATTATCTGCTTGTGTGAGATGCAATCTTAGGACAAAGGTATATTGTTAGTATAAAAATTAATCTTTCATTTACTTTAATTATGCATAAGTAAAGAATGTTCTTGATTGATTTAACTCTATATGTAGGTTAAGTCTCTAGACTCATCCAAAGTATGTACTTATATTGTTAAGATGGTCTATTTTTCCTATTTTGGTACAATCTATCAATAGTGTGATAAGATATATTCTACTTGCCTTATGAAGTAAATTGTCATATTAGTTTGTACTTGTTGGTCTAAAATTGTTATTGCAACAATGATTATGATCTGTGAAGCATGCTTCTATTGAGATATGAATGACATAAGGGATACTTGATGAAATTTGAAAGGTATGTTCTAAGTTGTATGAATAGTTGTTACCTCAACCATTGCTAAAAGGAACAGTAATATAAATGATGACTTATACTGAAAAATATGTGATGTTATCAATTTCTTAATCAATATTATATGTACTCATTCATATTTGACTACCTAATTGGTTACATCAAAAGGACTTAGAATGTCTATTTGATGGATCTTAGAAGCATGGTATATGTAAACACTAGTTGTACATGCATAAAGAACAATATATTGGGATGTCAATGTTGTTATGATTAATCTATTATCATTGTTTTGTAAGATGAAGTGAGGATTAGTATGTTAAAATACACCTAGTAAGATTTGACTAAACAATCTAGCTATCTTTCTAATTTACACAAAGTCAATTATTTATGAATCCATTAACCAACATCAAACCCATTTCTATACAAGGGAATGCAATATATTAGAATGCCACTTAACATTAACTAGTTCTAACGTATGAATTTGAATTCCAAACTTCTTAGTACATTCAACTATGTTCATAGTAAACATTTAGAGACCCTTGTATCCAAGTATACAATGTCAATTGACTATTTTTCCACATGCTTATAATTCTTCATGCTTAAAATAAGTTTTAGATTTGGTTTTATTTCAGATTTGTACCCTTCAAGTTGTGACAACTTGTGCAAGTTTTTGAATCTTCACTGAAAGTCATAAAGCCTATTAATCTAGGGGTCTAACCTAGGAGAACTTGAACCTTGTGATCCAACACATTCCCCAAAGGCATTTATAAATATTGTAGTCCTTACAAGCTCAACAAATTTCAAAGATTGGAGTGAACAATTTATAGAAGTCTATTTTTCGGTAATTCAGATTTTTGCATTAAAAATCAAACTCATGGTGGTTGGGATCAAACCCATAGTGCTCACAATTGAGCCTCAAGGTTATATGTGCCTATTCAAATTTTGACATTCCTTAAACAAAAAGCATGGTCCTATATTCCAAATAATTTTGAAACTTACCACGTAATATATTAACTCAATAAAGGCATATACTACTCATGAGTAGTCTTGCATGTTTTTATGTATAAATTATAAGTTGACTTAAGATTTTATAGCTTTACTCTAGAAAAACGAATAAATAAGCTAAGTTACCAAAAATTGGAATTGGAATCAAGTATGGGTATGTGAGTACAATGCATTGGTATGACAATTTTTTTTTATTTATTTTTTTTGAGGGAAGAGAGATTGGGTAAATTTTAGGTACATATTTACAAAAAATAAAAATAAAAAAAAATATATGTATTTACAACCTAGAAATAGGGATTAAGTTCAAAATACCATGTATCATGCATATGCTAAACAAAACTACCAAAAATTAGATATCAATTTATGAAATTTGAATGTCATGATAGATATTCATTGTTCAATATTAAAATAATATAATCAATAATCAATGTCATATGGGTCATTATCAAAAACAACATGTGCCACATAGGTACTTAAAATCATTTTCCTTCTCACTATTGGTTAGTTTGAGTTTTATTTATTTATTATTATTATTATCATCTATGTAGTACAATTGCATTGACTTTATTTATGCTTTTGTGTTTGGGTTGACAAGCTAAAAGATATCAATGATTGTAGACATGATATTTCCACAGTCCACGATGTGAGACTGTGTGTTGTTTTTTTTTTATCGACATTTCGGATCACACTCCATGATCCATCATCAGAAAGAAAAGTAAAGAAAGAGTGTGATCCGAATTCAAAATGTTGATAAAAAAAGCAACACACAGTCTCAGCCAAAAGCTCTACACTCTCAAATATCAATGATTCAATACATTTCAATTTAGGTACAAAAGGATGACAGCAACAGTCGTATTGTAGATGATCAGATTTTCAGGCCGAGGAAAGGTCCCATTGTTTAGCTCATATTTATGCTTTGAACTATATTATAGTTATTCTCAATGCAAGAATCATGATGCTAGTAGTTTTCTAGATTAAGAAACGCACTAATCTTTTACGAGTCATCAGATGTAACCCTATTTAAAGTTGTTAAATATGAGAAAGCCAGTTCGAGCAGCAAGAAGGCAGAAATTTGTCAACTGAGCAGCAAACACAGGAAATTTGTTGCTAAATTCTATCGCGAACAGATGTCCGAGCTTCCTACAGCACGTCAAACATGTCACGCGACGTACATCATTTTCTTTCTTGTTCCTGCAGACCTACGATGCATTAAACTTCACAAAATGAGAAAAATGAAGGTCGTTTAGGGTTTCTTGGTGGTCAAGAAGTTAAAAAAATGCGTCAAAAAATGCATCATTAAAGTCACCCAACTGTGGAATTGCAATGAAAACGGATTCGAAATGCTATGTTTGCCCTAGAATTGTCCGGGTTCATTCCTGCGGATTTCGACGTTTCAAATGCCACAAAACCAAACCCTACCCGCTTCTGCAGGCGAATCGATTTGGAATCCAATTCCAAGACAAATTGTACTTGACATTGGCATGTTTTCTTGCCGGGTCGGTAACCCTAGCAAATAAGCATAGCTCCTTCAGGAAGCTAAATATTGAATCTAAATATTGAATTGATACTGAGGCAACCGTTAATAATAAGTTCCCTTCTAGCAGAGTAGTTACGTAAAAAGAATAGTATAGCTCTTACACAATTAGTCTAGAAGTTCTCTCAATTACTTATATGGAATCTGGATTTAGAAATATTATGTCTTTTAAGAATAGCATAGCCCCATAAAAAATTCAAATATATAATTTGGGACTCCCTTTATGACCATCATTTAGATGACTAGATGTCATTTAAAAATTCTCCTCAATTTTTTTCTAAATCTTTCTTTCTTTAACTATTATATGTTGTTTCTTTCTTTCTTTAACTATTATATGGTGTTTCTTTAACTATTATATGTTGTGAAAACTAAAATATGCAAACCAAAATGTTTGTTGGAAGAGTTTACTCATATCTTTAACTATTATATGTTGTGAAAACTAAAATATGCAAACCAAAATGTTTGTTGGAAGAGTTTACTCATATCTTTAACTATTATATGTTGTGAAAACTTAAATATGCAAACCAAAATGTTTGTTGGAAGAGTTTACTCATATTATATAACAGGATAAAGATTTAAGAATCTTTGTCTACAATATTTATGAGGAAAATATTAACTGTATTTGAAGGTGCCTCAAAAGGCAGTTTCAAGTATTTATCTCATGGAGGTATGGGAGTAACATGAGCTGACAGGTCAAAAATTGCAATATTATTTTTAGAAGGTATTGCCATGAAGTTTTGGGTAATGCTGCTCTTCAAATTCAAAGTCTTCTGATGGAACCTTTGTTGTTTACATTAATTACTAGCATTAAAATTTTAAAACAAAGCCCAAGTATTCTATGCATAGCTTCTTAAAAATTGTGGATTTGAAGTGTTAAATCTCTCTCAATGTTTCTCAGCAACATCAGCATGGAACATTTATGGTAGAGTACACCATGGAAATGATAGTAAATTAGTAATCATATAAGTGGCAAAGAAAACAAATTAAATTGCTGAAAATGTTGATAATATATTGACAAGGATACCAATATAATTTTGAAGATCCATGTTTCTCACATGGTCAATGCTTGTATATTCTTGGTTTAGATTTGCCTTCTGCGAAAACTGCCAATGACTTAGTGAACACATTTTTGCGTTAATGTTACCTTGCATAATCTTCTGCTGTCCGTGAAGATTCTATGTCACAAATCGATATTCCAGTCTACACCAATTATACATTATGGCATGCCAACATAAGGAAAGAACCTTGATAGTAGATACCATTTAAACAGATAGCTCAATCTGTTAGACAACAATCGCCTCACGTGTCTACTGTTGGCTCACTGAAGTCTATAAATTTGAGCATTTAATAAATGTATGAAAAGATTGTAATAAATGTATGAAAAGATTGTCAGACTGATATATGGCAGCTCATGGAATTTTTTCACTATGGTCATCCAAGGAGCTTCTAAGGGTAGAAGACTTCTCAGAATAATACACATACAGAATTGAAAATAAGGGGAAAATCATGAAAATGAATCATTTTCTTGCTCAACATGTCCTTGCTTTTCAGGCACAAAGTCGCTTTCATCCTTTGCTAGAGGTCTGTTGGTTGAACGAGGTAAGATAGGATCAAATGTCATAATAATGAAAATAACAACAACAATATTTAAAATGAAACAGACCCTGTGAAATCCTGCAACCCACAAGAAAAAAAGAAGAAACATTCAGTAATAATAAAATTGAGATGATGAAGACCACCATGTGAGTGCATAATTTCAGAAAGAAATAAAATTTGCAGTAGACCCAAATAATCCATTCTGTTCTCCTCTCTACAGCCTCATAAAGCGATAAAAAGATAAGATAAAACACAAATTACATATGGCATCTCCCTCATTGAGATCGGATTCTTTGAAGCATTTGTGGCCATGACTGTCCTTACAAAGAAATTGCATCAAGGAATATTCCTTCTTTATGGTAGAAACTAATGTTTAATCACCTATCATATACCTGGATATAGCTACCATTACCACCAAGACAGGCAAGGTGATCCTAACCCCTATCACACCCCTACAGCTTACTCTAGATAAGCAGGCCACTACCAACAACATGTAACTGTTTTATTGTAACCTTGAAACAATCTCAATTTTTGGTCTTATAAGCCAACTCTAAACTTGTAGGTAACATAATTTATGTTAGTCAATTGCTAATGGTACATTATAATACACAGTCTGCGAGAACACGAAATCCTCAAAATCATTTTCAAACATCCAAAAGCTCACATAAGGTTACATGGTTATATATACACTGAAATACTAGTGGCACTTTTTATTACCAATGGATATTAGAAAGGATATTTTCTCTAGAGTTGAAGATCCTACAACAAACATGGAGTTTGAAATTACTTTTTAATGTTCTTCACATGATGAGGTTAGGCAAGAAATTACTTATCCTGAGAATATATTTTGGCACTATTAAAGGATTTTCTTAGTTCTAGCTTCCAAACGAGGAACACCAATTAAGGAAGATCACAAATTTAAAGGTTTATTGGACAAAGTTGTTTCAAGGCACATGCAACTTTTCACAAGAAAGTATATTGGTTATTAGCTGTTTATACTTCAAACGTATGTTGATTAGCAAGGTTGGGTTTGCTCTCGAGCTTGGTCATGAAGTTGAAACTTTGACATATAAAATTCAAACAACATATAACGTAAATGTAAGGAAATCCCCTTGTGGGCTTCCAAGGGAGCTCTCATAGGCCAAATTGGCATCTGGCTTGGTCATTATCAAAGAATAACCTTTGATTTTAACCTTGGTCCTCTTCTATCAATGACAAAGATTCTTCTAGAATGAAGAGATTCAATTGATGCCAATCCCAACATGAAATTTGGCATGTATGCATACACTCTATGCACCTTGCCTTTATTTTCTTAGTTCCATCAAAAGAATGAAACACATAATATGTTCTCATACTAATTCAATTGACAAATAGATTTTATTGAGATCAAGCCTAAGCAAAATAACTTTTCAATGTCTCATTGGCATTTGATGCTTTGGCATCTGAATTTTAGTCTACATTGCAATAAACGACAACTCACATTCTAATTCAATCAACAAATAGATTTTATTGATATCAATCCTAAGCAAAAGAACTTTTCAATGTCTCATTGGCATCTGAATTTAGTCTACATTGCAATAAATGACAACTCATAACAACCATAGTGCATTTTAATGACCCACAACCAGTTTCACATTGCAAACTAAATTTCTTTGCCTTTTTCATATTATTCTATATTTTATATTTATTTTTAAATAGTTGTATTTTTTAAAAATAAGCAACATTAAATATTATGTATTAATTAGGTGTATACCAATAATCAAATCCTTATTATCATTTAATACTCATTTGGGAAGAATCTTGTTATGAGGCCATTGGTAAGGCTATTGGTCGCTTTCTGAAGATGGACACTACAATTTTCGCCATGGGTCTCACCACGTATGCCCGTATTTTGGTTGACATTGATATCTCCAAGGCTCTCCATGGGGATATTGTTCTAATGGTGGGGGATAGGCCTTGGACTTAGGCACTTGATTATTAGGGTCTTCCCTTCCGCTACAAACGCTGCTTTCCCATTGGTCACCTAGCATCTAATTGTTCACGTTCTCACCAGCATGACTTCGTGGTGGCAGAATAACCACATCGACCACTTGACAGTTAATGGCCTTGACTCTCAAGATGATGGCTCTCTTCTAGATGATGTATCTTCTCACGATGTTGGGTCTTCTCTTCCTGTACCCTCGTGGCAAGTCACTTTCCCATGGGGGCTTTCCCAGTGGTTGGCGCAACTTCGGTGAACTCCTCGACTCCTACTAAGACCTCTTCTTTAGACCCAGCACAGGTTGCTTCCTTTGTGGTTCCCTCCCCCCCATGACGCGCTGTGAGGGGATCCCAGCTCCTGACACATCAACAACTTTATTGTGGCTTGTGGCTCCTTCGATTAGTATGTCCCCCTCTCTGCAGGAGATGTCTCGTGTGGAGGCAATGATAGAGGACTCCCCTCTCCTCTCTCCTCAATCTAAGGATCTAGGTAATGATGTATCCTGGACGATTGTCTAAAGGCAGAAGAGATGTCTTCCCAAATCTGTCTCTGAATCTCATTCTCGGATCAAGGGTGTGTGGATTGAGAGGTCAGGGTTCGGCATTGTGTAGGATGCTGACCCTTTAGTGTTTTGCCTGGTTGTTCTTCAGTTTTGGCAAAGAGGCTACAATTGTGTTGTTCAGCTCTTGGGGGTTGTTGCCTTGCCTTGTAAAAGGTTTCAGGTCCTTTCAAAACCTGTTTGTTCTGGGTTTTATGGTCCCTTCAAAACCAACTTATCTTAATCAAACTATTATAATATTATATTAAAATTGAAAAGTAGGTCATCAACACTTTTTTTAATAAATAGAAAATGTCACTAAAATCTTCCGAGTTTAGGGCTTCTGCAAACAAGTTCTCATGGTTAGGCAATGAAAATTCATCTGTCAATGGCCCAAACACCTCAGATGGGACTGCAGACCTCCCCAAAACTGTGATAGGCGTTGGCAAATCTAATTCGGCTATTAATGGTGCCAAAGATCGACAACAGGATCTGAATGAAGATGCAAGTTTTTTGAAATCTTGCCCTTCGTGGAATTTAGGGCACTCCTTCAAGGATGCCATAGCAAACACGGCCCCAAAGAAGAATGTAGCTGCTAGTGTTTTTCCTGTCCATGATTTGCAACCTAAACCTGGGTCCTACAACAATGTTCTAGGCATTAAATTCGTTAATGACACTCAAGCCAACACAAAGAGCTACTCCTAACTCGATGTGTGGCATAAAAGGATCCTCCCAGATGAAGATCAAGCCTCTCAGATGTACTAAGTCCCCTCTCCCTGAGATTGAAAATAATGTTAGAAATGAAGTGAATCAAGTGATCAAAGGCAAAGAATTTTTTGCTACACATGGGTTAATCGACAAATTCAATTGTTTTTGGCCTGGTGTTCCAAATCTACACAAATGGATTATTGAAACTTGGCAGCCTTTTATAGAAGGTAATCTTGAAATTTATCCTTGCACTGGAAACACATTATTATAAATTTCTTTCAGCTAATGCACAAATACTGAGCATATCTTCATGTCTGCAAGTAATTGCAGTATCATATTCTCTAGAGTTGTACACATATATCCCAGAATTCTACAAATCCCACAAGGTCTTTTGATTATAACCGATTCTCTCCTACATGAAAAACTCAGATCCTCATCAGTGCACTATGAATGCCGCACACCAGGTTCAAGGGTTCCATAACCAAAACAAGGCCTAAACTTGTCAAGCGGATTTGGAATAAGCTTGACTTCCTGTGAAGAACTAAAAGCTTCCCTAATCATAGCATGTTGTGCTTTAGAGGCGCCTATTAATAAATTGAAGTAATAAGGTCTTTAGGAGGAAACAGATGTCATTAACTAAACTGTTATTTGAAAAAATATAAATGTACAAGACTATCAACAACCAAATTAAGGGTGGTTTACCTATATAATAAAAAACAACCAAATTGAGGGAACGATAGGGTAAACTTCTTTAATAGATCCTTGTCACAAAAGTATGCCTATCAGAAAATAAATTAAGAAATACTAAAAGTTACTTTATAATTCACAGAAATAATGCTATTCCATTAGTTCTTCCTCAAACCCAACCATTCAAATTACAAAGGCATGTTCAATGACCCATTTGAAGAGATTGGAGATGTGAAGCCATTCTATAATTAACCATGTATCTTTATAATAGAGTTAAACAAGAGCTTCCTATCTCTGCTCCATTTAGTTTTAGAAAATGGAAAATCCAACACCCAGTTCTATTTACCTCTATGAGAAGAACTTATGTTTCACTATCGTTATAACGAAATGCATGGCATGTTTTTTGGAAATGTTTATTTGGCAAGAAGATTTGGCAAAGGCAGTCTTGGCTGAAAGTTAAGGTTTTGTATGGATTACAGGTCATTGGAATATCTTGATGGGCAAAAAGGTTAAGCGAAAAGAGTTCCAAACCATTTCTTTGGTCATCTCTCAAGGTTGGGGTTTTCAACTTGCATTAGATGTCTTGTGTATAATACACGTACATACACCATGGATATTGTGCATGATATCTCTGAAGATTTATTTTTAAAAGGGTCATATAGTATTGAATATATAATTGTAACTTTTCGTTAACCATTTTCTCATGTGTGCCATAGACCATGGTTAACACTTTCTTGTTTTCCTCTACACACATTGGCATACAAACAGTCTTATCTCAAGCACACAGTGTGAAAAAGTGTAAAGTAAATGCTTACAAAATCAACAAACCCAGAACTATTCCAATAACAAATATACGTGTGTGTGAATAACATATATAATATATATTATTTTTTTGGTTCTCTCACTCACACACACTCACACCCACATATATATTATTTGTTTTTGTTTATACACACATAGATTGAAACTTTCACTAGATTAAACACTTATGGGTGCACCCAGTATGCAAGACTAAATGCCTTGATGATCCTACTGAAGTTCTAGAACCTACAAATTTGACGCCTTGATAATCTTGATGGTGTCCTGCATGTTCCTGCTGAAATTTTGTACAATGGACTGTCCCTAAGAGCTTTTGTCCCCAAGGATCTTACTGACACACCTGTAGATTTCTACTTCCAAGCATTCAAAGCTGCTGAAAGTAGCATCACTTTCCTATGAACTTAATTGAGTTTTTTTTGTGTGTAATTTTTAAAGATGCCTTCTCTTTACCTCTCCGCACTTCCTATAGTCCCTATTTCTAGGTGATCCACAATCAAAGGTAATTACTTCTCAAACAAGGGCAATTACCTAGCATGTCCATCCATAAATCTAACTGGTCGGGATGTAAAGACTCAACCATTTCACTAGATTGAATGACTCAGCCACTTTATTCCAACTGAAAGATTCAACCACCTTATTCCAACTGAAAGACTCAAAGTAACTATAGTCCTAAACACTTGCTACTCCTATGCTGCCAATCAACCTCAATTAGTGCTACTGATAAGGGGGCACTACAAATCCTCCCTCCCCAAATTTGCCTACCCTCAAGCAAGACAAGGTTGGATGATCTAGAATATGAGCCGACTCCCAAGTAGCATCCTATTGAGGCCAACCTTTCCAACGTGCCAAGAATTTAGTCCAACCACAGTTTTGCAAGCACTTCTCTCTAGTCCCAAGTACCTACTCCAGTACTAATAATTAACTTCTATGTTACCAGTTTCTTCTGTTTGCCCTGTCGTTCCTGTATCGATACGGTTCGAGTACGGGTGCAGGGACAGGATGGCGGGGGGTTCACCCAAGGTCCGCCTAGGGTGCCCCGGATTCGCTGTGGGTTCCTTTTAAAAGAACCCATAGCAAATCCGAGGTGCCCTGGGCGAACCCCCATCCAGAATCTGGCGTATCTAGGTGAAAGTTGATGAAAAATGTCACAGGAGTGTTGTTATCCAAGTGTTGAAAGCTCATTTTTCCATCATTCATCATTGTTTCATCCCGAGCGAGAAAGGTTTAGAATCGGCGGATCCATCGAGAATGCATCTCGTGCTACTGGGTTGCCAACACTTTGAAAGAACGATGCTTATTCCGAGTATTTTTTATTGTAATTTTCATTTTGTATTGACATTCAACAAATCACTGAATTACTAACATTTTCCTTTCGTATTTTGTTTATTGACAATTATGAGTATTACTGTTTTTATAATTTTAATGTATATATATATATATATATATATATATATATATATAATAAATTATAGTCATATAATCATAAAGTTATAAATTATAATTTAATTATATAATATTATAATAAATCTGTGTACCCGATCCTCGAACCCATACCCAATCCCGTACCAAGATCGGCAACTTAGATTTAATGTGATATAGAAATACCTGGTCAACACACCAATGGACCAAAATACAATTGACAATATGTGTGTTAACACTGTTATAATGTCTCTTTCTATTTTGTTAATACCTTGATAATCTCAAGTATTGTTACTTTTGAAATGGAATTTGAAAATAAACCTTGTTGCTCAGTGTAATGTGCCGTACTTGTTTGTATTTTTTAAAATCTTTATTGTGTGATTTTTATTAGATTTTTGTGTGTTCTTTCAAATAGACAGAAGATGCAGAAGGGGGTTTTATGTTTTCCTGCAAATGTAGTGCCGAAGCACACAATGTATTGCATATAATAGAAACCCAGAAAATATACAATGAATCTGAAGAAACTAAAGACAACCCAGATAGTAAAATAGCCAGAAAACAATTACTATCACATACCCATATGAAAATATGCAACTTGGTACGGCCGCCGGAAATGGACCAGCAAGTGGGTATGGCTGGAAATGCATCAAATCTCCATAGAATGTCACAAATGACTCATACAAAATATAAGAGCAACACCTGAAGCACTAAACACCTCCCAAAGACCATGAATGAGTAGTAGAAGCAAAGAGGAAAGCTTCCCTACAATACCCACATCCCTCCTTGACATGGTACGACCATGGCTATTGTGTGTGCTTGCAAACAACACTGAAACTATTCTAAATCCTCTGCAAAACTGATGGGAAGTAATTGCTACAGCTAGGCGACTAGCTATCCAATGGTTTTAGCCCCAAATAACGCTCCAAAACTCCTCTTTATGCAGTATGGCCAAGCTTGGATAGTATGGCCAACAATATGGAAAGGTACAACAACAAGGAACTACTTCAAACACTCTGATTTCTGCCTTCTATACCATCCATTATCAACTTATAACAGCAACAGAAAAAGATCTTTCAGTCAGCACAAGAAACAACCTCAAATGTCTCCATTTCAGCACATATGTGAATACCGAATACATCCACCGTCAATGGCACCGTTGGGTGGTCTTTCATACCTGTGGGATACCGTCACTAATGGAGGTTTCCGTCTCCAATAGCTTGATGCAAATTTTCAAACTCCAGAAACCCTAGCAAAGCTCTCACAAGCAAATATCAAAACATAGCATAAAACCAAAATGAGTTCCAAGTGACCTTTTATCTTCCTCCAAGATAGGCGTTGGGCAATTAGGAGGGAAATTAACATTTTAATTTCACTATATGTCTCCTAGGAATGGGCGCCCAAGGTCAAGACATAAGCTTAAGTCTTTATTTCATTAATTTCACTTCTTCCCGCAAATATAATAAAGTCCATATTAATATAAATTAATAAATCTTCGGACTTTAAAATAAGTATGAAGACGGTGTCGGAAATCACTGATTTTTAGTTCGCTGGAAAGGTCTCAACGAAACGCATTTGATCCAACTCTGAAAATCACAAACTGACACAGTACCGAACTTACTAAAAATAGTAACGACCAAGAGCCCACTGAACCAACCACGAGGGTGCCAACTGGATCCACTGAATGTGAACCATAACTCTCTCACTGACAAGGACCTCTAGAGCCAACTAACCACAGTTCCCTAACCAAACTGCTAGCCCACGAGAACTCCATGATGGACTAACCATGTGTCTAAAAGGGGACATTACACTCAGGTGTTGGTAATTGATATAATAGTTTAGGGTTTTCAAAAACTGAATTTTATCTGATCAAACAGTTTCTTCAAGAATGATTTTGCCATCAATTACTTGTTAATACCTTGATGTTCTCACGTATTGTTACTTTTGAAATGGAATTTGAAAGTAAACCTCGTTGCTTAGGTGTTGGCAACTGATATAATAGTTGAAGGTCTTCAAAAACTGAATTGTTAATACCTTGATGTTCTCAAGTATTGTTACTTTTGAAATGGAATTTGAAAGTAAACCTCGTTGCTTAGGTGTTGGTAACTGATATAATAGTTCAAGGTCTTAAAAACTGAATTTTATCTGATCAAACGGTTTCTTCAAGAATGATTTGCCATCAATTATTCTCTTCCCATATTAGTGAGAAATCTCAATATTTCTGAGAATAATCCTTGTGTGGAGATGTGAAGTTTTTGGACTGTTAATATTCCAGCTTACAAATTTCTCACCATAGGCTAAGATCTTTGGACCTATCCATGTAACTCATACATCAGCAGTAAGTCAAAATTTCCATCAATATTTCACTAGTTTATGGTTCAATACTGCATATTCTTTTTTGAGTTAGATTGATTCTATGCACTGATTTTACAGGTCTTCAATAAAAACAAAGATTGGTTTTAGAGTGGTGCATATGATGCTTATGGACACTGTTTTGTAGATTGCAGATAATATCTATACCATTACTGACAGCATACCCATTTATAGCACTGCTAAGAGATCAAGCATTATGGATTATCATTAACCGTGCATGATTACTGAAAAATATTTTATCTGTAAGTATATTATTGTTTTCTGTTTGGCCACGATTCAATACAATATCTACAATGTTCTATGTCAATGACTGCAAAATTTATCCATAATTAGTAAAAAATATTTAAAATATTTCCTTTTAGAAAAGATCATATGATGTATAAAATATTTAATATATTACTAATTACAAGTGCACTCAAATTTTAGAACTCATTTTACTATATTGATGAGAATTGTATACCTTAAGGCTTAAAGTGCAGAGTTTTGCTTCCCTATTTCTTAGGGCACTGATAGTCTTTTCAAAGCTAAAGCAATTACATTAATTGTTTGGAAATTGTTTCCCGGTGACATTTGCATGGTCAGTAAAAATAAGAAAAATTATTTCAAAACCAATCCTACACATTCTGCAGGTGATGACTATTACTGGAACTTTCCTCATAAACAATGATGTGGTATGATCACTCTTTGAATGTTCCATATATGCAGACAGCTGTTGATTTCTTTGTTTATCTGAACCGATATAGTTCTTCAGTTTTACAGGCATGAGATCAAAGAGCAGCAGCAAATGGGAATCAGATGAGTGGAATGTAGCTTTCATTGCAATAGGACCAGCAACAAATGGCTTGAAGCTCTACCATAGATTTATTGCTTCTTTTGAAGCGTTTGCTATTAATTCCTGGGAAAATTTGTCATTGGTTTCAGTTTGTGATGTCGTCTGAATTTGATTACTTTCAAGATAGCTCTCTTGATTGTTTGTCATTATAGGATTTAAGGCATTTTGCTAAGGAAAACAAAAAATTGGCTGCCACCATGTCAAAGTAACTTTTAAAGAAAAAAAATTCCTGCTCATGTTAGTTTTCAAAATCCCAAAGACAAAATATAATTTGCATGTTTCCAAGGACATTGTTGTCATCGAGAAGCCAATCTTGGGCAGATGTTTAATTATGATGAGGGAAAAAATGGTGGGCAAAGCTCAAGATAGTCCAAGAAAAGACTGTCAGAGGTGGGTTGGACTTGGTACCTTTCATTCACAATTCCCTAATCAGTACATAGATACCTCTAACCAGCTACATGGTGCCCACAGGAGGCAGGAGAAGAATGAATTTAGTAACCAATAGATCCTTTATAAGTAGGATGATAGGGAACATGTGATTAAGTATTTCTTGAATCAATAAAAAAATATTCTAGTTGGAGATGTTAGCGGCACAGAAGATGTGATGATATTTAGTTTTACCATATGATGAAGTTTCTTTCCACAACGATGTTGTCCGGAGCTCCAGGTGTAGAATTATGTGGGGAGAGAACTCCATCAGGCACCACAATAGCAATGTGATTAGTGAAGTAGGTTTGGATCTGAACAAAACTCCTTTGGACAAACCTTATAAAATGAAGAGGAGAGCTTGTCAGAAAGAGACTAAGGAGCTGGATCCTTTGTATGGAGGCCCTATTCCATTGAAGAAGCAGCAGGTGGAGACTAATCCAGTACCTAAGTTGGAAAGAAGCACATAAGGAAGGAAAATTGGAAGTCAAAGAAATAGAGCTATGTGTGTAAGCCCATCTCAAATCTTAGTGTTAAGATGGCCCATGTCATCTTTTCCATCAACTTGAATTTGGATGCTCTGATTAGTATCTTCTCTAGTTCGCAGGTTGAATGACATGGGGACTCAAGAAAGTGTTGTGAACATTTGTATAAGACCAGTGAGAGTATTGGAGAACAATATGAGATGATGCATCAAAAGGTAATGTTTTCTACTACAAATGAGAATGCCGCACTAAAGTTCCTCCAAGTACAAAGGGGACAAGAGGGGGTGACAAATGACAATTAAGAAAGCAAAGTATTAAGTGTTTCTCTAGATATAAAGTCGATTACAGTATGACCATGTCAATCCAAAAGCCTACGCACCTAGATGAAGCAGGTGGTAGTAATTAATCATTGTCAACAGTGCTCTTTGTTGACTAAGAACTAGTTTCATGTTTGTGATCCTCAGATCTACTCCTTTTTTCATTTATTCATGCAAATATTTACTTTTAGTCTTTAGATTAGTTGAGATCATGCCAAAAAAGATGGCTGTATAATTCCCTATTTAAAATTCCAATATCATGGTGAAACTTCAAATATGTACCTGGAAGGAAATCTGTATTTTGACTCCTCTCTCCCCATGAAAAACTGCAAATACATAAATTGCATTTCATATTGGAGATGAATAAAGCGTAAATGAAAAGAATTGAAGAGAAAAGAAACATATATCAATTTTTCATAGATATCCCTCTTCACTAAAAAAATTGCTTCAATTTCTATTTAGAAGAATCTTCTTACCTGATTCATTTTTTCACAATAAAATTAAGTATTAAATGCTAATTCAGTTTTTTACAATGGAAAATTCTCATATACCATTCTTTGGACTTAAAAGAAGCTTCCATTATATATTATGAAAGATTTTATGAATTCACAGAATTACAGGCTTGAAGAAGCAATGTTTAGTTCAGGTACGATCAAGTTTCAAATGTGAGTTCCTTTACAAATGTTTGAAATATTAGTGAACAATGGAATGACTATCAAATTCAAAATTCAAATCAAAGCTTATGATGTAAAAGTTGTTTTCTGGGTTTTAGGTTATGACCAAGCCAAACACCAATTTGGCATATGTGACGCCATCTCATGGAATCCATCCACAAGAAGATTTCCTTCCAACTACCTTGTATATCTTGTTTAAATTTCGTACCCCAAGAGTTTGACTTCATGAAAAACTCATTGATAAACTTGACAAAGATAATTCACCTACACCTAGTGTATACTGCCATCATATTTTATAAGGTTAAAAAGCACTATATATTATTGACCTTTATTTTGAAGTCGAGTTATTATCTTGGGTGGCTTGTTCTTGATGTTTCTAACTTTCTAGACTATCTTTGTCCTTGTCTAACAAAATTGAATCAGCAGAATTCAAGCTTCTCAGGAAAATTAATTCACTCTTTTACAAGATGTTTGTTATCTAATATTTATGGACCGTGAAAACCATATGTCTCTAATATTGAATTAGTTATGTTTCATTATATAGTATCAGCTGTTCACCTCAGTGGTTTAAGTCTTTGGGATTTTAAAAACTAACATGATTAGGAAATATTTGCTTTTAAAGTTACTTTGACATGGCAGCAACCAATTTTTTGTTTTCCCTAGCAGAATGCCTTAAATCCTATAATGACAAACAACCAAGAGAGCTATCCTTTGTACTAGTGTTTCGGACTGTTGTTGCAGCTGCGCTGTTGTTTTGCTGTTGATCAGCTTATGTTTAGTTGACGTTTAGTTGTTTGTAACAGGGTTTGAGGTCCCTTCAAAACCTGTTTTACCCCTTAATCAAAAACAACTAAGAGAGCTATCTTGACAATAATCAAATTCCAACAACATCACAAACTAAAACCAATGACAAATTTCCCCAGGAATTAATAAGAAATGCTTCAAAAGAAACAATAAAGCTAATGTAGAGCTTCAAGACATTTGTTGATAAATGGAAATGAAAAGCAGTGCCAAATCTCTTAGGTACTTACAGAATGCCTGCTGATGCTGGTCCTATTGCTTTAAAAAGTGATGCTCCACTCATCTGAAGCCCATTTGCTGCTGCTCTTTGATCTTGTGCCTGTAAAAGTGAAGAACTATATTGGTTCAGATAAACAAAGAAATCAACAGCTGTCTGCATATGCCATATATGGAACATTCAGAGAGCGATCATACCGCAGCATTGTTGAGGAGGAGGAAAGTTCCTGTAATAGTCATCACCTGCCGAATGTTTACAATTAATTTTGATATAATTTTTCTTCTTATCTGTTACTGACCATGCATGTGTCACCAAGAAATAATTTCCAAACGAGTAATGTAACTACTACAGCTTTGAAAAGGCTATCAATGCCCTAAGAAATAGGGAAGTAAAACTCTGTACTTTAAGCCTTAAGCTATACAATTCTCATCAATATAGTAAAATGAGTCATACAATTCGAGTGCTCTTGTAATTAGTAATATATTTTATATATTATATGATCTTTTTCTAAAAGGAAATATTTTTAATATTTTTTACTAATTATAGATAGATTTTGCAGTTGTTGACATAGAAGATTGTAGATATTGTATGGAATCATGGGCAAACAGATAACAATGTATACTTACAGATAAGATATTTTTCAATAATGATGCACAGTTAATGATAATCCATAATGCTTGATCTCTTAGCAGGGCTATAAATGGGTATGCTGTCAATAATGGTATAGATATTATCTGCAATAGACAAAACAGTGTCCATAAGCATCATATGACCCACTGTAAAACCAATCTTTGTTTTTAAGAAAGACCTATAAAAATCAGTGCATAGAATTAATCTAACTCAAAATAGAATATGTGGCACTGAACCATAAAATAATAAAATATTGATGGAATTTTTGACTTACTGCTGATGTACGAGTTACATGGATAGGTCCAATGAGCTTAACCAATGGTGAGAAAGTTGTAAGTTGTACTATTAAAAGTCCCAAACCTTCACACAAAAAAATTATTCTCAGAAATATTGAGATTTCTCATTGTGTAACTAATATGGGAAGAAAATAATTGATGGCAAAATAATTCTTGAAGAAATCGTTGATCAGATAAAATTCAGTTTTTGAAGACCTTAAACTATAAGATCAGTTACCAACACCTGAGCAACGAGGTTTACTTTCAAATTCCATTTCAAAAGTAACAATAGTTGAGAACATCAAGTTTATTAAGTTATTAACAAAACAGAAAAAGACATTATAACAATATTGAACATACATATTGTCATTTGGGTTTTGGTCCATTGGTGTGTTGACCAGGCATTTCTATATCACATTAAATGTGGTCAATTGGGTTTTGGTCTATTGGTGAGCTGACCGGGCATTTCTATATCACACTAAATATGGTCAATTGGGTTTTGGTCTATTGGCGAGCTCATCAGGCAATTCTATATCACACTAAATATTGTCAATTGGGTTTTGGTCCATTGGTGAGTTGAGCAAGCATATCTATATTACACCAGTGTTCCACTCCAGCAGAAGGCTGGATTCTTGACGTGCAAATAGGATGAGACAGGTTGCAAGTCCTGGGTAGATTTGACAAAACAGTTAGCCCTAGGGCAGGGCAGGGGGTGTTATTCATTAAAGCCCATAAGGGGATTGTTTCAAGAAGCTTTCAGAAAAGGGGGAGGAAGGTTAGAGACACTCACCGTCTGAACATATTGTCTATCCAGCATTCTGGATGCACATATGACCGTATTTAATTAACAAATACAGTCAAATGTGTATCAGATGTTGGCCTGGTTGAAAAGCTAAAAATAGATTTGATCAAACTGGATAAAGATTGGGCCCAGGTCGGGGGACGGACGATGGAAGCCTGCCTGTGCCGAGCTTACCTCTGCGGCTAGGGCACGACATTGGCTGTTGCCTGAGCCTGTGCTCGCTTGCAGGCCGTGGTTACTGTGTGTGGGTGCTGCGCCGGGGTGTCTTCTGCTTGCCGGGGGTGTTTTATCCTTTGTTTGCTTTTTTGTTTAGTGTTCTGTTGCGGTTTTAGTTGCTGTTCGCGGGGAACATTGACGATTGGAGCAGTTTTTGGAGATTAGTGTGGAGCTTGCCTGCGACAGTAGGGTTTGTTGTCTGTGGGAAGATAGTTCTAGGTGTAACCCCAGGCTTTGGGTCCTCGGAAGGGGTTGAGGAGGCCTCTAAGCTCTCTTTCGGAGATGCTTTCAATAGAGGAAACCCTTCGTCCTCGAATCATGTGCATGCGAGTAATTTCTTGGCCAATGCCATGACAGACACGGAAAATGCTAAACGGGAGATTAAAGTACTGAAGATCAACGAGTGCCTAGAGAAAGTAGGGATCGACATGTCCTTGTTATTCAGCCGGACTCAGTAGCTGATGATGTGCTTTATCTAGCAGATCACGCCTTCATCTACAAATCTATGGGAATCAGGTTTTCCCTGCCCTTTCTTGAATCATGGGCCCGAAGGACATGGAACCCTGAGGGAGACATGGAAGTGATCATGGCAGCCAATAATTATTTTTTAGTGGTGTTTTCAAGATTGGCTGATAGGGTTAAAGCGTTCGAGGGTGGACCGTATTTCTATAATTAGACAGGGTTGTTCATGAAACCCTTGCATATAGGGTTCAACCCAACAGAGGAGCTTCCATTGAGAATGTCGGTCTCGGTTCATCTTCCACGACTTCCAATGGAATTTTGGAGACAGGATATACTGCACATGATTGCTTTGCTGCTGGGTAAGTCGGTGGGACCTTCCCAACAGAGGATGGACCGTAAGGTAGTTTCTTATGTTTGCTTATGTGTTGAAATTGATTTGAATAAGCCACTCCTAGATTCTATGGAAATTAGATTAGGATCTTTATCATGGATTCAACAGTTGGATTATGAAGCATTTCTTTTTAGATGTTGCATCTGTTATGAATATGGGCATCTCTAATGGAAATGCCCTAAAGTAGCCCCATCATCTCCCTTGAGCCCCCCTCCCCCTCCAATGGTGGATAAGGGGAAAGATCTGATCCCTGGTGGGCATAGGGATAAGGATGGTTTCATTCCAATCAGACAACGTATTAAGGGGAGAGGGTTGAAAAAACCTTTCAAAGAACATCAGAAGGAGGGATTTCATAACAGATTTGATATGTTGGAGACCTTTGAGGACCAGGATGTTTCTACAAGGTTCCACAAGCCAACTGTTGAGGAGTTAGTAGAGGTTCAGACTGATTTGAGTAAGAATGGTAGTTTGGCCCAGTTACAGGGGGATAATCCCTCTAACATTATGGAGACAGGTCAAGCTTTGACAGTGACAGGTCCTTCTGGTCTGCCAAGGAATGAAACTGTGCCCTTGGCTCCTATTTAGGGCTCCTCCCCCTCTCAGGGGGCCGATGAGGTTGTCGAGGAGAGTAGGCTGAAGGAGGGCCCTCAAGTTTAGGGATACAACAAAAGACTCTTAAGAAAGGAGCTACGGAGAAGACTTTAAAAGTGGGTAGCAAGAAAGATCAGGATAAGGTGAAGTTATTAGGGGAAGCCCTAGTAGAGTTTGGCTTAGTTAGGCCATTGACTCTCACTTCTAGAAATGATTGTCCTCTCTTGGAATGCAAGGGGTTTGAACAACATCCCTAGACAAAAGGTTGTTCAAGGTTTGATCCGGCTTCACAAATTGGATATGGTTTTTTTACTGGAGTCTAAGCTCTCAGTTGAAAGTATGCTTAACATCGCCTCTAAAATTTGGGGGCGAGGCCAGTGTCAGTGTGTTAGTGCTCAAGGTAGTGCTGGAGTGGTAGCTTGCTTATGGGATCCCTATAAGCTTACCCCTCTCTGGTGGATTACCAGTAGACATTCAATCTCAGTTATGGTGACCAGTTTGAGTCAAGGGAATCTGTTCTCTTCACGAATGTGTATGCCTCCATGGACCTTCCTGGTAAGGTGGATTTGTGGATGCATATCAAATTGGTGCGGTCTATGGTCTCTCTTTTTCCGTGGATCTTGGCAAGGGATTTTAATGTTGTTATGAGTTTGATTGAGAAGCAAGGAGTTAAAAGTTGGATGATGCATCTAGGTTGCTTCAAGAGAGTATAGCCTCTTTGTACCTAGTGGATATCCAAACTAGTAATGGGCAGTTTACCTGGAATAACAGAAGGTGTGGCAGGGATTTGATCTCTGAGAGATTGGATGTTTTCCTTGTTTCTAGCTATTGGGTGAGTGATCGTTGGCTTTCTAGCTTTGAGATTCTGGATTGGTGAGGGCTGATCACTGGCCCATTTTCTGAGGGTCTCTTTGTCGACATCCTCTAAAAATCCCTCTTTCAGTTTCCAACTTATTTGGTTACGAGAGGAATCTTTACAGGATCTTATGGCTGTGTGGTGGCAGGGGGGAAGCCTACGCATGGTACTGCTATTTATTCTTTTGTTAAGAGGCTTCAGTATGTGAAGTACCAACTTAAGAGGTGGAATAGGGAGTGCTTTGGGAACCTCTTTCGAGCTAAGGCAGATATTCAAACTCGGCTGGATATGGTCATGCACCAGACTAGGGAGTTTGGTCTTACGAAGGAGAACATGCTTAAGGAGCTCTCAGAATGGGAGCTTAGGGAGAAAATTTACTAGAAGCAAAAGGCTAGGATTGATTGGCTTCAGGAAAGTGATAGGAATATGACTTTCTTCCACAATTCTGTTAAAGACAAAAGGCAAAGGAACATTATCACTTCTATCAGGTCTTCTACTGGGAATATTCTTACTTCCTTGCAAGATATCTGTAGAGAGGCCTTGTTGTTCTTTTCTTCTCTTCTTTCTAAAGATTCCACCCTTCCGCTTGCTAAGGAAGATTTGGTTCTTGATTGCATCCCTCATGTTGTGTTAGCGGAGATGAATGTAGAGCTCATTAAACCTGTTTTGTTGGAGGAGTTGGAAGGGATTATCTTTCAGATGAGGAAGGGGAAGGCCCCTGGTCCAGATGGTTTTCCGATTGAATTTTTTCAAGCTTTTTGGGACATTCTCAAACAAGATGTGTTGGCTCTAGTTAGGGAATCTTAGAGTAGCAAGCAAATGTTGAGAGCCTTGAATGCGACATTACTAGCTTTTATCCCCAAAAAAGAAGAGGTTCAATGTTTTGATCATTTTAGGCCTATTGCATTATGTAATGTGGTCTATAAGATCATAACTAAACTTATTGTTGAAAGACTTAAGAGGTATTTAAACTCCCTTAGTTCTGAGGAGCAGGGGGGCTTTGTGGCAGGTAGGCAGATTCTGGATGGAGTGGTAATTGCAAGGGAGGCTATTCACTCTATGGCAACCTCTAAAGAGAAGGCTATGTTTATCAAGTTAGACATGTCTAAAGCCTATGACCGGGTCAAATGGAGATTTTTGCAACGGATCCTTTTAGCTTTTGGCTTTGGTCAGGATTGGGTTGAATGGGTTATGAGTTGTGTTACCTCTTCCTCTTTCTCGGTGATTGTCAATGGGGTCTCATCCCCTCTGTTCAGAGTTTCTCGAAGTCTTCAACAGGGGGATCCTCTATCCCCATATCTATTCCTTCTGATGGCTGAGGGTTTGGGCCGGATTTTAAATCACCATGTGAGACAAGGTTGGGTTCATGGCTGGTCTTGGAGTAATACTTTGCCTTCTGTCTCTCATTTACAATTTGTTGATATACAGCCTTACCTAGCCTGGTCACAATCAAGGAGGCTAAGAATTTCCGAAAAGCTCTGGATATTTATTTAACAACTTCTAGTCAGAAGATTAATGAGAACAAGTCTTCCATCATTTTCTTCAATACTCCACCTTTGGTTCAACATCAAATTGTCAGAATTCTTAGATTTCAAGTGGGGGATCTCCCTCTCACTTATTTCAGTTTTCCCCTCTCAGTTGGGCCCCTTGCTAGGGGGCATTGGCAGTCGATCCTTGATAAGCTCCATATGAAGGTTAGTCATTGGACCTTCTATTGGCTCTGGTCTGTTGGAAGAGTTTTGCTTTTAAAATCTATGATTCAATCTCTTCCTATCTACAGGTGCTTTCTTTTGGCGGCTCCTTCGAGTTTCATTAGGGATTTTGATGCCCTTTCTCGGCAATTTCTCTGGGTCGGGAATCTAGAGGCCTCTAAATAGAGTTTGGTCAAATGGGAGACTATTTGTTGTTCTAAACAAAGTGGGGGTCTGGGACTCTGATGGGCTTCTATCAATTGTCAAGTTCTTGCTGTCAAACTGTATTGGAGATGGTGCTCTAATTCACAACAGTCTTGGGCTAGAATCCTTACTTTTAAGTATTTGGGGGAGATGGCTAGTGAAGATATTCCTAGGGTTGTTCTCTCTGGAAAAGGATCAGTGATTTGGAACACTCTTAAGGGGTCTACTCTCATCAAGCAAGTCTTATTTTGGATTTGTAACAAAGGCTCGAAAGCTTTCTTTTGGCATGACTCTTGGTATGGGTTTCTCCACATCATTTCTTCTCACTCGCAGCCGCAAGAACTGTGTGATAGATTTATTGACACCGGTTGGATCCGAGTGGCTGATTTTAAGTATTCTCAGTCTTTGGGCCAAGTGGAGATAGCTCGTTGGAGAAATCCACAAGAATGGCCCAAGGGGGGTTCAACGGAGGATAGAAAAGTATTATCATCAATTTTGTCAAAGAGGATCTGTAATTCCTCGAGTGAAAGGGACATTTTGGCTTGGGGTTTTAACCCTAAAGGTTCTTACTCTATGGCAGGGGGTACCAAACTCTAGTTCAGCAAAGTGGTGCAGACCAGGAGGTTCCCTGGTGGAAGAGAGTTTGGAATAAGTTTGCTTGGCCAAAGTGTAACTTTTTTCTTTGGTTGGTTGCTAGGAATAGATGCCTCACTTGGGATAATTTACAAAAGCGTGGTTTTCAAGGTCCTTCTGTGTGTACCTTCTGTGGGCATAGTGAAGAATGCATCCCTAATATTTTCTTCCAGTGCTCGTATGCCAAGGAAATTTGGCATTCTTAGTGGGAATTGTGGAATAAGGGATGTATTCATGCCACCTCTTTAGTTGATTTCTAGAGCAGTTTTCGGAGACCTCCTTCCAGATCTTCTTTCCTTTGAGTGGCGTGGAAGATTGGGCCTTCTTGTATCATTTGGTAGATTTGGCTTGAAAGGAATAGGATTTTCCAGGGAAGTCAGATTTTGGCTCAGCAATTGTGGCAAAAGATTGTTAGTATGATTCGGCAGACCATAGCGGCCAAGTGTAATTTAAATGAGTCTTTGGAGAGGGAAGATCTTTCAGTGGTCCATGGCTTAGGCCTTAGTGATAAGGTAAGTTGTAACTCCAATGCTAAGAGGGGACGTGGTCCAAAGATGAAGGTTTCAAGGGAAGGCAAGTGGTCCTCCCCGCTAGTTGGAGTTTTCAAGATTAATACAGATGACTCTTCTAGAGGGAATCCGGGCCACATTAGGATTGGCGGTGTTGGGAGAGATAGTTCTGGTGTAGTTGTTTTCTTCTTCTCCACTTATTTGGGGTAGGCAACGAATAATCTGATGGAGGCTCAAGCTATTCGTGTGGCTATGGAAAGGGCTTGCACTCTGGGTTGGAGGAAGATCATTGTTGAGGTTGACTCTATGATTGTGATTAATATGATGAATAATAGGCAGTTTGAGGGAGTTCATTGGCAGTTGGTAGTTATTGGTAGGCAGATTTTACGACTGGGTAGTTTTTTCAAGTTGATATCCTTTGTCCATATCCCTAGGGAATGGAATGGGGTGCCCAGTTGTCTTGCTAAGTGGGCTTCAGAGTAGCAAGATGGTTGGGATGTTACTAGTTGGGATCAGTTGTTGGTGGATAGGTCTCAGAGGTTGCATCAATTGGTGGTGGAGGATAATTCGGTTTGATGGGAGTCCCTCGGTTTTGGGCTTATGTGGTCTTTGGGAGCTTGCTGGGTTGTTTGTTTTCTGGGGGCTTTAGCTTGTGTTTCTATATCATTCTATGTATCTTGGATTCTTGGCTTTTAATGCCTAGTTTTAATAAATAACTTTTTACCCAAAAAAAAAAAAAGAAAAAATTGGGCCTAGGTTTTCAATCTTATATCACTAATAGTTACTTCTAAAAAATCCAGAAAAAGAGCTGAAAATAAATTTGAAGCCTTTTACCCTTCTTTTATGATACTATGCTTTTGCTTTCTTCCCTTGGACATTGATAGACCCATTATGAGGGGAGGATACATCCATGCATACAAATTAAAACAAACATTGAAGGATTGGTGTTTTGGCCCCAAACCGGGAAATATTACTCAACTGCCCTAAAAAAATAGCATTTACATTTTTTTTAAAATGGTTAAATTGGATAAAATAACATACCAGAGATGGCAAGGACCACACCAACCTGACTCGTAGTAAAATCCAATCCTCCTAGTATTTTGGGGCTTACAGCCCAAAGAGAGAATATCTATAAGATTGAAACTCGCTCCGTTATATAAACAAAGGCATAAAGATTATTTAAACATCATAATTTCAAAGACAGTTCTGCAAGTTTACCTCTGAATATCCAATGTCATGAAGAGAATAAATGCAGTTTATTATGATTGTTGACATCACTGGCCAGTTGTTTATGATGGACTTCAAAGTTGTCATCTTTCCTTCCTTCTTTTCTTCCATGTATGCCTCTTCATTTTGTGGCTCTTCTTTCTCAATGTCAATGCCAGCTGCATTGAGGCCACATTTTTCCTCTTTCGCATGAGGATGTTTATGTAATGTCTCCTATTAACCATTAAAAAGACAGTTTAATTAGACAAATAATTATTATTAGTATTTTACTATTTTCTAATAAGCTGAAAAAATATATTATTTATTTATTTTATTATTTATTATTTACAAAATAAAACATATATAGTTTTAATAAAAAAATATTAAAATGACGTTTCTCTTTAAAAAAATTTAGTATAGTTATTGAAAAGATGATATTTCCATTGTAGTTTTTTTTGCATCCATGATCACACTCTAGTATAAATATCTCAAATACATCTATCTAAAAAACCTATTATCATATTAAGCATTCGATATGAATTTATTTTGGTTGAAATTTGTATAATTATGTGCATTCTTTTAATTAACTTATATTAATATAAGGAATGTATTTTCCTTTACGATATTTATATGAATATCAATTTTTAATATTTGTCTAAACTACTACATATATGCATTGACACATAAATAGGTAAAAGGTCGATAAAAAAGACATATCCACATTAATTATTTTAACTTTTCTCATATCCACATTAATTATTTTAACTTTTCTTTATAAGTTATTTTATTTTACACATTATTTACTCTCTTTTTATTGAAGAGCTATTTTATTTTTCTATATAATGTAATAAATTATAACTAGGACAAGTTTTCAAAACCAAAACAAATTGTTTATTAGAATTTATTTGCACCTATAGTTTATGTCTATTTTTTATAAGTAATTTTGATTGGTTTAAAATTTGAGGTCTTATGCTTGGAAAATGTGGAGGAAGTTTTATTTTATTTTATAATATCTGTATATTTTTATTTTAAAATATAACTTTATTTTATAATTCTTTAGGAAATATTTATCTTTAATTGGCTTGTAATTTTGATTGCTTCAAAATTTGAGGCCTTATGCATTGGAAATGTGAAGGATGAAATCATGTTGATTTTGTTTCTATTTTTACAATAGATTTTTTATTTTATAATATATTTATATTTTTCTTTTAAATTATAACTTTTATATTTTACAATAATTTTTTATTTTATAATATTTATTTATTTTTATTTTTTTAAAAAGGGGTAGAAATTTATTATAAAAGAAAACCCTAGT
Source organism: Cunninghamia lanceolata (assembly GCA_027924645.1). NCBI lineage: Eukaryota > Viridiplantae > Streptophyta > Pinopsida > Cupressales > Cupressaceae > Cunninghamia > Cunninghamia lanceolata. The sequence goes on along the minus strand of BSBN01001418.1, from coordinate 497,164 downwards.
ACATAACAAAGAAAGCAACAGACCACATAAACAACAAGAAGCCAAAACAGAACCACAAAACAACCACCCGACAATACCAAAACTCGAACATCCCACCACACCAAGGCCCCAAAGAGGGACCACAGCTAACCATCCATGTCTTCAAAGATCAACTTTTCCAAAGTTTAAATACAATCCTCGGACAAAAGATCCCACTCCCTAACATTCCAACCCCCCACCTGATCAGAGGCCCACTTAGCCAGACAATCAACCACTTTGTTCCACTCCCTAGGGACATGGACAAAAGAGACAAAATCCATCAAGTGACTCAAACAAAGAATCTGTCTAACCACTGACACAAGTTGCCACTGTATGCCTTCCACAACCTACTCATTCAGTGCATTAATAACAATCTGAGAGTCAGATTCACAAATAACACTTCTCCAACCTATGGCACACCCTCTCTCCATAAGACAAAGAATAGCTAGGGCCTCCATCAAATTGTTTGAATGTTGCCCCTTATAAATAAAGAAGAAGAACAGGACAGTTCCCGAAGTATCCCTCCCTATTCCCCCAATCCTAGCATGACCAGAGTTCCCTCTAGAGGAGCCATCTATTTTAATCTTAAAAACACCAAGAGGTGGAGTCCACCTTCCCTTTGTTTGAATCTTACCCTTGGAGTGGCCCCTTTTCTTGGGCCATGGAGGCCATAGGTATCCATCCACTAACTTCAAATTTTGGGCCACCTACAATTCCCCACAATCCATCCTAGTAGAAAAATCACATTCTGTAGCTAAAGTCTCTTGGAGCATACTAAGAACCCTCTGCCACACCTGTTGAACCACTAACTACCTCCCTTGAAAAATTCTCTGATTTCTTTCAAGCCAAAGTTGTCACACAATAAAAGAAGGACCAATAGTCCAAGCTACCTGAAGATAAGAGGCCTTAGCTGGGGGCCTTCCCAAGCTTCTCCAAAACTCCACCAGAGAAGAGGCATGAACACAACCCTGCTTCCAAGCACCCCCACCAAAGGTGTCAAATCTCCCTAGCTAGGGGACACTAAAAAATAAATGAGAAAGACTCTCCTCACTGCTATGACAGAGGAAGCAAATAGAAGGACCTAGAAATGCCCTCTTTCGTAGGTTATCCCAAGTGAGACATCGATACAAGCTACCAACCAAAGGAAAAAGTTACATTTGGGCCACCCAAACTTATTCCAAACAAACTTCCACCAAGGGGAGCCAATCTCCCCAAACTTATGCCTATCCAGCACACGATATCCAGAAGCAACAGAATAAACACCTTTCAAGTTTGGATCCTAGGCCAGAGAATTGCTCTCCCTTGGGGAACTACAAACTCTACCAACAAGAATATGAGCTAACTCCTCTCAATCTACCTGCAATCCCCTCGGCGGCCACTCAACAGAATCCTTCCATCTGAAAACCTCCACTAGACCCAAAGATTAAAAGTGCTCCACACGACTCCACCATGCATCAAGAAAGAGGTTGCACAAAGGTTGTAAATGTGGAAACTCTGACAAGATAGGTAGGTGGCCATCCCAAGAGTCCTGTCAAAACAATGCCTTAGAACCCCTGTTACAAATCCAAAACAATTGCTTAATTAGGTTGCCCCCCCTTTTCAGAGTACCCCAAACGATAGATCCTTTACTAGAGAGACTAATCCTAGGGATGTCAACACTTTCAACTCCCCCCAAATACTTATAGTTAAGGATCTTAGCCCAATCCTGATCCTGACAAGTACACCACCTCCAATATAGCTTGGTAGCTAAGGCCTGCCCAGTAAGACTAGCCTACTGAAGACTGTTACATCCCCAACTTATGATTTAGTTTAATCTTGATTTTGTGTGGTAATCAGGATGATTAATCATAGTTTAATGATTTGATGTTTGTGGAAAATATCAAATAGAATCATTGATTATATGAATATTGACTAATGTTAGTTAGTCAAGAGATTACATGTGTTGATATGATTATTTAATTATTTTGATTTGCAAATCAAATGATGATACACTAATCATGGTTATATGATTGTGAGTGTGATTAGGAAAAGAATCTTCCTTCAAAGATAGAAGGAGAGTATCATCCAGGAGGATATAGATGTTGGGAAAAGGTCAGATTGCCATTTAAGTATCAATTTTAGTCCTTTACAACCCAAGCAAGGAAGAGTAAGTTTGTGTCTTTCCCTTGTTAGTTATTTTCATTTCTGTGTCGACATGACAATTTGAGTTATCTTGACATCATCTACGTCGATTCAATTAAACGATGTTCTCAGAACGTCAACTTAAATCGGTAGATAATCTCATCAGGTTGTCGAGTTCTTCCTTGTTTCCTTATTTGTTTCCTTATTAGGGTTTTGTAATTATTTTTCTTTTTATATATTACTTATGGTCATATGGCGAAGAAGGGGGAGTGGTACTTGACCCCAAAGTTGCATTTTGGTTGTGCCACCCCATTGTTGTTGATGTTATCAATTGATGGCATCTTGGATTATTTTGTTTACCCTTAAACATCATTTAGATGTAAGGAAAACTTTGTGTGATATATTATTCTAGCCCTTGTGATCGAGCATCTTTAATATTATTAATATATATGACTTATGTTAGTAGGCCGACCACCACCCACGATGAGTGGAGTGAGTGGAGGCCGATTTGAACCTATCTTAATCTCTATCTTCGCTGCCCACTCCATTATGGATGATAATGGACTATTGGAGCCTGAAGGTTGCGGGGTGGCGGAGGTTAGTTATCAATTTCACCACTATGTGGGGAAAAAGGGGCGGATCTCGTTGCATGGGATGCATGCAAGAGTATCGAAGTGCCTTTGTTTTTGGGAGTTATGTTTTGTGTATGCTTATGCTGAACGAGAACAGGTTGGGGGAAATGGGGGTTTTGTAAGAAAAGACTGCTATAGAAGTAGTGAGTTGGGAGTGCAAGCAAGGTTGGGTTAGAGCCATTGAAAGTCACTTGGGAGTCATTCCTCGAGAGGCTGAACTCCACTGTATAATCCTCAACAGGCCTGAAGTTTAGACTTCGAAATGAACTCATACTTGGTATGGCAAGTAAGATATTGCTACTGCATTCTGTATGTGGCCGACTGTGTCAACATATGATAGTAAATCACTGTTATGTCATCATTTGAAGGCCTACGAGGCCATAGACATTGCTGTGATGAAATTGTGATATTTCATATATTATCGAGTTGTCTTTAAAGGCCTTCGAGGCCGTAAATGTATCTTTGTTGTAAAGCTTGTAAACTTTATTTGGTATTTAACCTGGCTGAGGCCATAAGGTCGAGCCCGTGCATAGCTATTACATGCAAGAAGCCTTGAATTCCGATATGGCAAGTGTTATAACTATATCATATATTTCTTGATGCTCTCATTGTTATGATTCGAGCTGACTGTGCTCAATATCAAGAGTGTATTGAACCATAAGGATTGTTGTATGTGTGTTATGAAGTTGGATTTGGAGTAGACCAAGAGCCTTACTTGAGCCATGATAACATTATCATTAATCTATTAACCTTCAACCATGCCTATGACACCAGTTATACCGGCCTCGAGGACTGCAAACAACAGTGTTCGACTATTAATAATAGTTATTATGATAACTATGGTGCATCCTATGTATTTAAAAAGGTATATTGACTCCTCATTGAAGAAGGAGAATTTGATAAGGGGTAAATTGTATTGCTATCTAGGCAGCAGTAAATGCATGTCGGGTTTATTGGAAAAGTTATTCTTCCTTGATAATTATTTTCTTATGAGAATAAATACTAGATTTAGTTTGAAACTCTTGTGTTTTAATATATACAAAAGTCATCTTCTTTTTGAATGGTCATACTTCACGAATGAGGTATAAGATATCAAAAACTCATGTGGATACTTGAGTTAGGGTTTTTTTAAGACCAACTTATTAGACTATTATAATATAAGTCTAAGATGATATGATTCTGAATGTGAACCTTGTGTTTAGGTAAACATAAAATCGTGAGCCTAGAAAGGTCATGAGTTGGAAAACATGATTGGGATATTAACATTTGAAAGGATGGGAATAGAGTGACATGGAGTCACAGGTTCCCTATTGTGAAAGCAATGTAACACTGATGAATGTACTCCCAAGATAGGATTCGATTGTCCTAGAATTAGACTAAGAATGAATTGAACTTACCTTTTCTAGACCTAGAGAGGTTGAACTATGAATATTGTAGGATGAGACAACTTCTAAGTCAAGTCGAGGTGGTGGACATACGACTACGTTCATTGCGAAACATATATGTATGTAAATCTTTGGCCAAAGTAATGCATCCATATTTGCATGCATTAGTCAGTCCACAGTGATCAAGAAGGCATAATGTTTCTAGTAGCGTCATGTACATAGTTAGATTGGATCTATAGTTGTATGACCGAGAGACATTATGAAGGAGACAACACCAGATACTCAGATGGAAAACCTAACAGTTCCTTATATCTATACCCTCCATGAAGGGTAGGGTCGCTTCCAGGTAGGAAGTTGTGCAGGGGACCGTTGGTCTATGGTTGGAGGAAAAGCACATGGATGATGCTCTCCTTCCCAAGAAGAAGACAGGCTGAGACTTATGAAGACAAATGTCAAAGTTCCAGATACAGTGTACTCTTTATATGACTAGATAGTCAGTTATTATGTATATTTTTTATAAATGATGTCATGAGCATAGCTTTGTACATGTATAGTGAAGGTTATTCACTAAAAAGTTATCTATGGATATTGTAAATCTAAGTTTTGAATTATTTAGAAACGAATAGCATGTTTAATTATCATGTTGATATTAATTCATTCTTGCTTAACTGTGATTATCTTAATCATGATGAATTCACAACCCTAATTAAGATGGTTAATTATGGTTATATTTTGGGTAATGTGAGATAGCATGTTACAAAAACCAAGACCCTCCTCTTGTTTTGGCCTACAAATAGAGTCCCACTTGACTAAACTCCACTTCAAAGATTCCAAATTCCCAACCCATAAGAATTGTCTGGACAAAGCATTAAATTCATCAATAAAGCTTGAGGGAGCCCCTTAAACAAAACACATGTAGATGGGAAGAGCTTGAATCAATGATTTTAATAAAGTAACTCTCCTAGTTGAGGACAACCATCTGCAAGTCTAGTGACTAACTCGCTTATGAAACTTGTCCAGGATATCCTACCAAAAATCCCTAGACAAAGTTCCAACATTAATGGGGATACCAAGATAGACTAGAGGAAGAGTCCCAATTTGGAATTTGAGAATCCCAACAATCCTGTCCTGAATACATCTAGGAGTATTAAAGAAAAAGATGAAGGACTTGTCTTCATTAATCCTCTGACCAAAAGTAGCCAAATAAATATCCAAAGCCTTTCTTAAGTTAACTACTTCATTGACTTTGGCTAAACCCATCAGAGCAGTGTCATCAACAAATTGTAAATGAGAGTGAGGAGGCAATTTGTTATCCCAACTCCAACCTTGGATCAATCCTTGAGCCACATGAGATTTTATGAGTCTCTCTAATCCCTCAACCAAGAGGATGAACAAGTGTGAGGATAAAGGATCCCCCTGGCAAAGACCCCTAGAAGCAGCAAATAGTTCAGTAGGCTCACAATTAATAAGAACAAAAAAGGAATTTGAAGTAATATGGCTCATAACCCAATCCACCCAGTCGGACACAAAACCAAAAGCCAATAACACCTTTCATAGAAAAGTCCATTTAACTCAATCATAGGCTTTGGCCATATCTAGCTTAATGAACATTACTTTCTCCTTGGACACTGCCATTGAATGAATAGTCTCTATTGCCACAATCACACTATCCATAATTTCTCTACCAGCAATGAATCCCCCCTATTCCTCTAAATTCAACCTATTGAGCCAAGGCTTATGTCTTTCTGCAATCAACTTTGTGATGATCTTATAAATAACATTACATAGAGCTATTCACCTAAAAAGATTCAGAGAGTTAGCTCCTTCCCTCTTAGGGATACGAACCAGGAAAGTAGCATTAAAATCTTTCAACATCTGCCTGCTCTTGTGTGACTCCCTAACCACCTCCAAAAGATCAAATTTAATAATCTCCCAAATTTCTTGAAAGAATTCAACTAGGAAGCCATCTGGTCTAGGGGTCTTCCCTCTTTTTAATTGAAAAACAACCTTCTCCAATTCATCCATAGAGATGGCTCTACAAATAGTCTCATTCATTTCATTAGTCACCCAAGGAGGAATGCAATCTAGAACCCAATTTCCCTCCTCAACAGCTAAGGGGACATTCTTTATAAACAAAGAAGACAAGAACCGAGAAGCCTCAGTTGTAATCTCATGCCCAGAAGAAAGAAAAACTCTGTGGGAGGACACCAAGGAAGAAATTTCATTCCCATGCCTCCTATCTTTGACGACATTATGATAGAAAGAGGTATTTCTATCGCCTTCCTGGAGCCAGTCAATCCTTGATTTTTGCTTCCAAAGAATCTCCTCACGTAATTCCCATTTAGCTAACTCCTTTAAAGCTTATTTTTCATCCCTAAGATTCTCCATAGTGAGACCTAAATCTCTAATCTGGCGAGTAATACGATCCAACTGAGATTGAGCAGCTGCCTTAGCCTGAAAGATGTTCCCAAAACAGTGCATGTTCCACTTCTTAAGCTAAAACTTCACATATTGCAACCTCTTAACAAAACAGTACATAGCAGTACCAAAAGCTAACTTTCCTTCCCTCCACAAACCAACCATAAAATCTTAAAGAGAAGGTTCTCAGAGCCACATCAGCTGAAACTTAAAGGAAGGATTCTTAGCTGATCCAAACAAGGAAATTGAAAGTTTAATAGGCCAATGATCCAATCCCTGCCAATCCAAAATCTCAGAACTTGTGGTCCAATTACTGCCAATCTAGAAACTAGAAACCAAAAACTTGTCTAGCCTTTCTGAGATACAATCTGCTCCACATCTTTTGTTGCTCCAAGTAAACAAACCATTGGAGGGCTTTACATCCATAAGGTTTAGGCCAAAAATATTATCTCTAAACATCATAGAAGAAGGATCCAATTTGTCCAATCGCCCTTCTTCTCATCCAAACTAACAATCACATTAAAATCCCTGGCCATAATCCATGGAAACAAAGGGGCTAAGGACCTAACATGCCAAATATGAGGCCAGAGAGAAAGCTTTCCTGGAGCATCAATAGGAGAATAAATATTGGTGAAAAGAATAGTCTCTCGTGATTCATAACTAGTTGCAACCACTGGCAAAGAGAATCTACTAGAGATCAACCAGATAGGAGAAACCTTATGTGGGTCCCATAAGCAAACAACTCCACTAGAACTACCCTGGGCTCCAATACACTACCACTGACCTCTAACCCATAAACTAGAAGCTATGTTGGACATACCTTCCACAGTCAACTTCAATTCCTGAATAAAGACCAAATCAGGAGAATGAACATGAATCAACTCACGAACAACCTTTTGTCTAGGGATGTTGTTCAACCCCCTTACATTCCATGAAAGCACGATCATCTATGAGAAGCAACAAAGTGGGAATCAATGGTTTTAACTGACCTTGATTCCACCAAATTGTCACTTGTCAACTTAACTTTCTCTTGATCCTTCTTCTGATCCATCTTAGAGGGCATCTCCCAAGCAGTGTTTTTGAGATTATTTTGCTAGATCCCAAGGGAGGGTTGGGCATTGCTACCCACCTGAGGAGATAGAACTAACTTTACCAAAGGGAGGCTTGTGGGATATTGACTCAAACTAGCTTTAACCTCTACTACCTTAGTTGGCACCACTAGAACCTGATTTGTTTCCATCTGTGAATCAGCAACCACTTCTTGAATGTTATCATAGTAATCAACCTCCTTTAAGCCTTCCTGAGTCCTCCCATGTGTCCTAGCCCATCTTACAGCTCCTCTGTGATCATCCCTTGTTGATCTTTTGCACATAAGGCATCAAAATAATTGAACAATCCATCCGACTACCTATCCTTGAGAGCCATCTTCTAGCCTTTACCTTTATTCTAGGGCTTTACTGAAATAAACCCCTCCTTGTATATCTCACCTACAGAAGTAGGGGCTTTCCCCTTATCCATCCTAGGAGCAGGCCTAGAAGGCTTATTAGACTGGGTCCCTACACGGTTAATTCTGGGGCACTTCTTTTGCAAATACCCATACTCATGGCAGATATGACACCGAAAAGGGAGAGCCTCATAATCCAACGGTTGAGTCCAGGAGGAAGATCCTAACCGAATTTCTAGAGAATCTAGCAAGGGCTTGTTTAAGTCAATTTCAATGCAAATGCGAGTAAAAGAGATTACCTTTTATCCAGCGTCTATTGTGAAGGACCACTAGCTTGCCCAATAACATCGCAACCATATGAAGAATATCATTCCTCCATAATTCCAGTGGGAATTAAGGAAGTTGAACCCACACTGGAATCCTGGAAGGGAGGTCCTCCGCCGGATTAAATATGTGATGTCCCAATATTAAGGCATTATTTAAATTAAAGATTTAAACATCATGATAAAGACGGTTAAGTCATTTCCGTCAAATATGGTGTTTGTCATGTCATTTCTATCATAAATATGGATGATAATTGTGAATAATATTAAATAATATTTTATATTAATATAATTAAAATATAATATATTTTTTAACAAGAATATATTACTATATTTATAAATGACAAATATAAATATAATACATAAATATAAGATATATATTATGCAACCAATATATTAAACTAAATAAGTGATTCATAGAAGTCCACAAAGGACAAAAATAATGACTAAAATACATGGCATCGATTAAGATTAAAAGTCAGCGGTTTATGATTAATACAACATGTTTGTATAAGCAGTGAATATATATATATATATATATATATATATATATATATATATATATATATATATATATATATATATATATATATATATATATATATATAGTTATGTCGGAAAAATGCACCCTTGGGGGTTTTTTCCTAAAGGTTTAGCTCCTAAGTCTTTAGATTTGCATTTAGAGCATTTTGCATGTTAAATCAGACTACTGATGAGAAAACCCATTGGTCTTGTGGCAATTAGGACCTAGGGGGATGCACTTTATTGAATTTTGAGCAAGGACAGGGGGTGGACAAGGGTGCTAGCACCCTAGTCCAGCCCTATTTGGGTCTGCCCTAATTTGAAATGTCGGTTTTGCGACCGTTATTCGGTCTCTAGGCTGACATCATAAGTTTCAAATATGAAATTCTTGGCAGGAATCTTAATAGTTGCATATATAAGCATGTTTAGGTTATCATTTACAAACTAGAGGATCATGGGCAAGTTTTATGATTAAAAGCTATTGGCATACTTGTGATTATCATTATGTTGCAGAGCATAGCATTGTTATTGTGTTTGTTTGCAGGTTGGATTACATCTTCTCCTCATGGCATTGAAGAGCCTCTTCCTTCTATGAGAGCTTCATCATCAAGGTATCATTTATTGTGCTTGATCAATCATTATCCTTTGGTGTTTGCCTCTGCCTCCCAAGGGCACACACTCTCTCTAACAATGGTGTTTAGAAGACTTGAATGTCTCTTCGGGGCTTGACTGAGGCAAGTCTCTAAACACCACAACTCCCTCCCACACTCCTTGTGATTGCAAGTTACAGGTGTCAGATCTGGAGAAAGTGGAGTTGCAGAGCAGGAAGGCAGACATTGAAGATTCTAGATCTAGAAAGAAGCAGACACTGTTCAACTTTCCAAGACAAGGGTGCCATCAACCTTGTCCTCCATTTTCAAATCACAAGAAATAAAAGACATAGCAGAGATCAATGCCAGAAGGAGATCAGGACTGTACGGAAAAAGTTGGGCATTGGACTAGGGTGCCATCACTGTTGTCCCAGATTTCTCTATTTTCCAACTGTGAAAAATAGTGAGTTAAGGTTCTCTACCCTCTGCTCATTTCCCGTAGCATTTGTTGTAATTCGTAGATTTGATTATTGTTTGCTTGAATTAGGGTTTTAAAGGCATGAAGGCATTAATTGGCAATCTTTTGTGATCACATCTAAATTCCCCTATAGAAAACCAAGTGGCAACTCAAACCTGATAGTTGACAGTCCTCTTGATAGGTGATGCACTCGGTTGAAAAGCCCTTGGAATGTTTTATGGAAAGGAGGATTCAAACTAAAGGAAACATTAACCCTCCACCATTTTTCCCACTAAACATTTTGGTGAATCTGTGTTTGGAACTTTTTGGCACCTTGCTGAGTGTTGTTTGACAAATTTGCATTCATTCATTCTATTGCATTGGAAAATTCACAAAAAAATTGATATACTTGGAAAAATTGAAAACAATTGCATTCTAGGGTTTGATTTTTGACATAGTTTTCATTCATTCAATTAGATTTAATTAATTCTCTGATTTTTACATCAGATCTGAAATGCATCATCATTCAATTCATTATTTTCAATATTGCATTTGAAAAAATACAAAAAAATGAAAAATTGGCATATTATGCTTGCATTTTCATAAAATTTGAATTAATTGACATCTAATTTAAATTAATTTATGTCATTTACATTAGATCTGATCCAAAATACATAAATTCATCATTTACAATTCCTTTGCATTTCATTTGCATGCTTGATTTGTCGAAATTTGCTTGAAATCTTACATTTTTTGTGAAAACTTAGTTTTGCATGAGCTAGGGTTGTAGTCAAAATCTTGTCTCAGATTTTACTACCTTGTCAAAACACTCATTAGGTATGATCTCTAATGGTAGTGTTGCATTATAGTGGCCTCCTTGTGAAATTCCGTGTCTAGGGTTTGAAAACTTGCATTTTTCACTAGATTTGAGCCTATCATCTTGCTAGATTTGCAATCCAAGCGTGTTGTAAGGGATTTTATCACATGAATTGGCTGTTATTAGCCTCATAATTTTCTTCCCCTTCTCAATTTCCTTACAACACCATTTATTTTGGGTTTTTGCATTCAAATTTTGGGAAAATTGGCATATTTTTACTATCTTTGCACTAGGGTTTGGTCTAGAGAGGCACTAGAAGCATGTTGTAATTGATATTTTGGCATTAGGTGGATGTTAGTACTATTATAAGTTGCTTTCCATCATCATTTTTCTTACAACACCTGCTGCCCCACTCTTGTGCATTGAGATTTGGTGAAGAACTACATATTTTGGCCTATTTTGACTAGGTTTTGGCTTATCAATTTTCTAGAGTTGCTTCAAAAGTGTGTTGTGAAGAGTATATTTGCATTAGTGGACTATTTTTAGGCATATAATTTTTTTCCCTCTTGAAAATCTTCACAACACCTCTTCCTTCATTTGTTTGCATGAAGATTTGGTGAAAAATTGCATATTTTGGCCTATTTTCACTAGGTTTTGGCTCACTGACTTTCTAGAGTTGCTACAAAAGCATGTTGTAAAAGATATTCTTGCACTGCTGGACTATTTTTAGGCATATAATTTTCTGTCCCTCTTGAAAATATTTACAACACCTCTTCTTTCAATTGTTTGCATTGAGAAAAGTTGAAAAATTAAGCATTTTAGAACATATTTGACATTACTTTTGCATTTGCTTTTTGCATAATTTTTGGAAGATCTTGAAAATCTGATTTGACACTCCTTTGAAAACTTACAAATGGCTTCCCAACATAATAATAATGCTAGGTTTGTTCCTAGGCCTCATTTGAAAAGATGAGCCCCTGAGCTTGAAATAACATTCACACCTCATGACAAAGAAATGGTAAATACCGACTTGGGCCTCTTTATATAACAGTAAAGATAATGGAACAACCTGTGCATGGAACACTCATAGATCCTAATTGCATGACAAATGTGGTCATGGAAGATTTCCTCCTTAAACATGAAATGGCACAAGAATCTTATGAACCATCAGATTTAAGAATTAAAACACATAATGAAGCTTTCATGAAACCGATTGGCAAGATAACTCTAATGATCTCGGTCTATGATAAAGCTATGGATCAATCATTTGATATAATCCCCTTATCCAATCTCTTCCGTGTAAAACTTGGACATCCTTGGCTTAAAGCTATGAATGTTGTTCCTTCCACTATTCATAAATGCATTAAATTTCCTTTGCGTGGAGAGATCCGTACTATCCATTGTAATGACTATCAACCTCTAGCTAAGGACAAAAACTTTATTCTTGATTACTTTTGGCTGCAACCTAAGATAGATCCTGAGCCACGAAGAGATAGAACTTTCGTAAAATACAGAAAATACAAAGCAAAACAACTAGCTCGAGTGGCCAGGTCTCCTTTGCATCTAATAAGAGAAAAACAAGAAACAAGTATTAAACAAGACTATTATGGCTTTGAGGAAATTTTTGACAAAAGGAATGTGGATAAGGAAAGGTCTCATGACCCACCTCATCCATGGAGAGATGGCATATACGCTGAGGTTCCTCCCCCGTCATCCTTCAATGGATCGGGAGGCTTTCATTGACAACAAAATATCCCACCTAGACCAATGAGATTTGAACATGGTGCTTCCTCCTCTACTGCGCAAACAATGGACAAACATGATGAGATAAGCAAAAAGACAAGAAGGAATGGACTAGTAAAAGAAAGGAGGAAGAGAAGACAAGCTTATGCCCAACAGATTGCAAATGAACAAGAGAACATTCAACCTAACATTGAGAGTTAAGAAGAGCTTAAAGATGAATAAGTTGAAAACAAGAACAACAATTGGGCTTTGGTACCTTACACACCACTTTCATCTAGCATTCAGGATTGGGAGGATGATGACCTCCTCGATGATGACTCCTAGCATGAGACTCTCTATAGGTAAGTACCTCTAACCCTTTATCTCTTCGTGATGTGTTATGTGTTGTTAGGCCTCCTAGGATGACCCTTGATTCTCTTGTAAGGTCAAGGATACTAGGAGACTGCCTCTGTTGTGACTTTCCTCTTTTCGTATCATCATTCTTCTATATCTCCTCTCCTCTGATTTCATTATTGTGTGTTGTGTCTTACGGACATAGTGTTGCGGTTGGTGAATTGGGGGCACCCTCCTACGTGACTGTCCCTAAGACACGTGTTCTCTCTGATTTATTGTTTACCTTCCTCTAGTGTTTCCATCTAGCAGGCGGATGATGAAAAACATATTATACTGATGCGAACCTAGTGTCCCTTTTGCGAGTAATAAAAAAATGGACCTAGTCCATTTATGACGATGGGGTTGTAACAAATTATCCAATGCTTGGCTAGTGGAAGCACTTTATGATTTCTCTATCTTGATGTTGATGTCGATGTTATCTTATCTTGCTAACAACACTTTAACAATACTGCTGCTCCATGCACTTTGTTTATCATGAATATTGCCTTGCTTGGCTCTTTCATGTAGTTGATCATATGCATTGTTGTTTATCATGATTATTTGGACATTAACACTTTTCTTGCAGGGATGTGTGTGTGGGAACATTCGGTGATCGTAACGTACATGTCACCTCTGGGGGGCATGGGCTTTGCGAGAGCTCTTCTTCCATTGTGTGTTTCTTCCTACCTTAACGTTCTTGATATCAATACGTGATATCAACCACCTTAAGGTGGGGGCATATATAAGGTAAGCTGTCTACTTTAGATGATAGTAAAGTGTGTTTGAACAATCTGAAAATCAATCAATCATTTAAGCCCTCTACAAAGGCGGGATATCGAGCATATCCTTTTTCTCTTAAGCCCTCATCGTGAGGCAGGGATTGTGTATTTCTCAGAGCAGATTACAAATAAAATGATATCATTTCATTTTCAAAAGTCCTCATCGCGAGGCAGGGAGTGGTTCTGTGACTAACTCAACCCTTAAGCGTGTTTTTGGTGAGTGTTGTGGCAAAGCCCAATCATCGGTGTGTGCCTGTAATGTGCCTGAGATGGTGATGAGCCTAGCAATATGAACACTCCATCGCTTGTCTTTCATGTTTTCTCTATGTCTTCAGTGTGTGTGTGTGTATGGCGTGCTTGTTCTCAAAGTGCAAGACCGATGGTGATGAGCTCCTCTACACTTTGGGATTTGTTTGGCATGTTTGTTCTCAAGGTGCAAGACCAGTGGTGAACAACTCCTCTACACCTTGGGATTTTGTTTGGCATGTTTGTTCTTAAAACGTGTAAGACCAATGGCAATGAGCTCCTCTACACTCTTTTGGGATTTGTTTGTTTACTTCCCTTGTACTTGCATTCTGAATCTCATATGGAAAAAATCAAAAAGAAAATAATCACTGCATTCATTGTATTCTATGTGCTCTGTGTGTCTTCGATGTTGTATTCTCCATTTTTTGTGTGCCTGTAACTATCTTCTGCGTGTTTTGCGTGCTCGTCATTGTCTTCAATGTGTTTGGCGTGTCTTCTCCATTCTTGGCGTGTTTGCTATGTTTGTTGACCTACTTTAATGCATGTATTGGCCTTGCGTTTAATGCATACATTAAAGTGGGGGCTAAATGTTATGTTGGAAAAATGCACCCTTGGGGGCTTTTTCCTAAAGGTTTAGCTCCCAGGTCTTTAGATTTGCATTTAGAGCATTTTGCATGTTAAATTAGACTCCCGATGAGAAAACCCATGGGTCTTGTGGCAATTAGGACCTAGGGGGCTGCACTTCATTGAATTTTGAGCAAGGATAGAGTGTGGACAAGGGCGCTAGGGCCCTAGTCCAGCCCTATTTTGAGTTTTCCCTAATTTGAAATGTCAGTTTTGTGACCGTTATTTGGTCTCTAGGCTGACATCATAAGTTTCAAATACAAAATTCTTGGCGGGAATCTTAATAGTTGCATATATAAGCATGTTTAGGTTATCATTTGCAAACTAGAAGATCATGGGCAAGTTTTATGATTGAAAGCTATTGGCATACTTGTGATTATCATTGTGTTGCAGAGCATAGCATTGTTATTGTGTTTGTTTGCAAGTTGGATTACATCTTCTCCCCATGGCATTGAAGAGCCTCTTCCTTCCATGAGAATTTCATCATCAAGGTATCATTTATTGTGCTTTATCAATCATTATCCTTTGGTTTTTGCCTCTGCCTCCCAAGGGCACACACTCTCTCTGACAATGATGTTCAGAAGACTTGAATGTCTCTCTGAGGCTTGATAGAGGCAAGCATCTAAACACCACAACCCCCTCTTACACTCCTTGTGATTGCAGGTTACAAGTGTCAGATCTAGAGAAAGTGGAGTTGCAGAGCAAGAAGGCAAACATTGAAGATTCCAAATCTAAAATGAAGCAGACACTGTTTAACTTTTCAGGACAAGGGTGCCATTAACCTTGTCCTCCATTTTCAAATCATGGGAAACAAAAGACATAGCAGAGATCAGTGTCGGAAGGAGATCAAGACTGTGTGGAAAAAGTTGGGCATTAGACTAGGGCACCATCTCCGTTGTCCCTGATTTCTCTATTTTCTGACTATGAAAAATAGTGAGTTAGGATTCTCTGCCCTCTGCTCATTTCCCGTAGCATTTTTTGTAATTCACAGATTTGATTACTATTTGCTTAAATTAGGGTTTTAAGGACATGAAGGTATTAATTGACAATCTTGTGTGATCACATTTGAATTTCCTGGCAGAAAAACAAGTGGTAACTCAAACCTGATAGCTGACTCTCCTCTTGATAGATGAGGCACTCGGTTGAAAATCCCTTGGAATGTTTTGTGGAAAGGAGGATTCAAACTAAAGGAAACATTAACCCTCCACCATTTTTTGCACTATATATATGACAAAGGGTAGCGATCTATGTCTTAAGAATAACGATTAATAATAGTTAAAACAACGATTTCATAAACAAATCTGACAGCGATCATAATATATGATAAACAACAGTTGTTAGTAATAATGCATCAATCCATATGTGTTAATTGTGCCTCCATATAAAAGGGACATGTCCCTTGGTAAAGACATCCCCTCCATGAAGTCGCCTCCCTTCATGAGGGACATAAGAAGGATATAAAGGTATAATAAAGGGGAGGAGAAAAATATGTATGGAAGAGAATCGAATATCATTGGATTTAAATCGGAGATAAAAATATGAAATATATATGAAGTAGTAGATTGGGCTGCAAATAGTATAGGAGGAAGTAAGAATAAATATAGATAATATTCTGAGCCCTAAGAACACTTATATATTCAAGAGAGTATATATTTATTTATTTTGTTTAATAAGTGCTACAGAGGGGTTGCTCCCGTTCTTCTAAATCAGAAACCAAAGAGAAGTAATGAGCATAGCTCAGAGAGTGTGTAGAGTACAATATTGATATCGAGCAAGCAACCAGAAGAAGCAAGATCCAACCAGAGCCTAAAGATATGCCAGAGCCTAAAGATACGCCAGAGCCTAAAGATACACAAGACATCTTTAAGATTCCACCAAATGAACAAGGTCTGTACACAACGAAGTCTAAATATCTTCCAGGCCATGGTTTATTCGATTCTCTCCACCATATTAAAGGGTTCAAAGATCACCAACTCCCTAATAATGGCTTTCTCACCACGCCTAGAACATAAAGAATCAAATTTCCTTTTCCTTCAAAAGCACCTCAACTGAAGCGACATCTAAAAAACTAGGCTATTACATAGTGAGTGTCAAAAAGAAACATCTGTAGCCAAGGCACCGAGATCATAGCCCTTGCAGCCAAATTAACCATCTTCTAGATGATCTAATGACATAACACAGATAAAGAGGAAATAATAGTCACTCAAATGGTTGGACATAGGTATTAGAAGATTAGACGGTTCCAACCACATGAGGAAACAAATCCATAGGAAACTCGGAACCCCCAAAAGGAAAAAGTAGTGAAGGCAGCCCACATCAAGAAGCTAGTCAAAAGCAACACAGAAGGGGAGTAAGGGTGCACAAAAGAGCACCCGAAGTTAGGGGTAATTAAGCCCCTAACAAGCTAGCTTGTGAGCATCAGTGGCCCCTATGGGAGGGGCTCCTACCATAGGAAAATATATATTTTTTCAAATCACCCTAAGTGGAGGCCATCTTATCACACATCTGCTTGTTAGAAGACTTGCCTTTCAAATATGAAGAAGCTGTATTGGGAATGTTGGCTAACTGAGAGTCTAAAAGAGCATTGACCCAACTTTTGTTCTGGATTGGCACCTATAGGGTTGAAGGAGGAATCAAGGGTTTGGGAGGAGCACACTTAGGCAAAGGAGGTACCTGGGAAGGAAAACTAACCGAAGGAGGGGTCGGGGAGGCAACCGCCACTAGAGGTAAAGGTACAACAACCAGTTTCACCTCCATGGCATGACTTCCTGCATCTATAAAGAGAGATGGATTGCCTTGAGAGATTTCCTTGGGTTCCTCAAGTTTTGGGGGCTCCTTCATTTTACATTCTTCTTGTGAATTGTGAGTACAACTGACAGAGGGATGATTCCTTCCTCTGCAATTGGAGTAGAAGAATTTTTCTTCCTTGATCTCAATGTCAAGAAGGCAGGTTCTAAATTGTGAAGATAAATTGATGACCTTTGGAATCTCTAGGATTGACATGATCTTAAGTCTAGCATAGAGGTATGAATTATGCTCCAATATCTCCTCATCTAATTTCATCAGCATCCCCAAAGAATTTCCAATCTTGGTAAGGCACTCATCTGACCAAAATTCTAAAGGGAGGTTGTAAATTCTTATCCAAATAGGAGAATCTCTGGGTCTAGTTGTGCAAGGGTCAAATAAGGGTGTCCATCATTGAATGAACAAAGCTTTTCCATTAATTTCCCTAGAGCAGAGGGATATTACCCATTCATGATCCTCCTTATAGAGGAAGGCAACAACAAAAAACCCTCGAGGGAGAAATTTAATGACCCTGGGCCCATTCCAGTTTTCCCTGATCCACTTGATGATTCGTTGTCTTAGAAATTTTGCTCCCATAGGGCACCCTATAATTGCAGTGTCTAGGAACATTTCTGAGTCTTCCTTAGCCTTGGAGGAAAGATCAACCACCGCTGCTTCCATAGAACTAGACGCATGTTGAGCTGAAGTAGGGCCGGATCAGCTCTTTCACGCCATTAGCTTTATACACACACACACACACACACACACACTTCTAATTACATGAAGAAGAAAACAAAGAGAAACATATTTTCTGAGTTTAGGAGAGTTTTCAAGAGTAGATCTTGTATGGAGTGATAAAGATAAATCATTTACACCAGTAGATAGATGATTATGAATATGCAGAATTGAAAGGAGAGTGAAGTGTAAGATAGGTGAAGAATAAATAAGAAGAATAACTCTAAAGAAAGAAACACAATCCTTAGATTTCTAAAAGATACAAAGGCAAGAATTATCCTCCTGGTATGATGTATCTAAACCTAAGTTTCTTATGATAAATGCCATATGATAAATAATGACAAATGCATATAATGGAAAGGTTACCATTAGTGTCATAAGTATTGTGAAACTTGCTATGAGATATAGATTATATTCACAACTCATTTGATATGATTGTTTGCAACTATGAAGTTTGATTAGTTTATTATACATTAATGTGGATTCTTGTATGAATATTATGATGGTGGAAATGTGGTGCAAGAGGGATAATGAAGATGGGGCACTCTTCTAGGTACGCCACCCCTATAGGGGGGATTGAATAATCCCATTGGGGCCAAGGGGGTACAAAGGGTACAAGGGTACAAAGGGTACTTCCCTTGGGCTTAGAAGAGATGGTGCATCTATCCAAGGGGAGCAGTTCAAGATACATTTTTATCCCTGGATTGATGGAGGCTACCTCTCAGGGGAAAAGGTAGAAAGAGACTAAGGAGGATGACAAGGATTATTTAGACAGGGGGAGCTTTTATGTTTTTGCAGGCATAGAGGAAGACCACTAGCCCTTTGTCCTTGATGTCAAAGGGGGAGAAATTTGCATATCAGGTTAGTGTTGCCATCAATGTCAAAGGGGGAGATTGTTGCATGTGTTGTCATTGATGTCAACATAGTTGTGTTGAGGAAAGTTGCATGTGATATCACCAGAGATGACAATAGATTATGTAGACACCCTAAAATGACCAAGTCGTCACATCACTTACATTCCGTTATCTGTCTCATCACCTGCATTACAACGTTAATTAAATAATCTAATTATTTAATTAATTTCATCAAATTCTTCTAAATCACATACTTTCAACATTAATTAAATAAAATCCTCTTTATTTAATTAATTAAATTAAATTCCTCTATTATTCTTCCACAATTAAATAATTTTTAATTATTTAATTGGATCATTATCCTCTATCCAAAAATCACATCTACATTAATTAAATTAATTATTTAATTAATTCAACAAATTCCCTCTTATCTAAAATTAAATAATTCTTAAATTATTTAATTAAATCAAAATCTGTTCTTCCAAAATCATGCACAACAATTAAATAAATTTATTTATTTAATTTGCTTTCAAATCTTCTAAATTAAATAATTCTAATTATTTAATTATTTCTTCCAAAATATCTGCTCTAAATTTAAATAAATCAATTATTTATTTAAATTGCTTTTTCTTCTAAATTTGAGTTATCTCTAAAATAACTCAAGCTTTCTTGCTCATCAATTAAATATTTCTATATTTAATAAAGCAAAATATCTTCTTTTCTCATGCAAATCTCTTCTTCTTGTTTTAAATCACTTAACTGATTGCTTTATTCTTTTAATTGATGTATCTCTTCAGTTAGCTCATTCTTCTATTCTTGATAACTCCTCTCATGTAAAAGAAAGCAAGACACATGTCTTCTTCTCATTCGTTGCACGTTCCTCAACTTATCTCCTCCGTTGATTCTTCTGAATTATCTGGACCGTTGATCAATCTTCCTTGAAATCTATATAAACCCCCCTCATCTCCTTCATTACCTCTCTCTTCGATCGTATTCTCAGGCATACTTAACAGAGCTTCGAGCATACAAAACGCGTCGATTGAGCACTATCATGATCTTTTGACATTGATCTCTTGAGCACACTACTTGCTTGTTGCAGCTATGGCTTCGCAACTTCATTGAGCAATCCACATTCAATCCAAAGGAAACAACGCAGATTTCGGTTAAAGTCTTTATTTCATTAAGTGTTTGTCATGGCTTTTATTTAAATTTGTTTCCTTTATGTTATTGGGTTCTTTGATTTTATTTAGTTTAGAATTAATCAATTTTTCCTCATACACATTCTGGCACGCCCGGTGGGACCCACTAATCCCTTTGTTTCTTTGAGAATTTTTTTTTTGAAGTCAGTACAGCACAACGCAAATGATATTGCACAGCGCTTTTGGCAGCATCTTTCAGTGCTACTGGAGGCACAGTTCAGCGCCCTTGGGGGCACTGCAGCGCTTCTGGTGACACAGAGCAACGCTCTCGGTAACACAGAAAAGCGCGACCAGCAGCCTTGTGAAGCGCTTCTAGTTTAATTAGGTTTTGACCGCATTTAGTATTTTTTGCAGGGTTTTTCTCATTTCATATCAGGGGATTGGTTTGACAAGCTGTTGTATTTGTCTTTCCAAACCTGCTTTTGATACCTCCTAAGCTGATTTATTTAGGGGTATTTTTGGTAGTTGTGTTAATCTATTGTATTGCTACACTTTTTGGGCTTTCTGGATTTCACTATTCAGATCTATCAGATATTATTGCTCAGAACAGTAGATTAAACATGAAATCCCATTTTGATCTAGTCCTTTTGACAAAAGTTAATCTTTTCATGATCTGAGACCATGCGGTGCTTCCGGCATAACAGTACAGTGCTTCTGGTTATTTGTCAGCGCGTCTGGTGGTATCTTACAACGCTGCCTCTATTCACGACATCGCTTTTGGCAGAACAGTGTTGCGCTCCTGGCTGCACATTGCAGCACTTCTGGTTATTCTGCAACGCCTTTGGTAATATCCTGCAACGCTTCTGGTCTGCGATACAGCGCCCTTGGAATACAGTAAGTCGCGTATGGTAAGAAAGTACAGCGCTTTTCGTCAAAGTTGATTTATTTTTTGCTAACTTGTGAATTTTTTTCGGTGGAACTAAACTCACTTGTTGCAGCTTCTTATTACTCACACATAGCCAATAGGTGTTTTCTTAACATGTTCATGCAGGACGAGCGTTGAAGACCTCTTTGATTTATCTCACTAAGTCTTAGAAACACATTGCATGCTTAAGAGGATAATTGAACAAATCTTTTCTTGCAATCTAAGTCTTAGGAACATACTACTTTTCTTAAGGGACAATGGACATGTATGAACAAACACCTCAATTTTCTAAAGGATAATCGACATGAATGCCAAACACTTCATTTCATAAGGGACAATTTACAACTACAATCGTGTGTGTGCCTAGCTTAGTTGCACCTTATTTTTCTTATAACGGGACAATTGAACCTTTGTTTGACGTGCTTGCTCTTACTTTTTTGTACTTCCTTTAGAAGGGCCTACTTTTGGATTGCGCTTCATCCAAAAGGGACGACCCTAAGCGGAGTTTTCCTTTGAACCGCTATATAAAAGGGATAAGGTGAAAGCCAAGTCCTAACCGACATCAGCCTTACCTTGTGGTGCCAAACTGAAAAGAGGTGTACTAGCTCTTTGTGGAAACGATTTTCACATTGAGCGAAGTGTTTGAAACTCTTAGTAGGATTGGTTAAAGCTTTTAGTAGCTTGTCACATTGCTCGTAAGGCGTTGGTCCCTCAAAGTCAATAAGAACCATTTTAGATAGCGACTACTCGACCTACCTCCGAACATTGTGATAATCATCAGTGCAAGGGAAATTGATTTAAACCCTTAAGATACTCACCATTGGCTCCCTTGAGAAGAGATAGTATTCCCTTGGACATAAAGCTCTTGTGACCTACTTAAGCTTTCCAAGGGGAGGGTGAGATATCCCTACCTATCATCTCTCGCAAAGATACTAAATATCTGACACCTTTATGGAATGATATTTTTATCGACGGAGTATTAAGCTGTGAGCTGATCTACTACAATGAAACCTTGTCTCTAGGGATAAAAAGTGCTTGTTATTGATTGCAAATTGTCTTAGACCTGTGGAAACATTGGGCTTGTTTGGAGCCTTGAACATACACTATCTGTTGTGTCAGTCCTTGTGCCTTTTTTGACCACTTGTTTGCTGTGTTTTCTCTTACCAAACCAATCCAATCAGAAATAAAAAAATTTTACCTTTGAAAAACATCAGACACTACTTCAGCACCCCTGGTATTAGATCAGCTCACCTTTGGTAGTACAGTAGATCGCCTTTGCTCAGCAGTAACCCGCCTCTGGCAAAACTCTACTTCAGCGCCCTTGGTATAACAGTAGCTTGCTTTTGGTCACTGTAGCTCGCCTTTGGCATAGTAGTAACTCGCTATTGGTAGCTCAGTCCGTCGCCTCTGGTCCACAGTAGCATGCTTTTGGTAGCATAGTCCTGTGCCTCTGGTCAAATAGTATAGCGCTTTTGGTCCAGTACTTTGTGCATCAAAAGCTTGTCAGTTTCTTAAAGCATCTCATAGATTCCTAGCATTACATTGTGTCCTAGTGTATCCCATGGTCACCACTAGGCTACAGCAAACTATGAAATCCAGGCAAGTTGTCCCTAAAAAATGCAAGTCGCCTCCTCACACACCACAATCAGGTCATCTCAACATTACTCCCAAGGTGACTCCTAGTACGCCCGTGGCAAAACCAAACAGCTCTCCGAACATGCTGCACATAGATGAACCAAGCAATCCTCATGAGGATAGAATCCCTTTGATAAATGCGCCTCAGTATACCACAGGCTTGCCTCCAGATTTTGTCCCACAAGGTTATATCGTAGATCAAACCCCATCTCAAGAAGAGCGACACTTTGAAATAGGTCAATCCTCTCAAGAAGATGGGCAAGATCTTGATGAATTTATACAAGATCCTAGAGCTATAGCTACCTTTGATAAAATCCTTAGTGAGAACCAGGATCATTTCTTTCGCTTGCTTGCAAAGCAAGGCGCCAAGTTACCTCAAGATTTTGATGTGTCTACTCTCAAGGAGAGCAACAACACCCAAGAAGCCATACAAGAGGTGCAAACCATGTCCACGGTAACTACGCCCTTACCTACTCAAGGCTCGCAGTATAGGAATCCCCTTTTTCAAAATCCAACAGAGAAGAGGCCTATATCACCGCTTTTGACTCCTATGGAGATCTATCAAAACCAACAAGAAACTCTCCAACGTCAAGTAGAGTTAGCGAAGCAAGCCACCTTAGCTTGATCGAATGTGCAACCACCTCCTAAAGTGTCCACCCCAATCGCAAGTGGAATCTTGGTTACCCCATCACGCGTAGGTTTCCCACCCAATTACAATCCGTGGAACAATTATGTAGCCATGCAACAAGGGTCTCAACAAATGCCACCTCCTATATCATCACACCTGCATGTCTCTCAACCAATTAGAGTCACGCAGCCCCAACCACAACATTCTTCTACTCTCGTCCTCAAATAGCCCCAACCACAACATTCTTCTACTCTCATCCTCAATCAACCCCAACCGTCGCAAATCACTTCTACCTATGTTCCTCCTCCACAACGTTCATCCTTGCTCAACTTCTTTCACACATTGCCTAGCCACTCTCAACATTCCCAACATCAGGTTTCCCAAAGCTATGTGCCACTATCACAACCTAATCAAACGCACTTTAGCTTTCCTCCCCCCAATACTTTTCTTCAACCATCGCAAAGCCAACATTCTTACCTAGCGCCACCTCCACCTCTGCTTAATCAAGGCCTCCAATTCCAACCCAATCTGAACCAATCATACAATCCATATGATCCCAATCAATCTTACGACCCTTATAATACTAGTGCACATGGCTTACACTATAATCTTCCATATGGGTAACACCAACCACTCTTTGTACAACAGGAGATGTTACCAACCCCTCCCACGACTATGGAGCTAAAGATCGTAGAAGTTCAACAGCAGCTATCTGATCTTACATTTGGCCACACCAAAAAGACCTTCTCTTTAGAGGAAGTGTGTCCTTATCCTTTTGATCGGTCATTACCAATGATCCCTTTTCCTCAAAATTTCACTATTCCCAAGTTCGATAAATATAAAGGAAAAGGTGACCCTAAAGACCATCTTAGGGAATTCTATCTCGCTTGCTTCGAGGTCTCTCATAACGACACATATCTTATGTGTCTTTTTCCTCGCAGTCTTGGAGGTTAAGTAATAGAATGGTTCTCACACTTACCTACGGGTATCAAGTCCTTCAACGAGCTAGCAGAGAAGTTTGCCACCCATTTTTCTTACAACGCAGAGCATGAGATTTCCATGACGGACCTATGCAACAATAAATAGAAAAATGGTGAAACTTTCATTTCTTTCCTTCAACGATGGAGACAAATGGCTAGTAAATTCCCTTTCAAGATTCCGGAGAAACAGCTTGTTAGCATATTTGTGCAGAACCTCAACCAAGAGTTAGGTTTCCATTTGCAAATTCTTAGTGCTACAACCTTCGATGAAATCAGATACAAGGGTATCAACATTGAGAAGGCCCTCATTGCTAAGGGTGTGGTCAAAATCTTTAAGGAGATGAAAGATAGTAATTCTCATCAACAGTCGAATGATAAACCCAAATATTGGAACAAGAAGAAAAACGTGGTCAACGATGGGGTGGTCGATACTAAGCATGTCCAAACGTTGCAAACACCGCTGCAGCTCTCCAAACCAAGTCAAGCTCCACCTCAACAACAGCAGCAACAAAGGCAGCCTTATCCCAACCAACAGCAATGACAACAAGAGCGGCCCCAACAAGATTACCCTCCGCGACGTCAATTCACTCCTTTAGGAATGCCCATCTAATCGGTCTTACAACAAGCTTTGCAGAAAGGGCTCATCACCTTACCTGATGCTCCCCCATATGGAAAACCTGTCTACAAAACTGCACGTTACAGAGACAATGAGTATTGTGAGTTCCATAGGAGCAAAGGTCATAGAACTACGTCTTGCATGAAGCTTAAGCACCTCATCCAAAACCTCATCGACGGTAATCAAATCACTTTTGAGGATGAATCACCAGCACAACACATGAACAAGGATCTCGATATGTACAAGGAACCTTTCCCTCATCACGATCCACCTCCTCCTCAGGATAGAGGTAAAGGTATCAATCACGCTTCCACATCTTTCGATTCCATTGTAGGTCGTTTTGAAGAGAGTCGAGTGTCTACCCTCACCATCAAAGGCAAATCTACGGATTGTGCTATTACTACTCGTCGAGGTCATGTCACCATCCGTGCACCTACACCTAGGCTTCCGGTTCAGACTGATTATAATCTTGTTGAACATCTAGGGAGAACACCAGCACATATCTCTATTTTGGACCTTCTACGGTCATCACCTGCACATAGAGTAGTGCTAGGAAAAGCCCTCCAAGAGTCTTCCGTTCCTAAGAACATAGCAGTCGTAGATTTCCAAGCTATAGTGGGTAATATTGCTTCGCCTTACAACGTGGTCTTCTCTGAGAAATACCTCCCCTCCCACGATCCATGTCACAATGATGCCCTGCATATTAAAGTTCTCATCCATAAGCGCAAAATCAAATGCATCCTCATAGATGGTGGTGCTGGTCTCAACATATGTTCTTTAAAGTTACTAAAGCAATTGGGATACTCTAAGGATCACGTCAACATTGATCATAGTATTACAATCAAGGGGTATGATGATGCAGAACGCCATTCAGAAGGTGTTATTCACTTGCCTATACAACTGGGCCCAGTCATGCTTGAAACTAGGTGCCAAGTTCTTGATATTGAACTGCCTTACAACATTATCCTAGGCCGCCCATGGATCCATGCAATGAAAGCTGTTCCCTCCACGTACCATCAGTCCCTCAAGTTCCCATACAATGGTATGGAGATCACCATCCCAGGAGACCCTAATCCTTTTGAATTTTGCCGTGTCTTGCAAGGAAGCTATAAGAATTGCAACCAAGTGCCTAAAAATGACAAAGCCCTTGAATCCCCTCTCTATGTTGACCCTGAAACTCTCACGCAAGCCTCTACAAGTGAACCTACACCCCTCCCCAAAATCACAGCTCGCGTCTGAGATATAGGCTTTGGCACTTATGATATCTCCGAATCTTGTTGTGTAGGGCGGATGCCTTTATCTCCAAAATCTTACGGCAAACCACCCATTGCCAAAGTAACCAAAAAAGTAGCTATTCCTCCCCCAACATTCCTAACCCAATTCCAACATGGACGGTTATTGGAAGAGGAAACTATTGAGGACATCTCTTCTTGGCTCTACAAGGAGAAAGAACCAGTCATGATACCAGTCAAGCAATATGGCAATGGCTTAAGGATGGTGAAAAACATGGGCTATAAAGGCAAAGGTGGCCTTGGGAAACAGAATCAAGGCACTATGGAGCCCATTGTGGTAACAAAGAAGCTAGACAAGAAAGGATTAGGATTTGGTAAGAAGGTACCACGCGCCTCGGACATTGAGTATATCCTCGATGAGGTAGCTGACACTTTTCCCGCCGATTCGACGTCTACAGAGGATATCATCAATGACTCTTCCCTCCACATGACCAATCTATTCGCAGAATCCTCCATTTTTACACTATCCTCCGTATCCTTAACTTCCACCACCAGCACCCAGAATGTCACACTTGTCTACCCTGAACTTATCGATTGGGACCAACAAGGGGCCCCCGTTATAGATGTATTTCAGAATGACGAAGCTCTAGCTGAGTTCATGGGACTTCGGGAAGGTATCCCTCTTGGCGATCACAAAGCGGGTTTTGTAATGGAACTAGAGCCCACGGCTTATTTTGGTGAGAATGCCAAATCCTCCAGTCGCAAAAGTGCAAATAAAGAAAGATCTCTAGGTGAAAACCACACGGTGGCACCTCCTGATCATAACATAGTAAAAATAAAGGACGTATCCAAAGGTGAAAACCCAACTGTGGCACCTGAGGATGGAGGATTTGACCTTCCCTTACCATCTAAGTATCAAGAGAAATCAGCTCTCCTAGTGGACGATTCTACAGAGATCAACCTGGGTACAGAACAGAATCCAAAGACAACATTCCTAGCAGCATCCTTATCTAACACAGAGCACAGAAATCTTAACAACTTCTTCTTGCAACGAACCATCAACTTTGCATGGACCTATGCAAATATGCCAGGGCTAGACCCTAAGTTGGTAGTTCATTATCTCACAGTTGATCCCAAAGTGAAACCAATCAAACAGAAGTTGAGAAAGATGCACCCACAGATAGCTCTCTTGGTGAAGGTGGAAATACAAAAGCTGTTAGACGCAAAGTTCATATGACCTATTGACTATTCAGATTGGGTCTTAAACATTGTACCTGTGTCTAAACCTAATGGGCGCATCTGCATGTGTAATGATTTTAGAGATCTCAATAAGGCATGTCCTAAAGATGACTTTCCACTACCAAACATTGACATTATAGTGGACTTGACAGCAGGTCACGAGATGCTTTCTCTCATGGACGGATTCTTGGGTTATAATCAGATAAGGATAGCTGAAGAAGACCAACATAAAACAACCTTTACTTGTCCTTGGGGCAATTATTGTTGGTGTGTCATGCCATTTGGTCTGAAGAATGTAGGAGCAACCTATCAGAGAGCAATGACAGTCATCTTCCACGATCTGTTTCATCACATCATGGAAGACTATGTTGATGATATATTGGCTAAATCTTCTAGAGTGGATCACATACAGGTTCTAGGACAGATCTTCGACAGGATTGAAAAATACCAAGTAAGACTCAATCCAAAGAAGTGTGTATTCGGTGTAACATCAGGAAAGCTGTTGGGATACATTGTATCTTGTAGAGGCATCAAAGTAGATCCAGCAAAAGTAAAGGCTATAGTGGAGATGCCTCCACCAAAGAACCTAAAAGCATTAAGGAGCCTCCAAGGAAGGTTGCAGTCCATCAGGCGTTTCATCTCACAGCTAGCAGATAAATGTCAACCCTTTCAACACTTGCTCTGAAAGGATGTTTCATTTTGATGGGACAATAAGTGTCAAGCAGCATTTGATCAACTTAAAGAGTATCTAGCTACACCTCTTGTATTGGTTCCACCAGTTGCGGACAAACCTTTGATCTTATACATCTCCACTACAAATTCAGCCCTAGGGGCCCTGCTAGCACAGAATGATGACACAGGAAAGGAGCATGCAATTTATTACATTAGTAGAACCTTGGTGGGATATGAGCTCAATTATTCACCAATGGAAAGGGCTTGTTTAGCAGTAGTGTTCGCCTCCCAAAAGTTGCGACATTACATGCTGAACCAACACACAAATCTGATAGCCAAGATTGATCCCTTGAAGTATCTACTAGCAAAAGCAGCTCTCACAGGCAGACTAGCTAAATGGGTTATGATCCTTAGTGAGTTCGATATTGAGTACATGGATCGTAAGGCAATCAAAGGACAAGCCCTCGCGGATCAACTAGCAGATGCACCTATGAAAGATACACATCCTATGGTAGCAGACTTTCCTGACAAAAATCTCTTCACTCTTGCTACCTCCATAATGTGGAAGTTATACTTTGATGGTTCTTATACACAGCATGGATCAAGAGCTGGCATCTTATTTGTTACGCCTCAGAATGACTACATTCCAAAGTCATATCGGCTAGCATTTCCTTGCACCAACAACATAGTCGAGTATGAAGCACTCCTTATAGGTCTCAATACAGCAGTTCAATGGGACATCACAGAATTAAAAGTATATGGAGACTCACAGCTAGTCATTCGCCAAGTCACAGATGAATACCAAACAAAGGATGAAAAGTTGGTCCCCTACAAACAACTAGTGGATGCCTATAAACCACATTTTTCTAGCATCACATTTGAGAAAATTCCAAGAGAGCATAACAAAGCGGTGGATTCTATGGCTTCTGTAGGGTCACTGATTGACATGCTTGCTAATACACAGAAGTGTGATTTCTTGATCGAGCAATTGTTGATACCAGCCGTCGATGTTCCAGTTATTGAAATCATCTGCGAACTTGTTGGTCCCAATTCCCCATGGTATGAAGATATCTATGAATACCTCAAGAACAATACCTTTCCCCCTGACCTATCATCCACCCAATTCAAAACCTTTATCCGTCGATCCTCTCGTTACATCATTCTGGGTGATACACTATATCGCCGGAGTCTCGATGGTATCCTCTTACGATGTCTTAACGCGGAAGAAGCCAAATCTACCTTACGAGACATACATGAAGGTGTCTGTGGTGTACATTCTACCGGTCCTAATCTTGCTAAGAAGATACTCAGAACAGGTTATTACTGGCCTACAATAGAGCAAGATGCTGCACAGTTTGCTAAGAAGTGTCTACAATGTCAGCAGCATGGGGATTTGATTCACGCACTAGCTCATGAATTACAACCTGTGACAACTCCATGGCCTTTTTCTCAATGGGGTCTCAACCTCGTAGGACAAATCCACCCTTCCTCCTCCAATGGCCACAAGTTTATCATTACCGCCACTGAGTATTTCACAAAGTGGGTGGAAGCCATTCCTATGACCTATATCACCAGTAAGCAAATAGCCAAGTTTATTCTAAACTACCTCATATGCCGGTATGGTATTCCCCAAGCCATTGTCACTGATAATGGGAGACCATTCAAGAACCAAGATGTCCGTGCCTTATGCATACAATACAATATCCAACATCGCTTTTCAACTCCCTACTATCCACAGAGTAACGGCCAAGCTGAGGCTTCCAATAAGACCATTCTCAAGATCCTCAAGAAAACGGTCAATGAAGCTGGTCGTGATTGGCACTTACAACTCAATCCCGCCCTATGGGCCTATCGCACTAGTATCAGAACACCAACTGGCGCCACACCATATGCCTTGGTCTTTGGCTCTGAAGCCATCCTACCTATAGAGGTTGAGATCCCATCCCTCAAAGTATCCATGCAGGACCTGATCAGCGGAGATGAGTATCGCACTTCCAGATTAGCTGAGCTTGAACTACTAGATGAGAGGCGCCTTGCCGCACTTAATCATCTCCATGTCTATCAAAACCGCCTCCGATGTAATTACAACAAAAAGATCAAAGAAAGATGGTTTCAAGTTGGTGATCTTGTACTTAAGAAGAATCAGAGAAATCAAGCAGATCGAGAGAAGAAGGGTAAGTTTGAGCCTAACTGGTTAGGTCCCTTCATTGTCACAACAGCATATGGATCAGGAGCTTATACTTTAGCTACACCTGACGGCATTCCTCTAGATGAGCCACTTAACAGTGTCCATCTCAAGAAGTTCTATGCCTGATCCTCAGAGTATTCCTAAAAAAAAAAATCCAAAAAAATCTGTCCTCTGGTGAAAACCTGGCAAACAGGCGCCTTGGATAAGTACCATAGTAAAAACCTGGCAAACAGGCGCTATGCGTAGAGTCAACATCCATCATCTATCGAGTCCTGTCCACTCCTTGTCCAGTTCACAACGCGCCTCATCCATCCATCCATAATAAAACCATTGACTTTGTTTGCATTTCCATCTCCCTATCTAGTATAGCTTGGAAATTTGTCAATGTCCCTCGTCGTCTCCCCATGTCTTGATCTGTGTCTACAGTTAACACTGTCTTGTCCTAGGTCAGGTCTTTCTGTGTCTTCTTCGGCGGTCACCCCTACAGGTCCTCTACCAGAATGGGGGCAACTTTTTCCTTAGCTTCGGTCTAGGATTGGTTCCTTGTTCGTGGTTCGCAGCACGTACTTCAATCTTGTCTCATTTCCACAGGTAACACCCTTTAACGGACACAGATTTCCTACGATAAGGCTGTTATCTTCTCAATGCTTTTCCCACATCATCACACTAACCAGAACTACATATTATCATCTTCTCAGTCTTAAGGTACCTTGATCCCATGGATATGGGTATGTAGGCAGTCTGGATTACGAAGGAAGTATCCAGTACTCAGGTACATAAGATCACCTCTTCTCCGCACTTTTCCCACATCATCACATCTACCAGAACTACATATTATCTCTTCTCAATCTTAAGGTACCTTGATCCCATGGATAGGGGTATGTAGGCAGTCTGGAATACGAAGGACGTTTCCAGTACTCAGGTACATAAGATCTCCCCCTTCCACCTTGAACCATCTCATCACTCTATCCAGAACTACATATTTATCACGTTCCTCTTCCATCGTAAGTGTGCCTTGATCCCGTGGATACAGGGTATGTAGGCAGCCTGGAGTACGAAGGATGTATCTAGTACTCAGGCACACACGATCCATCATTCTCCGCCCGTCTCAAATCCATTAACATTTCCATCCTTCTAGTCTTCCGTTTGTCAAAATCCATTCGCCTCGACTTGACTAACTCAAGCAGCCAGCTAGTGCATCCTTTCAAAGCAAAAGTCCTTAACAAACCTGAAGCAAAGCGGCTTTCTTCCAAAGTCATCTACTATCCTGCATACCGATTGCCAACATCAGCTAAGTATCGCTTAACCAAAGCCCTAGATCCACAGGCCTGTCTTCTGCGAAGTGTTCCATTGTCGAGACCAACACACGCGTCTCCTGCGACATGTGGCATTTCCCGTAGCAAGACATTGTCTTTTTAGGTAGATAGCACCCTTTAACGGACACAGAGTTCCTGCGATAAGGCTGTTATCTTTCCTATCCCATCTATCCTGAGCAACCTCTTTGGCAAGAGAATATGTTGGCTGTATGTTTACTTTGTAAGTCAGTCAATTTGTGTTATGGTTTATCTTTTGTCCTTTATCCTGTACCTATTCAAGACTACCTTGATTTATCTATAATCTTGGTATGTTGCGATGCAGTATGGATTGGGGGCATAGCCATTGCTTTCTGTGTGCCATGTTTGAGGAATGATCTTTAGTATCTTTCTTGGCATTCTATTTATCTTGTGTGTGTTATGACCTAGCATCTTACATATTAATAGTTCTTCTTACATTCGCATGTATGGAAGTTTATTTTATGTTCAAGACTATGGCTTATTCACATGTTCCAACAAAGTTATATTATGTCTAAAGGATCTAGGTTCAAACCATTTGTTTGCAGAGTCAACGTCCACGCGCTCGAATATTACTGCACCTTGGTCTTTTATACCTTGGTGGTGAACTATCCACGTGCTATATCAAAATAAGGATTGCTCTTTATATACAAATGCGAAGCCATTGCAACAAGCTCACCTTTCATCCATTTCCACAAACCCTTATATCGCTTTCATTGCAGTAATCGATCAACAGTCTCTGTCTCCATCTCCTCCTGTTCTTCTCTCTGGTGCATATCTGCAAAACCCACATGTCAGATATCACTAGTCATCACATCTATATCATCATATATCTCTATCATCATACATCTATAAGCATCATATAAGCCACATTTGTCATCACATGAATCCATAATCATACATACATATCATCACATCCATGACATCAAAGAATGCATACACAAAAGCATGGACAGCTGTGAGTTGAACAGATCATCATATATATATATATCATGTAATGGCCATCATAATATAGAGTGTCTGTGTCTACATCCATAATACAAAATGTGTATACATCCAAATGTACATCAATATACTACATCAAGGCTATCAAGAGCCCGCAAAATATACATCTGAATGCACGCAGGCATCTATCCAAAATGATACAATATGATACAATATGCAAGTGTATGTGACCTAGTGGGTAGAACTACCCTCCTGCTGTGGCCCCTGGCCTCCCCCTGTGCTCGGTGGAGGTCCCCCTGATGGTCCTCCTCCTCCCCCTGGCGGTAAGAGTGGTCCTCTAACTGAGGACGCTGACTGCCCTGTCCTCCAGGATCCTGATGCCCCTGACCTGCTCCTGTGTCTATAGCTCGGTGCCTGCTGAGCTGCTAGCACCGCACCCACATACAAGCCCTTGTAGTACTCTGCCTCCCTGCCGGCGGATACTAGCTCGCCCTGCACTCAGACGAGCTCACTATATAAGGTCCTCTGGCCTGCACCCAGTCCGCGGCGTGCCTCGTCTCTCTCCCGCCTCACTCTAAATAGTGTGGCCTCTGTTGTCAACTGCAGCTGCACCTCTGCGTCTCTCTCTCTCCTAGCCTGTGCTAGCTCATCTGCGTCTACTTCTGGTGCAGCTGGCGGCTGCACCTGTACCTGTGCCTATGCCTATATCTAGGCCTACAGCTGTCTGTATGCCTGCACCTGTGCCTGTAGCTGCGCCTGTACCTGTGCCAGGGCTGTCTGTGCTGCTGAGGCTGCTTGTGTCTGTGCCTGGGCTGTGGCCTCTGCTTGCCTCGCATCTACCCATGCTGCATCCCTGTCTCTCCTAAGTCGTGCCATCCAAAGCTCTAAGTGAGTCCTCCGGGCTATCTCCTCCTGCAGCAGTCGCTCTGCTCTCTGTAAGTCGGTCTCTATGACCGGGCCCACTGCCTCTGCCATCTCCACATCGGCCTGCTGGCCGCTACCCTCTCCACCTGCCTGCTGGCCCGCTGCCTGCTACCTGGTTGCCCTGGCCTGCTACCTCATCCTCGCCTCCCCTCCAAGGACCAATACCTCTCCCACTGCCCCTGCTACACCTGGTGTAGTCAGTCTCATCAGCCTGTGTGTCTGCCAGTACTGATCGTACTCTGGCAGTGTCCCTGGGTCTGCTAGCCCAG
Organism: Cunninghamia lanceolata; assembly: GCA_027924645.1. Classification (NCBI taxonomy): domain Eukaryota; kingdom Viridiplantae; phylum Streptophyta; class Pinopsida; order Cupressales; family Cupressaceae; genus Cunninghamia; species Cunninghamia lanceolata. Next base: position 463,577 of record BSBN01001418.1, on the reverse strand, counting down.
AGTCCCAATCCCATCTCACGGGGATGAGTCCCTGCACATCTGTCAATGTTGTCGCCACTGGGATCTCGGCATCCTAGTCTCCAACCTCCCTTCGCATCCTGGCGTGAGTGGCCTCCCCCACTGGTAACCCCTGCGGCAATCCAAACTACCTGAGAACTTGCTCGGGTAGGTACCTCTCTATCATATCTGTCCGTCTACCGAACAGATAGGGAGCCTATCTATAGTACATGAGCTGCTCATGCTTGTCAGCCCACTCCTCGCATAGTAACTAGGGCCTCCATATAAATAGGTCCATCTTGTCTATCTGTCGCTTCCAGTAGCTAACAGACCCCATCCTCCGATGTGTCATCACCCCCGTCATATAAAAATGCATATGGCTCACCTCTGTCTCAGTGGTGCTGCGCCATGGGTCAGATGACTAGAATGTGCTCCCACGCCCATACTTGTAACAAAGTCACACCTACTGAGAGGCTCCTGCCTCTCCTATACACACAATGGTGCATATCATGATATAGCTGTCCTAGCACGCAGGGTCCCCACGCATACTGTCTTCCATGGGTGAACATCCCTGATAGAATGGTCCCCTAGCCAACTGATAATCCTCTAGATCTCCTGTCCGGGCACAGGAAGCCGCCAATCAACGATGCAACGATCCATCTGATCCTATCATAGAGTCTCGGGACGTCTGCCCATCGGATCTCCCCGTCCTCTATCCACAGGTCGTCTATGCAGAAGACCTCCTCCAAGCCTGCCTCACCCCGTGCTGGGTCAAAGTCCACGATCTCTCCATCTATCTAGATCCTCAGGATGCGGTATACATCCTCCAGTGTCACTATAGCCTCCCTCGTCAGAAAGTGGAATGACGAGGTCTTGCTGTGATACCTCTCCATGACTGCTATCACTAGGGCGAGATTCGCCCTAATGTGTGTCAAGTGGGCCACATGCCATAGTCCCGCATGCTCCAGGAATGCGTCCTCCTCCCATGTAAGCTGAACAACCTTGTGCACTATCGTGTGATGTCACTCTCGCGACATCAGTGGTGGCAAAATCCTCTGCATCCATAACAAATCACTTGTCAGTTTCTTTTCCAAATCCCTCAAAACCTATCTACTTCTTCCCTAAACCCCCAAACTCTCCCTTTCCTCTTTGGCACCCTAACTTTTCTTCTATTCAACCCAAAAGCGCTTTGTTTTATACAAAAGCGCTGTCCCTCTCTACCAACAGCGCCATACTATTCATCCAGACGCGCTGTGTTTTTTAACCACATGCACCTTGTTTTTCCAGACGCGCCACTCTGTCTTACCCACTGCGCCACTCTGTCCTACCAGATGCGACGCGCTTTTTCCCCCTTCCCACCACTTGCGCTAACCTGCTTTGCCAAGTGCGCTGCACTGCCTAACCACATGTGCTGCGGGATTTGCCAAATGCATTGCGGCGTGAACACTTTATACCAAAAGCGACGCGATTTTCCCATTAGCACTGCAAGCGACTACCAGCTGCGCTGCGGCGCGCCAAAAGCGCTGCAACCCTACACCATACGCGCTGCGGCTTCCTAAAGCGCCTTTGGCTAACTTGGCTAACCCTACCTAAACCTAGCCCTAAACGACCCTAAATGACAAATGCAAAGGGGGTTTTCGATCACTTACTGCTGCCGGAGCTCCTGCTGGCCTCCTGTAGGTCCGCACCAGCTCCGCCTGATGACTGTGCACTGGAATCGGCATCTCTCCTCGCTGGCTGCTCCACTCTCTCCAACTAGGTTTGACTTCTCTCCTCTCTAAATTTAGAATCTCCAAGGGTGCAAATGAGGATTGTGGGTCCCCATGGGACCTATTTATAGTGTTTCCCCCCCCTTAGTTTTTCTTTCCCACCCCTTCTTCTACTTTTTCTTCTGCCTAGTTGTGTCTTCTTCTGGTCGAGTGTCAACCCCTTTCCTCTGTCGCTTCCCTGTCTTCCCGCTCGAGGGGGCATACGCTGGGGCAACTACCTACACTGGGGCATAAAAAAATTTTGGTATCATGTATTCAACTATCGATTTCTTTGACGCAATGCTACATGCTGCATTGCATCAAAGAGGGGCAAAATGTAGACACCCTAAAATGACCAAGTCGTCACATCACTTACATTCCGTTATCTGTCTCATCACCTGCATTACAACGTTAATTAAATAATCTAATTATTTAATTAATTTCAGCAAATTCTTCTAAATCACATACTTTCAACATTAATTAAATAAAATCCTCTTTATTTAATTAATTAAATTAAATTCCTCTATTATTCTTCCACAATTAAATAATTTTTAATTATTTAATTGGATCATTATCCTCTCTCCAAAAATCACATCCACATTAATTAAATTAATTATTTAATTAATTCAACAAATTCCCTCTTATCTAAAATTAAATAATTCTTAAATTATTTAATTAAATAATTTATTTATTTAATTTGCTTTCAAATCTTCTAAATTAAATAATTCTAATTATTTAATTATTTCTTCCAAAATATCTGCTCTAAATTTAAATAAATCAATTATTTATTTAAATTGCTTTTTCTTCTAAATTTGAGTTATCTCTAAAATAACTCAAGTTTTCTTGCTCATCAATTAAATATTTCTATATTTAATAAAGCAAAATATCTTCTTTTCTCATGCAAATCTCTTCTTCTTGTTTTAAATCACTTAACTGATTGCTTTATTCTTTTAATTGATTTATCTCTTCAGTTAGCTCATTCTTCTATTCTTGATAACTCCTCTCATGTAAAAGAAAGCAAGACACATGTCTTCTTCTCATTCGTTGCACGTTCCTCAACTTATCTCCTCCGTTGATTCTTCTGAATTATCTGGACCATTGATCGATCTTCCTTGAAATCTATATAAACCCCCCTCATCTCCTTCATTACCTCTCTCTTCGATCGTATTCTCAGGCATACTTAACAGAGCTTCGAGCATACAAAACGCGTCGATTGAGCACTATCACGATCTTTTGACATTGATCTCTTGAGCACACTACTTGCTTGTTGCAGCTATGGCTTCGCAACTTCATTGAGCAATCCACATTCAATCCAAAGGAAACAACGCAGATTTCGGTAAAAGTCTTTATTTCATTGAGTGTTTGTCATGGCTTTTATTTAAATTTGTTTCCTTTATGTTATTGGGTTCTTTGATTTTATTTAGTTTAGAATTAATCAATTTTTCCTCATACACAGATTAAGTAATCAGAAGTGTTGTAAAGAAGAAAGAAAAGTGATGTGTATATGCTGTGATGATCAGAGGAGCAGACAGAGGTGTGATGATCAGATAAGTTGTGAGGTGGAGGATTGTTGGTAAACAGATTTGCTGCTCTTAAGTAATCATCTTGGATAACTCCATTTCGCCCTTGGATCAACAACCTATTCACAATAGTTGAAGAATCGCAGAACAATGTCAATTACTCTCTGCATTTGAGAGAGGCAGCTCCCTCGTATGATGGGGTATATTAATTTTATGGGATTATAAAAAACAAAACAAATCAAATAACGAAAACTAATGAAGAAATGAGATATAATCTTATCGATTCAAGTTCCACACATTCAAGTTGAGATACCAAAACTTGACATGATAATCTTTTCCACATGCAACATCTAAAGGAAAGTAAATGGTTATCATTGATGAAACATACGAATATCAACAACACATGAGATAGAATTGAACACACATCCAAAACATTTCTCTATTGCTTTCTTGCTTGAATAGTACTATTTATGTCCTTTACACAATGCCTTGCGAAAAAGTGGAACCCCTTTGATTGAATTACAATGTTGTATTTATAGGTGAGGTTAGTAACCACTTAAAGTAACTACCTTAACCACTTTTGAAACTACTTGGTATAACTACTTTCATAAGTGCACTAACTTTGAATAACTAACTTTCTTTTTTGAAGATAGTCACTTAGAGTAACTACCTAACTTAAGCACTTAGAATAACTAGAAACTAAGCTCATTTCTAACTTTTAGTTACAACATGTGACATAAGTCACTTTTACAAAAAGTAATTAGAACTTGCAACTTTCAAGTTATGGATTTTGCTAAGCTACTTGTCATCTTCATCTTCTCCATTCCGGTAATCACACTTCGCTAGATGTTGACAACTCCTTTGGATACTTGAATCTTGAACTCTTGCCCACTTATTTGTTTGAAGAGCTCAAGGGCATTTCTTGCAAAGCCATATATTGCATATGATTCAATCATTGTACTCTAGGAGAACATCTTTCTTTGTGCACTTATGGTTTCCATCATAATGAGTTTCATAGACATATAGTGGTGAAAGACTTGAATATCTATAAACAACACCCAAGCTCTGATACACTATGGCTAAATTAGTCTTCAATGATGTTTTCTTAGACCTTACTTTAATTGAATGAAGGAAAACCCAACCACTGGTTTCTCAAGGGTGTACTCTTCATCATCAATATGGAAAGTTGCTCATTTAGAAATATAGTCGATATGATCTTCACATCAGGAATCCAATGCATAGAGATAAAATTAATCTCTTCAAGATGTGGATTGTGAGTAAAAACTTAACCAAGTGAGACAACCCAATATCTAGAATTTCCTTCAAATTTATTAGGTGCTATTTGCCTAGAGAAGCCTTCAAGTCCAATAGTAAGAAGATCTTTATTATCCAATAATCTTACAACCCTTTCCATGTAACGTAACAGTGACAAACAATGCATTTCAAACAATTATAGCCAAGGAGGTCAAACACCAAAATTCTTAGATTATTGGCATACTTCTTTTTGCCTCAACTGTCAACTAAAACTTCTAATTGTAGGGGGAGGAGATATATGAGGTTCGAGTAGCTCTATGCATCTTTCTGAGGCATATACTGTTCTTGAACCTGTGAGGAAAGAGCGGCATGAGTAGACCATAAAATTGTGCAATAGCGGTGCCTGTATCTTGCATATATGTCTGCCAGAGCATTTCAAACTACAATGTCGAATACAAAATTCCCATTCCATTACGATTTGAGGGTTTTCATACATTATCCCAACACTCCATTTTGGAATGCACTTTGACCATTTTTGCAAATGCCGTGGAGTTTATCTTTACACCTGAAAATAGCATTTACTTGAAAGTTTCTAAAGTCTTTTCAACAAATCTTTTTTTGTTCATCCCTTGCAATCATTCTAACCCATGAGAACACATTTCAATGAGGTATTTTGTAAAATAGTTCACATGCCTTCTATCTCTTTGTGTAAGGAGGACGTTGGCAAGGGTCAGGCAGTTCATATGCCTTGTCTATGCGTCCACATCTTGCAGACATATTTGCCTGAGTATTGCGAACTATAACATCTGACAAAAACCTATTTTTGATTATGCTTTCATGGACTTCCATACCCTGTTTGAAAGCTTCATTTTGACATGGGCTGTGAGTATGTTGGAAAAGGTTGTGGAATCTGGCATTACACGTGCTAGTTGCAGTTGCTTGAAGGTTTCTGAAGCCTTTTCAACGCATCCATTTTGTTCATATCCAGTAGTGTTTGCAACCCATGAAACCATAGTTCTTTAAGGCGTTCTGTCAAATGGTTCATGTGCTTTGTCTGGTTCCAATGTTTTGCATGCGTGCCCTACAAAACTGCAATCATTGCTTGCTATGCAAAGACTATGGAATTTAGCTTTACACCTTCCATTTACATTTGGTTCAAAATCTTTAAGATCTTTTAAACAAAACCATTTGTGTATTTTCTATGCCATCAGAGTGCATGAAGCGGCATTTCTCTGACGCATGTTGTCAAACAGATAGCTTGCAGTGGAGAGGATGCCTTCAGGGTTGTGAAGTTTGGTTTTAAACCTGGTGGTTACATTTTCTTGAAAGTTTCTAAAGTCTTTTCAACAAAACCATTTTGTGCATACTCTGTAATCTTTGTAGTCCACGAACCATTTCTTTGGGACAGTTTATCAAATAGTTTAAACAATTTGTGAATGCATTCACATTTTAATGCTGGTTTATCAGAGCATTCAAACTACAATATCAAACAATGATGCCCATGTCATTATGCTTTGATAGATGTCCATACGCTACTGTGCATATCTTATTTTGGCAAGGGCCGGGAGGATGCTCGCAAAGGTCGTGGAATCTGGTTTTACACTTGCATGATGTGTTTCTTTAAAAAAATTTGACGCCTCACAATCAAAATCAGTTTAATGCTTCTTGGGTAGTTATAACAACTACTTATTTTCAAGGTCAGCTCTTTATAACCATATCGGCATCTTAAATGAATTTTAAAACATAATATTTTTACCGATGATAAAGTTGTGTTCATTCATGTGAATTGTGGCAGTAAATCGTATTAGTTGTGAAGTCTAGTAACATCACTGATGAATACCTCTTTATCTTATATCGGGACTTCAGATAACTTTCAAAACTTTGTTGGAGATTATTAAAATTTTCAAAACTAACCTGCATCCTCGAGAATAAAAGAATTATTTGTTTTGAAGGATGATCTCAAGGATGCCATGTTAGTTTGCCCTCATCGACAGTTTTGGAAGCACAAAAAGTTTAAAATTTTGCAGTGTCAAAAATAGGTCAACAAGGATAAGGTGATGAAAGTCATGAGCATACTGATGGATCAATATCATCTATACATAGTTGTACCTTATCTACTAAAGTTCATGGACAGGTGAAAGTTGACAAGTTGAAGAGTATGCTGATATGAAGAAGTTGTGATTTCTTGTTTGTGATGAAAAAAACTATGATTATTGTCTTCTAATGATCAATATTGCATAAGATATGAAAGAAAGTGTGTAAAGTGTTTCAAATAGCCAAAGGCATAGGAAGACTCATTGAAGACACTCGGGAGAATGCTTTGCATTTTTCCTGCATTTGAAGGTATGGCCTTGCGGTTTGGAAGTTAGACAGAGACAGGTGTGAAGTATGTATGTTATTGATTTCAGAGCATAGAAGTTAATGCAAAAGATTCCATAGCTAGCATAGTGAAGACAGTGGTTTAGTATTGTTGCAAACAAAATGAGTTAGAGAAATGATACACATTTCTCTGTAGTTGAAGATGTGATCTTGCAGCTTGAAGGATTGATAGGTATAGATGAAAGGTATGATATGTTCAAGTTTTAGATGTTACAATGTACTATAGAGGTTCTCCAGAGTTAGTAGAGTAAAGACAAATCATGTTGCTGATTAGGGTTGTCAGGAGGAGAAAGTAGAAAGTCACTACATTTCACCGCATTATATTATTTGGCTTTGCTATGTGGAGGATGAGTTCAGATGGTCTATATGTTTGTTCATTCCAAGTTTCAAGTGTTGAGGAGTACTGCAAGTTTGTTGTTCAATGTTCTATCTCAAGGTTGTATATTCAAAGTTTGCAAGAGATGTTGTGTTCAGTGTTTGTTTGTTTGCTCCAGAAAGAAGATGCATATTCTAGAGAAAGGAATGTTTAAGAAAGTTCTTACAAGTCATATAATGTTCTTGAAGTGATCCGCATGATGTTACTTGGTCTCTTTAATACCACTTTAGGTTTGGAGCTAATATGTGGAAGGTTAAGTGTTTGTGAAGCCAACTTGATATATCTAGGTGATTGCACCATGTGTTTGGAACTGTATGCTAGCTTTGAGAGGTGTGCTAAGATAAAATGGGTCATGTTTTATCATTTGATTTGAACCGCATTGATTTATATATCTTTGGGTGCCGATTTGTTGTGGCCGTTGCATGTTTCATGCTACACGTTTCATGTTGGCCGACGAAGGAGAAATTTTTTGAAGCTTGCGGAGGATATAAATGAAAGATCCTATTTGGTGTGAAAAGTATGATTGTGTGAGAGTGTGCAAGGATGTTTGTGTGAGTGTGTGTGTGTGTAGAAGTGTGTCAAAGGTAGCAAAGATTATTGAGCAAATGAGTTGAAGATTCATGATAGTGTGAAGGGTGTTGATGCTACAGAGGTGTTTGATCAGTGGAATTTGTCAAGTGTTTTATACAGAGTTTGTAGCCTCTTTCCATAAGTGTTGTAGCACTGTAGGGAGTTGTAGCTTCATTTGGGTTGTATCCCATAAAACTTGTAAATATCTTTTATTATTTGTAATGTTGGACTTGGATAGTAGATCCAAGCAATTTGCTCACTATGGTTTTTCCCTTCTAGGGTTTTCCACGTAAATTTGGTGTTATGGTTGTGTGACTATGTGTTGTTCTTTGAATTGCATGGTTTGATTCTGTATCTGTTTAAGATAGTAAAAAGATTTGGTTGATAAGGTTAAATTGGATTAAGTTTGGCATATACTGATTCACCCCCCTCTCAGTATATTCATGTGTTCTAACAACAACCTGCTACTAAAATCCCAGGATTTCCTCTAAAGGCACCGTCAAAGTTTAGTTTGGTTAAAAAGTCATTAGGAGTCATCCAAACTATTTGATTTCTATCAACTTTCCTAATATTTTGAAAGCAACAAGAGGAGGGAAGACTTGAGAGTTTCCACTTTGACAAAACAAGTGAATCACATGAAGAAAGTTTGAGATTAGAGATCCCTTAGCTCCAAAGATGTGACATAACGACTTCTGAAATAGATTTTTCAATGATATGTAGGACCTCATCTTCACTATGAAACTACTTCCTAAAAATTCTCTTATTTCTTTCCAACCAAATACTCCAAACAACTATTGAAGAAGACACCACCCACAAAGCCAAAAAAGTAGAATCTTTAAATAAGATAGGCCAACTACAAAAGAGTTCAAGAAGGGATTTAGGAAAAGAAGGAGACCATCTCAACTTCTAACACAACCACTTGCAACAATTTAAAGCAAAAGAATAATGTAAAAGAAGATGATATGAATTCTCTTCTTCCTCTCCACATAATGGGCAGTTAAAAGAGTTTGCAATCCCAAGTTTCTTTAATCTTTCTATTACTTTTACTTGTGTAAATGGTATTTTTAAAAAATCCTAAAATAGTATTTTGTAGATTTAAAAATGCAATTAAAATTTTTTTTTCAATGTTTTAAAAAACATTTATATTATCTTTTGTCTTTACATTAAAAGTCATCAGCACCCAAATATAAGGCTAATTGTTTTCTCAAGAAAAATAATAAAGTTTATCAAAAAAATAAAAAAAATATGATCTAATAGAGGAGATATTTTATGTAGAGATAATATAATTGTTTTCTAGCTCAAATAAATAGTTAAGACAAAATGTAGCTTAGGCCCCTTGAAACATTTAGCAAAATGAAATAATAATGCATTCTCTAAAGTTTCAAGTTATCAATTTGAAAAAAAAAAAAAATTATTATAAAAAAGTGGAGGCCCCATTATCCTCATTTTTTAGTATTTTATCTAAAATTAAATTATAGCACGTTAATTTTACAAAAAATTACATCTAAATAAATTTTTAATTTTAAAAAATATAAAAATAAACCGTACTAAACAATCTATATTTCATTAGTTTACATCATTTCAAAATTCAAAGCAAATATGTCACTTTCAAGTTATTCAAATTAAAAATTTAGATCACTTTTGTTTATTTCCCTTATAAAAGGAGGGACATATGTTTGAACTTTCACCTTGATATATTACTATAATGGTGGCTTTATCTAACTAGCTAGTCTACATAGTCAAAGTCCTATTCACACATAGTTTAAGTTTACTTAGCTTTTTAGAAAGTTATCTCTGTTGCAAGTATGGGTCTAACCGGTGTTGTCATTGATGTCAACATACTCATGTTGCATTAATGAGAAGGATTGGATGAGCTATGTACTGAGGATATTGAGAAAATTAGTCTTAATCAGGAATAGTGAAGAACAAAGATGACAACAAGGTAAAAGTCCAAGATAGGTTGAGGATCAGAGGATGCGGTTTAAAGGGTTTGTATATATAAGTCTTGAGATGCTCTAGGAAAATTTTTAGAGGTTCACATGAAGATCGGAAGAAGTTATGGTCGCTCAAGTAGAACCGGTTCTGGCAGGTGTTCAGAGGTGACAGAGTGACACAGATAGGTTTGGTGAGATCCGGAAATGCACTATCCTATTTTGTGGATTTTAGGTAGTGTTGAGAACGTCCTTATGAAGTGTCAAGTCGATTGGCTCGTGGTTTGAAGGTTTGGAAAAACCTATTCTTTTGTGACAGTGATGATAGACTGTGTTCTTGAGGTTCTGGATGAAGGAGAGAAGGATTCCAGTAAGCAGATGAAGTGTGGATGTTCTTGCTGATTCAGGAAAGTTTGTGGTGATTTGTGGATCGTTTCCAGTTCATGTTGGTGGTCCGCATTGAAGTTAAAGTTCGTATTTGAAGAATAACCACCGGATGTTGGTGTTCTTCCTAAGACTGGCCGACCGGATGTATTACACATCTTGCGGATGTTCTTGTAGGTGTTTGCTGACTTAGATGATTGTTCCTAAGTCGATGTCGTCTATAAATAAGGGATTGTGAAGTCATTTCAAAGTGTGCCTTGTGGAGATGAGAGTGTGTTAGCGAAGAGCAGAGCGAAAGGCAGAGTAGGAGTATTGAGCTTAATGGAACTGATTCAAGCATGATGAAGATGCTATTCTCCAGTTCATGTATGTGATACTTATCTCCTTGTAGACAGTGTGTCTCTTGTAAGTAGTGAGCCTCTTGTGAGCAGTGTGCTCAGGCAGTGATCCCCAATTGGCATGTGCCATTTTGTTCTTTCTATTCTTCTAACAGAGAATATATTCTTGGGTTAATCACCCTGTGGTTTTTCCCTTAACCAGGTTTTCCACATCAAAATCTTGGTGTCTTATGTGTTGATGAGTCTCTGCTTTTGATTTGAATGCATTATGTTTCATGTTTAATATATTGCTAATCACCAAGAAGATTTAAGTGTGTAAATTGGAGAAAGTTTTGCACAACTAATTCACCCCCCCTCAGTTGTGTGCCCTAAGTTTAATAGTCTCACCTCATGTGGTGAAGACATGTGTCCTCATACATATGAGACACCTATTTCATTTTGACTTGCCACTTGCTCTCACACATGTCATGTGAGTTAGACAAGTGTTGCGTCTTTTGAAGGTTAGTCAGTGGTTGAATTTAACCTTCGTTCCTCCTCTCCCTTGCCTATTTAAGTAAGACACTTATGTAGATTTTATTCAACTTTTGAATCAATCATTTAGCTTTTTCATGCAATTCACTTTTATGGAAGTATTCTGGTTTTGGCTTTCAGATCTTGGTTGCTCCAACATGGTATTAGAGCCATGATAGTGAATCCCTTTTTGTTTTGAGTGATTTGTGCACCCAGCCTCATCAAGAGTTCATCCCAGAGCCAAACAAACCTCGTCGTTGAGTCCAAGGTGACCCTTCAAACAACGTTTTTCGATAAAGTCAATTTTTTCAAAAAAAAAAGTACCCCGCGTCTAGGGCTTGTACAGAATTTAAACTTGTACTTGTACAGATTTTTTAAAAAGCAGAGAGCATATTTGCCCCTGCATTTGGTTGAAATTGATTTTTTGGTGTTTTCATGCAATTTTGGGTTGTTTTTAACCTTGTTTGTAGCTGCCATTGTTGGTGATTTGGGTGATTTTATATGGTTGTCTCTGCTTTGGATCCAATTGTAGGCTTCACCAGGTGTTTATTACTCCTGGTCGACCTTGTTCGAGCCTTCGTAGAGAAAATGACCATTCTCGGCCTGCTCTCTCACAAATCTCTATGGCCATTTGCAATCCATCGGTCATCCAAGAATTTACCAGGTCCTCTGTGTCCTATGTTTGGAGGTCGAATACCATAGGCTAGATTTAGGATCGAGATCAGTTTAATTTTTTGGTGTTCAGAGATCTCCAGATCCAAGCCCTCGCAGCTTCTTTCTATCATTTCTGCATTATTTTTTTTGATATTGTTTGCAGATATGGTTTCACTTCACCAAAGATCTTTCCCCTGGTCACATTTTTTCTTTGGCTAGGGTTTCACTTCGGTAATGGTTTCGTGGGTTGAAGTTTAGACAGTAAACATCTTATGTAGGGTTCATCGAAGGAGGTGGATATATGTTTGAACTTTCACCTTCATATGTTTACGCCGATAGGCGTTCCCTTAGTGAGAAGCACTAGATGAAATATATAGATGGATGGCCCAGATTAAAAGGACTGCCATCAAACGAATCTTGACCATAAATTTTTTGGAACAATGCCATAAATGTTGAATTTATTTGTCTTATTCTCAATGATGAAAAGAAAAGAATTGTTGTGATGTTCACAACACGCCCCATTTTGCTCCTTAGCAAAACGAGGACCCCTGCTGATGTCTTGCTTTTTGCTTCTGCTTGTGTTTTTTCTGCTTCCTGGCGGTCTGGTAAAAATGAAGGTCAGGTGCATCATCATCATGATATATGATAAGGTAGGTCATCATCATGAGGTCTGTTTGTCAAAGTTCATATTTTTGTTTCTGTGACCTCATATTTTGAAAGAGCTTGAAATTTCATGAAGGTTTGCCTTTTACTTTACTTGAAAATTCGTCCATATGTGAAAGTTATGCACGGTCAAAGTCTTGGTCAAACCTGATATTCGCAGGAGGATCATCATTTTTATATCCTAAGTCATGTTGACAGGATCATCATGATCTTGGTCTATCACCCGATGAAAATCATGCAGTCGCAACATCCGGACGTCAATCTTAGGTGGTAGTGCTTTTTACCCGTCAAAAGGCCTTGTGCGCATCATCAGCATCATGATTTCCTTAGGAGCGTCATATTTTACAAACTCGGTTTTGCTGTATAAACATCATCATCATCATATTTGAACCCCCCCTGATAATATCCTGAGGTTCAAATATCATGATGACATCGGCTTTGGGTCAAGGTAAGTTCCCCCGGTCGAAGCGGTCTTTGTATCGCGAGCATCATCATGATATCCTTGCATCGCCTGATCTTAAAATATCATGCTGATGGTATAAGATCACCCTGACTTAACAAAATCCACATTCGGCATATTTGCATGTGCATGCTATAAACCTATCGCAAGGTCATCATCATGATATTTGCTGGACTTCGAAATATGATGATGACGGCTTCTTGATCATCATCCTGATCTTTCACAGAACATTCGCTGAAATTCGCTAAGTAATGAAGGCATCATCATGATAATTTCGAAGGAGGATCATCATCTTCATATCCTCCTGATATCCGTTTGCCGAAACATCATGATGATCAGCCTATCTATTAAGAAAGGTGGTCGATATTGCATTTCTTAAACAGCATCATCATATTTTGCAATATCACCCTAGCGCATTTATCATGATGACCTTAACTCACCCTTGTGCTTCGAAGACAATTTATCATGATGATGTCATCATGATAAATCGATGAGGAGGGTCATCATCATCATTTTTTATCCTGTCCTGTTAACAACATCATCATCATGATCTTGTTTGTGCGCCCGATATTTCGCCAAGTCCTCCTGCCGATGAAATACAACCTTTTGCAAGTATCCTGATGATCCTCATCATGATCATATTTTCCCTTCGGCAGGATATTTCTCAAACATGATCCGGTTGGCGAAATATCATGATGACGTCATGTTTTAAGTTTAACGACGGACCCGAATATCATGATGACGTCATCCCGATCTGAATAACGAAGAAGCCAATATCCTGATGATCAGCATCATCTTTTTTTCCTTCAAGCAGGATATTTTCCAAGACCCGATCTGGTTTACCAAACATGATGATGATGTCTTCTTCTATGTTCGACAAAACAAATATCCTCCTGATGATCATCATCACATTTTTCCTTCAAACACGATATATTTTTCAAGCACGATCCGTTTCCCGAGCATGATGATGACGTCCTATTCCAAGATCGACACAAAACCAAATATGATGATGATCTTCATCATGCTGATTTTTCTCGAGAGGGTTGCCTTGGCCGCAAAAGGGTCATATTATGCTCATCATCCTGATCATGCTCCTTAGGTGACCCGATATCATAAAACATCCCCCTGATCTTAACCGAACATGACGATGACGTCATCCTTAGCATTTTCATGAATCCCGAATATCATGATGACGTCACCATCATCTTCCTTTCCTCGGCAGCATGATTATATTCGCATCCTCCTATTCTTCTTCAACATGATGATGATGATGTTGTTGTTCTTTTCCCCGAATATGCAGAAGCGAATCATCATGATGACATTCATCTGGACCTTCAGGAGGGAATGCTATTTCCAGAATATCATGATGATGAGGTATATCGACTAACCTGTTTTTTGACGCACCGACAAGGATGATCATGCCGATGGGCGGGAAATGAAGCGGTGGAGTTTTTAAGTGTTTTTTTTGGCGCCTCTGACATTTTTTTCAGTCAGCGATGGTTGACCCATCAATTTTGAGCAGCTTGGGCGCATTTTTGACGCGTTTTGAGCGGATTTTGGATCTGATTTCCGCGATCTTGCGCAGTCACCTGGATTTAAACGCTTATTTTAATTTTCATGCTGCTTTGTGATAAATGGAATACTTATTACTTGTCTTGTCTTGCAGGCTTGCAGTTGAGGAAGCAGCTGGAAAGTCAATACAGTGACCTCATGGAGGCAGAAGATCAGATCTCAGGAGCAAGAAGATAGAGATGAAATGCAAAAGTCAAAGCCATTCAAGTGAGGAGGAAGGTCGCAGCTGGAGGTATTTCTGCAAAAGACAAACAGAAGTTATTGCCCAGCTGCTGGAACTTCTCAGAAGGGGCAATATTTCACCCAGATTTGACCACAGCTCAGGGATATTTTTGAGAACTGGTTCACCTGCATTTATTGCTGTAACTAGAGGTTTGAACCAGGGGTTCAGTTAGGTTTTTGCTGTAGTGAGGACAATCAAAATGTTATATATTGTGCCTCTCTACACTGTAATACTTTACAACAGGGGCTACATAACAGAGATTCTAGGAAAATACAGCAGTTAGCTTAGCATAGTTTAGAAGTAGAAGGAGGTCGCCTGTTTGTCTGCAGTAAGGTGCGCGTGGAATGTCTGGCTGCCTTACTATATCTGTAAAGCTTGTAAGTTCTCTGTAGTATGATCAATGAAACTAAGAGTCATTCTTACATTGTAAATCATGTATGGCTATTCATTTCTAATACAATAGAATCTGGAGTTCTGCATCTATCTTCTGAGTGTTCTCCTGCTCTTCTTTGTGTTTTGAAATATCTTCTTTGAGAGCTTGCAATTTTAAATGTATGTTTGTGAAAATGCTCAGGACTTACATTTAAGGTTTTTACTGTGGATTTGATCAGATTACTGTGGTATTTACATAGTGGATAACAGAAACAATTAGATCCTTCTGTAGATTAGATGAAGTGTAGATTAGATCTCTCTAACTTTTCCCAACCCATCTGAAATATCTAGCTGAAAACGCAGAAATCCAAAGGAAATTGTCTCAAATTTGAAGAAGCATGCATAACAGAGTCTAAGTAGACAGTTTTCATAAGTACATGAAGAAGGAAGCTGCATAAATCCAAGAAAAACCCTCTGAAACTTGCAGCCCAGCATCACTCTTATGCAAAGGAATGAAAAGCATTGACATATCTCATGACCTTTTTGCATATTCTTAGGCCAGTAAACCACAAAACAAACCTAAACTACGTAAGGCCCCTTGAACATTACAGCTTCACATTGACCAACTGAACTTGACCAACCGAACCATTGTAGACTTGGGATTAGTTGAATCACCAAATGATTCCTTCTTGTCTTTCAAGTATAGTTTCAGTTCATGTCATGTGAATTTTAACTTATTGTTATGATTGCATCAAAACAGTCATCAACAAGAATCAAATCCATTTTTGCATGCCTCTCATTGGGTGCTCTCTTCCACCGCTAAAAATTCCTTCTTTGGCAGGTTGAGCATCCAAACATGGTGCATTTGATCAGTGGAAATCGTGAAGCTGTTGACATTTATGCACTATTTGGTTTCAGATTGAGTGCATTGAACGATTGTTAAAATCAAAATATTGGATTTCAACTAGTTTTCAAACTAAAAAAAAGCGGCCACATAAAGAAAAGGGAAATAAAATAGAGAGAGATATTCTGTCACTTTCCATGGTACGCATGTGGGACTTCCACGCATTTGAAAAAGTTGTGGTTTCAAAAACTTTTTCTTCGTATTAAAAATGTGATATTTCTAAGAGTCTACTTCATACTAGTAGAAATAGTACAAATTTTATCCTACAATATTAGGTGGCTTTTTATGTCTTGCAGATGGCTAGCATACATTATTTCATCACTAAATTTGGGACATAAATAATAATAAGTAACATGGATAGGTACACGGTCTTGCCATTACGCCCATTCAATCTTTTTGGTGGAATAAAATATGGGAAATTGACACCTAATCTATAGAGCTACAGTTGGACTGCTACAATGAAAATGCTCTCAAATTTAATGAAATCACAAAAACTAAAAACAACTATATTTTACTCCTTTAATAATTTTTCAATGATAAATAAATAAGTAGAAGAGTAATTTACCAAAAGAATTCATCTATGACAAATAAACATGGACAAAAAAACTTGCAGTCTATTTAAAACACCATATTTATTCATAATAACATCATTCATCTATTTAAATCACCATATTTATTTGTAATATAACATCATTCATTTATAATTGAAGTGGTGAAATGCATATTATTTTGTGACATTTCTATAGTAAATTTCAATCTACTACTAGAGATCTACATTAATCTACACATCCACTGTTGGAGATACTATAATTTACATAGATCTCAGTGTCAAAATAGTGTAATGAATTCATTACATCCTCACACTGGCAGATTTTGGAAATGAAACTCAATTGTTCAAAGCATGTGCCATTAACTAGCTTTAAAGACACATAATTATCATCTGCCACCTTTGAGTATTGAACAGTGCATCAAACTCATCTATAAAAGTATTATATATTTGTTAAGATTTACAAAGGATTATTTGTCATTGATCTCACTTTCACAGAAGCTGCAGAGCGTGGAGCTTGCATACCATACATAACCAAAGTAAAAAAATCATGTTGTAAAAGTTGCAAAGATTTTGAAATACATTGAAGCTTTAGATTTTAATTTAACTATTTTCTTCAAAGTATTTGATTCAGTTATTGTTGTTGATTTAATATTAGATTTTAATTTAGCTATTTTCTTCAAAGTATTTGATTAAGTGATTGTTGTTGATTTAATACTTGGCTGTGTAAGTTGCTCGATTTTTTTAATGTTGTATAGATAATCTCATTTTTATTGCTGGTTCCTCCTCCAAATTCATCAAATTCCTCACCAACGTTTCCACCTCTTCTCTTAAAACATTATCCCTCATTTCATAATTGACCTTCCAAACATCATCTACAAATCTCTTGTTTGTTGGTTGCTTTGCAAAGAATGGCTAGCATATCATGGGCATGCTTGAGCTTAAGCTTTCAATTGTGGAGTTCCACCCATTGTGCATAAGAAATTGTCCTACAGAGGGATGAGATAGAACCTTGATCCTTTGTTCTCTTCATAAATTCACTAGGCAGAGTGATAGAGTTGCCTTGGACAAGATCAGGGCGGATAGCTCACAAGAATGGTTGATTGCTTGCCTCCAAACCCCAAGCGAACTCCATAAGTTCTTCGTCTGATAAAACAGTGATGCTGCTGAAGCACACATATATCACTGATGATTCTTGTTACTTATCCATCCACTCCGAACATGACATTTTTGCAATAGTTTGTAGTACTTGCTACCTTTGATTTT
This sequence comes from Cunninghamia lanceolata, assembly GCA_027924645.1. Classification (NCBI taxonomy): domain Eukaryota; kingdom Viridiplantae; phylum Streptophyta; class Pinopsida; order Cupressales; family Cupressaceae; genus Cunninghamia; species Cunninghamia lanceolata. The sequence goes on along the minus strand of BSBN01001418.1, from coordinate 445,909 downwards.
TTCTAAAATTGATGACTCGCAATGGGTCATGCCCCATAGACCAGTTACTCCAAACTCTGCCAACTCAATCTACACCTCGAATGATCTACTTCTTACATGATTGCAGTTTGAAATCAAATCATATCGTCATCTCTATCAAATTGGATTGTTATCGAAGTCTATAAATGAGAGAGCGTTGGTGTTATCTCAAGGACATAGCAGGCCAGTCCAGAGATTTTGCCAAGGATGTAGTAGGTGTAGTGAATACACAGATCGATTAGAAGAAAACACCTGTTCGGGAAGTAGTACCCTTTCAAGCATGTGTCCAAGGTTGCTTTCATCATCCTTAGAAAGGGCCCCATTTTGTTCTGGCCTTTGTGGAAGAAATTCTGTGATGGGCATGAAGGAATGTATTCAATTTATGTTCATTCTCTTCCCAATTATAAGCTTTAGGCTTCTCCAAAGTCGGTCTCCTATCGTCACCAGATCTCAAGCCAGGAGAGCTCTTTTGGTTAGGAACCCATATCCTTACTAAATGAGTTGGTATTTTTATGCACCTGCGAATGTTTGATCTTGTGTTGGTATAATGATTCTAGTGGGCTTTTGCAACTATTATTCATGTATGTATGTATGTGTCATCCCCTCTATTTTATTTTCTTGCTACCAAACACAGAATTTGAATTTCTAAAAATGTTCAAAAACATATAATAGTGAATATAGATAAATGCCATAAATGCCATCCAGTGCCAGACTTGAAATCTGAGGTCATGGTGAGTTTTAAGATTTATGTTGATATTTATCTAACACCTTTGAAGTCTACTCAGCCTAAGATGTAATGTGATTCGGGTGTCTCTTACAGAATGGGGTATTCAAAGTTTGTAGCACTTTTGATGTTTGAGGCTACAGCAATTTGTAAGGTTTTTTGTTGGGGTATTCAAAGTTTGTAGCACTTTTGATGTTTGAGGCTATGACAACTTGTAAGGTTTTTGTTGATATTTGATGACGCTTTTTTGGTCTATTCTATCAAAGAAATAATGTGATTCCAAGAGAGTATAAAGTTGTATTACAACATGGGATATCTAAAGTCTGTAACACATTCGACATTTTAAATACATTTGACATTTTAGATCATGTGGTGAATTTCTAAAGTTTATGCCAACATGTGTACAAGGCTTTTGAGGTCTAGCCTACTTAAAGATACAATAAGATTCCAAGCACTCTTCTACCTATGGGTATCCAAAGTCCATGGAATTCTGGACATTTGTGGCTATGGTGATTTTCAATGTTAGTATTGATATTGAGCTGAAACCTTTGAGTCATCTATATAGTGTATGAATCAAAGGTTAGTTGTGGCTTGAATTAATCAAACTCTGCAACACTCTAGATGTTTGAGGCTAAGATTTGTACTGATATTTGGTTAAGGATTTTGAGGTTTGCACTATCTAAGATGCAATGTGATTTTAAGGTCTATCCCACAATGGGTTATCCAGAGTCTGCAAGTATATGGTGGAGCTCCAAGATTGTTGCAAACCCAACTAAAATACACTAATGTTTTACAATGGGCTCCACCAAATGTCTTCTAAAAATCCCTGCCCATCCAAATCCCAATATTTGCAAATCAAGGGCATTGTCAAGTTACACCACAATTTACATAGAGAAAAATTTATTCATCTAAAATTTTAAATGGCTTCAAAGAAATTGCCAAGTCACACAACAATCTACATAGAGCAAAAATTTATTTCATCTAAAATAGTTTCAATAAGGAACCTAGGTTGTCATAACAATGAGAAAAGCAACGAATAGATCCAACCTCTTCTTGTAGAAAATCTTGATGGCACTAACTATATGAATAGCAATCTTGATGGAACTGACTATATGAATAACATACATACTTCTAACCCCTAAATTAGGGGAAATTGTAATAAGCACATGTTTGTTCATATTGAATGGTCCCAAATTCAATCAGAAGTCCCACTTGCTTCTTGGCAAAAGATTCCTCTTGCTTAAGGTAGCCTTTAGTTGCCCTCAATGTAACCAAACAAATAGTTGACTCCCTTCATTCCTTTCTTTCATACATTCACATTGCTCACCATTTGATTTGTTGATGCAACCATTTGGGTAGTCATGGATCTAGAGATTGATCAATGTAGAGTGTTTTTAAACATTGAACAATTGTCTTGACATTGAACATGGTGTTTGTGGCCATCTCACTACTAGCACTTTGAACAGATTAGAGTGGGAGACCATGGCCACATGTTTGGCCATGCAACTAATGGAACCCCTAAACTCATGTCACTTACCCTTGTTGCTCAACATTAGGTCCTTTTGAGTTAATGGGATGAAAGAGAGAGCTTCACACACAACCCTAAAAACAAGTTTAAATCCTTAGAGAGTTTAAGTGCTTGTCAATGGAAGTTTTTGAAATTTTTGAGGTACATATTAAAGTGGTTTTTATTTTTGTTCTTTTATTTTGTCTCAGGGGTGTAAACGGTGTTGCCTTTGTAGGTGCCTTGCAAGTAAGCCAAAGCTTTGAATGTTGTTTGGTTGTAAAAGATACAAAATAATAGATAAATACAATTTGTCATGTGTTGTTATAGGTCATATTCAAGTGAAAAGCAATCTAAAAAAATGGAGAACTAAATTATCTTTTATTCCTCTGTTATCTTTTATTCCTCTATAGGTTCTTGTAGTCCAATAATTGGGATTACTTACTATGTTTCTATTGATATATTTGAAGTCGAGCCATAACACTTTGTATTGGCATTTTACATCCTTTCCCTATAATAGTCCATGTTAGCCTTAAAATATAGTATTATTATTAGACTCTATTAATTCCTATATTATACCTATATAGTATACATAGAGTTAACAAATAAAAATAAAAATTAACAAATAATATAATAGAAATAATGTATAATGATTAATACTTACTATAACTCATGCTATTGCAAAATTATCTAACTCTAACTATATTTTAATATCATATAAAACTATCAGCGTGCCCATTGAACCTATATGGGTCCAATTGCTAGTATTATATTTGAAAACTAGTGCATTGAGAAACACATTTCACACAAAGCTTTCCTCTATGACTAAATTTCTTTTGCCAATATTAGTAAAACTTGAATTGTAGGTAAATGTTAACATTTGACATGGGTGAGGGAAAGATCACGATGGGCCAAACAATAGCAATGGGGAAATGCATCTTAGAAATGCAAACTAAAATGAAAATAAGTTTTGGAAATGAATATTCACTTTGTAAAAATGTATATCTATTTCTTATTCAAATATTTCCCCCCAAAAATGCCTCAAGATAACTTTGGATTTAGGTTTGGGTGTCACAAACTTGTAATTTATATTCAAATTACAATTGAAAGTTCTTCATAAATTATTTTCCTGGACTTCCACCTCAAAGTTGATAGACTTTTTAAATCAAATTTAATATAATGAAAAGGGTTAATAAAGAAAACTCTCATAATTTTAAAATATAATATAATCCTCATTACAATTTAATATATAATTATTATTTTTTTTCTACATACACCCTTTCTATATTCCTAATGGATAGATATTAAAAACCATCCATAACTTTCAAACTATGTATCATTTTTCAAATATGAAAGGTGTTACACTCTATAGGCTTCATTAGGTATAGATCTTTAAAAAAACCAATTTTTCTCAATGTAAGATGGACAATTTTTTTTAAATTTTTTTATAACATTTAAAAATGCATAAAAATATGCATCAAATCCACTCATAAGTCATTTTATAACAATCAAGCAAGGGACAAAAAAATCAATTTTTCATGAACATGTAGCCCCTACGAACCTTTCTATATTAATCTACCTACTTTATTTATTTCAATATTGGTTAAGGCTATAGGCCATGGCAACATTAAATTATCAATGTTTTATATGCCTATATCAAGATGTTGGAGACCACATTACATTATACTGTTTCACCTTTTTTGTCATCTAATTTGATGAAGCTTGAGCCATACAAGTTGTTTGAATCTTTAACCAACCCTTTATGACATGAGAAGGGAGAGCCATCCTATAGTTGGGTTGTGTGCCTTTAGCTAAAGACATCAACTTATTTTTCCTTTCCACCTTGGTCAAATTTTTTGGAGAAGCTAAAGGATTAGATACAAGAGGAGTGATTGACCTAAAAACACCAAAAGAGGAACACACATATGTGTTATTAGAAGAGGCAGACCCCCCAACTATGTAGGAGATTTATGGAGAAATAGGGCCAACAAGAAGGGGAGCCTTGACAACCATAAGAGAGGAGGTAGACTAAGAGTCCAAAGAAGCAAAAGAGGCATCCTTAGAAAAACAATCATCCTCATAATTGGATTCGATCACTAAGTGTCATGGCTCCACACTTGTCCACTAGGTGGTTGTACTCTTGGAGATAGAACACAATTGTGAAGGAGAGGCCTTCAATCATCTTGTGACTAAATAACCACTTGAAAAGCAAGTTCAACACCTGAAGTCAATCCCTTCATAATCAAGTTGTTGAATCCTTACCATGTTACCAAAATTTAAGCACATTTTAACAAGTAGTTTCTTTGATAAATAAAATCCAACAAGGATCCTAGCATAGGTGAAGTGGTACACCATCGGATGCACATGAGAAATAGAAATAAGATTTCCTAAAGAATTTTTGATAGATGAGACATGTTTCTCTATCTTGAATTGGATCAAGAGGTTCGATAGCCTCACACAAATTGGAGATAGAGGTAAAGATTTTGTAAGGGAGTTAAAATAAAGGTGCCAAGGTTTAGTTCCCAAAACAGGCTTATCCCAGAACCAAGGGCCATTGAGAAGTAGGGAACCCTATGCTTGATGTATTAACACAGAATTAGAAACTAGCCTTTATGTAATGTCCCCTTCTTAGCCCAGTCAGTCAGATGAGGAGATTAGCCTATTTCAGGGTTCCTGTAGGCTAATGGTTTTCATTAGGGAGCCCAATTAGGTCATTTTCTAGGACTTACTATTTATAATAAGTCAGGCAAGAGGATCACGGGTGGTGTTGGCCTAACTTTCTATTTATAGCCACTCCCAGTGGGAGCACCTAGCACTTGGTATTTGGTTTCAAGATGGCCAAGGAGTTATATGTCGAAGTATAAGTTAAATTAAATATTTAACTTATAATATTTAAATGGCTAAGTTACTTTAATATATTAAAGTGACTTCACTCTATGAAGACTTAAGTTCTGTGCTAGGAAAAGGAGGACACCTCATGAGGAGATATGGGGTCAAAAAATAAATAAAAGAAAATAATAAAATATACTCATCTTGGGCATTAGAGAGCAAGAGGTATAAAGGAAAAGTTGTGAGCTCATTTTCATTCATTCACTCTTGCAAAATTGATATTGTCGTGCAAAACTTTGAAGCTTAGCTTTGAGGGTTTGAACTAGGGTTCTGTTGAGATGAAAAGCTTTGTAGAATCACTCGCTTCATGTTTGGAAGACAACATCAGGTAGGTTGTGGGAAGTCTCATCCAGGGGCTTCACTTGTGCTTCGATTTGATACATTTTGGTGGAGATTCGAGGAAGATATTGTATGCATTCATCAAGATTTTGGTGATCAAACCTTTGCAAATAATATAGAGTTAGATCTTACGGAGTTTTGGGGTTGTCTTTAGATTTATATGTAGGTCCTACACCTCCAAGTAGGGCTGTACCCTTTGTGACAATATTTATGGAGTTTTATTGAAGATTTCCATCTTATTTTTAGGCATTGGGGTTCAGTATTATCTGTAGATGATAAACAAAGAATAAATGAGAGAGTTAGATTCCATTTAGAAGTTTTATTTACTTCAACAATCTCCTAGATTGGCCATAGAATAGTGACATAGGGATGTGGTGTTTCTAGAAGGGAAATGTCTACTTGTTGGGCCTCATATCTCTTGCAAAATGGCTGCCTAGGGCCTAACATCTCCATGCCAATCATTGCTTGTAGAAGAACTCTTGCTATTTGAAGATTGGAGTGCATTTCTAGTGTCTTTGTTGCTGGTCCACACACAACGAATGTATGAAGTTGAAGAACTTGTAATGGGTATGTCATTGTAATTTATTTTGGACCAAAATATAATCTAGGTCTTTGTTATTTTTCTCATATCTATTATAGTTTTTTGGGTTGTTGTTGTATGCATTATATTTCATTGTTATCATGCAAAAACATAAAAACCCTAAACCAGGACAATAGTGAGAAAACAAAAATATTGCCATAAAACCCTATTGGGACAGTGCATATTACAATGGTATCAGAGTAGAAAGTCTTACCATCCTATGAGGTTATTTTGAACATGCAGTTGGGTGTTGAGTGATGCAACTAAGTACTCACCAATAATACCTTAGAAAGAATAGGTCACAGCTAGATCTTGAGGTTCCCTTGACATATAGATCCCTTTGTAGGTCTTGATACAATTTTTGTTCTAGTAGAAGTAATGGGTGACAAAGACCGTGAAGAACCAAGCACCTGTGAGATGCTGAGTGACTTGGCTAGGGGACAGAGGGAAATGCAACATAACTTTAATCAATTGATGCAGATGATAGCCACTCATGTTTTTGGTAATCCTAGAAACAATAACAATGACAACAACAATGACAGGATCCAGAACAATAATGATGACAGGTATTTAGTGGTGAATGATTTGATTATCTATAAGGATAGAATATTTTTGGTGCCTAATTCTTAATTCAAAGGCAAAATTCTAAGGACTTTCCATGATACACCTATGGCTAGTCATCTCGGGTTCTTCAAGACTTATAGGCAAGTATGAGAGAGATTTACATGGAAAGGACTTAAGAATGAAGTCCTTAAGTATCTTTGAGAATGCCTAATCTGTCAACAAAATAAGAACAAACATACTTATCCAGTAGGGTTACTATAAACATTGTTGATTCCCAATCAAGTGGGAATATATCTCCATGGATTTTATTACAGGGCTATTGAAAGTACAGGGGAAGGATTGCATCTTTGTGGTGGTCGACAGGTTGACCAAGTTTGCACATTTTTTTGCAATATTAGTGATCCACACAATAGTGCAGGTAGCTGATCTCTTCTTCAGGCAGATATTCAGATTGCATGGGATACCTAAGGGCATTGTGAGTGATAGGGACATCAAGTTCCTAAGCTTGTTTTGACAGGAGTTGTTCAGATTGTGTGGCACTGAGCTAACTCTCAATACTAGTTACCACTTGTAGACTGACGGTTATATGAGATAGTGAACAAATGGGTGGAAGGGTATCTTAGGAATTATGTATCAGGGTAATAGAGAGCATGGATTAAGTGGTTGCACCTGGGGGAGTATTGTTACAATGCAACAAATCACATGTCCATCAAGATGACTCCATTTAGGGCCTTATATGGGTATGATGCCCCTTGTTTCACAGACTTGCTACTTGGTGACACTAGAGTACCAAAGGCTAAAGACTTGTTGCAAGAGAGCCAGGATATCATGAACAAGCTCAAGGAGAATATGCAACAGGCACAGAATCAACAGAAACTCTATGCAGACTAGCACCGAGTAGAGAGGAGTTTCGAGGTTGGAGATATGGTTTACTTGAGACTCCAACCATATAGGCAGTCCACTCTAAAATGGAGTGGAGCAAAAAAACTAAAGCCCAAGTTTTATGGTTCATTTAGAGTAGTTAGGAGAGTGGGGGAAGTAGCTTATGAGCTATAGCTACCAATAGATAGTTGAGTGCATAATGTATTTCATGTTTCCAGGATTAAGAAACTACTTAGTCATAATGTGGTTCCTTCAACTAAGCTTCCACCATTGGATGAGGATGGAAAGCTAATTTTGGTTCCAGAAGCCATCATTGACACATGTGAGAGGAATCTCAGGAGGCAGATCATTAAGGAGTAGCTAGTGAAGTGGAAGAATCTGTCAGTTGAGGATACAATGTGGGAGAGTGAATAGATATTGCAGCATCCTGAGCTGAGTTTGCTTGAGGATAAGCAATTTTGGGGAGGGCAGACTGTAATGTCCCCTTCTTAGCCCAGTTAGTTAGATGAGGTGATTATCCTATTCCAGGGTTCTCGTAGGCTAATGGCTTTGGTTAGGGAGCCTAATTGGGTCATTTTCTAGGACTTACTATTTATAGTAAGGCATGAGGATCACGGGTGGTGTTGGCCCGACTTCTATTTATAGCTACTACTAGTTGGAGCACCTATCACTTGGTATTTGGTTTTGAGATGGCCAGGGAGTTATATGTCAAAGTATAAATTAAATTAAATATTTAACTTATAATATTTAAATGGCTAAGTTACTTTAATTTATTAAAGTGACTTCACTCTATGAAGACTTAAGTTATGGCTTAAGTTATGTGCTAGGAAAGGGGGGATGCCTCATGAGGAGATATGGGGTCAAAAAATAAATAAAAGAAAATAATAAAATATCCTTATCTTTGGGCATTGGAGAGCAAGAGGTAAAAAGGAAAAGTTGTGAGCTCATTTTCATTCATTCACTCTTGCAAAAATTGATATTGTCATGCAAAACTTTGAAGCTTGGCTTTGAGGGTTTGAACTAGGGTTCTGCTGAGATGAAAACCTTCGTAGAATCACTCACTTTGTGTTTGGAAGACAACATCAGGCAGGTTGTGGGAAGTCTCATCCAGGGGCTTCACTTGTGCTTTGATTTGATACATTTTGGTGGAGATTCGAGGAAGATATTGTATGCATTCATCAAGATTTTGGTGATCAGACCTTTGCAAATAATACAGAGTCAGATTTTAAGGAGTTTTGGGGTTGTCTTCAGATTTATATGCAAGCCATACACCTCCGGGTAGGGCCGTACCCTTTGTGATAGCATTTATGGAGTTTTATTGAAGATTTCCATCTTATTTTCAGGCGTTGGGGTTTAGTATTACCTACAGATGATAAACAAAGAATAAATAAGAGAGTTGGGTGCCATTTAGAAGTTTTATTTGTTGCAACAATCTCCTGGAGTGGTCGTACAACAGTGACATAGGGACGTGGTGTTTCTAGAAGGGAAACATCTACTTTTTGGGCCTCATATCTCTTGCAAAATGGCTGCCTAGGGCCTAACATCTCCATGCCAATCGTTGATTGTAGAACTCTTTCTATTTGAAGATTGGAGTGCATTTCTAGTGTCTTTGTTGCTAGTCTACACACAATGGATGTCTAAAGTTGAAGAACTTGTAATGGCTAAGTCATTGTAATTTATTTTGAACCAAAATATAATCTGGGTCTTCGTTATTTTGCTCATATCTATTATAGTTTTTTTGGGTTGTTATATGCATTATATTTCATTGTTATCATGCAAAAACAAACACATACAAAAACATAAAAACCCTAAACCAGAACAACAGTGAGAAAACAAAAATATGGCCATAAAACCCTACCGGGACAATGTGTATTACCCTTTAGCACATGAAAAAATATTTTGATCCTTTTAACCAAAAGTTTCTAGTGAGTAATCAACCAATCATGCAATGAAACCAAGTTGGGATAAAAGTTTTCAAATTTACAAATAATGATGAGTTGTTTTAAGTTGTTCTCATACTTGGTGACATCTCCAAGCACAACCATATGGATTTGATTTGAATGGGTGCCTTCCATAGCTATAGGCTTCAATTTTGTGTTATTTAGGAGGCATCGAGTCATGCTCTGGTACATAGACCTGAGAAACTAATTGTAGAGGAGTTTTGACAACACTAGAGACGTACTACCTATCACAAGAAACCTTTACATTCAAACCAATGTGCAACCTCCCACCACGTAAACCCTTAGGGGTAACACCAACAACAATAAAGTGAGATCTTGCAGAAACATGAAGAGAGATACCTTTTTAATAGGTAGAGATCCCTAACGATCTCCATTCCCAATGGGTAGAAAATCCTTAAGAATACCTTCACCCAATGTCAATAATCTATGGGAGAAAAAGACGAAGGTAGAACCCTAAAGACAAAGTTTGTTGTAGTGGATGGAGGGTGAGAGATGAAAGAGGTTGCAATTTTCAATAGTGACATCTTTTAATAGAAGAAAATGTTAACCCAAAAATAGAATTTAATTATAATAATAGAGTCATTTACTTGCATACAAATTTTGATATTTTTTTGGTTCATAATTAGGCTAGTCGAAATGACACCTACTTATTTTTTTCAAAAAAATTGTCTAGTGCTTCTTTGAAATATCTAATTTTCACCAAATTAGTTTGAGAGTTAAAAAAAAATACTAGTCCACAAACAACATTCAATTTCTTATTACTTCATTTTACTTCTTTTTTCAAATTTTGTAGATAACTCTTTTAGTTTGTCATGTGAAGTTACCTAAGCCTAATTTTAGTGTTTTTATTGCCACTTAAAGGTTTTGTTTGGTCCATGATGAGCTTGCACTCACCCACATGCATTTCATATTTGTTGGTTATTTGATGGTGACTTTTATCTTTTCCTTGGAGTTATATGTCTACTTTTACATGTTCTCATAAAGGTGTTTTGTGTTTTTTCTCTTTATCAACCATACATGTAGGTGTGTGTACATTATATGTAATTCACTATAATGATTTTTTCATGGCTGTTTACATATAAATACAAATTTAAAGATTTAAATAACTTAGTATAGATAAGAATGAATCCATTTTGTTTTATTGCAAGAAAAAAAACAAATATATATTTGTTTATGACTTAAAAATTGCTATGTTTTTAAAAATATGTAATTTGTTGGTTGTTTGTGAGTTCGCATATATAATTTTTTTATCAAGGAGTAAAAATATTACATATAAGTGTGCCCTTTTCTTTGCATTTAAAGTTATATATAAATATCTATACAGTTAGGTACCATGCACACATAGGAAGGCTAAACAATTTTTTTCTCATAAATTTTCACTTGCAAATTAGAGATTTGGATTTCAATGTCCTTTAGAGAAAAGGGGTTTGTAAGACATGTTTTTGGATTTAAAATAAACTTCAAGATTAGCTTGATTTTTTTAAATATATATTGTAAGGCAGTCCATAAAGTGATAAACCAACAAGCCCATTAATTTAAACAAAGTAATGGGTGTGATGCTGACATTTGTTGTTCTACGGGGAAAGAGAAAAGATGTTAGTGAGAAAATAATTTTATATGAAGAAGATTCATTGAGGAGTTCTCACAAAGCATTAAAATAGACACACCTACTACATGGTTATTCACAATCTCTTCTAGCTATGGCCAACTCTCATCCACTTGTGGGATGAAGTTTGAAAACATCATGCACTTACTATATGTAAATACATGATATTAAACAAATCCATCAAAAATTAAATCAATTCATTACATCTATTAATGTGAACAAATCAAATACATTTAAATATTTTTGGATGTAAAATTGTTACATACTATTAATTTAGTTGAAAATTAATGCCCATCTCTCTCTAACATATTATACAATTAGCTACTTCATTAATCTATTCAAATCACACTCATATATAAATGATGTCTCCTCCAAAATGTTAATAACACGATAGTAAAACTAAAACCTTTCACACCTACTACACACACACTCTACATATATTTATATTACACCTATTGGTGTGCCCATTACATCTTCAACTACAATTGCTAGTTCAATATAAACAATTAAACTTGAGTTTGACACATAGACTATTCTAAATAAATGAAGCATGTGGATGAAAAAACTTACTGGAAGTAGAAATGAAAGCACGAGAACTGGGACTGCAAAGGATGATATAACAACACATGGCAAAAGGTATGGGAATCTACAAATTCATAGTTCACATTTTTGGTGAGTATAATTTACAATTATGATTGTCAATTCTTATATAGAAAATTTAAAATGTCAATGAAAAAATTTACCTTCCCCAAATAGAACCTGTTGAGAAAATGTGGGGATACTTTTGTGCAGGCTATATTCAACATAAACCAACAATTGTTAGCAACTAATATTGAGACAAACTAGTTAAATTATTAAACAAATATACACTTTAAATAGCATATTAAATTAATCCTTAATGAATTATTATATTATTTATTATTACTTATATTTATCAATCAATTATATTATTTTTATTTAAATTTAATTTATCATGTTTTTAAAAAATATAAGTTTATTTAATTTTTAATATAATTAATATTAAAAATATTCATCTTCATTTTGTTAGTTAAAATAATTGAAATATTCTTTTCATAATGTCACATTTGATCTTATTACCCTTAAACTATTAGTAAAGAAATATATCAACAACACAATATCACCTATTTTTTTTTATAGAGAAATAGCAATCATGGGGATTGCACTCATTCTATTAAAAAGTGGGAAAATACATATGAAAATCTCTAGGTATGACATCAACAAAGACATGACAACCTTACATTAAGGACTTCTAGTAACAAAAATACCCATATCATCCTATACAATTATAACCTAGAAGCTAGCCAATTACAAATGAGGGTTGAATACTACAAAATACCCCAAAAATAAAGTAATAAATATTCTATGTACTAGAAATCATAAATCTCCACTTCATCCTTAGAGTTGTTAGAGACCAAGGAATTAAGCCATGCAATATCATCTATTGTCACAAAACCAAGGGTCTGCTCAAGAATTTGACCCCCTTGTAATTACCTCCTCCCACGAGCCTCATTCTATGGAAAGGCCATGAGAATGTACAGACACAATGTCACAGTCACCCCCCTTCCTAATAATAATTGACCTAGCAATAGGAGGCAAATTAGAGCCAAGAATCATTAATTGAAGAATGTCATCTAGACCCCCAAGTAAATGGCTCTTAACCATGGTAGACACTAGCTACCTTATTTCTTTCTCCTTACCTATATTGAGTAGGACAACCATGAAAATTGAAGCAATATATAAAGTGACCTAGTAATGACAATCAGTAGTCATGAATTGCTCCCTAAGAACCCACTGGACAAGAGAAAATAGAATAAACTCTTGGTCTTGAATACATACTTCAAGTGCATCTCAATGATGCCATCCAAAAAGGCCACCTACCTATGTCTACTTAGCAACCTAACTAAGCTGTCCATGATTTTTGTAGGTGAGAGGGGAGAACCAAGGCAAACATATAAAGAAGCTACACCAAAAAATTTGGAAGAAACCAACCCTTGCATACTAGAAAATAATGTCAAATGCAAAAATACACCTGCTTGAAAATATATAATAAAGATGCAACATGTCAAGACATAGTAGAAAACTCCATCCATAGCATGTCAAATGATGCAGGAGCATCCATTGGTGTAAGGGCAATCTTGCATCACCCAAAAAAGATGATGATTCAAAATTGTTGATGTTCTTTTCATTTCTTTTCAAAATTTGTATTTTTGGTTCCATAATCATTTGAATAATGATGTCGAACCTTCCGTTTTTTCCAAACTACTAAAAATAACAAACTACTATTTTTGGAAAGTTTGTATTTGGACATGTATGGAAGCAAAAATTTATAGGAAGCTTCATAATTAAAAAAAATACCTTTGGCGAAGGAATCAGGCAAAGATCATTTGTGGGCTAAAAGATATTAAAGTTTCTGTTTCCCGAAAAACCCCTAAAAAAGTTTTAAAGTCAAGTTTGAGGCACACAACCCCCAAAATGGGTAGAATTAGAAAAGAGGAGTCTAAGTTCATAGAGAACTATGCAAGCTTTCCGATGCTTCAAACGGTTCGTCAACCAGACACCCTAATCAAAAGTTATGGCTCCTAAAAGTTGACCTATTTTTGGAGGGAGATGCAAAATTTGAAATTTGGCTAGAGGCCGCCAAAAAGGACTATTTATAACCATTTTTGGGAAATCTTAGCAGTAGTAGAGATAAGGGGGAAAGTGTAGAGTCAAGAAAAGCCAGGAAAACATAAACCCTAGCAGATTTGGGGCTACAGAAGGCAGAAGGTTCCAGAGTTTGGAGATAGGAAGTTGTAATGTGTTGCAAGTTGTGGAGGATTGATCCTCTAATTGTATTTGAGCTTCTGTAATGTACTGTGTTGTCCAAATCAAGAAAATAACATTCCTATTTTTTGTGTGCAATTGATGTCATTGTGTGCTTTGTGATTTACCCCCTTCATCATGAAATAACTTGAGGTATCTACTACAATAAGAAGGGATACAAAGGAACCCAATTCATGACTGCCACCAAATAAATACCATTAGTCTCCAAATATCTAGGCTACATGCCTTAAGGAGGAATGGGGGTGAAGTGAAATAAATCAAAATTTGATTTAAATGGTTTCATGTGTCTACCTTATTGCTAATAACACACTCCATTACCATCTCAATACAAAAGTTGGCTAAAAGTTTGACCTCGCCATTAATCTCCTTGTAAACATGTTTGAGGATGAAGTTTTCTAATGAGTCTAGAAGAGGGCAAGCACTTCAAAAGATGTTATTTGTTTCCTATTGGTCAAATTCTATTTTTGATGGCATTAATAATCACCATCAAATCTCCTTCAATCTCCACTCTTCGAATGCCATACAAATCCCAAATTTGCAATCCTAGGACAAAGGTACGTGCTTCAACATTATTATTTGTTCAATTTTTAAGTTTTTTGAAAGCAACACTAATCAATTTGCCATTCTCATCTTGAATTTAACAACCAAAACCAAAAACTCTAGGGTTATCCTTCGTAGCACCATCAAAATTCAATTTTGCCCACTCATGGGAAGGAGGTGTCCATTTGATACTTTATCTAAGATTTGGAGAATTAGTGCTTCCAACCCCATAAATGGGAGATTATCACTTTAAATTATTATTATTTTCATATAAAGAGGGAAATAAAGTCAATTGAAGCCTTATTTCTAATATTTTTTTAATAATATTTATAAAAGATAAAACCTCATCTGTAAGGATACCTGAACCCTATTTATTAATTATGATATTTTATTGAGAATAATTAATTAACTGCATTGTTTCAGAATTATTATTTAGATGAATTAATATTGTTTTCAAAAGAAAATCATACATTGTCATTTTATGCTTTTATATTTACATATTTTATAAAGAATTCTTTTATTCTATGCCACTTGCAAGAAATGGCAGCTATGTAATTTAAGAGAAAATTTTAGGAATTAAAATATTTATTACAGTTTCAAGTTAGTGGAGCTAATATTAGATTTGTTTATGAAAGTATGATATAAGTTATAAAGAGATTAGAATTTAGCAATAAGGTCTTGATATGGTTTAGTTAATTGATTTAAATTAATTATTCTTGTGTGTTGTGGGGAATACGAGATTTTTTATCATTATTTTTGGTAAAATTAAGACCATAGATCAATCACCTATGGGTAGAGTACTTGCTTATTCATAAAAAATATGTTTTAGAGTTGTTTTAATGCATTTTTAGTGCACATGAAAATAAGTGACGAATTTGATAGATGAAGAGTCATCTTCTCTTGAAGAGTCTTCAAGCATCCAAGTCATGAAGAAAAAAATAAAATAAAAAGGAAATCCCAAGAATCACATTTGGGAAAAAGAAACAGACGCCACAAGAAAGAAGAGGAAAACAAGTGAAGAGCCCAAGTTTATTTCTGATTTTTGCAGGTTATCAAGAGGATGTTCATAGCTGATGTTGAAGATAATTCTTAAAGGAAATTACATCCATTTTGATGAGACAAAGAAAGTGTAAATCCCTGGTGACTTGTTAGGTGAAAAATTTCTAAATTTCATAAGGAGCGCAACAGAATCTTAGGTAGAAGAAAGGAAGCACACAACTGAATAAGATGGAAGCTCTCACATTAAGGAATACTGGAATCTCTCTTCAGGTGCATTTGGAGGTATTATTCATTAATTGATTTCTTGAGGTATTTCCTTGAAAACTCATCATTATTTATGTTAAGTTTTTCTAATTTTTTTAAGAAGTTGTCTCATGATATTAATCTTATCATAGGAATTAGTTTATAAAAAGGTTTCTGGGTTTTGAGAATCATGTTTCCATCTTTCTGAAACATCTAATGGTTTTGAATTTCATTAAGTATTAAGAAAGTTATCATGATTTTAGTACTATTATAACCCTGCTAAAACCCTGTTGTAAACTCTGTTGATGTTTTATAAATTACTCTCTGGATGGGAAAGAGATTGTAAAATTATTTCTGGGTTATGAGAATATTTATTTAATCTTTCTGGAACATTTTACAGTTTTAGTTTTTGTTAAGTATTTTGAAAATTATCACATTTTTACCACTATTGTAGAGAAAATTGAAAGTCTAGGGTTTTGTTGGTAGTTTACTTTGTTGGAAATAAATTATTTCATTACATAAGTGTGTTGGATGAATTTGTATATTTTCTTTTTGGGAATGGGTATGATTATATAATCTTTCATATATTTAGTTGCATGCAAAAATTAGATTGAATCAAGAATATATTTATAGTGCAAGAAGGTCAAATTAATTTCTTATGTTGATTTGTTTATAAGAACAATTGTTAGATAACACATATATACATTGCATAATTATTTGAATGTCAAAATTAAAGTAAAATAACAGATCCTTTATCTTTTATTATTTCTATCATTCATTATAATATAGGGAATACTTTTTGAGTAATCAAATCATTCTCAATTTATGATCAAGCTTATGATTGCAGTAAACACCACCTCCTCATCTTACTGAAGTTTTCTAATTGTTTTCTGGGTTTTATTTCCCCTACTTTTATCTTTCCAAAACATCTTGAGATTTAGAATTCCAATAAGAAATGAGAAAGTTATGACAAATTTACTATTGGGTGGTTTTCATGTTAAGGCTATTTCTATTCAATTATTTTATTTTATTCTTATTCTTAAATTTATTTCTATTCAATGAATTAAGTTTGATATTGAATAGGAGACTAATTTAATTATATACATTATCTATATTATGTTTAATATTATTGAGTGCTTGTATTGGTAACAATGGTAAGATGTGGATTTTATTTTCAATCATCTAGAATGTTTGTCAACACTTGAAATTATTTTATATAGGTCAATAATTGAAGTTGATAATCTTATTTAAGTAAGTAGAGTAAATTATTTTCTTAGAATCTTTAATGTGTAACTAGTCATGTATGAAAAAATAGAACTCTTGATATACTTGTGCATTGCCCTAAAGACTTAGGAATTGGAGGTTTTCTTATTGAATGGAAAATGTAGTAGGCTCTTCATTAAATACCTTAAGCTATCGATTTATGATCAAGCTTGGATTAAATTTGGATTTGAGGAAAAGGGATGATTGCAGTAAACACTACCTCCTCATCTTACTGAAGTTTTCTAATTGTTTTCTGGATTTTATTTCCCCTACTCTTATCTTTCCAAAACATCTTGAATTTTAGAATTCCACTAAGAAATGAGAAAGTTATGACAGATTTACTATTGGGTGGTTTTCATGTTAAGGCTATTTCTATTCAATTATTTCATTTTATTCTTATTCTTAAATCTATTTCTATTCAGTGAATTAAGTTTGAGATTGGATAGGAGATTAATTTAATTTATATACATTACTTATATTATGTTTAATATTATTGAGTGCTTGTATTGGTAACAATGGTAAGAGGTGGATTTTATTTCCAATCATCTAGAATGTTTGTCAACACTTGAAATTATTTTATATAGGTCAATAATTGAAGTTGATAATTTTATTTAAGTAGAGTGAATTATTTTCTTATAATCTTTAATGTGTAACTAGTCATGTATGAAAGAATAGAACTCTTGATATACTTGTGCATTGCCCTAAAGACTTAGGAATTGGAGGTTTTCTTATTGAATGGAAAATGTAGTATGCTCTTCATTAAATACATTAAGCTATATTTTATTTGTTTTTGGATAATAGAAATGTAGATTAGAATTTAGGAATGAGGCTAAAACTTTAAATTATAGCATAGATGAGGATGTGAGAAATATAATAGAAAGTGTGTTTCATATCAGAGCGATGGAAATTAGTTGGTAGAAATTACAAGTTGAAATTATGTTTAATATTTATGTTCTCAGATCTCTAATAAATATGTTTAATACATTTGTTCTAGTATGGTGTAGGGTTGACTATAAAGGGTTCATTCTTTTAATAAGTCTAGGATGATATAATGAATTGGTGAATAAATGATGATAATTTCATATTGATGTTAGAAACGAAATCTTTAATGATTTGTCTAGAATCTTCTTATATTTAGAATTAAATTAGTATTGAATTATTTAGTAAGATTAATTAATATATTTGTTTAGAGAATTTTAATTTGATAATTTTGACTAGAAGAATTTTTTATGTTAAATCTTCATTCATATTCTATCTTTTATTTTGATTTGGTTAAGAATATTTTATCATTTTAGCCAAGTTAGGATTAGAATTTAAATAATAGACTAAATAGTTAGTTTGGAAATAAGATTAGAAGATTTGTTTACCTTTTTGAGTTAGAAAATAAACTAGAAAATAAATGTGCTTAGAATTAAATATTATCTTGAATTATTGATAAAATTGAGAAAATGTTTGTTGAAGACTAGTCCTTGAGAATATTATTGCAACCTTTCTATGGTGGTTAAACCTAGGATGTACCAATGGTAAAATGATGATAAGTTATGTCTGTCTTTGCTTGATGCATTGTAGGAAGTTGAATGTCAAAAATAATGAGTAATTAGTCATCTTTATTTGAACATGTGTAAAAGATGTTCTTTCATCTATTCTAAGTGAGTAGATATTGCATGCATTAGTAGTGTTAAATGATGAAACAAGGGTGTAATATCCTTTATAAGTTCTAGAGAGTGTAAAAGCTACTACTTATGTTAACTTGAGTTTCAAATTTATGTGCTTAAGGTGTTTGATCATCATCGATGACATCATCTTAGAACTTAGATTGTAGATTGAAGACTATATATATTTGTCTGTTGACGTCTTGTCTTCCTAATGAGTGTATTCGTATTGAATGTTCCTTAATGATAAACTAGGTAATTTCTTTGATTATCTAATGATAACTTTTCTCTTGCATGATTAGTTAAGCTTAATAGTAAATTGTATACCAGTTCTAAAAAGAATCATTTACGTTTTGTGAAGTTTTATGAGAAAGAGAAAGGTAAACCTCAATCTTTTACTACCCTCAGGCATGGATTGAAATGTGTATGTGTATCTAAGATTGAGAAGATGTTGATATCATGTGAATAATATCTTAGAAGCTTTGATTTGTATGAAATCATCTTATGGTTGCAAGTTCAAGTTCTAAACTATGAAGTCTCTATGCTACACATATGTAGGCAAGGCCATCATGAGCCCCCAAGACATTAGGTCGGCCCCTTAGGGCCTTAGTCCTATTATTTTGTACATTGATATTTATTGACTATACGAAACTAATGTTTATATTCAGTGTGCAGATCCAGGTCTATTAATCATGCGGGATACTAAAGCTAAGAAAGTATTTTCTACCTTGTGAAAGGATGATCATATGACATTTATTGTAAATGAGAATAATTGTATAAGAAATGTTATATCTTAAATTTTTATTTACGATGAATAAAATAAACTTACATTTAATAGAAAGCTTGTTAAGTTAGATTTCAATGAATTTCCTCCTATCATCGTATTTATTTCATTATTTTTTACTAATTTAATTTATTATCGTTATTTATTGATATTTTCATGGGTAGTCATTACATCATCTTTAATTTTTATTTTTAAGTAAAGTACATTTACATAAAATTTTAATATTATAGAAAATGTGTAATAGATTTTTAAATATTAAATACATTTATTTGTAAGAGTGAAAATTGTTCTTTTTTCTTTTTGTTTTGAATTTATAATTAGTGCACGTAAGTGAAACATTATGTTTCTATGTACAAAATTGGCAATTATCTTAAGTCTTGATTGAACTTGACTTCATACATACCAATAATCTAGATCTAATTTGTAGATTTTCCATTCTGTAACCCAAGTCAAATTTGTGGGTGAAATTTTAATCTTCATTTATAACCACAACTACATTTTTTACCATTGAACTTTCAAATTTGAATTTAATTATGAGCCCAAATTGAACCCCTTCCATCTAGTCATTATTTACTAACTTAAGCATGAAATCTTTAAACTTGCATCCTAAAAGACAAACCCTAGCCTTAATCCATTATCCATAAATTGCTTATCCAATCATTACATTATAACATAAAGAACATCAATTAACATTGCATCTATAATTATAAAGACAACTCACTTCTAATACATATTTTTTAAATTCAATTTATTTTATAAACTCACTTTATTTTTTACCTTTTAAAACATGCTTTATAAATGCAATTTATATCAATGCTCACTTTACTTGTTTTATCTTACTTTATAAATTTAACTTATTTCATAAAACACATTTTTTAAGGTGACTTAAAAAAGTTTAAGAGGTCAACAAATTAATTTATAGGAGAAAAGGGCCCCTAATATGACTAAAAACATGTGAGGGTAATATTAATTTTAAAGATTTTTCAAAAGGAAAAAGGTTCCCACATAATGTGAGATTAAATCCCCTTTGTTGGATGGAATTATCGCCCACCTTAAGATATAAGGTAATTCCAAAAAAAACTCTAAAATCTTTATAGCTTCTTATGAGAAGAAATCTCATCTATTGAGAGATCATTATGCAAGAAAGGAGGAGAGGAGAGATGGGAGGAAGAGAAAGAGGACCTTTTTTTACATCTCCTAGGTTAAGGTGTTCTATTTTATTGAATTTTATTTGTTTATTTTTATCCATTTTCTTGCATGTTAGGGTTAGATTTTTGATGAATAAATTATAGTTTTCTTAGTTTGCTTATTACTACCATTTTTATTTAGTTTGTTAAGGTTATATATTTGTGGTTGTAAGCTTTTACCTATTTTGAGAATTTTTAGGTGGGAAGAATCTAATATAATAAGGAAATTAAATTATTATATTGTAGTGTTTGTTATCTCCATAAAATCAACAATGGTAGAAATATTATAATTTATTTCTAATTAAGTAAAATTTTTACCGATTTACATAAATACTTTCATCAATTTATGTGATTTCCATACTATATTTTAGTCTAACACTCTATAATGTACAAATGCACTCAACTCGAGGGGCTATTTTACATCATTACTCTATATCAATTTACATGAGTTCATGCTTTTGTAGATTAAGAGGCCACATTAGTTCAAACTCCTCAACAACCCTGTGCATCATGACTTCACTCTTTATTTTTACATAATCTCATGATTGTGTATATTGAAAGGGTCATGCTTTGATTCCAACTCCTTGACAACTAGGTACACATCATTTTTTCATTTTTAGCTCATGTTTGCATAGATATAGGGGGCATACTTGTTCTAACTCTTTGAAAACCCTACATATCATGTTTTCATTTTTTTACATGCATGTGTTTGTATATATTGAGGGCTCCACACTAGTTCCAATTTCAAAACATTCATATACATCATGACACCTTTCTTTTTATCAACTTTTTGTATGGTTTCATGGGGGCCAACTCGATCCCATCTTCATGACTCCATTTCTAGATTCAAACCTTACTTATTGTTGTTCTTTATACACTTGATATATTGCACATTGACAAAGATGAAAAGAATTAATGATTACAATTTTATGCTATTAATGCTTTTCTATAGGTTCTACTAATGATTTGGGTGTGCAAGTTAGGATATGTTTCTCTAACAAAAGCATGAAAAACCTATTTCAACCCTATTTCAAGCCACTCCCATGCTTTGTTGCCATTATAACAATTTGAATTGCACATTGATAATTGGTGTAAGTGATCACTAGTTCTCGCACCCATTTTGTAAGTGTAACTGAATTCATTTGAGTGATAAAAATGTTACATGTGAGGTATGCTACACTTTACACAAGAATCAATTACATGAGGCTTTGAGCATTAGGGTAAAAGCTTATAAAACCTTGTATTGTAATAGTAATTGTACACATTAATTATAAACACCAATTGAGTTCTAAATGCATAGATTAATCTTGTTATGGTCATTTCTTATATTTACCTTTCACATGTTTATCCATTCAATAAGATTTAATTGTAATTTTACATACTTATTTGCTTTTGCATAGTAGTTCAAAACATGAGTTTCTAACGAAGGTGTCAAACCCTTCTCGTGCTTTGGGTGAAACCCATAATTGTAAACCAATGCACATGTAGTAGCTACATCGATGAATTAACCTTATCAAATAGAGGAAATATAGGAATGGTCCCCATGGTTAACATTTTTATTCCATTACCAAGACCTTCTATGAATTTATGTGGTGTTTGAGAGAACGCCTTGAAAAATAATGCATCACAAAACCCACAAATGGTTTTAATAAAAAGTGGAGGAGTTCATTGAAGCTGAAATACCTACTAGTACAAAGATTCATCAATGGTGAGAGAAGGAGCTATTTAGTGATGAACTATATGAAAAGTTTTGACTCAATTTCCTGAGCGTCTATTTGACTAGTTGTCTACATGGCTTTCCTAGTGCAAGAGTGTTCACCAATGGTATGAACTACTTTCAAACACCTAAGTTAACTCGTAAGCTAAGCCATTTTGACCTAGTATGGATGTGTGCTATGGAGATGTTAGTGAAAGGCATCATTAATTCCACATTATTTCAATTGTGATGTCAACCTACTCTTTAGTCAAGGAAGCTTTGAGTGGGTAATTAATTCCTTTACATCACAAATTATATAATGAAATTTCATATGGGTGAAAATGTTGCTAGTAGAAAATGTGTTGATGTGCTTTTGATCGAGTAATCCCCTACTATGCGCAAGGGCATGTGGTTGATGGAATGGATAGTTCATGAAGCAATGTGCAAGATGAATATGGAGACCCATAATACTATTTAGTGTAGTGTGCATCGAGAGAATTTTATGAGGTGGGAAAAGGCTATTTTAGTTGTAGTGATGGTGGAGGGACCTAGGAAGACACACCATACACAAATGAGGCAACACAAGTGTGAAAGAATTGATAATGAAGATCACATGGAGGTGTCTTTTGAAGATGGATGGGTCAAGCACACCTTTGTGAAGACCAACACATTGCTAAATGGAATCCCAATTTATAGACTAGAAGTTACTTTTATTGAGGTTCAATATACAGACTCAAATGACAATGAATTGTTATGTTGCTTGAGACTGCCATCCTACATGGATCCAATACAAAGAAGAGAATTCTTAAGTGATTGTGAAGAAGCATGTGAATTTATGTGTACACTTTGACAACAACATCATTAAAGTAGTATAGAAGAGGTATTTGAACCTCCTTATAATAGTATCTGTAATATTATTCATAATAACATTGTTTCTAACTTAACTATTTTTTTAATCTAATACCTTGCAAGTAGACAAGATAATCACATAGGAATCAATAGCCGCACATACTGACAACATGTATAATCATTATTTATGATTGTGGCCTCACCACCATGAAGCCCTACACTAGAAATGAAGATGCTTATAAGGATTAGAAGGCATGCAATATATCTTGGAGGGTAAATGATATCAATGATGATGTCTATAATATCTAACTATTTGCAACCACACTTACTATTGCAAATATTTGTATTTGGTGTTGTCATTGATGTCGACAAGCTCGTGTTGTCATTGGTGTCAACTGTGTCTACTAGTTAAGCAGAGATGAGGTTGTTGTAAGTGTATGAGCTGTTTGGTTGAGTCTCTTTGTTGAAGATGATTTGGTTGCTTTGAAGAGGTGCTAAAGATGTTAGGAATATGTTTGTGATGGTTGGTTTCCAAGTGCCTTTGAGAAAATTTGATTAATAAAGGAAACAATGTGTTGAAGAGACTGTTTGGCTTATCAGAGTAGTATTCAAGTTTTGCTCCACATTTATTCTATGTTGAAGTTTTGTCTTTGTGGATTGGATATGTTGTTTAGGGATGTTCAGAGATGTTATATTCCAAATTTTGTGCTCCAGTTCATTGTGCAGAAGAAGTTGTGTTCACCAGTATGAAAATTGTGTTTCTGAGTGTTGTAGAGGTGTCTGGGAGAAATGTCTTTGCTCTGCATTTCTCTGCAAAGAAGTTTTAGGTCTTGTGGTTTTGCAATTGTGATTATAAGGTAAGTTTATATGTTTCTTCTATTGAAGTTGTTCGTGGTTTGGTGCTCTGGAAGTTGATTTCTAGAGATACAGTGTATGATAGAGATAGTAAAGCATGCTAGATAAACATGATAAGGTTGTGCGAGAGGTGAAAGTTGTGGAGGAATTTTTTGGATTTTAGGATGTTTCAAAATGTTCATGGAATACTCTATATTGTGTTGAATCCTTACATGTGGTCTGCAAGATGTCGTCGGGTTTGAGGAAGTGTGCACTTAAAAGTTCATTGTGTTAACATATGTTTGGTCGACCTTGGGTGTTTACACTAATTACGAAGGTGCTTCGGTGATTGTGAAAATGTGAAGTGGCATGCTTGGATGAATTTAGGTCTGAGCTAAGATGTGTTATGGTCTGCCTTCATTCCTTTCCACTGTGGGAATGTTCATTGTCTTAACATATGTTTGGCCGACCTTGGGTGTTTACACTAATTACGGAGGTGCTTCAGTGATTGTGAAAATGTGAAGTGGCATGCTTGGATGAATTTAGGTTTGAGCTAAGATGTGTTATGGTCTTCCTTCATTCCTTTCCACTGTGGGAATGTTTAGGTCCAGACCTAATTTGAATTTTTTACGTCAAGGTGATTTTATGAACTGGGAGAATGTTCTCAAGGTTGATGACAGTATAAATGA
Organism: Cunninghamia lanceolata; assembly: GCA_027924645.1. Lineage (NCBI taxonomy): Eukaryota > Viridiplantae > Streptophyta > Pinopsida > Cupressales > Cupressaceae > Cunninghamia > Cunninghamia lanceolata. The sequence goes on along the minus strand of BSBN01001418.1, from coordinate 421,262 downwards.
GTGTCAAGGGATCATGATTTGGTCTGCATGTGATAGATGCGATGTGAGTAATAGTGTGGTTGATTGTGTGGTGCAGTACAAGCCTTCATGTGTTAGATTACCAGATGTAGTGAGCAGAAGGTGTCTACTATTCTTCAGTGATGCTGCGGAGGTGATGTTGGTGTTGTGGTGATTATTGGTTTTGTATTTTGAGCTTCATTGGAATTGTACTCCTTGCATATGTTAGATGCAATTATAACAGTTCAACTTTGGTAGTGAGCCACCTCTTCTATCTCCTTATTTCTAGGCAGTGAGCCCCTTTGGCAGTGAGCCTTTTGTAATTCAGTGTTGATACTACATTATATTGTGAGCTAATCCTCACTGTGGTTTTCCCTTCTTAGGTTTTCCATGTAAATCAGGTGTTCTCTTGTGTTTGATGTTGGTTTGATTCAATTTTTATTATTTGGTTTCATGCTTAATCATCATAACAATCTAAGGGTTGACTGAATCTATGCAGATCTAAATATGTGTGAGGGTTTGAAATTTTAAGCTGTAACTAATTCACCCCCCTCTTAGCATTCAACAATTGGTATTAGAGCAAGGTTCCTTGGAAGAGAGCTTAACCGCTTAAGGTAGATCCAAGATGACAGACAAGAAGGATGTTCCCTAGTTTGATGGAACATATTATGCATTCTGGTTAATAAGGATGGAAGGTTATTTGATTTCTCTTGGATATGAGATTTGGAAGGTTGTTGAAACTGAATACATAATACTAGATAATGGTCCAAGTACTACAAATGAGATCAAGACCTTTGAAACTGATGGTAAAGCAAGGTATGCTCTTTTAATTGCTCTTTCTAATTCTGAATTGGTGAAAGTTATGGATCTGAAAACTGCTAATGAAATCTGGAAAAAGTTAAAAAGTATTCATGAAGGAGACGATAAGGTCAAGCAAGCTAAAATGCAGAATTTGAAGCTCATGTTTGAAACCATGTGGATGTCTAAAGATGAAAACATTACAAGCTACTTACAAAAGGTGGATGAAGTTGTCAATGTCATCAAAGGACTTGGTGGAAATATTGATGAAAAAGAAGTCATATTAAAGGTACTCAGAACTCTTCCTAAGGATTATAGTCATAAGGTTTCTGCTATTGAAGAATTGCAAAATCTGAATCAGTTTACTAAAGATCAGTTGCTTGGCACCTTAATTGCTTTTGAAATGAGAGAATTTGGTACAAGTAGTTCAAAGGTTGAGACTGCCTTCAAAGCTGGAAAATCTAAGAAGACTGTGGAATCAGATCATGAAGATTCTGATGATGTGGAAGCTAACTTTGTGAGAAAAATGAAATTGGGTATTAGTAAGTATAGTGATAAGTTACCTTTCAAGTGTTTCAGTTGTGGTAAGATTGGTCATTATGCTTCAAGATGTCTGGAAAGAATTTTGAGAAGTAAGAATAGGGAGAACAAAAGTAGAGTGCCTAAGAAAAGCTACTATGTTAGAGAAGATGCAAGTATATCTAATGATGAATCTGATTATGAAAATGAAAAGGATAATGAATGTCTATTCATAGCCTTAAAGGATGATACTATTTCTACTAACTCTAAGAAATGTGTAAAGGAAAAGGCTCTGGAGGTAAGTCTTAATACTGAAGGTACTTTGATATTTGCTTTTCATACTAAACAGGGAAAGAACCATTGGGTTATTGATAGTGGATGCTCAAATCATATGATCGGTGATAAAAGTAAGTTTGTTAAAATTGAAAATATGATTGAGGACTAGTTAGATTTGGTGATGATACAACTGTTAAGATATGTGGAAGAGGCTCAATTAGTTTTGATGGCAAGCATAATACTAATGATGTTCTTTATGTTAAGGGTTTAAAACATAACCTCTTTAGTGTTGGACAAATGTGTAGAAAATGTTACAATCTTGTGTTTCAGGATGGTGGTTGTGAGAATAGAAAAGATTTCAGAACTATGATAGTTACTGGAAAGAGGACAGATGAAAATGTTTATCATCTCAAAAGTGGTGATGGTTATTGCTTCATGACTTAGATCAATGAAAGTTTGCTATGACATAGAAGATTGTGTCACATCAATTTTGATAGCCTGGTAAATAAGTTCAGTACAAGCTGTGAGAGATCTACCAAAGATTACAAAGCCCATCAATGTTGTCTGTTAGGAATGTTAGATTGAAAAGCAAGCAAGAAGAAGTTTCAAAGTTAAGGATCAGTCTTCTAACAGACTGTTGGAATTGGTGCATATAGATCTTTGTGGCTCTACCAAGGTAAGGAGTTTTCAAAGTGACATGTATTTCATGCTATTGATTGATGATTATTCTAGGATGACATGGATTACTTTTCTCAAAGAAAAATTTGAAGCCCTAGATAAGTTCAAAGCATTTAAATTCATGGTTGAGAATGAAATGGATATGACAATTAAATGTTTGAGGTCTGACAGAGGTGGAGAGTTCACCTCTAATGAGTTTAACATGTTTTGTGAGAATCATGGAATAAAGAGGCACTTATCTGCCCCTAGGACTCCTTAGCAGAATGGAGTGGTTGAAAGAAAGAATAGGACTATTCAAGAAGCTGCAAGAACAATGGTAAAATAAGAAAACCTACTGGAGGTCTACTGGAGAGAAGCAATTCATACTACTATTTACATACTGAACAGGGTGCAAGAAAGAGCAAATAGTAAAAAGACCCCTTATGAGTTGTGGTATGGAAGGACTCCGACTACCAAGTACTTCAGAGTATTTGGAAGCAAATGTTATATCAGAAGGGATGAAGAAAATCTAGGAAAGTTTGATGTAAGGTCTGATGAAGGCATCTTTCTTGTGTATTCTACTAAAAGCAAAGCTTATTGATGCTACAACAAGAGGTTGAGAAGGATTGTTGAGAGTGCAAATGTCAAAGTTGATGAAGATCTACAAAAGAATTTAGAAGTTAATGGATATGAATCAAATAAGTCATCTTGCAGAGAAGAAGAAAATGTTGATGAAAAGAAAGTACATAGTGAAGAAGAAGCTCCAAAAAAGACTCCTCGAACTCCCAAATATGTGCAGAAGCATCATTTTGAAGATCAAATCATTGGTGACAAGAACAAAGGTGTGCTGACAAGAAGGACAACTATTGAAGAATGGGTAAATCTATGTTTACTCTCTAAAGTTGAACCTATAATAGTGATTGAAGCATGCAAGGATGAGTATTGGATCAAGGTTATGGAAGAAGAACTGATGCAAATTAAAAAGAATCAGACTTGGGAACTTGTCCCAAGACCAACAAATAAGAATGTGATTGGAACTAAGTGGGTATTCCAGAACAAACTGAATGAGAATGGAGAAGTGGTAAGAAACAAGGCAAGGCTTGTGTGTAAAGGTTACTCACAAGTAGAAGGAATAGACTATGAGGAAACTTATGCTCCGATGGCAAGAATGGAGGCCATTAGGATGTTTTTGACTTTTGTAGCACATAAGGATTTCAAAATATATCAAATGGATGTGAAGTCTACTTTCTTGAATGGTGATTTGGAAGAAGCATGTTGTGCCCAATCAAAATTTTTTGCTTCATTAAGGCATTTTGAGAAAGTCTAGAAAATTTTTTGTCAAAAAAGTCAAAAAGTCAAAGTTTCTAAAAATAGAAATTTCTATTTTTAGAAAGTTTCTAAAAATAGAAGTCAAATTAAGTTTTTTGGGTTTCTTGAGATATGGATGCTGGCAAAATTTTCTAAAAATAGAATCTCTGATCCAGGTGTCGTACCTGATTCTAATTGGCTGATTTCGCTTCACGATCAAGGTGGCTTAGACAGAATCTGTGAAAGATCAAGTTTGCTCTTTTGGGTCAATTCTTCTTTTTTAGAAGGTGAAGCATGAGCTCCAAAGCCATCAATGGAGGAAGTTCACCTATTAGGGCTCATTTTCAAGTTTTCAACACTGTTCAGATGATGCAGAACTAACGAACAGTCGTCGATTTGATGAAGAATGGGAAATGGAGCAGGATGGATCCAGAATGAGAAAAAAAGTGAAAAATCATGAAATTTTTCTAAGGCATGGATTTCCACGCACCCCTGGAGGCTGGGGGCTCCCAGCTTTAGCAGTGTTATTTTTTTCATGTTTTTTGAGAAAATGCAAAAAATGTCTCCGCTAGTCAGTTTCGGGGTGGATAAAAGCAGTCATTTTGGTCAATGGATCCTGAAAAGTTAGGATTCACCTCATATATGCCTAGGTTATCCAGTTCATCCCTCATCTAGTGGTAGTTGGCTGGCAAAATGTCAAAATTGACAATAGGAGGCAGCTACCAGCACACGAAACGAGGCAAATTGCAAACAAAGATTGAAAATCATGAAATTGACTAAGACATAGAATTTTAGGTGCCCCTGGGGGCTGGGGTGCCCATCTTTTCCTGCCTTAGAATTATTTTTACATTTTTTGAGAAACGTCAAAAAGTCTCCATCAGCCTGTTTCTGGGTGGTCAAACTTAGTCAAACTCAATCCAAATGTCGGTAAGAGCTAGAATTTCATCTCAGGTGTGTTCAGGCTACTCAGATCACCTCCTATCCTGCTTCAGTAGTCAATTAGACGACCAGAAACAAAGATCAAATAGGAGCTACCAACACAGAAATCGAGAAATAGAAAGAAAAGTTGAAAATTACAAAAATTTTCTAGGGCACACATTCCTAGGCATCCTAGGAGGCTTGGGACGCCCAGTTTCACTAGAGTTAGTTTATTTTTGAGATTTTTTCAACAAATGACAAATCCTCCTTCGCCAGCTCAGTCAGATTCATAGGAAATCAGTTTGGCATGATTTTTGAGGTAGACTGAAGGTACAATCAGTTTAATTTTCATCAGGCTTGCCTATGTACCAGATCATCAGACTCAGTTTTATTCTGATAGGTAGAAATTGATAGCCAAATAGGGGTTTATAGTCACTGAAATGCGCATGGAAATCAAGAAGTCAAAAAAGTTGAAAATTTCAAGAAAATGGCTAAAGCACAAAAAATTAGGTGCCCCTGGAGGTTGGGGGCATCCAAGTTTTCATAAGTTAGAAATTTTCAAGCCACTTACCGATCTTCGTTTGACGAAGGGTTTCAGAAGTCAGATTTGCAGTCAGATGTCATCAGATCATCAGTTTGAGGTTGGGGATGAAATCACAGTTGATAAATCTTCAAGGTGCCATGATCAGTCATTATTTTTAGTCAAATGGTTACAATTTGCTGTCTTGTTGAAATTAGGGATAGGTCATATTGGAGTCAAAACGAGTGTAAAAGTGTCAAAACGAAAGAAAATTTGGCTAACATTTTTGCAACCTCGCATGTTTGATGACATCATCAAAGAAGTTATTTTTATTCATCTCACACATAAAGCCATATGCAGCTATAAAATATGGATTCTTCCTATTCGAAGACATCTACTTGGATTTGTGCTTTAAAAGATGCTTTCTTCATGGATAAGACTCAAGCTTTATTCTTTCACAAAGAAAATTACTTTTTTGCCCTAAAGTTTTATAAAGACAAGCTTTTGGCCTTCTTTTATTCATTACTTTTGCACGTTGCATCTAGAGGGAAGTTTTTTATTTTCTTTCCATGATGATTCAAAGACCCAAACAAAGTGCTTTTTTAGCGTTCTTCATAGTTTCAGGATGAGGAAGCAAGAAGGCACGCTTTTTCAAGGTCCTTTTTTCTAGGGGATCATTTTTTAGAAACATGGCGGAAGCTTTTTCAATTTTCATCGAGATGGGTCCATCTAGAATTTCATCCTCTTAAAGATTGGGAAATTTTATGTTTATAAGAATCTACTTTTTTGCTTCTTTTTTCAAGAAACACACCGCTTTTTCAAAATCTGATGCTCTGGGTTGCTTCAAAACGGGATTGCCTAGAAAACCCATGTGCCAATTTTTACTGACATTCTACTTTTTAGAAGAAATCAACAAGTAATTTTCAGCCTTTTGTCTAAGATTTTTCTAACATAGGCATGTTCATAGTCTTTTTTCAACTCTTTCAGTATGCAGTACTCTCCAATAGAGATCAAACCTAAAACAACGTTGGTTCACGATTACCTGAGAACTTTTGAGACAGACTTGCATAAAGTACTTCTAGTGTTCAATTTGCATCCTTTGTAATATGCAGGAAATATAGCTATCAGGAATCTAAATCACTCTAGGTTGCTTGCAGTAGCTTTGTTCCCCATCACAGTGCAAAGTATCAAATTTGTAATTGCTTGTATGAAGCATTACAATTCAGTCACAAGAGAAATTCAATCAGCAGATGGATGGGTGCTCTACAGTCTCAGGCCAAACGACATTGAGAAGTGTTTTTCAATACCAATTTGGAGGGAAAACTTAGTCATTTCAATTGAAGAATGCAAGAGGGTGTGGCACAATGATAAAGAAAAGTATCAGAAAAAGATTGCTCAGAGGTGGTTGAAAGAAAAGCAGAACATTATGCCAAAGAAGGTTGGACATGGAGAGTTCAAGGAAGAACATGTAATAATGATTACTCTGCTAAGCGGAATCACAGGTCAAGGAGATGCTAACAAATTTTAGCCTTGGATGTTTTACATCATGTCCCAGATTGTTGACAGAACCGAATTCTATGATTGGTCGGCACTCATCAGTGATAGTCTCCACCAACAAAAATTTGATTTTCAAAGGGCCCATGAATTCCACATGATGTCATACCTTGTATATTTGATGGCTTTTTAGGTTTAATTTAGAGGTTTGAATATTGTCGGAACTCCGGGCATTCAACATGTATATCACCATTTCCCGCAGTTAGAATTTTCTCAGGCTGAGTGACATTATAAGTGGGTAAATGATACATTCCTCATGCATGCAGTGCAAGATTTGGATAATGAGTTGCATATATGATTTTTAGCTGATGCTAGAATGGTGATGACAAAATGGGCTGATTGGTTTATCCAATTTCCCACTTTCTCTTACATCAGAGTATATGGCTTCTCAGGAGAGCCAGCCATACTGTCGAGATATCCTACAGATGAGGTAGCATTCATGGAATTTTTGAGGCAAGCCTATGAAGTTCATTAATTTTTGTGTAGTAGGCGCAAGGCAGCTTTCAATTTTCCAATTGGGATGGGTACTTATAGATGTAGATCTGGAGCAGATGCCAAAGTAATTGGTAGTGAATCGTCCAAGTATGGTCTTAAGTTTTTTGACAGGAGAACTTTATATGATCCTCGTGGTGTTTTTGCATCACACTTTGGTCAAAATTGTGTACATGCACCTACAGTTGAAGATTTCTGGGCTAATTGTGTAGATGAGTTTGAAGTGTGGATACGTAGTTACAGCATGTTTACTCTTTGACAGTTGGCTGATATCCTGTTAGAAGATGTAGATGGTTTATCAGATGATGGTGAAGTTTTACTTCCCACATATTTTAGAGATCAGTTTGAGCAACAACCATTGCCACCAGTTAATTGGTCAGCCAAAGAAAATACCTCCATTGAGGAAAGAACGAGCTGAGTTGTTGATATTCTTGAAAAGTAAGTGGAAAGAAGTCATTCCGGTTGTAGAGCCACCAATTGTTCAACCATCAGAACCTTCCACTTCCAAACCAAAACAAAGAACTAAGGCTATGAGCATCCTTCTAGAAGGGACAAAGATGGCCAAGCTGAAGAGGAAAAAGGTTGAGTCTCTAGTTCATATTTAGCAGGAACAACTAGCAATTACATCAGAAGTTCCCACTGAATTAGCACCACATGTAGAAACATTACCTTCAATTCATGTTTCTCCACCTTCACCAAGTTCTTCTCCCATTCACATTAATTAAGAGCCAAATTCACCAGTTCATAACTCTGAGACACATATTGGTTCATCAGGAGTTGATGAAGTTAGAACCAAGTTTCCAAGAGAGGATGGCTCATCTTGGCTTGAAAACATTCTGGGAAGGAAGTGGAGAAAGCCTTCATATCAATTGAACTTGACAAAGCTTAAAAGCATCTACCGAGACACACCAAATAGGAAACTTAAGAAGCAAGTTCACATTGAAAAGAATGTGGATGGAGAAATGATCCTTGAAACTGTAACACCACCAGAAGATAGAAATGTTGATGATATTGAGGTTGATGACTTCAAGGTTGTCAGGGCTAACCTTGGTAGGAGTACCCGGCATACAGATGTAAATCTCTTCAAGGTTGCAACATATAATCTGAAGGAGAGGGTGTTGAAGGATGAAGAAGATAAAGCAGCCCTCAAGGTTGAAGTTAGGTAGTTGCGGCAGTATTATTCCAATCTTTTTCATGGCACGTCATAGGCTGATTTATTGTTTCCTCTAAATCTAGAATCATTGGCTGATCAACAACAGCTCAGTCAATTGATCATCTATGGGAGGCAGATGAAAGATTGGGTGGAAGAATTTGTGACTAAAGGTAGAGTTGTACTTTCATAGATCTATCAATTAAAGTATAACTCTCATGATCTACGTCAAGGTATTTAGGGGTTACAACAGACTTTGGTTGAAAATAGACCGGTGTTTGAGATCATTATCTCTAACTTGAAGATAGCACATAATTTTGTTGATTAAACTAAAAATAAGAAGATTGTTTCTACTTGGAAAGCATAGTATCTTTTCACAGTAAAATCTTATGACAATATATAATCTCAGATTTAGCAGAATGGAAAGGAAAAATGGTAAATGTTCTCAAGTTTGTGGGATCTTTTGTTTCTCAGATCCCGTGTTCATATGAAAAAGAAGATGGTACCATGTGTGATCTCAAGGAAGTACAGACAGAGTTCCATACTCTCGTCTGCAACAATTTTAATGGTAATATTAGTGCTGACAAGATGGATCATTTTGCCGCATTGACAATGAAGTTTGACAAAGTTGTGGGCAAAGTTCATGAATTCCTTTAGGTGGTTGCAAATGGTGAAGAAATGTTAGAAAACTAGAATGTCATCTTAGAGAGTATCAGTGTTCCTGGAAAAGATGTAGTCACTAGCTTTTTAGAAGATATTATTTCCCAAAATATCAATGGATGACATCACCAATAAAGCAAGAATGTAGATGAGGATGTGATTCAAAAGAAAGAAGATTTTTGTTTTAAAGCATTTTCTTTTATTCAAAGCATATCCATCCTTAAAATAGCAAAAAATCACTTTGTAATAGTTGGAGTTTTCTTTGCTTTAAAGCATTTGTTAGTTGTAATCTTTGTCTTAGAATATAAATAAAGCTTGTGAATTGGCAAGTTAGTTAGGGTAAATCAAGGAGATTTTAGGGTTCCCTACTCATTTGATTTAGTATAAATAAGGGCAACCTTTCCCATTGTAAGTAATGGTAATTGTGAAAGCAAGTTTTGTTGTGCCTATTCTAGCCTGTAGAAATTGTTATTTCAAGTGCTCATTTATTCTGTGATATCTATTTTCCAGTGTTTGATCGCACATTGTATGCCTGTCTTTTGCTACAATATTGCTGTCCTGGAGTTGTATCAACTTTATGATATTGGGAATAGAAGTCTCACGCCTGCCATTTGCTTTGATTTTCTATCTCAGATCATCTAGTTTTGTCATCAGATGTGTGGCTTATGTAATCTAATTTCAATTTTCATCTTAAAGTACAATGAGTCTTCTGATGTGAATTTAGAATAAGTTTATTAAAGCTTTTATGTTAGAAACAAATCATTCCTTGTTAACTTTTAATCCCTTTGCTCTGAATTTACTTAGGAGATTAAAAGCGTCATTTAGTTTAGGCCTAGCTATAGTTAGAAGTTTTAAAAAGGAAAAACCTCTACTGCAATGAAAATAGTTTTATAGCCTTGTGCTCGCAGCTAAGAATCAAAAAGAAGATAGACAAATTTGTTTTATTTATCTTTCAAGTGAACATCAGCAAAAAGGGAACTCCCCCTCATCATAACAGAGCAATTTATCTGTGCATAGCTGTCCGTTTCCAACTCGCATTGCAGATGTGCGAATTGAAACGCCAAAAAAGTATACATATCACAACTGGATGGATTTTAGTTATTAGATAAACTAGACATGGTTTGTAGGTTTAAGAAGGCACTATATGGATTGAAGCAATCCCCCAGAGCTTGGTATGCAAGGTTAGACAAGTATTTATTATAGAAAGGATTCAATAAAGTCTCTGCAGATAGCAATTTGTACATCAAAGTAGGTGAAGATCAAATTCTTATTGTGGTAGTGTATGTAGATGATATAATCTTTAGAGGAAATGAAGGTATGCATAAGAGTTTTACAGATCGGATGCACAAAGAATTTGAGATGTCAATGTGTGGAGAAATGAACTTCTTCCTTGGGCTATAGATCAATCAGACTGATAAAGGTATTTTCATTTCACAATCAAAGTATGTTAAGGAAATGTTAAAGAAGTTTGGAATGGAAGACTCTAAACTAGTATGTACCCCTATGACAACTGGTTGCAAGCTAAGAAAGAATGATGAATCTCCTAAGGCTGATCAGAGTAGGTATAGGTCAATGATTGGAGGATTGTTATACTTAACTTCTACTAGACCAGATATTATCTATGCAATTTGTCTTGTGGCTAGAAGATCCTAAAGAGTCACATGTTGCAGCAGTGAAGAGGATATTCAGATATTTAAAGGGCACTCTAGATCATGGCTTGTGGTATCTAAAGGATAATGACTTTGCTCTAAGTGCCTACACAGATGCATATTGGGTTGGTTGTGTAGATGACAGGAAAAGTACAAGTGATGGTGCATTCTTTCTTGGAGACAGAGTGGTGTCATGGTTAAGTAAGAAGTAGGATTCAATATCCTTATCTACTGCAGAGGTAAAATATATTGCAATAGCATCTTGCTGCACACGAGTGTTGTGGATGAAGCAAACTTTGAAGGATATCAGTGTTGTATATGATGAGCCGATTCCTATCTTTTGTGATAATATTGGTGCTATTAACATTTCAAAGAATCTGGTGATGCATTCAAGGACAAAACATATATCAATCCGGTATCACTTTCGGAGAGAAGATTACAGAAAATGAAGTGAAGCTTGAGTATGTGCCTATAAAGGATCAGGTTGCTGATATATTCACCAAGGCTCTTCCTAAGGATACATTTGAGTATCTTCGAGAGAAGTTAGGGGTTATTACCCCTCCTTTGAACTAGATGCATAAGGAGATGCATCAGTCTAGTGGATTTCAAGTTTCATTCCTTATTCTGGACTGATGTTGGAGGATACCTCTCGGGGGAGCAGGTAGCGGTCATGATGGTTGTCGCAGTCAGGGGGAGTAAGTTCTAATGTTGGTTGCTTCTAAGGGGAGCATACAGAGTAGTAAAAGAAATGATGTTGTAGAGTAGTAGTAAGTAGGTACAAGTTTGAGAAGTTGTCTAAATGTAAGATTAAAGAGAGATGTGTAGCCCTTTGCCATTAATGTCAAAGGGGGAGAGAGATCAATGTGAAAAAGAAAAGAGTCTGTAGTTAGGGAGAGAGTGTAAGATGTGTAAAAGAAAGAAAGAAAGGGGGAGAGTAAGAGAGAAAAGAAGTTTGGTGCATAATTGTGTCTTGATGGTTTCTCAGATTATGTGTTGCCATCAATGAAAAAGGAGGATATTGTTGCAAGTATGTGTAATCGGTGTTGTCATTGATGTCAACAAGCCCATGAACTATCATTGGTGTCAACTGTGTCTACTGGTTGAGCAGAGATGAGGTTGTTGTAAGTGTATGAGCTGTTTGGTTGAGTTGCTTTGTTGAAGATGATTTCTTTGAAGAGGTGCTAAAGATGTTAGGAATATGTTTCTGATGGTTGGCTTCCAAGTGCTTTTGAAAAAAAATGATTATTAAAGGAAATAATGTGTTGAAGAGACTATTTGTCTTAACAGAGTAGTATTCTGGTTTTGCTTCACATTTCTTCTATTTTCAAGTTTTGTCTTTGCGGCTTGGATAATTTATTCAGGAATGTTTAGAGATGTTATATTCCAAAATTTGTGCTCCAGTTCGTTGTACAGAAAAAGTTATGTTCACCAGTATGAAGACTACATTTCTGAGTGTTACAAAGGTGTCTGGGAGAAATGTCTTTGCTCCTCATTTCTTTGCAAATAAATTTTAGGTCTTGCGGTTTTGGAATTGTGCTTATAAGGTTTATATCTTTCTTTTGTTGAAGTTTTTTGTGGTTTGATGCTCCAAAAGTAGATTTCTAGAGATACAGTGTATGACAGAGATAGTTAAGCATATTCGATAAATAAGATAAGGTTATGTGGAAGGTGAAAGTTGTTGCGGAGGAATTTGTTTGATTTTAGGATGTTTCAAGATGTTCATGGAATAATCTAGATTGTGTTGAAGCCTTACATGTGGTTTGCAAGATGTCATTGGGTTTGAGGAAGTGTGCACTTAAAAGTTCATTGTGTTAACACAGGTTTGGCCGACCTTGGGTGTTTACACTAATTGTAGAGGTACTTTGGTGATTGTGAAAGTGTGAAGTGGTGTTCTTGGATGAATTTAGGTTTGAGCTAAGATGTGTTATGGTCCACCTTCATTCCTTTCCACCGTAGGAATGTTTAGGTCTAGACCTAATTTGAATTTTCTAGGTTAAGGTGATTTTTTGATCTTGGAGAATGTTCTCAAGGTTGATGACAATATCAATGAGTGTCAAGGGATTGTGATTTGGTGTGCACATGATAGATGTGATGTGAGTAATAGTGAGGTTAATTGTGTGGTGCAGTACAAGCCTTCATGTGTTAGATTACTGGATGCAGTGAGCAGAAGGTGTCTACTATTCTTCAGTGATGCTGCAGAGGTGATGTTGGTGTTGTGATTATTAGTTTTGTATTTTGAGCTTGATTGGAACTGTACTCCTTGCATAAGTGAGATGTAATTATAATAGTTCAACTCTGGTAGTGAGCCACCTCTTCTATCTCTTTCTTTCTGGGCAGTGACCCTTTCTTCTGGGTAGTGAGCCCCTATGGTAGTGAGCCTTTTGTAATTCGGTGTTGATACTACATTATATTGTGAGCTAATCCTCACCGTGGTTTTCCCTTCTTGGGTTTTCCACGTAAATTGGGTGTTCTCTTGTGTTTAATGTTGGTTTGATTCAGTTTTTGTTAGTGGCTTTCATGCTTAATCATCATAACAATCTAAGGGTTAATTGAATCTATGTGGATCTAAATATGTGTGAGGATTTGAAATTTTAAGCTACAACTAAATCACCCCCCCCCCTAAGTTGTCTTGTGCATTCAACACTTACCAAACACTTGTACAAGGTAATACTAATACTTTGATAAGGATGGCACAAATCATACCTAAATGATTACTAAACAAGCTTCATTAAGAAGTTAAATTACCCAAAGATGTCTCATTGAAACATCATTGTACTCAAGGAGATCAAACAATTTAATAGTGAGACTATGTGTTGGGAATCAAGGTGTCTCAACCTTTTCAAATCCCTAGCATTTAATTTTTGTTTGTATATTTATTTGTTGGCCTATTTTGTATTTATGCTTGCACATCCTGTTTTGTCATTTAATGTGAGGTGGCATGGTGACATGTCATCCTATTTTAATATGACTTGGATGGTCAAGTCAACACATGAGAATGTAGGCATCCCATTTGAGATAGCACTAATATGCCATGTGTTAGCATCTTGAGGTGTGTGTAAGGAGTTATTATGTATGACAGAATCTATGACATGTAAGAGCCATAATTAGAGATTTCTATGAAAAGTGAAGACAAGTGTCGAAGAGCATCTTTGCATGTGAGGAAGGCATCTTTGAGTGCCCAGATTTGACTATGACATGTTTTAAGAGGAATATGCTATTATTAGTCTTGTATGACATGTTCTCTTCCAATAGTAATTGCTGTTATGTTTGGCAGATTCTATGACAATTGTAAGATGTGTAAGAGCCTTTGTTATAGCCTATTCTTGGTTGGAGCACTCCACATCAAGAATGTCAAACTTGCATGTTATGATGGTCCAATGGAGGGTGCTTTCATGTTGTACAAGTGTCCCAAGGCATTGGATTTTGACCATGAGGCCAAGTTGGACACCTACCTCTAGAAGCTTCCCATGTTGGCCTTGTAAACTCTATAAATGCAGGTTCTTGGAGTTGGAGTTGCATGGTTGATTTACATGTATTGTTATGCTGCCGAAATTGTTCCAGAACTAACATCTTGAAGACTCTTGAAAGAACTTACATTGCAAGTGTATTGTAATCACCATTAGATTTGATAATACATTGTGCAGGTTTTGGAGTGTGGGGTTTTTCACCCGTAAGGGTTTTCGCCATGTATATCTTGTGTCTCTTACATTCTACTTCTTCTTGTATATTGTTTAATCTCTCTGTTATATGTTTGACATATCTATAACTGTAAGGATCTGAAAATTTGCACACTATTCCCTTCATTAGTTCAGTGGAGGAATCATTTCCACATACCTTGCTTCATTTCACTATGCACAAATATGACTAGTATTTAAAGGAGTTGTGTTCAAAGATCCATCAATCCATTTATGATAAACTATCAAAAAGGAATGGTTCATCAAAGGCCTAGCTACTCATATTCAACATGAACTTGTTCAACATATACTCCCAACATAGAAGGAAGCTTTGTATTCTACACTACACCTTGATATGCAAGGTGAACATTATTATGCTTTCAATGCCAAGATTGAAGCACACATGGGGCAAATGGTCACATGGGTTGAGAAAATGACTAGTAAATCTAGAAAGAAAAGAAACATTTGGTGTACAAGGTACTAAATTGAAGGTCATGTTTCAACCAATTATCTCATAGTGAGAACCCAAGCAGTAGGCATTGTGTTATTTCCTCAACTTCTACATATTGCATAATGCATTATATGCCATGGCAAACATGCTCCCTCATCTTTCGCCCTTTTAGAAAAATTACAATGAGGGAATGCCAATTTTGGTGTGAAGTTTTCTAGTGTGCAACCCATGACACCAACTCATGCAAAGTGATGCAAACATTTCAAGAACAATGTGGAAAAGAAATAATGACAATTAATACTCAACATATATAAAATAACCAAGGATGAAATATGCCACATAATCAAGGTTATGCTGTACAAAACCAAAATTAGCCTATGTATAATCATCAAGAATTGAGGTTAGGGTTATTATGTGCACATATGATGTGGAGGTAGCGATAACATTTCCAATCTCATCCTTGGATAACATTTTACAGTTGTGGTGAGGTAGTCCATACTTCCTATAAATGTGAGAAGTTCTCATATTGTGGATACTATGATGGTAACCACAAAACATAAGACCACACTATTCTAATTTAGTAACTAGATGCAAATAAAAAGGGAACACAAATGATCCAAAAGGGTCATACTGACACTCCCCAAAAGAAGAACATGCAAGTGGTCACAAGGAGAAAATTCAACAAAAGAGGTAGAAAGGAGGCACCACATAATACAATGCATGCACATGGAAAGAGGTAACTCTAGAGCTACAAATGCTTAAAGTTCACTTAGGCCTACAAATCACTAAAAATTTGTAAATGTTTTTCTTAACTTAGCAAAAATTTTCCATGCAAAAACCAATTGAGTGAGATGAGCAAGAGCTCAAGGTTATACTATCCTCAAACTTATTTATAATGGGGGAGTCCTAACAAAGTTTAAATCTCTTCTGGAGAAGTTAGCATTGCCAAAGGATTAATAAATACCATCCATAAGTGCCTATAAAGAAAGTAAAGTGCATGAGGTTATGTGTGCAATGGAGCCAGGTATGATGTTGAGTTGCTCTTACTTTTACAATTTCATGACTTTCTATTGCAAGATGTACTAATTAACACATGCTAAAGTCAATGTCCCAACCAAAATAGCATGGGATGAAATGGGTTGACCTATACTGATCTCATCACCACATGTCTTATTCATGGTCACAAAACCCAAGAAAGACCTATGGGTGATCCCACAATAGTGTGTCCAACATTTTGGCACAAAGTGGGACATTGAAATCAACATTTTAAACCAAATTTTCACTATCACCTATAGCAATTAAAGCATTAAGAATTTGAAGATGGTGTGAACTAGTGATTTTTGATATTTTATGTGTAGATTCTAAATATATTTTTAAAATTTTAAAAAATAATTTGTGAAAAACTTTATGTAATTTTTAATAACTTATTTTTTATAGTTAACAATATTTTTAAAAACTGACATTTATTCCACAATGCATAACTTGGTTTACAAAGAGGATAAAATTATAAGTTCTTAAACATAGATTGGAGACACCAATATCTAATGCAAACATATTTTTTTGTAATTTTTTGTTGAATATTATTAATTTTTGATGTGAGATTAATTATGATTTAGATATAGTTTTATTCCATAATGCATAATTTTATATATATATATCCAAAATAACTTTTTTTTTGGTTAAAACAAGGACATCAATATGTAGTGCACGCATATTTTTTAGAATTTTTTTCTCTATTTTTTAATTTTTCCATGTGTGTGGAACAAAGACCCTAATGTTTAGTGAAAAACCTATGTTCACTAGAAAATAGAAAATAAATATAGTAATTAAATTAAATATATTCAAAATATACTTTTTGGATAGTTTACTCCGAGGGCTACTATCATGTCCCCTTTTTATTAATTTCATTTTAAAGCACCTAATAGCCCAATTCCATATTTTCCATGGGCTAAGGTAAGAAATAAGGGAAATAATCAATTTAATATTTAATTTCGGTCCCATAGTATTTTATATTTTCGAAGCTATTTAAGTAGGCCAATTAAATATTAAATATTATTACATTTTCTCCAATATGGGGAATGGGATTTGAAAAGATGGGCTTGCACATCTAAGGCTTAAATTTAGGATATTATATGTCCATGGTTGAGTTATTTAAGAAAAAATCTTAATGGAGGAGTAACAAGTTAATTTTTAGCCAATGATAATGGAAGTGGAAGAGGTGATAATTATTATTATTTAATTTTTGTCTTTTTCCTTGAAGAGGGGTGTTTGAATATGTGGTCCCAAGTTTGAGTATCCATATTCTGTTTATTTGCAGGAAAATTCACTTTTAGGCATTCATTTCTCATATACAAAAACTTCGTTAAAATTTGTCTAAACACTTGTGTTCATGCAATTATCTTATGTGGATGAAAACCCATTGAAAATTGTAATTAGTGGATGAAAACCCTTTGGTTTCTAGTATCAAAGGATGAAACCCCTTTGGTACTTGAGGGTGATCTCATCTAGAGATTGCATTAGAGCTTGTTTGCAGGCTTTTGGTAGCTGTCAAGAGTGGGTTTGGTCTTCAGTTTGGTTGCTTTGTGTTGTGGTGTTGTGTTTCATATTTTTATATTCCTTTTCCATCCATATCATTTACATATCTTTAAGAAATTCTATCAAAATATGATGCAAAAGAAATTGGTAGTATTGTGATGAGATTTGTAGTTTTGGTTGTTGATTCGAGAATAGTTTGATTCCAGTTTGTGTCTCTCTAGGCTACTGTTGTATTTGATTTTATTACTGAATTTTATTGTGTATATCAGTCCCCTAGAATACCTACAATAGATCTAGGGAGTTTTATGTTGTGTGGAGTAATTCTACTTTCAACTCGGTGTGTGAATGTAGGGTTATGTGTGTAGAAGTGAGTAGTTTTCGGAGTGGCATTTCCAAATTTGTTCTAAATGTAATTTTATTGTTGTGACTGTACAACAATCCCATTTTTCTATAATTTCATCATAAATATCATTAATATAAGCTAGAGTTCATAGTTATCATTTTTGTGTCTTTCGATGAAATTGGGTGCAGTGAAATTGATAGTTTTGTATGTAGATTTACGTTCATGAGTTAAAACTAGCAATTTTTTGATATATAACAACCATGGGCTATACCATTACTATTATTTTCTATTATTCAATAGTTTTTGTGATTTAAAGAAGTTTCTCTTTGCATTTGTGAAGAAAATGCCAAATTCAGGATCAATTGGTGTAGGGGAAAATAAGGTTTTTTGAAAGTTAATTAAAAATTTATTTTCAGATTTGATTGTTGGTTGTCAATATTTTGTTTGGGTCATTACAACTACGATCCTAAAAATTATCCTATCATGTTGAATCCATTTGTTGGTCCAACCCAAGGTTTGAAACAAAAAAAATGAGGAAAATTAGGTGACCACTGGTGGAAAGGCCTATCCTAGGACCTTCATTCGAAGGTACCTTAAAATGAAGTTCCTTGGTTGTTTTAAAAATATTAAAAAAAAACACCTTCATTCAAAAGAAAAACCTTTGAATGAAGGTGTTTGGAATTTTTTTGTCACTCACCATGTAAAATTCTAATGTCGCACAAGTGGCACACACTATTGTGGGTTCACCCCTATTGGGTTACTACAAGATGTGGATATTGATTTTCAAGGAGTAAAGTTTCATGTGGGCTTTGAAGTGATAAAAAATGACTGATGCTGATCAGAACCCTACACTCTTGGGAAGACCATTTTTCTTCTAGGCTAAAACTCACATAAATTTTAGGAAGGGTGCCATAAGCTTCAAGAATGATGATAAGTGCATCATCATCCTACTTGGTCATGCCAATGAGGCACCTTTTATGAATATGGTGCATATTGAGGATAAAATGTTGGAGGATCTTTATTGTATGACAATGAGTAAAGTGGATAACATCCAACCTAATTATCAAGGAGAACTCTTATGGGACAACACATTCAAAGCTAGTTTTGACACTCATCTCAAAATATGGTTGGTTGGCAATTATGAGCTAAAGTAAAAGTCATGCATAAAGCTTTGGCATCATGTGTGCTTGGAACCTACTTCTAGAGAACCTATGCACACCAACACAAAGTCCTAGGTACTTAAGTAACATAATATCACGATTAATTCAAGAGTTATGTGTGCACAAACTTTGCCACATCAAGGTCGTACCATACTCTAAAGGGACCAAAAATCCTATTATGTTTTACAACTCAATGGAATGTGAATTCCTTATGTAGCTTGAGTGTCTCACTACAATTTCCTACACATTATAACATATCCCAACAAGATATTGCATGGCACACTGATCAATCAACACAAGCTAGTTGTATTTTCATGAATTATTTATGTGTTGTACCATAGCCTCTATGTTTTACTGCCGAGAGTGTCCAAATGCATGTGGCAATGTGTGAAGGTATCTAGGGCCTTATAGTCATAGCCTGTTCACTTAATACTTGGGAACCACATGATATAGTGCATGCTAGAAAGATAACGTCACTCTTGATGGTGTCAGATTGTCATTGATGTCAAAAAGGTCTTGCAGGTTGATATTAAGGTCACTAATCAGGAGCTTGGTCAGTATGAATGCTTGGTCATCAAGGTTGGAACAAGGATAAGTTTATGACATCATATCAAGATAGATGCAGTGATCTTTATAGATGTAGACATCATGTTGTTTACAAGTGACAGTGGCTTGATACAAATAACACGGAATGGTCTTCATAGTGACAGCTATGGCATGATCTTCATTTGATCATAGTTGTGTTGAGGTGTCTTTCAGGTTGTCATGGATGTTGGGATTGATCTTCGTATCAGGACATCAAGATCATCAAAGATAGTCAGGAGTTATAAAGAATAATGTTAGTTCATGTTTTGATAAGATCATCATCATATGCAGGGTTGATAATATTACAAGTGTTTGATAACATTCATGTATCAATCATACTCACTTTATTGGTGTTTCAAGTGCTTACAGGATCACAGGAATACATTGATGACACTTTGTCTGCAGTAGATGCCTTCTTTGTTGGATGATCAATTAGATGAAATCATGTTGTTAATTGATTGATGCTTCTTGTGTTGTTAATAATAGTTCATATGGTTTGAGTTGGTTGATGATAGCTCATGGCACAGAATCATAAGTTGCAAGGCATTTGGTGTGAACTTAGTTAAGAAATCAATGTCATGGTTCTTTTATTTAGTTGGAAAACAAAGTGGCAGAATATATTCAATCTATGCAGGGTTATACAGAGTTATTCAGTGTTATCTCTATGGTCATGGTGTGCAGTTATCCCTGTGGTAATTATTTCAAGTGCTAGGAGGTTAATTTCTTGAAATCCTAGTTCTAATGCACTAAATGTGAATCAAAAGGTTGTTTAAGTCTTTAAAACCTTTGTTCATATTTACCCATTTACATTTGTGGCACTTTTGTTATATTCAATTGGTGACTTGTGATAGAGGGTTTACAACTTAAATGTCACCGTTTGGAGGGTTCCTAAGACATGGTGGTGACGGGCCCCTTTCCTTGTTTAGCCTATAGCTTCGGTCCTCCAACGAGCATTCGAGTGGCAAAACCTAAATCTAAGGTTAAGTTGAAAATTACAAAAGCCGTGAAGACATGATCCAATGGTTCTAATTTAAAACTCAAGCCCAACCCTTGCACATAACATTTGACGGTCACTGGAACGTCACTCTTTTATAACTACAGTTTTTTTGTTTTTTTTTAATTGCTATCTTTGAGCCCGATTGGAAAGGAATATTTTGGGTGATTCCTATAATTGTTTTTTGAAGATTATTTAATGGATTTCTTTCTAATCTTTTATATCTCGTGGCAGTTAAGATATAGAATCTTTATAAAAGCATTTTTCTAAAATGAAGAAATCTTTGTTTTAGGGGAAGATATTATTATTGAAGAGTGTTGAGAAGATAAAGAGTTTGTTTGCAGGAATATGTAGAGAATTTTTAAAGAGGATTTGAAGATCTTATTATTGAAGATATTGTGTAGAGGAGATTGTATGAAGATGAAAAATCTTATGCAAAATGAAGTTTCTTTTCAAGAATATGAAGGATCAGTTTTGCAAAGAAGAAAAACAAAATTTCTTTTTGTAAAGAGAGTGTGAAGGAGATGAAAGAGAATAGGATAACAATGATGCAGAGAAGATAATCAGATTGAAGGAATATGAAAGGTTTTCAGGAAGATATTTTTGTGAGAAAGATTGACAGAAATGAAATATACAGAAGATGAAAGGTGAAAAGACATTCAACTTGTATAAAATTGTTTTTCAGGTGCATTGATGGTGTGTCTTGAATGATAGAGATGAAATATACAAAATGATGCAGTATTGTTGAGTGGATAAAGATACATAATTGATTTTGAATATCTAAGTTTGTATATGATTTGGGTTGATGAAAAGAATGGCCATTTGACAGACACATGAGAGAGAAGAAATGTCTTGTATTGAAACAGAGAAACCCTCTAAATTTTTGTTTTCAGTTTGTTCTGAATTAGGGGTTGGTGCTCCATGAAGTTGATGCTTCTAAACATTGTTGCTAGTGAGGTACACAGTATGCCAGTGAGGCTTGAAGGTCAGTAAGACCTCTCAATTGTCAGTGAGACATAATATTCAGCCAGTGAGGCTTTGTAAGAAGTTTTTAAAGTTAAGCCAGTGAGGCACTTCATGAGTGTTTTTTCTACCCCTAAGGGTTTTTCCACTTGGTAAAAAGCTTGTGTCATGCTTCTCATTGATTTCTTCTGTGTGTGCATATTAATGGTTTGATCATGTTTTGTTTATATCTGTTATCATAAGTCTTGTGCAAATAAACTCAACAAATCATTAATGTCCTCCTTTGTATTTGTCCTGTAAAATAAAGTTTGCAAAAAGTTAAAATTCATACAACACTGATTCACCCCCCCTCTCAGTGTTGTCCTTGACTCCTACAACTCTACTACAAAATTTCAAAGTCTACTTGGTCCTAAAAATCAACACTATGTTTTCTTGGAAGACACATAAATGCTTTACACAAATTAGTAGAGATTTGCCACATGAAAGCCAATTGAGCACAATGAGAAATAGGTCAGTTATGGTATCCTTAAACTTCTCCATAATGGAGGAGTCTTAACAAAGTTTAAATCTCTCCTAGAGAAGTTGGCATCACTTTGGTAACACCTATAAAGAAACCAAATTACACAAGGTTATGTATGTGTTGGAGCCAAGGTACATGATGTTGAATTATTCTTACCTTTACAAGTTCAAGCCTTTTTATTGCAAGATGTACTAATTAACACAAGCACTAAAGTTAATCTCCTATCCAAAACAACATGGGGTGCAATGGGTTGGTCTATATTGATCTCATCACTGTGTCTTATTCATAGTGAACAGCACCCAAAAAAGACCTATCGAGTTTTTACAAGATGTAAATATTTATATTCAAGGAGTAAAGTTCTCTGTGGACTTTGAAGTGATTAAAATGGTGAATGTTGATTAGAACCTTGCACTCCTAGGAAGACCATTTTGTTTCCAAAAGATGACATGTATTTTAGGCAACACATCATGAGCTTGAGAATGTTGTGAAGTGCATCATCATCTTATTGGATTGCATTAATACGACACCTTTGTGGAGATCCAGTGCATATTAAGGAGAAAATGCTAGAGGATCTTTAACATGTGACAACGAGCAAAGTGGATAACATACAACTTGATATTCAAGGATAATTCCACTAGAAAAGTGTATTTGAAGCTAGTTCACACTCAACTAAAAAATTGGCTAGTTGCTAACTATGCCCCGAAGGGAAAGTCCTATGCAAAGGTTTGACATCACGTGTACTTGATAATTCTACTTCTAGAGAACCTACATGCACACTGACACAAAGTCTTGGGTACCAAAGCAACACAATGTCATGACTAATGTAAGAGTTCTACACGTGCACAAATTCTATCACATTAAGGCTGACAATTCTTTTATGGGACTAAAAATATTGTTGAGTTTTGTGACTCAATGGAACATGAATTCCCTATGGATCCCAAGCATCTCTACCATTCCCTACACTCTATAGCATATCTAAGGAAGATTATGTGTGTCTCATTGATTAGTCATCATAAGATAGTCATATTTTCACACATTCTTTTTGTACCAATTATGTATACCTAGAGGACCATAGCCTTTGTGTTTTATTGGAAAAACGTTTGTTGAAATCCATGTGGCAATGTGTGAAGGTATCTAGGGCCTTGCGGTCACAAATTGTTCACTTGATACTTGGGTGCACAAGTTTTCCATTACCTTGGTTGGCATTGCACTCTTTGGTAAAAACAAAAGGAATTGTGCTAGGAGATCATATCTTGGGATCAACTCTAGGGTGACTTTGTGCATAATTTTAGTTTTATTGATTGCACTCCCAAGCGAATTGGGCATTTGAGAACATCTAAGAGGCACTTTTAGCAACTATCCAAAGTATGTAAACATTGTCTAAAAATTAGTGGCTCGAGACAAACTTGGGGACCAAGTATGAAATTTTTGGTGGAAAGAAAACCATGAGTGTATCTACTTCCAAACTAGAGAATATTTTGATCTATTAATGTGTTACACAATTTTGAATTCCCTACAAGTACATGGGAGTGCATTGTCAAGGACACTAAATCTAAAAAGGGAGATAAATATAATGGACCCCTTAAGTCCATTCAAGTCAATATCAAAACAAAGTAAGACAGTGAGGATTGATGACTATAGAGGAGTAGATGCTCTAGCACAAGTTATTTCTTTGTTTCACTAGTATCCAAAATTATTTTCCTAAGGATACCATGAAATGAAAGGATTTCATCCATCTCTAGTGAATATGTAGATCAAACTAAAATTAAATGCCAAGATAGTTAAAAAACACCCTTATAGATTGAATCCAAATCTGCCCTCAAGGGTTAAAGAGAATATTGACAAAATGCTAGAATCCAATGACATCTTCATAGTTGACAAGTTAGAATGTGTGAGCCCAATGGTCATCTTTATATAAAAGATGGGCACATCCAAATCTACATTTACCTATAAACACTAAATAAGGATTATATCACTAGACCTTTCCAACACTATTCATTGAAGACATCTTAGGAGTAGCTAATTGAGAGGTGTACACTTTCATTCATGGATTCTCTAGATACCATCAAGTTTAAATTGAAGAAGAAGACAAAGCAAAATGGACCTTTGCAATAGAGTGAGGTAGTTTCACTTATAGTGATATGCCTTTTGGACTCATGAATACACCAACTATCTTCTCACACAGTGGTGAGCGCATTTAAAGATTTATCCCTTGTTTCTTACAAGTTTATTTAGATGATCGAATTGTGTATGAAATGGTCACTAAATATTTGGACAAGTTGTGCTTGATGTTTGACCAATGTTGCTAATAAGCATCACATTGAACTTGAAGAAGTGTACATTCACGACTCCACATGGCAACCTATTAGGCCATATAGTTTATAGAAAAAAACTAATGTTAGATCCAAAAAAAAGTAGTCACTATTAGGTAAATGGTTGTACTAGATTCACAACACATAGTTCACATTTTACTGGGCCATATTGGCTACTACTATAATTTCATAAAGAACTATGCATGTATTTCTACACCATTAGAGTATTTTCTGCATGAGGAGCCCCTCTAGTGGACTAACATGCATTAGACAACATTGGACATGTTGAAGAAGTTAGCGAAAATGCCCATTTAATAGTTCCAAACTAGAGCATGGCATTCCATGTTCATGTGGATGCATTGAGGACAACGATTGAAGTTTATGTTAGTGCAATGAGGTGAAGACAATATCAACCATCCAATCTAGTTTGCAAGTATAAAAGTAATTGCAGCTAGGCACAACTACACAACCACAAAGCATGAAGCTCTCGTTTATGCACTACTTAAGTTTAGGTAGTATCTTCTAGCAACTCCTTTCATCTTTTCACTAACAACTAAGCATTCAAATACTTGGTGAACACACTAGTGCACATGGTCAAGTCTACACTTGTTTCAAGAATTTAATTTTTCTATCATTGTGCACCCAAGCAAGCACCATGTTGGTCTAAATCATTTGTCTCAAATTGATATAAGAGGGTCTAAAACCACCCTTAGCGAATAAGGCCGGGAAAATGCATAATTACTTTGCATAAAGGTCATCCCTAATGACATTTGAGGAGATTCCCACCTTCCTTACATCTAGAAAAGAGCTAGAAACAAGTAGTTAGGTGTACATGCAACATTATTCCAAGTAATCAATGGTTAGCTATACAAGCTAGGACTAGATGAAGTATTGCATACACATGTGCCACATATAGAGTGTATTGTTGGAGTTATTAAATCTTTAGTTTAGTATTAGATAAATAAATAAATATTAAATGTTAGTTAATAATTATAAATAAATTAGGATAGTTAATTTTTGGGAAGTTATTCCCGTAAGTTGTTGTGGTAGTTTGTATAGGGGAATAGATTGGCTTAATAAGCTATTGCAAATCAATATAAGAATATTCAGAAATCAATATACTATTCCATATTGTTCTATGATATTGTTGTGCAACTATTATGTAATCTGCATATTATATTTGCTCACCATTTCTCAATATGGTATCAGAGAAAACAAGGAAAATGGGCTGTGAAGAAATGAAAGGAAGTTGAAGACTCGGGAGTATTTGAAAAGAAATCCAATGTTGGGTGTTCTCTTCCACTGCTAGGCGTTGAAATTCATTGTTGGGCATTAGAACTTCTTGCTGGGCGTAATTACTGCCTGTTTGGCGCTTAATATGGTTGATAAAAACTTCTTCAGTCAGTAGAAAGTGAATATTTCTGATCAATTTTCTTGAGGTGATGTGTGAGCTGAGTGTGAAGGGATAAAGCGAGTTTGAAAATTTCATTCTATGGCATCATATCTTTTCCTAACTGCTCCAAACTGTTAAGTATAATATTTCCAGCCATGTAAGGTGCAGTTTCATTTCAAAGCGGAAGGGAGGCATCCAATTTGGAGAGGAAAGAGGTGTTGGAGGTTTTAAGAGAAAGAGTTGAATATACTTTGATGGAGAATAGCAAACAATAGCATTCTAAATTTTGCACACCTGTTTGAAGTTTATACTCAGGCAGTGTGTAAAGGTATTGAAATCTATTTGGAGGCATGAATGGCTGAGGTAAGAGCCTGTGTAAGATGATGCAGACTGTGCCATTCTATGTGCATAATATTATTGGAAATAAACAATAGTTTCTCTTTTGCAAAACGGTATGACTTTCTCAGGAATTCACTTGCCTTATTGTTTTTTTTAATCATATATCAACAATACTTGGCTATAGAGTTTTAAAACCTTTGGAATTGGGTTATTGATTGAATGATTGAGAAGTTGGTTTTATTGGAGAAGTCAAAGGTTCAAAACGTCAATTTCATTATATTTTTTTATATATTTTTTAGAAGTTCTATTTTTTAAAAAGGAGAAATAAGTAGGACAATTTGTTAAAGTTGAATTTGCATGGTTTGGAGTAATTTTTTATGGAGAAATCATATGCTCTTGCTAAATTTGAAGGGCATCAATTTCATATATGGCAACTTAAGGTACAACTAATTTTAATGGAAAAAGATCTGTGGGATATTGTCAATAGAACTATTAAAAAATCATAAGATGCAGATGCATATTTACATCATATTAATCTAACAAAACATCAAAGGATATATGGGAGGGTCTCAATTCTTTATTTGGTTCACAAGCTTCCAATGCTAAGATGTCTATTAAGCAAAAACTTTTTGGTTTGAAGATGAAAGAAGGTGTTAATATTGTTCAACATATTAGTACATTTCATTCCCTTCTTAATCAATTTGTCGGCGTAAAATCTATAGTTGAAGATGATGATGCCAAATCTATTTTATTAAATAGTATGCCTTCAAGCTTTGACAATATTGTATTTACCTTAAACAAACTCAATCCAAGCTTAAAAAATGTGATATCCTCCTTGATTGATGAAGAATGTCTAGAGCTAGTAAAAATTAGTCAAGTATTGAGGAAATTCCTTTGTTTTTCAAAAGGAAGACTAACATTTCAATAGGGAAGTTCAAATGTTATTATTGCCAAAAAAGTGGACATGCACAAATAAATTGCATTCAACGTGCTAAGGATCTCCTTGATGGAAAGTTGAAAACAAATAAAGCCTTTTCCACAACTGAAAGTGAAAACTATGATTTTGCAATGCATAAAGAAGATTCCCCACACCATGATAGTGAGGAGCAATTTTTTTTTTTTTGAAGTTAAGCATTGTCCATTAGAGGTTGGAGGAAAATAGAGACCAGACATTTTTCTCATCTCAAGCTAGCTTCTCGCTTAAAGATGATCCATTGCATGAGAAACACTAGTTTCTATCTATGTCCCTTCATGAAGCAAGGGGGCTTAGTAGTTCGTGACAGTATTTGTGGATAGTGTAACTTCTGAAATAGGGTGGGGTTAGTGTATCTGCACTTACTCAGTCTGTTATTGTGTAATCTCTAAAATAGGGTGGGATTAGTGTATTCACAGTGGTTCAGTGCTTTTTGTACACCAAAGGAGGGATTTGATTCTCATTGATTGGAAGAGGGATATTGACACACTCAGAGGAGATGTGGACTCTCTGTGGAGAGTTGTTCTCTCAAAGCATTGAAGAGGGATTTTGACAAACTCGGGGAGAGTTTTTCTCTTAGAGCACGAAGGAGAGATTTTGACACACTCAGGGAGAGTTGTTCTCTCATTGTGCATGGAGGATGGGAATATAAATATGTTCTCTCATGTTGTACAGAGGACCTTGCAAGTTTGACAATCAGGAGATCCGCTAGTACATTCAATTTAGTGTTTCTTAGGTGAGCGAGGAGAATTGGTGAAGGTGCTTCATCAAAGATTCTAGAAGAGCTGTTGTGTTCAGTCCTTGCAGTATTCTGTCCTTTGTTTGGATTGATGTAATAAAGGGGGAATGTTGGAGTTATTACATCTTTAGTTTAGTATTAGATAAATAAATAAATAATAAATGTTAGTTAAAAATTATAAATAAATTAGGATAGTTAGTTTTTGGGAAGTTATTCCCGTAAGTTGTTGTGGTAGTTTATACACGAGAATATATTGGCTTTATAAGCCATTGCAAATCAATGTAAGATTATCTAGAATTCAATATACTATTTCATATTATTCTATGATATTGTTGTGCAACTATTATGTAATCTGCATATTATAGTTGCTTACCATTTCTCAATATGTATAACAATGATAAAAGAGAGTCATGATGGTCAAGTTGAAGTTCATTATTAAAGGCATATAACACAAAAGATCCTGCAAGCATGACTATGGTGGCCTACTCTTCATAGGGATTCACATACTATGCTAGAAGCTATGATATTTGATAGTACATTAATAATCCAAACTACATATATGATCTACCATTAAAACTAATCTTGGCTCAATGACCATTTAAAAAATGGTCCATCAACTTTATGGTGCCTATTTAGTATGTGATGCATCAATTTGGTGCAAACTACAATACTACTACTATAAATTATCTAACTTATTGGTTTGAGGTTACATACTAACATTGGCTTGTATAGTTGAAACTGTAACACAATTTATTTTTGAATACATCGTAACAAGGTTTGATTTCCCTTTGAACCTACCCAGTGATCAAGGGATACACTTCATTACAGATACTATCCAAGTGCTCTTGCACACTTTTATGGTCTAGTATCTTAGAAGTTCTCTGTATCACCCACAAGAAAATGACATTGTTGAGGTCTTCAACAAAATTCTAGAGAGCATCCTTTTGAAGGTGTGTGGTGTTGGGCACAAAGACTAGGTTGGGTGAGCCCTTGTAGTACTGTGGGCCTACCATACCACATCTCAATGACAAACTAGATATAACCCTTTCCAAATGGAATTTGGGAAGGTGGAAGTCATTCCATTTGAATTCTTGATGCCAAGTTTACACATTACACACTTTTCCTATTTAGATGATGAGAGTTCCATATGAGAGCTTTTAAGTGAACTAGAATCGCTTAAAGAAAAGCACCATCTTGTGCTTTGGAGTGAGTACATAGAAAATAAAGGTAGAGGCTATGGAGTATATAGAAAATAAATGTAGAAGCTATGGCATGATCACCATGCTAAACACAAGGACTTCCAACATGGTAGCTTAGTTTTACTATTTGATAGACGACTCCAAAATCATCCAATCAAGTTGAAGTTCTACTAGTTGGAATTGCACATTATTAGATAACTTGCATCAAATGGTTCTCTAATTTTGGCTATATTGGATGGTAACTCTTTAAATGGTAAGGTTAATGGTGCCCATTTTCAACCTTATGTCAACTCAACACACCACAATGTTGTTTAATGTTTGTTGACTTTGTAAAAATAAGGTATTTTTGACTATTGTTATGAAATGCTTCTTTTGTTTTGGGTCTTTATACCTATGGTAATACTTTTCTTAGATTAGGTTTATTTGAGTATATGTTCTATAGGTTCTAATTTTGTGCAATGATTTCTACACATGATGCAAGTCCTTGTTTTTGCACATTCTTATTGTTGCATTATTATGATATAACCTTTGAGTATGACTTTGTTTTGAGAGATTTATAGCCCTCTTTGTGTTTTTAATGGAAGTTTGCATATTTTTGTAATAAATGTGTGCACATGAAAATCTTATTTAACATGTTTGCTGCCATGCACATCTTATGAAGATACCATTCTATATGAAACCATGCATAGTTGAGTGAAATGGATTTCACTATACACCATGCAATTGTACAAGGTATTTCTTTCATTTGTCTATTACAATTAATCCATCCTTACATATGTCTAGGGATCCCACTGGATTACATTGCACTGGACAAGAACACTAGATTTTTGGAGTATGATGAGCACACGTAGAGAACTGAAGAAGTTGAGCATGCAAATCATTGTCTTAGCACACTAGATGTCATGTATCAATACTAGTGCCAACTATCCCATGTTCCATTAAGCTTGCTATGTATTTAGGCTGTGATACCTACTGTACTTCTAGATAACATGTGACTACCACAAAAAATTAATGCACCTATGCATCATTCCCTTGCTAGGTGGACAACATACATTTTAATGAGCACAAGGAATGAGGTACCTAAATTGTTGTGCATTACCATTAGAAAAGGTTATTCTTTGAGGAGTTAATGCATTCAATTAATATTCA
Organism: Cunninghamia lanceolata; assembly: GCA_027924645.1. Lineage (NCBI taxonomy): Eukaryota > Viridiplantae > Streptophyta > Pinopsida > Cupressales > Cupressaceae > Cunninghamia > Cunninghamia lanceolata. The sequence goes on along the minus strand of BSBN01001418.1, from coordinate 391,435 downwards.
CATGCCATGAAGCTCATTGGAGATTGGTTGGACTTACATTAAAGGTTCACACATGTAAAAATATTTAAGACATTCCATATTGTTAACTGAGATGACAAGAATTATCTTTTATCTTGTATTTGATTGCAATTTACCAAGGAACTGGATTTGGAGAATCACTTTGTACATTGATCTATGAATGCTCATTAAGAGAGTCTTTGTTAACCCTTTGATTTGGCCACACCTATATAAGCATGTCATTTTGACAAGCATTTTTACCAAAGGTTGTTAACATAGGAAAACTTTATCAAAATTTTACCAGAGTTTGGAGTTTGACATTTTGCAAAGTGAGTAATAGTATTCACTCATGAAGCCATGTGAACAAGTGTGTGAGATACTTATTACAATGGGAGTTTTGTCAACTATTACAATTTATTTTGTATTCCCTCTACCTGTGTGAGAGAACCATGACAAAGAAAAATATTTATGCCAAAATATGTCCTCAACCCACATAGGAAGCAATTGGTGAATGAGTAATAGATGTCTCTATAAAGATGGATTAGAGTTGACCTCATGTAATTCACCAAGGGATGTACGCAATGAGAAGACGTGTCGGGCTATTTAAAAGCTAGCAAGTGCTTGACACCAATCACTTCTTCAACAAAAATGAGACAATGATCACAAAACACCTCAAGTTTGAGGTGGTTAATCAAGAAACCAATATGACCAAGTGGGAGTGGAATGAGGATGGTGAAGAGATAGAAAGACCAAAGATCCCAAGCCTATGTCAACTACCTTTCTTTGGCACATTGGATAGGTTGGTGCATTTCCACAACATATTTGATGGAAGAATCTTATTTTTGAATGGAAAGTCCATCATGGTCTTGGCCCTATCCATATTTAAGCTTACCAAGTTTTCCTATGTGTAGGTCTTGTTGGTAAACAGATTGGTCGTTGCAAATATCACCTTGAAAATTAACTTTGTTCACCCAAAAAGCAACAACAAACTGACCAACAGTTGGAGAGATCACGATAAAGCAACGATCTTCCTTTGCGTTTGAGAGGGGCAACTCCCTCGTATGATGGGGGTGTTCGTAGTTTTTGTGTACTTTTAACCTGAAAGTACATAAAGGAGAAAATGCAAAACTAGAGCAAAATAACAAATAGAAATCCCAACAATAGACATACGAATATCAACTGAGATTTCACAATGGATATGGCAAATTACAAAGGGGTTTTAATAGAAAATATGTTTTGATGTACAATGAGAATGAAAGAGAGATGATAAACCTCAACATACGAAAAGATATGCCACCTCAACACGTTCAAACCAAGATACCAAGATATGAACGTTATTCATTACATCAATCACATAAAATACCAATGGTTTGCACAATCACATAGAAGGATTACTAATTTAACATATGAGAAATCAAGAATGATAACACATGGATACATTTAGAACATATGAACCAAAAGCATTCTTTATTATCTCCTTAAAATTATACAATTCCAAAAACTCTTCTTTACATAGTGTCAAGCCAAAAAGTCTTCATACAATCTCTATGAGTAGTTCTCAAAGTTTTCCCCTTTTGCAAAAAGTCCCCCTTTTACATTTGAAATAGCCTTGTATTTATAGGCTTCTCCCTAATAACCACCTCGTAACCACCTGATAACTAACTTGTAACTACTTGACAGCTACCTAGTAACTACCTTTTTGAAATACAATAATATAATGAACCTTACTTTTGGTTATATTTTACATCACTTTTTTTGGAAATAAAGTTCATTTTCTAACTTTACATTACAAAGAGTGACTTAAGTCACCTTCACAAAAAGGTAACTAGGACTTGCAACTTTCAAGTTGTGGATTTAGCTAAGTTACTCTCCATCTCTGTTTGCTTTGGCAATGTCAGACCATGACAATTCTTCTCAATACTTGAATCTTAGACTCCTGTGTTCGCATACAAAACTTGGATGAAGAGAATAGTTACACATTTCCCTACTTTGATCCCACTCCTAGGCGAGAAAATAACTCCATAAGATTAACCTTTTTGAAGAGGTCAATATTATAAGGTCACCCCTTTGTATCAACAAATCATCATTGAGTTTGCATCTCAACAAAAGGTCTCAATTATATCCAATATAACCAAGTTTGATATTGACGTTTCCCATATCTGGGGCCCTGAAGTTGTCTTGTCATGACCCATTGGTAGCACATAGCAACTAAACATCTTTTGCACAATTTTATTTTGTGCACAAAGTGATACTCATTGGATCTCCTCTCTCTTTATGCACACCATCCAATAAATGATAAATTTTATGGTATTCTATAGATAGCCAGCACAAGCTAGAAGGATGTTGGCAAAGTTTGTGTGGCTTTTGGCCCTACACCTATGAACCGCATTTGGTTTGATTCCTAATTCATGTATTTTATGAAACATTTTTACTATCAATAATATCTCTTTGGACTTCTATTTCATGTCCTTGGCAAAAGATAGAGGAAGCCATTTATTGATTCCAAGTTGCCAAAATGATGTTGTTGCATCATATGCCTCACTTTTGTCTCTAGTAGAATTCTTCCTACTATAGCTTACCACAACTTTTGAAGAATTGTTTGGCATATTATTTTCTATAGAACACACTGGAACCCTTTGGAAAACTAAAAGCCAAATCCTCCACCATAAAAGGGCCGATACATAATATCAAACTCACCACAATGGTGTGAGATAAGCATAGAAATATATAGAGTTTCATCAATGATAGCATCAATTTTCCCATTCCTAAGTAAATCACCAGTCTTCTAGCCTTCTTTCTAGATGTAAAGTTCACACCTTGTGTAAGAATAACAAAAACATGTATGTCAGAATTGGCATCAGCTCCCGCCATGCCATGGTTTCATACATTGGGCGATTCATAGTCTCAATTAGAACAATATCCATAATTCCTCTCACCATACCTGCAACCCCAATGATGGCCAAAGGCAGCCAAGGATAGATGCTTGCCATTACAACTACCAATGACACTATCAAAGCCTGATATTCCCCACTATCAGAGCTTGATATTCCCCACTTGGCTTGTGAACCCTAACGCCTCATTCCTTACCACCATTTGGAAATAGCTCAGACATGTATATGCACAACGAGTTATATGTAGAATACAGATTTACTTGTATGATTGCATTCTCTTAAAAGTTTTAAAACTATTTTCAAGAAATCCATTTTGTGCATATCATACAGTCATTGTATTCCATGAGACTGAATTCATTGAGCCATTCTGTCAAACAGTTCAAGTGCGCTATCTATACTTTCATCTCTTGTATACATGTCCGCCAGAGGGTTTGCAACTAAAATTTATGACAAAGAACCTCTATTTCCTTAAACTTTGATGGGCACGGGCAAGTAAAGATACTGGTGAAGAATGCAAAACATGGCTCTACACCTGCAAGTTGCATTTTCTAGGCAGTATCTGTGGCCTTTTTCAAGGAATCCATTCCATGTGTATGCTACAATTATTGTATTCCACAAAACCACATTTATTTGAGGCATGTTTTCAAACAGTTCATGAGCATTGTCTATATGCTTCCACTTTGAGTATAGTAGGAAATTCATATTTTCTTTATTCTGCACACAATGCTAGCGAAGGTCGAACAATTTGGCTTTACACCTACCACTTGTATTTGCTTAAAACTAGCACTTGTACCCATAGGAGATTCAAGAAATATGCTGATAAGAACAACTGACAGGTTTAGAAAGTTTTCTAGCATGAATTTTTTTACGGCATGAGACTATTTTTAGACCACTATAATACTCACATATAAACCCTATTGGCTAAAATCTTTGAGGCATTCTGTCAAAAAGTTTGTGTGCTTGCGAAAGAACAATTTGAAATGTATGTTTGAAAGGCTCTAAACCTTTTTTTATCAACCCATTTTGCATGTATTCTACAACGATGGAGAAAAAAAGCTGCAATCTTGGCATTCTGTGAGTTGACATCTTTGAGGCATTTTGCCTAATCCACGCCTTGTCTAAACTTCTAGATTTTGCATGCATGTATAACAGAATAATTCCAACTATAATATCAAACAAATCCCTCGTTCCAAAACTCCCATTTTGACACAAGCCACAAAGATTTTATAAAAGGTTGTGGGGTTTCTTGTAGTGTAAACGCCAGGTTTATAGAAGCCATTACCCTCAACTTCTTAGATATTAGTGATTCGATAGCGAGCTCTACCAGAAACATTGTTTAGCAAATCCACTTTTTCAACACCATCATAGCATTTCGTGAGATAATATTTCATCAAGATGCTTTGATTATGCTTTGGTGGACATCCATATGTTGTCCCAGAGCAAGAAGGTCGTTGAAGAAGGTCGTGAGTAATGTTGGAAATTTTCTTGAAAGTTTTGAAAACTTCTTTAACAAATCCGTTTCATGCAAGCTTTAGGTAGTTATGGTAACTACTTTTTATTTTAGTCATTGGCTTTGGAGATGTGTTTCGAGTTATTAAAAGCCACAACTCATACTTTCCTTTTTCAAAACTTATAATTTCATGGGTTACCGAAAAGTACAACCAGATAGGTTTTGAAAAAGTGAAACTTCTGAGAAGTTATTAAAAATTGAAACCCACACCTTCGTTTTAGTTAGCCAAAACTGAAAGTTGTTTCCCACTTTCACTTTTTCCTAAGTAGCCTCCAACTTAGCCAAAACTGAAAGTAGACACCAACTTAGCCAAAATTGAAAGTAGACACTCACTTTGCCGAAAGTGAAAGTTGACACGAACTTTTATTTTTTTCTAAGTAGGCCTATAACAACTTGCTTTTTAAAGCAAACTCTCCACTTAGCCGAATTGAAAGTGGTACCTCCTTTATACTTGGCCAATTTCACAAGTTAATATCTCACTTTCTCCTTTTTTAGATGATGTCAAAGAATTTTAATTTTCACTAACCTTCTCACAACTTGTGAAAATTTCTAATTTATTGAAAATTATAACCTCATGAAAATTTATATCATTTGTTGTCAAGCCTACACGTGCAATGGAAAAGTAAAACTGATGTAACTTTTGATAGAGATAATATTTTCTCACGAAATCTTGCCACATTTTCTATAACATTATAAATCTCCTTGCCAGATGATTCTACTCCAACCCTTGCAAAAGTCATGATTTAATTGTTTCTGTAAATTGCCCACTGAAAAATTGATGTTTTAAAATCTTGCAAACCAGAAGGCATATGAGCCTAAAAAATTGCCACATTAGGAGAGATAGCCATATAAACATCCCTGTTAAAGGATTTCTCTCCATCCCTTGCATATTTTGAGATTTAATTATTTTTGTAATTTTATGCATAGCTAAATTACTTCTAGGAATTCAGTTGAAGCAAGCAAACAATTCCTCCTTCAAACTAGAAGTCAACTTGACACTTCAGGAGAATTTGTCACTAGGGGTGACTCAACATAAGGATTTGATGCAAAAGTTTAAAATTTGGCAAGTTGAAAATGAGGCCAACAGGTCTCAAATTCCCCACTAAAGAATTTTGAAGTTCTTTTGAAGGAGAGTCTCAAAAACTATCAAGTCTACACCCTCCTCAGTAGCAAGCACAAAGGTAAGGTTTGTAAGATAATGATGTCATTATAATCTAAGTTCACATAGCTTGCCATCTTATTGGCTTGCAGATTCCCAACAAGTCTATGTTAAATAATCTCTCTCTATTGAGAAATTAAGCCATTTGTGACACTGACCACAATGGTGTAGAGTATATGACTTGGCCACTTTGTAGCAAATGTCATGATAAAAATGCACAAGATGGATGGGATAAGAAAGACAATTTCTACTATGGTGTAGTGTTCATCCTCAACATGCTAGAATACTTTGGATATCCCAATGATCATTCCCATGCCTTTTGAACCATGCATGAAAATACCACCTTCTCTGATACTATTTGCATAATGCCAAAAGGATAGATTACACATTCCACTATTCTCTAATGGATCAATGGGAATGTCAATTAATTGCAAAGTGCACAGGAGATAATTGGATTCCACTTGCACTGGTCCTAGAGTTCTCGAATGTTGGTATTGAAGTTTATTACCATTTTTGTAAAGCAACCTACCTAGATGCTCGCAAGAGCATTGGAGTGAGTAAGCACATCAGTGTTATCTATCATATGTTTTAGATCAAGTCTATGTAGAAGCCAAGCAACAATTTCTCTTGAATGGAGTCCCTATTTTAGTTTCCCCTGTGGGTACTATGACCGTGTTAGGACAAGTGCTTATTGAAGTAGAACAATATAAATAAAATAAAGAAATGGGAAAGAGCCTTGTGATAGATTTCTCACTAAAGAAAAAAAGGACTAGGACTATTAACATCCAATCCCAAGAAGACCGCAAGGTAAAAAGGTAGCCCAAGTAGGAAAAATAGAAGCAAGTGAAACAACTGCTACGTAGGACACCCAACAATAAGTAGTTGGTCTAGTTAGAACCTAGGATACTTCTACTTATGCCTCCACCAACCCACTCCATCAATTGCAAGTCTAAGAGCCTAGCCTCCAACCTTACTTGTGGAAACCCTACTTCTGATATGCAACATACCTCCCCTCACCCTAGTAACCACAATCCCACATCTCCATCTTTCTTGGCTAGGTTTCAAAAAGCTTGTTCTTTGGTTCAAATCTTAGCATGATTGTTAGGTAACTCGCCAATTCTTTCAACTTAAATTGGCAAAGGTCTATTGTCTTCCAACTAGTGCTTATTATGTGGTCTTGGAAGAAACTATAGCATGATAGGAGCACATAATGTTGGCCCCATCTACTACGATGAATGGTAGCTTAGCCACATTGTCCCTTATGGCCACCAATGCACTCATGCAACATGTAATGAAGAGATTACAATATAATGTAGGCCATCTTGAAGAAGCACATAAAGGTTGTTGTTGACCATCATAGGAAGCAAGCCAAGGAAGCAACAAAGTAACTATAGCAATCCCAAGCCAATACAACTACAAAAAATATGTAAATCTTTAGTTGTAATCCATAATGACTTATACCAGGTCAGCAAAATCTACTTGGTTCAAAAGGATATCTTGGACGCACATGTTGACTTGTTACCTGGCATCGAACCTTCTGACCCTTAAGTGATAATTTGGTCACACATATTGACCAACTTGAATCATTGGTCCAAAGCCTACTTCCTACTCATAAACCTCCAAACTACTTAAGCTCAACTTCATCATTAGTCAAGGAGATCCTTTTTGGAACTTTGGTGTACTATTCACCTGCAAAGAGTTCCTAGATGAAGAGAAGATATTTCAAAGTGGTTGATTACAAACTAATAAATAGATACAAAATTAGTTGTGGTGAGTTTTAAACTTTTTATTATAAAATGGATGCTTGTTGTATCCTAGTGTTGCTATGGTTGCAATTGCAAGGCATTTGGTTGAAAACTTAGTGTAATGTCTTGGTCTAAGTAGTTGTTGGAGTGTGTATGATAGTGTAGGTGCACATGCAACATTGTTTCATTGCATGCACAAACAACTAAGAGCATGTGGATTTTCTAGAGGATGCTCATGGGTACCATAATCAACAAGTTATCTTTTCTATCGTAAGCCATATGTGGTCTTTGGCTATGATGTAGGAAGACAAGTATACAATTTAGGGACAATTGGTTAACAATCTTTGACCAAGTGTGAGTGACAATGGAAAATAATTTGTGATGATTAGCCATACATGGATAAGTCATGTTTACTATAATATGGGGTATACTAATGTCACAATACAATCATGAAACGTTGTGTTGGGACCTACAAAAATCTTACTCCCAAGAATGACCCATTTTGTCCCTAGTTTCCATTTGAATTCCATTGTATGCCTTCAACGTTGAACCTATTGATGATAACTGATAAGAGACGTCTTTCGTAGGTTTTCATTAGTTTGCCTTTTAAAATGTAAGGGAAAAAGCCCCAAAAAGTTTGCTAAGCCCCATTTTCTAAGTGTTTCCTTGTATTTTGGCCTTGGTTGGAGTTTAGGAGTTTCAGGCTCCTTCCTTCCGTTGTGTTGTCCCTATCGGCTCTAAGGTTCAAGGCTAAAATTTGCCCAAGTGTTGAAATTTGCACTAAGTGTTTCAAAGTTCAGAGTTCATGCCTTTCACCTTGTGTTATCTATTGGCTCTGAAACCAGACTCCTAATTTTCTCTAAGTGTTATTCATTGAAAAATTCTACTAAGTGTTTCGGAGGCCAAACTTCAGGCCTTTGGCCTTTGGTCTTCTTCATAGCAGGTGTCAGGAAGAAGCCCTGAGGTTTGAAGTCCAACAAGTCTCTATGTTTAAAACCCTCTAAGTATGAAGTGTACGATGAAGTTCGGAGGTTGACTCTTCTTCCCTCCTTTGAGGAAGGAAAAATGGGGAAGGCCTAATGACTGATCCCCAATAGATGTTCTCTTCTTTGTGCTGAGGGCGGACGACGGGGCTCCTCTCTTTCCTTTTCTAGATGGTGAATGCGTAAGGTCAAAAGCTCGAGGGCCGACCCCTAGCATTTTCATAAATTTTCCTAAGTATGTCAGAGGTCAAAGTTTGGACTTCCTTCCTTCCATCTTCTTCATGGAAGGTGGAAGGTGGTGTTGGGACTAAAATTCACAAGCTACTTTTTGGCAAATATTAAGTTTCAATCATTCAAAGATTTCAGTATGTGAGCATATACGGAAAGATCCACAGTTGTTTTCAAGCAAAAATTGACAATTGAGTTGATAGAAATATTTGGATTTGATCTATTCTAATTCCTAAAGACTTAATATAACATGGTTGAAGTGCTCATCAAAGATGAACCGTAATCAAGGAAGTGAAAAATTACAAACCTTGTTGAAAATAAAGGAAAAATGGCATTAAGTACCAGAGCTGAATATGGGTGAATTCCTTGTCAAAAATGAATAGGGGTTGCTTTTTGAACCATCTTAAAATTCCTTGTATTTTGCAAGTTATGTGTGTTTTTAGTAAAATGCATTGTGGTATGGGTTTGTATGTTTGTATATACAAAATCATTTGTATATACAAAGTCTCTCGCATAGAAAGTGGTTTGTATGTTGTGTCATTGTGTGATGCATATGCAAAGTCCCTTGTATATCAAGCCGTGGTATGATTGCATAAAGGAGTCATCGAGTTGATGCATTGTATTGTTACATACAAGGTGGACCCGACGAGGTTAAAAGTTGAAATGTATTTTCTGTCGGGTCCATTGCTTTTATGTTATATTTGTATGTTTGGCAGAACACAACATACAACGTAGTACATACAAGGCGATATGCATTGCTCGGAACTGAAACAATTATGAATTAATGTTAAGTCTTTGTATGTCTACGCTTTGTATGTATGTTGTGGTATACATACATTGCGGTACATACAAGGCGATATGCATAGCACGAAACTGAAAGATTATGAAATATGGTAAAATCATTGTATATTTCACGTATTGTATGTTTTGGGTTGTACAAGGCTAATATACATATCGTGGATTCGAAAAAGTATGAAATGAAGTTAAGTTGTTGTATGTATCACGCTTTGTATATGTATGCTTTTGGAAGACATACATTTTAGTATACATACATTGCGATATGCATTACACTTATACAAGTGACGGAACTAAAAGCGGTATTAAAATTGGTTTTATCCTTGTATGTTTCGGGCCTTGTATGTATGTTTCAGATACATACAGGCCGAAACTCAGGAGAAATTAAAATCTAATATATAGGATGCATCCTGACTCATTGTATATCAGAATATACAAGGCTACATACAATGCGGAATCCAAGAAAGATTAAAGTTTAGTTAAACCAATGGATTAGGACTTAAAGTATATCGGAGGATGCATATACAAGTCAGAATCAAAAGGGGCTACATAATGTGATCTATAAAATAAGAAGTCTGAAAGGAAGATACAATTGGATTTGTATGTATCGGGCATTATTTATGAAGGTTGGATACAAGTAGTGGGTCCCGCCACTTGCACATTTGGCTTGTATAACAACAATGTATATCTTCGATATGCCAAACTATTGTATATACAAGACATGACTTGTTATCACCAGTTCTCTTTACCGTTTCTAGAAGTCACCTCTTGTATCCAACACAATGTATATTCTCACATACATTCTTAGAGATACATTTGTGATATACATTCGCATTACACCTTCGGTGAAATAAAATGCACCTTACGCCGATACAAAATACAGAAACCCTAAAACAACATTTAATCCGAATGGTTAAGATATTTTTCTGACATTTGAAAAATGGGTTTTTTGCAGGATATACAAAGCAGGGATCAAGTTATAAAAAACACCCATGAAAGGATCTTGAGGAGCGACTGATAAATCGTCGATAAGGGAAGTAATTACTTAAGTAAATACATATGTTTAAATAAATTTGTTTTGATTATTTGATCAGAAATTAAAATTGTGTATTATCTGGTCTTTTAGGAATAATGAAGAAACCCTCGAAGGATATTGAGTAGAACTACAGTTAAAGATCTTTATTTGACCCTGAAATGGTTATCCATTTGATGATTATTAAAGACAAGTATTAATTTTCCTAAATCTGTTTTATTAAGACAAATACTGTTGTTCAGTTATCAACCGTCACAACTATTGTAACTGGTTTGAAGCTTGTATGCCACTCTTTATAAGAGATGACCAAGACCAGGAGATATAGAAGATAATATATAGAATAGGATAGGAGAATAGGGAGAAATTACAGAATAGAACAGGGGATACTATAAATTAGATTTGAACAGCAATGCTAGTTCACTTTTAATATATTTTATTTTTGGTAGACCATGTGCAAGCATTCTCTGATGAAGTCAAGTCTGTGAACATGAAGTAGTAATTGCAAATTTCGGTATCAACTATCTATTTAATTTATTCAATTATATGACTGTCTCCTTTCAAAGTTTTCTCTGTTATTCAATTTGAGTTATCAAGTATATCTTCAAGTTGTCTATACACATTTGCTATTATAGTGTGATAAGATTAACTGGTTTCTACTTTCAGAATTAAATCCTTTAAATCTATCATAGTAAATGTGAAGACATTATCATGGATCTATAAGAAGAGTCATATAGTTAGGTTTTGTATTCTGTCTCCATTTTTTGATAAATCTATTGCAATTGTAGTATTATTCTGATAGGTTCCTTCAAAGAGGGATTAAATCCTTTTAGATGAATGCAGGTAATTTGATTTTATCAATTGGGTATGTGCAGGATCATCATGGGCCAAATAGTGGCAATAGGAAAAAAATCACGTTTTTACTTAGCCAAATTCACGACTTGGCAAAGTTTGACTTTGAAACGGATATCTGTTTTGGTTTGGATACCAAACCAAAATGGATATCCGTTTTGAGAATGGATATCCGTTTTGGAAATGGATATCCATTCTTAGAACAGATATCCGTTTTCTAGAAAAATTTGGGAAAAAGGCTTTTTAGTCTTTTTGAAAATATACCTCTTAAATCTTGGATCTCCCATCAATATATGAACCTCCTTAAAGACTGTTTCTAGTGAAGGAGGAGGGCAAATTAACATTGGTAGCTTCTTTACACATTAATCCATAAGGATATGTTAAACACTAAGAATCATCAGTAATAAATTACTCAAATAATCAATAATAAAATATTTAGTTTTGTTCATCATGTGAAATAATCACTTTTAGACTACGTTCCAATATTTCGGGGATAGGAATGGTGGGGCAATAGGGGATGTGTTTCGGGGCGTTTTGGATTTCATGCCCTAAATATCCGTTTTGGAAACGGATATCTGTTCTCAAAATGGATATCCATTTTCTAGAAAAATTTGGGAAAAAGGCTTTTTAGTCTTTTTGAAAATATACCTCTTAAATCTTGGATCTCCCATCAATATATGAACCTCCTTAAAGACCATTTCTAGTGAAGGAGGAGGGCAAATTAACATTGGTAGCTTCTCTACACATTAATCCATAAGGATTTGTTAAACACTAAGAATCATCACTAATGAATTACTCAAATAATCAATAATAAAATATTCAGTTTTGTTCATCATGTGAAATAATCACTTTTAGACTATGTTCCAATATTTCGGGGATAGGAATGGTGGGGTAGCAGGGGATGTGTTTCGGGGCGTTTTGGATTTCATGCCCTAAATTGCTTTACCCAATCCTTCATATGATTTGATTCATGATACATGGTTTGAGAAGGATACACATGATATACCCTTACCCTCTAGTGATAAAATTATGAATGATACTTTATGTGGTGAAGCTACACCTTCGTTAATCCTTCATGACATTGTTATTCCTTGTGATGATGATGTCCTTCATGTGATATGTTAGGACATAATGCAAAGTTAGCATGGCATGAACTCTCTTGGAAGGGTAAGCATGGACTATAAGAACATTGAACTAGTTGGATCTGTTAAGCTCGCCATTTATGAAAGAACCTTAAAGGTTAACCTTAATTAGGTAAGGTTATGTTTTAGTGTGGTTGTTTGTGCAACAATGTGTAAATTAATGTTACCAAAGGATAAATCTAACTATACTAACATTTTAATAACCATGAGAGCTGGGACTAACAATTAGACTAAAAACTTGACAAACAATACAACTTGGACACATGTAGGACTTGGAAAATGGAAAAGAATATAATTAAATGTGGAAAACAAGGAAAAAGTGGTATTAGTTGCACCTATATAGAGAAGTGGTTTAGAGGTTGGTTAGGGGAATTATTTAGGGTTTAGAGGTTTAGGGTTGCTCAGGTTTAGGGGTTTAGGGTTTACAGTTTAAAGAGAGATAGAGAGAGGGGACTGAAAGAGTTTGGGAGAGATAGAGGAGATAGAGGGGAGAGATAGGGAGATAGAGAGTGAGAGACATGTCCAAAGACATAGAGAGAGAGAGATTGAGAGGTAGAGGGATGATAGAGATAGGGAGATAGAGGTTTAGGGTTGCTTGGGTTTAGGGGCATTATTTCGGGTTTAGGGTTTAGGGTCTTGGGGTTAGGGGTTAATGTTTAGAGGTCTAGGGTTTAGGGTTTAGAGAGAGATAAAGGACCAATAGGGAGATATAGAGGAGTCCGAGGGGAGAGATAGGGAGATAAAGAGTGAGGGACATGGCAAGAGACATAGTGAGAGAGATTGAGAGGTAGAGGGACAAAGGTGATAGGGAGATAGGGGAGAGATAGGGAGATAGTGGTTTATGGTTACTTGGGTTTAGGGTTTAGGGGTTTGGGGTTTAGGGTTTCTCAGGTTTAGGGGTTAGGGGTTAGGGTTTAGGGGCATTATAATTTAGGGTTTAGGATTTATTGTTTAGGGGTTAGGGGTTAGGTTTAGAGGTTTAGGGTTTTGGATTTAGGGTTTATAGAGAGAGAGGAATGATAGGGAGATATAGAGGAGTCTGAGGGGAGAGATAGGGAGAAAAAGAGTGAGGGACATGGCCAGAGACATAGGGAGAGAGATTGAGAGGTAGAGGGACAAAGGTGGTAGGGAAATAGGGGAGAGATAGGGAGATAGTGGTTTAGGGTTACTTGGGTTTAGGGTTTAGTGTTTCTCAAGTTTAGGGGTTAGGGGTTAGGGTTTAGGGCATTATTTAGGGTTTAGGATTTAAATTGTTTAGGGTTTAGGGGTTAGGTTTAGAGGTTTAGGGCTTTGGATTTAGGGTTTATAGAGAGAGGAATGATAGGGAGATAGAGAGAGGAGATCGAGGAGAGAGATAAGGAGATAGAGAGTGAGGCACATGGCCACGGACATAGGGAGAGAGATTAAGAGAGGTAGAGGGATGATAGAGATAGGGAGATAGGGGAGAGATAGGGAGATATAGGTTTAGAGTTGATTGGATTTAGGGTGTACCTAGGTTTAGGGTTTCTCAGTTTTGTAGATAGCTAGATAGAAAGAGAGAGGAGACAGATAGGGAGAGATGGAGGTGACAAAGGGGAGAGATAAGGAGGTAGAGAGTGAGTGAGATGTCCAGAGAAATAGGGAGAAGGATTGAGAGGTAGAGCTCGATGATAGAGATAGGGAGATAAGGGAGAGATAGGAGATAGGGTTTAGGGTTGCTCGCGTTTAGGGTTTAGGGTTTAGGGGTTCGTGGTTAAGGTTTAGGGGCATTATTTAGGGTTTAGGGTTTATGGTTTAGGGGTTAAGGTTTAGAGGTTTAGGGTTTAGTGTTTAGAGAGAGAGGACAATTAGGGAGATATAGAGTGAGGGACATGACCAAAGCATAGGGAGAGAGATTGAGAGGTAGAGGAATGATAGTGATGGGGAGATAGTGAGATAGGGAGATAGAGAGATAGAGGTTTAGGGTTTCTTGGGTTTAGTGTTTAGGATTTAGGGGTTTATGGTTTCTCAAGTTTAGGGTTTAGAGGTTAGGTTTAATCATGTGTTAATACAAGTTGTGGAGTGAGAAATGGGTGGTATGGGAGATCGAAAGACTAGTTTAAAGTTGGGCCGATGGATTATGTCACAATGAAAGGTTCAAAGGCTTGTCAAAAGTGGAGTGATCGGAGCATCGGTATAAGAATTTTTGAGTTGGCCGATAGTGTTTATCTTGCCGATAGGAAGAATGTATATGATTTGATGTTATTTGGGACTTTGAGAAGGTTTCTTAAAGCTGATTAAGCTTTAATCTATTTGAACTATGGGTTTTGATGGGTATTTCACCGTGTTTTGAGAGCTTCCACTGTGTGCTCTGCATCAGACCAATAGGGAGATATAGAGGAGTCTGAGGGGAGAGATAGGGAGATAAAGAGTGAGGGACATGGCAAGAGACACAGCGAGAGAGATTGAGAGGTAGAGGGACATGGCCAGAGACATAGGGAGAGAGATTGAGAGGTAGAGGGACAAAGGTGGTAGGGAAATAGGGGAGAGATAGGGAGATAGTGGTTTAGGGTTACTTGGGTTTGGGGTTTAGTGTTTCTTAGGTTTAGGGGTTAGGGGTTAGGGTTTAGGGCATTATTTAGGGTTTAGGATTTAAATTGTTTAGGGGTTAGGGGTTAGGTTTAGAGGTTTAGGGCTTTGGATTTAGGGTTTATAGAGAGAGGAATGATAGGGAGATAGAGAGAGGAGATCGAGGAGAGAGATAAGGAGATAGAGATTGAGGCACATGGCCAGGGACATAGGGAGAGAGATCAAGAGAGGTAGAGGGATGATAGAGATAGGGAGATAGGGGAGAGATAGGGAGATATAGGTTTAGAGTTGATTGGATTTAGGGTGGACCTAGGTTTAGGGTTTCTCAGTTTTGTAGATAGCTAGATAGAAAGAGAGAGGAGACAGATAGGGAGAGATGGAGGTGATAAAGGGGAGAGATAAGGAGATAGAGAGTGAGCGAGATGTCCAGAGAAATAGGGAGAAGGATTGAGAGGTAGAGCTCGATGATAGAGATAGGGAGATAAGGGAGAGATAGGAGATAGGGTTTAGGGTTGCTCGCGTTTAGGGTTTAGGGTTTAGGGGTTCATGGTTAAGGTTTAGGGGCATTATTTAGGGTTTAGGGTTTATGGTTTAGGGGTTAAGGTTTAGAGGTTTAGGGTTTAGTGTTTAGAGAGAGGATAATTAGGGAGATATAGAGTGAGGGACATGACCAAAGCATAGGGAGAGAGATTGAGAGGTAGAGGAATGATAGTGATGGGGAGATAGTGAGATAGGGAGATAGAGAGATAGACGTTTAGGGTTTCTTGGGTTTAGTGTTTAGGATTTAGGGGTTTATGGTTTCTCAAGTTTAGGGTTTAGGGGTTAGGTTTAATCATGTGTTAATATAGGTTGTGGAGTGAGAAATGGGTGGTATGGGAGACCAGAAGACTAGTTTAAAGTTGGGCCGATGGATATATGTCACAACGAAAGGTTCAAAGGCTTGTCAAAAGTGGAGTGATCGGAGCATTGGTATAAGAATTTTTGAGTTGGCCGATAGTGTTTATCTTGCTGATAGGAAGAATGTATATGATTTGATGTTATTTGGGACTTTGAGAAGGTTTCTTAAAGCTGATTAAGCTTTAATCTATTTGAACTATGGGTTTTGATGGGTATTTCACCGTGTTTTGAGAGCTTCCACTGTGTGCTCTGCATCAGACCAATAGGGAGATATAGAGGAGTCTGAGGGGAGAGATAGGGAGATAAAGAGTGAGGGACATGGCAAGAGACATAGCGAGAGAGATTGAGAGGTAGAGGGACAAAGGTGATAGGGAGATAGGGGAGAGATAGGGAGATAGTGGTTTATGGTTACTTGGGTTTAGGGTTTAGGGGTTTAGGGTTTAGGGTTTCTCAAGTTTAGGGGTTAGGGGTTAGGGTTTAGGGGCATTATAATTTAGGGTTTAGGATTTATTGTTTAGGGGTTAGGGGTTAGGTTTAGAGGTTTAGGGTTTTGGATTTAGGGTTTATAGAGAGAGAGGAATGATAGGGAGATATAGAGGAGTCTGAGGGGAGAGATAGGGAGATAAAGAGTGAGGGACATGGCCAGAGACATAGGGAGAGAGATTGAGAGGTAGAGGGACAAAGGTGGTAGGGAAATAGGGGAGAGATAGGGAGATAGTGGTTTAGGGTTACTTGGGTTTAGGGTTTAGGGGTTTGGGGTTTAGGGTTTCTCAGGTCTAGAGGTTAGGGGTTAGGGTTTAGGGGCATTATTTAGGGTTTAGGATTTAAATTGTTTAGGGGTTAGGGGTTAGGTTTAGAGGTTTAGGGTTTTGGATTTAGGGTTTATAGAGAGAGGAATGATAGGGAGATAGAGAGAGGAGACCGAGGAGAGAGATAAGGAGATAGAGAGTGAGGCACATGGCCAGGGACATAGGGAGAGAGATCAAGAGAGGTAGAGGGATGATAGAGATAGGGAGATAGGGGAGAGATAGGGAGATATAGGTTTAGAGTTGATTGGATTTAGGGTTTCTCAGTTTTGGAGATAGCTAGATAGAAAGAGAGAGGAGACAGATAGGGAGAGATAGAGGTGACAAAAGGGAGAGATAAGGAGATAGAGAGTGAGCGAGATGTCTAGAGAAATAGGGAGAAGGATTGAGAGGTAAAGCCCGATGATAGAGATAGGGAGATAAGGGAGAGATAGGAGATAGGGTTTAGGGTTGCTCGCATTTAGGGTTTAGGGTTTAGGGGTTTGGGGTTAAGGTTTAGGGGCATTATTTAGGGTTTAGGGTTTATGGTTTAGGGGTTAAGGTTTAGAGGTTTAGGGTTTAGTGTTTAGAGAGAGAGGACAATTAGGGAGATATAGAGTGAGGGACATGGCCAAAGCATAGGGAGAGAGATTGAGAGGTAGAGGAATGATAGTGATGGGGAGATAGTGAGATAAGGAGATAGAGAGATAGAGGTTTAGGGTTTCTTGGGTTTAGTGTTTAGGATTTAGGGGTTTATGGTTTCTCAAGTTTAGGGTTTAGGGGTTAGGAAATAGGGGTTAGGGTTTAGGGGTTAGGTTTAATCATGTGTTAATACAGGTTGTGGAGTGAGAAATGGGTGGTATGGGAGATCAGAAGACTAGTTTAAAGTTGGGCCGATGGATATATGTCACAGCGAAAGGTTCAAAGGCTCATCAAAAGTGGAGTGATCGGAGCATCGGTTTAAGAATTTTTGAGTTGGCCAATAGTGTTTATCTTGCTGATAGGAAGAATGTATATGATTTGATGTTATTTGGGACTTTGAGAAGGTTTTTTAAAGATAATTAAGCTTTAAACTATTTAAACTATGGGTTTTGATGGGTATTTCATCGTGTTTTGAGAGCTTCCACTGTGTGCTCTGCATCAGACCAATAGGGAGATATAGAGGAGTCCGAGGGGAGAGATAGGGAGATAAAGAGTGAGGGACATGGCAAGAGACATAGCGAGAGAGATTGAGAGGTAGAGGGACAAAGGTGATAGGGAGATAGGGGAGAGATAGGGAGATAGTGGTTTATGGTTACTTGGGTTTAGGGTTTAAGGGTTTGGGGTTTAGGGTTTCTCATGTTTCCCTCAAATCATGTATAAATATGCATAAACCTTCATGTAAAAGGCATTGGAGATGTATTGAAAACATTTTGAAGATGAATTGAAGACAAGTTTGAATGAAATTAATGTCAAGAAACTCTATTTTTGTAGATTTTACTATTTTCCTACTATTTCTTTGTTTAGTATAGCCCTGTATGGATGTGTTAGGGCCTAAGAGAAATTGTAATTTAAAGCTAGTGGAATCTACTTTCTTGTGTTTTAGGTGCCAATAAGGCCAATAAGGACACTGGGGGCACATTATAAACATAAAAAACTTACATCTTGGGGGGAGGTGCCAATAAGGCCAATAAGGATACTATTTCAGTTGGGTGTGTGTGTATGCAAATCCCATTTATGGCTGAGAAGCTCTCTATTTACTATTATTCAACTCTCGTTGATAGGAGGTTGGCTCTACAACTATTGCAATTTGTGTATGAAACCTAGATGCCTACGAGATCATATATATATGTATGTATGTATGTATGTAAATCCTATTTATGGTCAAGTAGCTCTCTATTTACTATCATTGAACTCTCATTGATAGGAGGTTGGCTCTCTGACTATTGCAATTCAATCCATTTGTAATGATGCCTCTATCATGTTGAGTTGGATCCTATCTCTGCATCAAGTTAAAATCATGAATATGACAACACCATACGATCCTCATTGGGCTGTTAAAATGCACAAAACAATCATACAAGATAGTCATTCATGAAATTACTATACAAAGAGGGTTTATAAGTTGCATTAGGGTTTGTATAAATGATCTAATGGATTTATAAGGTTGTCAAACACCAAAATAGATCATTTATATGAGTTTTGGGATTGTCACAGTCCATGTACAACTTACCCTTTATGATTGTTAAAAAGATACATATGACTATCCAAAAACTACCCTTTATGACTATCCTAAAACAACATCATGTATATGCTCATAAAAGCCACCAAACTCTGTGAATAAACTCTTCATTGGATGAGGAGTGGAAGGATAAAGTCACATTCCTAAAACCTCTTAAAATCACATGTCTCCCCTTATGAAAACTAGGGTCTTTGCCGATACATTGTTCTGTAAGAGCAAAAACCTTGCTAGGTGCCATATTTTTTGTTTTGCTCATCGTGGGGTCGAACGGACTACGCCAACGCATCAAGGTGGGTGGGTAAATGCTAATGGAGGTCTTGTTTCATGTACCAAGCATCCCATTCATTCCGGGCAAGAGGCTACCGGCAAAGTCCCTTAAGATCCCTGAGACCAAAAATGCACCAAACTTTGACGGAGCAGTTCTCAGAATTTGTGATAGCTGGGAATGTTGTGTTTGGACCTAAAAGTGCATGTGGGGTCTGTCAACAATAACTTCTCATTTTTGGTCAACTCCATTCCGTTTGACTGTGCCGAAATCAAACACATTGTTGCAAAATGCTTCAATTTGATGCAGTGGAAAGGTGCTAGGTGTGACATTTTTCATTCCATAGCTTGTGGGGTCGAACGGACTACACCAATGCATCAGGGTGGGTGGGTAAATGCTATTGGAGGTCTCATTTCATACGCCAAGCATCCCAGTCCTTCCGAGCAAGAGGCTACCGGCAAAGTCCCTTAAGATCGCTGAGACCAAAAATGTGCCAAACTTTGACGGAACAGTTCTCAGAATTCGTGATAGCTGGGAATGTTATTTTTGGACCTACAGGTGCATGTGGGGTTTGTCGATAATAACCTCTCTCATTTTTGGTCAACTCCATTCTGTTTGACCGTGTCGAAATCAAACGCATTGTTGCAAAATGCTTGAATTTGATGTAGTGGAAAGGTGCTAGGTGTGACATTTTTCATTCCATAGCTCATGGGGTCGAATGGACTATACCAACACGTCGGGGTGGGAGGGTAAATGCCAATGGAATTCTCGTTTTGTGCGCCAAAAGTCCTAGTCATTCTGGGCAAGAGGCTACCGGCAAAGTCCCTTAAGATCCCTGAGACCAAAAATGCGCCAAACTTTGACGGAGCAATTCTCAAAATTCATGACAGCTGGGAATGTTGTGTTTGGACCTACAAGTGCACATGGGGTCCGTCGACAATAACGTCTCTCATTTTTGGTCAACTCCATTTTGTTTTACCATGTCGAAATCAAATGCATTGTTGCAAAATGCTTCAATTTGATGCAGTGGAAAGGTGCTAGGTGTAACATTTTTCATTCCATAGCTCGTGGGGTCAAACGGACTACGCCAACACGTCGGGGTGGGCGGGTAAATGCCTATGGAGGTCTCGTTTCATGTGCCAACCGTCCCATTCATTCCAGGCAAGAGGCTACCAGCAAAGTCCCTTAAGATCCCTAAGACCAAAAATGTGCCAAACTTTGATGGAGCAGTTCTTAGAATTCGTGATAGCTGGGAATGTTGTGTTTGGACCTACAGGTGCACGTGGGGTCTGTCGACAATAACCTCTCTCATTTTTGGTCAACTCCATTCCGTTTGACCATGCTGAAATCAAACGCATTGTTGCAAAATGCTTCAATTTGATGCAATGGAAAGGTGCTAGGTGTGACATTTTTCATTCCATAGCTCATGGGGTCGAACGGACTACACCAACGTGTCAGGGTGGGTGGGAAATGCTATTGAAGGTCTCATTCCATGCGCCAAGCGTCCCAGTCCTTCTAGGCAAGACGCTACCAACAAAGTCCCTTAAGATCCCTGAGACCAAAAATGCGCCAAACTTTGACAGAACAGTTCTCAGAATTCGTGATAGCTGGGAATGTTGTGTTTAGACCTACAGGTGCATGTGGGGTCCGTCGATAATAACCTCTCTCATTTTTGGTCAACTCCATTCCATTTGACCGTGCCAAAATCAAACGCATTGTTGCAAAATGCTTCAATTTGATGCAGTAGAAAGGTGCTAGGTGTGACATTTTTCATTCCATAGCTCGTGGGATTGAATGGATTGCGCCGACGCGTCAGGGTGGGCAATTAAATACCAGTGGAGGTCTAGTTTCATGCGCCAAGCATCCCAGTCCTTCTGGGCAAGAGGCTACCAGCAAAGTCCCTTAATATCCCTGAGACAAAAAATGTGCCAAACTTTGATGGAGCAGTTCTTAGAATTCATGATAGCTGGGAACGTTGTGTTTGGACCTACAGGTGCACATGGGGTCTGTCGACAATAACCTCTCTCATTTTTGGTCAACTCCATTCCGTTTGACCGTGCCGAAATCAAACGCATTGTTGCAAAATGCTTCAATTTGATGCAGTGGATAGGTGCTAGGTGTGACATTTTTCATTCCATAGCTCATGGGGTCGAACAGACTATGCCAACGTGTCGGGGTGAAAGGGTAAATGCTAGTGGAGGTCTCGTTTCGTGCGCCAAGCTTCCCAATCATTTCGAGCAAGAGGCTACCGACAAAGTCAAAAGTTGCTAGGATTGAAATTTTGCATTCCACAGGTCCTGGGGTCGAACGGATTATGCCAACATGTCGGGGTGGGCAGGTAAATGCTAGGGGAGGTCTTGTTTTGTGTGCAAAGCATCGCAGTCATTCCAAGCTATAAGCTACCGGTAAAGTCACTTTGCTAGTAGCTTACAGCTCAGAAGGACTGGGAGCCTTGGCACATAAAATGAGACCTCCCCTAGCATTTACTCATCCACCCTAACATGTTGGCACAATCTGTTTAGCCCCAGGACCTGTAGAATGCAAAATTTCAATCCTAGCAACTTTTGACTTTGTCGATAACTTATAGCTCAGAACGACTGGGACACTTGGCGCACAAAACGAGACCTCCACTGGCATTTACCTGCCCACCCCGACTCGTTGGTGCAGTCCATTCGACCCCACGAGCTATGGAATGAAAAATGTCACACCTAGCATCTTTCCACTGCATCAAATTGAAGCATCTTGCAACAATGCATTTGATTTCAGCACGGTCAAACAGAATGGAGTTGACCAAAAATGAGAGAGGTTATTATTGACGGACCTCACATGCACCTGTAGGTCCAAACACAACATTCCCAACTGTCACGGATTTTGAGAACTGCTCCGTCAAAGTTTGGCGCATTTTTGGTCTCAGGGATCTTAAGGGACTTTGCCGGTAGCCTCTTGCCCGGAAGGACTGGGATGCTTGGTGCATGAAACGAGACCTCCACTGGTATTTACCCACCCACCCTGACACATTGGCGTAGTCCGTTCGACTCCACGAGCTATGGAATCAAAAATGTCACACCTAGCATCTTTCCACTGCATCAAATTGAAGCATTTTACAACAATGCGTTTGATTTCGACACGGTCAAACAGAATGGAGTTGACCAAAAATGAGAGAGGTTATTATTGACGGACCCCACATGCACCTGTAGGTCCAAACACAACATTCCCAGTTATCACAAATTATGAGAACTGCTCTGTCAAAGTTTGGCGCATTTTTGGTCTTAGGGATCTTAAGGGACTTTACCGGTAGCCTCTTGCCCAGAACGACTGGGATGCTTGGCGCACGAAACGAGACCTCCACTGACATTTACCCACCCACTCCGACGCGTTGGCATAGTCCGTTCGACCCCATGAGCTATGGAATGAACAATGTCACACCTAGCACCTTTCCACTACATCAAATTGAAGCATTTTGCAACATGTTTGATTTCGGCACGGTCAAACGGAATGGAGTTGACCAAAAATGAGAGAGGTTATTGTCAATGGACCCCATGTGCACCTGTAGGTCCAAACACAACATTCCCAGCTATCACAAATTTTGAGAACTCCTCCGTCAAAGTTTGGCACATTTTTGGTCTTAGGGATCTTAAGGGACTTTGTCGGTAGCCTCTTGCCCGGAATGACTAGGATGCTTGGCGGACGAAAGGAGACCTCCACTAGCATTTACCCGCCCACCCCGATGCGTTGGCGTAGTCCGTTTGACCTCACAAGCTATGGAATGAAAAATGTCACACCTAGCACCTTTCCACTGCATCAAATTGAAGCATTTTGCAACAATGCGATTGATTTTGGCACGGTCAAACGGAATGGAGTTGACCAAAAATGAGAGAGGTTATTGTCGACGGATCCCACATACACCTGTAGGTCCAAACACAGCATTCCCAGCTGTCACGAATTCTGAGAACTGCTCTGTCAAAGTTTGGTGCATTTTTGGTCTCAGGGATCTTAAGGGACTTTGCGGGTAGCCTCTTGCCCAGAATGACTGGGACGCTTGGCACACAAAACAAGACCTCTACTGGCATTTACCCGCCCACCCCGACGTGTTGGCGTAGTCTGTTCGACCCCACGATGAGAAAAACAAAAAATATTGTTCTAGTTCACACATTCTCAATCATTGACATGGATGTTATCTTAGTACCATTCCTTTAGGCACAATATGAGCTTCCAAGGGAAGGCGCAATTGTGAGGTTGGAGATAATGAAAAGTGCACTTCATTCACAATCATGTTTTACTTCTCTTTAATGATGATTCCTTGATTCAACTTAATCCTTTGATAATACATTTAACCTCCTTGTCAAAGCGCACTTTCAAGGTTGCTTGAGCAAGAGCTAGTGCCTCAACATCTAGGCTCACTTTTGGTGTTCTAGAAGCATGAACTAGCAACTCAAATAGTAAGGCACTCATTCTAGGTTGTTTGTTTAATAATTGGCACCTTGTATTCTTTAGACATTCTTTCAACTTGTGGAGACAACCTCAACTTGCAAGATCAATTCATAATCAAGGCGCATATCCAAAGTCATAGAGATATGAAGTGGTGCCTCACTAATCTAGGTGCACATTTGATGGTGTAGAGAGGTAGATGTGCGCCCAAGTCATCCTTTGATGATGCATTTTATCTTTCCAATTCAATATCTAGCCTTAGGTGCACATTTTAGGTTGATCAATCATAATCTAGTGCCCTAAGTACCAAGGCACACTTTTAGGTTAGTTTGATCAAGGATTAGCGCCTTCACTTCTAGGTGCAAGTTTAGAGTTGAAATACATCAAAATAACAAGTTTCTTCATCACTTACCACTAATTGGTGATCCCTCTTGATCATTTGTTGTCTCTCTTCTTCTGTAGAGCTGGATGGGTAGGGGAGGTGACGTCCTGTGAGAAGCATGAACAAGTAAATTTAAGTAAATCCCAATTCTTTGCCAACGGACACTCTGCAACGTCCATGTCGCTACTACAAAATAGATATCCGTTTTATTATGTACATTTGGATTCTAGACTAGGGATTCATTTTATTATTCTATAAACTTGTGAATTACCATCTAATTTGAATGTTTACACACTAATCCACCTAGGTATCAACTTAATAAAGCTCTGGATATAAGCCATTATTTGATTTGAGTAATCTTACTTTGGACACATTTGTGAAGACTCCTAAAGAGCCTGGACATACAATTGTAAAGATGATATAGCCTCCATATAAGCATAAAGATGATATATATATTTATTTTGTTGAAGGCCATGTAAATCAGTCATTGATGAGGACTCTGCTACACCTAAAGTTGAGTCCTTTGTTTGGAACTTTGAAGCATGCAAAGAGGTAAGTGACTTGTAATGCTTAAGTAAACATGAGTCTCAACATGATGTAGTTCAACTTGATGACATGTCTAAATATGACACATTTTAGTTTGTATTGCATGAGGACTTCCTTATTCATGCATATCAAATTTATAATTAGGTATATTTTTCTAAATTGTATGAGTTTGAGGCTTTCAATTTTTGTATTGACTCACTTGAAGATGCCAAGTGGTCGTGATGTCATCCGAATTAAATCTTACCAAGGATGGCATAAGGCGAAATGGTGAAGGCCCGATGCTCGACACCCGACACCTTCATATCTATACATAGGCGGAAGTTAAGGCAAAATAACTTGAAAATGATGAAGGCTTGGAGTCCTTTATTGGCAAAAATCTTAGTTCGGGAACTCCATAGTTTGCCGACTAAGGGGTTCATCGATCAATGTGATTGCTGATTGAAGAAAAAGAAGGAGACAAGGAAAGGCTGCAACAAGGTCGTAAAGAGAAAAGAAAAAGAGCTTTTCAACATTTTGTTTTGGTTTGAAAACCTGAAGGTTTGTCGATAGAAAGTTCGGTCGATAGAAAGTTCGGTTGACAAAGAAATTACCAATAGAGAAAGCAAAGGTAAGTAAAGGAGGGCAAGTTAGGAAATTTTTAGATTTTCTGATAAGGCAAATCAAAGGTGCAGAATTCATGAAAATGACTAAGTAAGGAAGGGATCGTGTCGGGGAAGCGGCAAAGTCTTGAACCTTCAAAAGTTCAAAATTTTCCTAGTTTGCCAACAAGGCGAGATTTGCCGACAAGGGAACTATTGAGGCTTGGTTTGAAAAACACCAAATTTGCCGATAAAGGGCAAATGTAGTCAAAGTTTGAAGAAGCTCAAATTTTTTGATAAGGAAGAGATTGGCACCAAAAGGCTAGTTCGGAAAAACCATGTTTTTCCAACCAAAGGGAGAATAAGAGAAGTTCGCAAAAATGAAAAATTGCTGATAAAGGCAAAGGTGGCCTAGTTTAGAAAAGTGACAGTTTGCCAATAAGGTGAGCAGAATAGTGGATGAAGAAGTTTTTGAAAATGGCAAGTGGTCGATAGATGGCACCCAACACGCACAAGGTACTGTTAGAATCATATGGCTCAAAACTAAAAATTTGGACAACACATTGGGAGTGTTGTAAATGCTTCAAAAGGATAATTCCCTAAAAGTACACCATGATTGCAAGAATATACAAGCTGATATGTACCCAGAATTTAATGAGTCTACAGAGCAGTGCCATGTAGGTGGTTGGAACAATGAAATTCTTTAATGTACATAGGACAAA
Source organism: Cunninghamia lanceolata (assembly GCA_027924645.1). Taxonomy (NCBI): domain Eukaryota; kingdom Viridiplantae; phylum Streptophyta; class Pinopsida; order Cupressales; family Cupressaceae; genus Cunninghamia; species Cunninghamia lanceolata. Next base: position 365,732 of record BSBN01001418.1, on the reverse strand, counting down.
TTAGATAAATCAAATGTTGCAGATGGTAGGGAAAGGATTAGAACCTTTCCTCTTTATTGCTCAAAGTACAAGAAGAGTGCAAGAAATCTTCCTCTATCATTTTTAGAATTAATTGAGCATTATTTTTCTCTTCCAATGTGCAAATCTTTTGGTAGACTGGGAACTGAATTTATTATGGCGTGGATGTAGTCCTTGACAGGGTGCAATGCCTAGGAGAGTGCAATGAATTGAATGCTAGATATATGCATGTTTTTGAGATGTAATGTTGGTTGGTTAGTTGGGCAATTTCTTAGTAGGGTTGTGAGCTCCAGAAGGCAGATCAGGAAAGGATATTTTTGTAGTCTTTGTTTAACATGAAATACTCATGAAATGTATGTAATAGAATTTGTAAATTTTTGTATCAAATTACTACTTTTCTCCATTGTTGTAGGTGTTTTTCTTAGCAAACCATAGTCGCAGTTATAGTTTGCTTTTGCCATATTTAGTGGTATGAATGTAAGCTTTGATTTGAATGAATGTGACAATTTTTAATCCATTCACAAGCTTTGTTAATGGTCATTTCAGTATTGCATAGGGAAGAATATGGTAAGGTGTTGGATTATTAAGTATTCTCAGTGATTTGGTATAGATTTTCATTGCATTTGATTTATCAAATAGGCAGTTATACACTTTTGTGTGGTTGTTTTTCTTCTATTGAACATTAGACTCTGCAACCCAATGGATAGGCACCAGTCTGAGTAGTCTTAGATCATCCAATCTTCAAAACAAAACAATACATCTTATCTTTAGAATTAGTAGTATTTTTATGCATCCTCATTCTATAGGATTGCCATTATCAACTATATAGGGGTCTTCTAACAGCCAACTATTCTTAGTCTAGTGACAGATTTGGGGCTAAGGAAGTGATTTGAGTTTGGTTGTTAATATTTTTAGTTGTTCATCTAATTTGAATGCCAATTCCTACTTAGGCATACCCCCTGGAATATCCCTCTAGAGTTTAAGCTGCGCTCAAAGAGTAGAGGAGTCTACCCACTCTTGTTAGTTGGCCAAGATCGCCCAAAACTTGTTGATAAACCTCTTCCTATCACCCTGACCACAATCCTTGGCCTAGTTGATTTAGGAATGTTTTAGAGTTTTGTGTTGCCATTATTTTGGGTCCCAACACATTGTTTGACTATTGGTATTCCACAAGGGATTTAGATGATTGTGATATTTTGAATTCCATGATGATGCTTCAACATCTATATCTTACTACTAGTATAGATGTAATAGAGATAAGAGGTTGCTTGATCATGTTGTGATTCTCTAAGGCATTCAATGTGAGGTCATATGTTGTATTGTGCGAATCGAGGCACTCTACATGAGAGAATTATTGTATTGGATGTAATTACCAAGTGAATATAATTGTTACTATCCTTTTGCTAGTGGTTTTTCTTGTGTAAGGGTTTCTCATATAAATCTTTGTGTCTCATGTTTATATCATGTGTGTACTAGCTCATGTTCTTTCACTAATGTTACATATTGAGTTGTTACAACAAACATAACTATATTTGTATCACATAATCTTAAAGTGTCTTATATCCTAGTCTACTAGTTATTTGTAATAGATTATCTTGTGACTATAATTGCTACTATCCTTTTGCTAGTGGTTTTTCTCGCGTAAGGGTTTCCCATGTACATGTCTCATGTTTATGTGGTGTGTGTACTATCTCATGTTCTTTAATTAATGTTGCATGTTGAATTGTTACGACAAACATAATTGTATTTGTCTCACATAATCTTAAAGTGTCTTGTATCCTACTCTATGAGCATCATTTGTAATAGAGATTAAATTCTAAGAAATTATAACAGATAAGGCTACTACAGATGCAACCTCCATAGATGAAGTGATCCCATATATATATATATATATATATATATATATATATATATATATATATATATATATATATATATAAGTTCACAACTTATGAACACCAATTGACTATGCTAGAATGTAGAATGATTTACAATGAAGGACTATCTAACATGTGCATGGATCTATCTAGGACACCCAAAACCCCATCATCAACATTTTTCTACTTTTTGATCATGGGTGGAAGCATAAAGCCTTGTCTCACTTGTAAGCTATTTTAAAAAATGAGTTTCACAAGTTTTAAAAGATGGACTACCTTTGATTGAAGGTTTTTGTTCAATTGAAGGACCTTTTATTTGGTTGAATGTCTTGGCAAAGCCACATGGCTACGATGTCCACTAGACCTTCAACAAAACAAATGTCCTTTGATTGAAGCCCACCTTCAAATGAGAGTCCTTCATTAGAAGGTGACCTTCAATCAAAGATACTTTTTAGATTATTTTTTAAGGAATGCCAACTTTATATATGATGATGATGTCATGTGACCTTCAATTAAAGGTCACCTTCTAATGGACCTTCAAGTGAAGGTTCTTTATTAGAAGGTGAAATCGAAGGTCCTTCATTATAAGGTGACCATGTTGCACTCAATCTCCCTCCATTCCACATGTTAACTTTTTGTTGGACAAAAATTACTAATTCAGGCAATATTTTTCATGACCAAATGAAGTTAGCATGACATAAGCTTTTGCATGAACATAGCCCTCAAAATAGACTTTCCAAAAAGTAGATGTTTTAATATTTTATTTAATTGTTGTATTTATCTTCTATTTTCTAATCATACCAAACATAAAGACCTCTATTCAACACATGAGGAACAATAACAAACAATGGGGAAAATTAGAAAAAAATGACTGCTCTCCATATTGATGTCCTCATTTCAACAAAAAATTAATCTGAGTATATATGAAAAAGTTGTGTTATGGGGAGTATGTGTCTAAATTATAATTATTCTAAATAAATAAATAAAATAATGCAATAAAATTACAAAAAGGTATGCATACCCTAGACATTAATTGTGACTCTTTCAAGCTCAAGTCATGCATAATGGGAAATATTACTCAATAAAAATATTATGAAGTACTTAGAATCTACATAGGAAATCTCACAAATCATTAGTTTACATAATCTTCAAAGTTTTAATAGTTTGCTTGCTATAATTGATAGAAAATAAAAAAATTTGGCTAAAAATGTTGATTTGAGTAGCCCACTTAACCTAAAAAGTGAGATACATTTATGCTTCCCCCCTCATCCTTCAATTATCATATTTGTATTGTGTATTATCAATTGTAACATGTCAACTGAGCATAACGAAAAATTTGAGAAATTAACTTTGATGAATTGGTTAAGCCACTCTTAATCCTTTCATTTTTAGTTATCAATCTCAACTCTTAATTTAGGTCTAATTATTAATTGCTTAATCATTAATTAGACACTAAATTAATGAAGGGTATGTTTTTGTAGAGAAGAAAAGAGCTTGTACCGTTATTTTCCCTCCTCATTTTACATGTCACTTTGGGTTGATATCTTTAATGCATGATTTTACCACATAATTTGGCTATTTTGGCATGCTCACTAACCCCAAGCTTGAACCTTGCACTCTGATATACAACATATATATTCAAAAGCTACCTAACCTACTTTCCATTAGTTTGCCCATCTTAGACTAGATTACACATGTGACCTTATCACCTAGATTCACAAATCACATTGTCCTTTTCCAAAATTCAAAATTTTAAACTTAAACCAAGGTTGTCAATCATGAAATCTAACTGTTACCTATCTATGTAAGAGCCAAAAAGTTTGAATTAATTGTCTAGAGTTATGTATATTTAAAGGCATCATCATATGATACTTTAACATAATTGGATATCACTCACAAAGTATCCAAAGAACACAAAAGATTTCCTCCTTTTAGATGAATCAACTATTAGCCCTCTTATGATAGCATCAGACAAAAAACTATCAATAATCAAAGATCAAGTAATTGACATTCATTGTCAAAGCACACTCTACAGACATATTCAGACATAGTCATTCATTAGTTTACCCTGGGGTCTAACAAGATTCAATGTTTCTCGCTCAACATCTATTGCCACACTTATTCTCTTTTACTACTATTAACTCAATCTAAGGGATTGACTAAGGTGCAAGGAAACCTTGAACTTCAATCATTCCATTGTAGGTCCCACAATACTTCTTAGCACCACTTAGTTTTCCTTATTCAAATATATATTAGGCAAGTACTCTCTATAGGTACTAAATGTTTGTTCCTATAAAGGACATAATTACACAAGCTAGACCTAATCATGGGTGAGATCTTGTCCCAAGCCCTCAATAATTTATCTTGGGTGTAAAACTTATTTAATTTATTCTCTAAATATGTTTTGAAGGTGGTTTATTTCCCCTACAGTTTTATTTCCTGTATGCAAATTCCCATTTAATTTTGGGCCCATTTTGAGGTTAATGACTTAATGCAATTACATAATGAAAAGTGACACACACTTATTCTAAGTTTGGCTTTTTCCTCGAACCCCATCCATCCCTATTTATTCACACCTTCACACATTTCCATACATTCAACCTTATTCTTGCCCTATTTGTACATATTTGTGCACATTCACCTCATTATGAGCCCACACTTTGATGTTCCTATCTCGAGATTTTGCATTCCTTGTCTTGGGCCAATTTCACAACACTTGGGATTGACCCCAAAATCAAATCTTAAAATTTTAAAATTGTCAACCCCTGCCCTTTTCCACTAGCTATTAGAAGCCAAGTTAGTACATGTTTGTGCAACTATTTGTTATGTCTTTGTATTTAAAGACATTCATTCATACAATTAATCACATGGTCAAATAAGAAGCATTCATCCTAGAAATATTTCAATTTGGAGCCTAAAACAAACATAGATCTACATTGAAATCAGAAATGCATTGACATCTAGAACACCTACATGTTTGAGAGTGATGTGTTTGATATCTATCTGAGACCATAAAATTAGTCAACGAAAAGAGGTTGACTAAGAAAAACTTGACCCTCGTAATCTATTAGCTTCCCTAAAGTATTTTGGAATATCACCAGTCTTTACATATCAAAGACAATAGAGATCACAGAGGATCAAGTTACAAAATCTATATTTGCCCAAGTCAGAACCACAGGTCTTAAAGTCATGTATGCGTTGCATAGAATCAACCCACAAAAGATTATGAATCTTTATGATTGCGAGACAACAAGCACATCAAAAGTAATGATTTTTTTAGACATTGACGATTCTACACTATATTAACCTTATTCTTCATCATTATTTTTACATAGTTTTTTGTTCTGGATTTATTTAAAGAGAAGCGGGCTGAGAAAACAAGGGGATTCAAACTTCAATTGAACCATATTTTATGTGAAGGAAATGCTACAATAGTCAGCTCTACTAAAATGGAAGGTTCCCATTATTAATGGGCATTACATAATATATATTGTTTTAAGACATTATAATGGGCATTATATAATATGAATCTTTATGATTGCGAGACAACAAGCACATCAAAAGTATTGAATTTTTTAGACATTGACGATTCTACACTATATTAACCTTATTCTTCATCATTATTTTTACATAGTTTTTTGTTCCGGATTTATTTAAAGAGAAGCGCGCTGAGAAAACAAGGGGATTCAAACTTCAATTGAACCATATTTTATGTGAAGGAAATGCTACAATAGTCAGCTCTACTAAAATGGAAGGTTCCCATTATTAATGGGCATTACATAATATATATTGTTTTAAGACATTATAATGGGCATTATATAATATAAGCGATTACTAAAGCAGCTCAAGAAACTCTACAGTAAAAGGTCTGATTCATTCCAGAGAGTTTGGTGTGCATTCCACAGCTTGGACTGCTTGTACACCGTCCGGTACAACATTTATTTGAGCTGCGTAACGCAATTCTTAAGAAATAATAATGGACATCTTCCATTTTATCAGAGCTGACTATCATGATATTTCACTATTGAAATCAGAAGCATGTGTAAGCACTGAAGAAAATTTCTCTTTTGATTGTGAACTCTCTCCTAGCTGGCATTTCTTTCCCATGATTGAATTATTTATGGCAGTCATCAATATTGGACGCGCTTTTATTAGTTGCTGGAGACATTCAAATATATATGATGTTTGTTTTATTTTTTTTACCTAGTATTTTTTAAAAAATGGTAAATGAGATTGCAAAATTAACAAAGAAAAAATATTCTATTTCAGATAATTAGGGAACACTAAAAAAGTTACCTGTGCCAAAAATCCTCCAATTGCTGGACCAATAATCAAACCAACTCCCCATGCGGTTGTGACCTACAAGATAACACAAAACCAGTTAATATCGTATGATTTTACAGGAAGCAAGTTTTTAAGCAAACTAATTTGAAGAGCTTGAATCACCGGTGCTTTCAGTCAAAGTATCAGTTGTTTATATGGAACTAAGTCCGTCCTTAAAAACTAGTACATTGATTATAAAACTGGGTCTTAATGGGAATACTAGACATATTAACTATGATGTAAGGATTATTTATGTGGAAACCAATTTTGTATATAAACAAATGATGGTTTAGAGCAAAAGTATTTACTAAAAAAATAAAATACAATCTAAAAACGAGTTGCAGTAACAAGACATTTGTTCACTATACATACAACTGTCAACCCTGTAGCATGATGTTCCTCCCTCGAGACTTCCGTTGAATATGCCTGTAGATCAGCCATATTCATATTCATATGCCACACTTCATATAGGACCACTCTGAAGACAACAAAATAGACTTTGAAAATTCATGGAGTGTTTAGAGTTTGTCACTGTACAGAGATTGATATATTATCTAGATCAAGTTTAGATCAAGACACAGAATGCCAACTTACTTTTATTGTACCAATCAAGCCATTAAAAGAACCAAGCAAAAATCTTGTTGAAATGGCCATCCAATAGTTTACACTTAATCCAAACAAGGTATTGAATACGATCCTGCATTAATATTCAACAAATCATAATAGTGAATGTTGTGAAATATAAATAAAACAATATGCTTAGTCTTTTGTACTGCTAATGGTGGTATAATTATACTGACATAGAGATGGCACCAATTATGACAACAGGCTTGCGGCCATATCGATCTGCGACAACTCCCCATAACACTGAAAACAGAAAGCGTCCCACCATGAACGATGATCCTGCACAAGCAGTTGCCCAAAACCATTAAGACATAAAGCAATTAGAATAATGATAATGAACATTTTTAGTTATTTGATAGTTGACAGTTGTGGCAATTCAGTTTTTTGATTCAGTTGTAATTTATTTGTATATATGAACATCCTTCTTTTCAATTCAATGAATAGATGTTTTAGAGTGCCTTCTTCATTATTTGAATTGCATATTGGTGGATCATTGTTTAAGATTGTTGCTCTTTAAATACTTCAAATTGGTATCAGAGCATTAGGAAGGAGGTTCTGGAGGCATTTGCAATACATACAAACAGTAGCAACTTTTATTTGGCCGAGAGAGTGGGAAGAGGAGAAGCACGCCAGTGAATGTTAAATGCCATCTGCAAGTGAAGGCTTGGGTGACGAACCCAAAGTATTTTGTGAGGAGCATTGCTGACCAAGAAGGATTTGTACCATCTTTTTTGCCCAGGTCAGCGCTTTGCTGATTTTTCTTTGCATTCGCCCAGCAGCAGTCCAACTTATTTAAAATTGGTTTTTTTTAAATTCTCAGGAAATATCAGGGGCACTTCAACTTATTTAAAATTTTTATCTGCTGTTTATTTGTATGTCAAAATATGCTGGAGAAAAGTGATTAATTGAACATTCAACCATCGGAAGCAATATTGGACAACAGAGAATAGGAAATATTGACAGTTTTATTGGTTCTGGAATTACTTTAAAAAAAACAACAGCAACAAATAGCTCATTTGGAAATCTGCAAGGAAAGTGCATTCTAAATGAGTTTAGATAAGTCAAGGAGGTTTCTAGAAAATGGAATCTTAGAGAAGTCAAGATAAAGATAAAGAGTTCTAGATGAAGTTTCCAAAGGAAAAAGAATTGTTTTAGAAGGTTTCTATAATTGGAAGAGTTTAGAAAGACAAAAGCATGTACTAGTATCATATTGGAAAGATCTCTATAAATAGAGGTATAATGTAACAAGTTTTGATTGTGTGTGTTTATGTGATCATATGATCAAATGATGGAGAAATAAAGAGTTTGTTGAATGATGTAGCATTTTGGGCATTTGTAATGTTTGTATCAAGGGATCAATGAGAATCAACCAAAGTTGAAGAGTTTCAACATTTGTGTATTTTTATATTGTTTGTGTTTCTGAATATTTTGTGTTTGTACATATTTTACAACACTATCATAGTGGTATCAGAAAAAAAGTGAGAGAATTGCGCTAGGTTTATTAGAGCGAGGTACGATCATGTTTGATCTTATTTGCAGGAGCCAAACTGTGTTAAGGAGATCGAGGGTTAGAAGCAATTTGCAAAAGAAATCCTAGGATTCTAAAGAAGTCACTGTTGTTTATTGTTGCCGCTTGTAAAAGAAAAGATTGTGGGATCAAAGGTGATTGTGTTTATTGTCTAGAAAGATTGAGGGTTTGTAGAAGATAAAGCTACCAACAGATGCAGACAAAAGAGATCAAATTCCTGTCGAAGCCATTATTGTTCAGGCCGAAGCTGCCAAAGAAAATAAAAAATTATTTGTACATTGAAATCTCAATCGCAACTGAAAGAACAAGGAGATTGCTAAATTAAAAGATATCAGAGAAAAGGCCACAACCTGTCCAAGAGATTATCCATAAAAGAAGCCCTAGCTGGGAAGGTGCTAAAGAAGATCAGAGTCGCCATATGTTGTAGATCTAGAACAAGGATGCAAGAGTATAAAATCCATTGAAGGAGAATATGGCAGAAGGGGTCGCAGATCTGGTTGAAATAAAAGATCAAGCCGTTGATAGAAGAGATAAAGCCACCGCCAGAATCTATTGTAAATCGGATTAGTCTGCAGAAGATTGCAATCGCTGAAAAAAGATAAAAATTTCCAAGCGACAAAGCGTGGCAGAAATAAAGTCGATGCCAAAGGAAATGAGTGAATAGAAATCGCTGAAGAAGAATATTCAAAATAAAAGAAAAAGTCGCTGAGGGTTAATATTTGTGTTGAAGCCGCCAGGAAAAGAAAGAGCTACTGAAAAGAAAGAGTTAAGGAGCCGCCTGAATCACAAGTCTTTTTGTGTGGCTGCCAGAGGAAATAAAGGATCGCAGACAATAAGTGTGAAGTCACTATCAAAGGAGATCAAAATCTCTGAAACCACCAAAAGATTTAATTACAAGTCGCCAAAATATGGAATCAGATGGCAGATTACTGTAGCAAGTCACCAAGAGGGTTTTATTTCATCGCAGAAGCCAAGGAGTTTTTTTTTTCATTTGCGGAAGTAAGGAATTCAGTCATTAAGAAATAATTTCAGATCTAAGGAGGCTGTAGAAATTTGTAGAGAAAGTAAAGCTGTTAAGGAGAAGGAAATTGTGGAAGTCACCACTCTACTTCAATATCATCCACTTTAATGGTCAAACAATCAATAGCGATTTTACACTTCATTCATTATAAGAAGTGTAAATATTTGTCCTATTTTTATTGGCGAAAATTGACCTTTGACTGTTGAAGTGGATGATATCTAAGAATAACCGAAAGTCACTGAAGGCACAAGAAATTTAGGTATTAGCCGCAGAAGCGAGGCCACAAGACTTAAATCATCCAAGTCTGAGGAACCTTTCGTAGTAGAAGATTGACTTGAGGTTTTGATCATTGAAGAAGATCATCAAATTCAAGAAGACAAAGAAGTTGCAGCCAGATGACAACCCATAAGCATTTGAGAAGTCTGAAGACATCGTAGAAGGAGGGAAGGCATGCGAAGTTGTTAAAATTAATGGTTTAATCATCACAATCACAGCAAGAAGACAAGATATGAATCTGGAATCGTAGTAGCAGATCAGTTTGTAGTTTAGTGTAGAAACACCAGGTAAACGGAAGTTATTTTTAATGGGAAAAGTTGGTAAAAGAGTTAAGAAAGAAAATGAAAGTTTAATGGTTGAAAATGATTTTTTGAAAGAAAAATTGATAAAAATTAAGGAAGAATTGATGAAAGTTCAAAAGATTAATGTAGAATATATGGAAAGGATAAAGGAGTTAGGAAAGGATATGAATATTTATGTGAAAATCATAGTTTGGAAAAAGAATTGGTGAAGGTTTAAGAAAAAAATGAAGAACAAGAAGAGGAGTTGAAGTTATTTGACAAGATTAAAAAGAAGAATGAAGATTTAGAAAAAATTGGAAAAGGAAAACAATTTACAAAAATATGAAATATCAAGATTGAAAGAACAGATTAATATAGAACAATCACTTGTAGCATGCATAAAGTAAAATAAATCTCTAAGGTCTAAAACTTTACTTTGTGATGTTTCATGTGATACAAATGACTTGTGTGATATAGTTGAAGTGTTTTTAGATAATGAGAGAAAGGTTGAAGATAACAAGGTGATTGAATCTACAAAATTTTCTAGTTGTGATGTTAATGACATAGAAAGTTCTCCAAAGAATGTTGGTTTCAAAATGATGAAAATAATGGGTTATGGAGGAAAAGGTTTGGGAAAACATGCACAAGGAATTAAAAGGCCTATTGAACCTAGAATGAGGCCAAAGCATGAAGGTCTTGGATACAGTGGTAAAGAAAATATAAATCATGTTACATGTACAAACAAGTCCATTCAAGAAATACAATGTTTACATTGTTATAGGAAAGAACATAAAAAAGAAATTTGTTGGGATCTTTATCCTTGTAGTATTTTTGGATTGAATAATCATTGTGAAAAGATGTGTTAGAACAAAGAGTGGAAAAATGAATCTATGATATAGATTGTATGAAAATGAATTGTAGATGGATTGATGGATCGAATTGGCAATAGGTTACAAGCACGTTCAAAATATTATACAAGCATAAATATTCACATGTCAAAAAAAAAATGAATTTTGAAATAAGTGAATGTTCGATTTGTGTTATAGAAGATTACTAGTTTTAATTGTTTATGTAATGTTCTAGAAGAAAGAAGAAACTCTAGTAAGTTTCTAAATGAGTCTAAATGAGTCAAGGAGGTTTCTAGAAAGAGGGAATCTTAGAGAAGTCAAGATAAAGATAGAGTTCTAGATGAAGTTTCTAGAAGGAAAAAATAATTGTATTAGAAGGTTTCTAGAATTCGAAGAGTCTAGAAAGACAAGAATGTAGTTAATGGAAAAACAAAGTGGTCACAACATAAAAGTCATAAGGTCAAATAATGGGGGAGAGTATAAATCAAATTTGTTTTTAGATTTATGTAGACAACATGGGATTCAAAGAGAGTTTACCACTTCCTTCACTCCACAACAAAATGGAGTTGTTGAGAGGAAGAATAAGACTATTGTTGAGATGGCCAAAAGTATGTTGAAAGAAAAGGGATACAAGTTTTTGGGTAGAGGGAGTCATTACAAAGTCTATTTGTTGAATAGAAGTCCTATAAATACGGTTCATGGAATGACTCTTGAACAAGCTTGGTTTAACATTAAGCCATAAGTTACTCATCTAAAAGTGTTCGGATGTATTGCTTATGCACACACACTAAGAGAAAAAAGGTGAAAGTTGGATGATAAGAGCCTTAAATGCATTTTCATTGGTTATGGCTTTGATAACAAAGCTTACAGATTGTATGATCTTGTAAATAAGAAATTAGTAATAAGTATCTAGATGCCATATTTGATGAAAGAACACAATACAACCACTGATGAAAAGGACAAAAACAATGTGATTGATTTAGAAAAATCTAACCAACCTGTGAATAATGTAGGAGAATAAGACTCTTACATACTTGTGCTTGATGAAACATAAGTAGTTGATATTATAGAACCTAAATCCTTGAATGTGGGGACAAGGAGATATAAAAAATATCACAAAAGAATTTAAAAAATCATACCTTTGTTGGACGCTAATTTTGACAATATGATAACAATGTCCCATGTAAAATCTAACTATATCTTGATGAATTAGGTCATGCAGACTAATGAACTAGAGAATTTTGCTGAAGTTGGTAAAAAAAAGAATGTGTTAAGAAATGACACTTGGGATTTGATCAAGTTGTCCCTTGATAAAGAAGTTGTAGGTACAAAGTGGATATATAAAACTAAGTACAAGTCTAATGAAAATATTAATAAAAAGTACAAGGTTAGATTGGTTTCAAAAGGGTACACTCAATATGAAGGTATTGACTATATTGAAACTTTTTCTCTTGTAGCATGAATGATACTATTAGATTAGTTTTGTTTTTAGCTGCTCAAAATGGTTGTACTGTTTATCAAATGGATGTTAAGAGTGCCTTTTGAATAATTATATTGATGAAGAGTTTTATGCCACTCAATCTCAAGGTTTTGAAATAACTTCCAAATGACATTTTGTTTATAGGTTGAAGAAGGCCTTGTATGGTTTTAAACAAGCATCAAGAGCATGGTATTCTAGAATTGACTCCTACCTCCAACAAATAAGTTTTGTAAAGAGTTAGTCAAATCCTAATCTTTATATTAGGTATTCTGGTGAGGATGTTCTTAGCCTTGTTCTCTATGTGGATGATCTTAGTTACACTAGGAACAATTCATCTTCGTTTGCAAAATTTGAAGTAGCTATGATTTCATAATTTGAGATGACTAGTATAAGACAATTGCATTATTTTCTTGGTCTAGAAGTTTGGCAATATGCATATATACTTATTTTTTTGTCTTAGTAAAAGTACATTTGAGATATTCTTCAGAGATTCCCTATGAAGAATTGCAACTCCAAGGCCACACCTCTTGAAGTTGGACTTAAGTTTGTTCACTTTTGATGAGTCTGTTTTAGTGAATTCTACTCTTTATAGACAATTGATTGGTTGTTTGATCTATTTGATTCCTATCCTACTAGAAATCACATATGCCATGAGCTTAGTATCTAGGTTCATGTCAGAACCTGAGGAGACACATTGGATTGTTGCTAAGAGGATTCTCAGGAATCTTCAAGGGACATTGTATTATGGTCTTCATTTTTAGCATTCAAAGAATAGTAGATTGGTTGGATATACTGATTCAAATTGGGCAAGTTCTATAGATGATCGAAAGTCTACTTTTGGTTATACTTTTAGTCTTGGTTCTGCAATAATTTCTTGGAAGTCTAAGAAACAACCCACTGTCTCTCTTTTTGCTACAGAGGCTGATTAAAAAGCTGCCACTTTCGTTGCTTGCCAAGTGGTTTGGTTGAGGAGATTGTTATAGGTTATGCAACAAATTTAGAATGGTCATATAGTGTTGTGGTGTGATAATTAGAGCACTATTTAGATGAGTAAGAATCTAGTGTTTCACAGTAAGACTAAGCATATTGACATTCAATATCACTACATCCATGAGTTGGTTCAAAGAGGCTTGGTTGAACTTGTATACTATCCTACATAGACCTAGACTCCATTGATATCTTCATGAAGCCCCTTGCCTGGATGAATGATTTCAGACACTTCAAACTTTTCTTAGAGTTCTTCCAAATGTTCATTATGGGGGAGAATGACAAAGTAATGAATATTTTCATTTTTTCCAATGTTTATTATGGGGGAGAATGAAAGCAATTAAAATAATGATAATGAACAATATATAGTTAGTTATTTGTTAGTTAACTGTTGTAGGAATTTAATTTTTTATTCAATTGTAATTTATTTATGTATGCATGTACATCCTCCTTTTTAATTCAATGAATAGAGATTTTGGAATGCTTTCTTCATTATTTGCATTGCATATTAGTGGCAGATCATCATTGTTTAAGTTTTGTGCTCTTTAAATACTTTCAAACACACTCCCCAATGTAACATGATCAACTACCAAGCTACTAGTTAGTATATATATATAACTGGACATGTCAGTTATAGAGAAAGAGTATATATATATATATAGAGAGAGAGAGTATATATATCAATTATAGAGAAAATATAACTTGATATATATATATATATATAACTGGTCATGCGCTCTATATTTTATTTTAAGGTTGAATTGTCTAATCCATCACCCAATTCCCTTTACACACATGTATTTTGAGCTTGCACTTTGGAACTTTGACAGATGGTTAATTATACTCCAAATATGCTTGTAGTCAAATGTTGATACTAGTGGCATATGGTAGTGGGCCCATAAGAAAAGTAAACATGTGAAATAAAGACATGACTCATGCAAAGATACATTTATTAACTATTTTTTAACACGTTACGTCATCCTAGACTACCATGTTGTAGAGCAAGCCTACAATTGTCTTGATCTACATGAGTTGCCCATCCTAGCATGGAAGAACATGTGGTTGGTAGGAAAGGGTCTGAAATCACACCATATAAGGGGGAAATGTAAGTGAAATTCCATTGTAAGGAAGGAATATCAAGTGCAATCTACCCCTTAAAGAGTGGAAACCTTATTGAAATTTTGACATGAGAGGAGTGGAGAATCATGTTCTCTATGCTATCCTTTCAATTTATGTGTCTCTGAACTAATTTTGTGAAGATTTTCCAAGGGAAGGTTTATACATGGCATTGTTGCCATAAATTCTCTAAACTGTGTTCTTTCCCCCATCGACCAGCATGGGTGAAATAAAAAAGAAAAACCTTTGCAATGCCTGAGTGCATTGCTAGGATGCCTTCCATCTTCCAAACATGCTTCGTCGCCCAATAATTCAAAGTAGCATGAAGTGAATACTTTTGATGAAGATGATGCTACCAACATCACGATATTAGACAACTAGTCATTCTGCAAAGGCATATATCTACTTACTATCAGTTCAAAATGTAAGTAACCAATAAAGATTTGGTGAAGACATTCAACTTGCCATGCCAACTGCTGATATTTTTATTTGTTAAATCGATTGATCGACTCCATGTTGCATGTCACCAAGAACGTATTCAACAAGGTACTTTTCCGATCCATTGATTGTAAGCTAATTTAAAATAGTGACATGTCACGTCAAAAATCTTTTTGGAAATCCGACGGTCTCGAGGATTCCCATTATTTTACATCCTTATAACATATTTTCCACCGTTAGTTGGGAAAATTAGCTCGTCCACACTCTACTTAAATATCATCCACTTCAATGGTCAAACAGTCAATAATAAATTTACACCTCATTCGAAACAAAAAACGGTAAATATTTGTCCTATTTTTGTTGGCCAAAATTGACCTTTGATTGTTGAAGTTTATGATATTTAAGAATAGCAGCTCATCCATTTTAGTAAAACGAAGGCCTTGCACATAATTATTTAATTTAATACATTTATTATTTAAATAATACAACATAATCTCAATGAGCACATATATATATAGGGAGATAATAAACGAAAATGCTGACATCACTTGTACGGTCATTAAAATACCATGATGCCACCTATGCCCCAATACCAGAATACCACCGAACCGGGTTTTCTACCCCCTGAAATTATTTGCAGTGCAATTCAATGGTTTGACATTTACAAATGTCAACCACATAAACGGCACCTGCGCCAAATCTAATTAGCGCAGATAGCGCACATCCAACCCAGACAAGATACGTTGCAATCACCGACCACAATTCAATTTTTCTTTAGCAGACTTTGAATCAAATGTGAGATCTCAATTATCTGCAGAGAAGATTTGGAAATTTGGAAAAAAAATTTACAGTCCACCATTTCTCTTGGTCTGAATGGCAAATCGCCTGTGGTGCATTTTCCCCATTACAGCGGGCAAGAATATAAATGTAATCAAACTTATGGATTTAGATGGGCATGAAAGGCGTCTGCAGGAGCGCCAGATCAGGGCAAATGAAATAATGAAGAGATACCCAGAAAACATTGTAGTGCAAGCTGATTCGTTTTATATTGGAGAGAAAGTCCCTGTTTTATCTGCAGAAGAGAAATTGGAAGCTGGGCAGAGCTATTTTCTTTTACCAGAGAAGATGAAAGAAAGTGTTTTATTTGCCGCCTGGTTGGCATCTTTAGCTGAAAGAGCCTCCAGATTGTCTCCTCCGTTTAGCAGTAGATGTTCCTCCCTCATGTCTGTGCAGCCATTTGAGGCGCCCAGCCGTAAACAGCCAGTAAGTTGTAAACGACTGACTGTACGGCTGGGTGACAAGTCCTACAGTCGACTGCATCTAACAACTAAAATTGTTCAGCTCCTTTCAACCTATCCTGCCGTACTACACGGGGTTTTAACTGTTTTTTACAATGCACTGGCTGATTAAGACGTTCCATTTGAGACAGACAAGAGCGAAGATAGGCGCGTTCAGCTCAAGATCTTGTGAGAGTTTATTCAAAAGATTTTAGCTAATCTGACGGTCTCTTGGATTCCCATACTCTTGTATCCTTATAACATATTTTCCATATTTAGATGGGAAAATTAGCTCATCTATTTCAGTAAAGGGAAAGCCTTCTGCTTATAGATTTTCATTGAACTTTAATTGATAAAATAAAAAAATTGCTTTAAATAACAAATTTTATAAATATGTAAGGTGCAACTCTACTTAAATATCATCCACTTCAATGGTCAAACAGTCAATAGTAATTTTACACTTCATCCGTAACAAAACGTGCTAAATATTAGTCCTATTTTTATTAGCTAAAATTGACTTTTAACTGTTGAAATGGATAATATTTAAAAACCGCCCTAAGATGCAGATTCATTCCAGTAAGGTTGGAGTCCATTCTATCGAGCTTGTTTTTGCAAATACCAAATTTTTATAATTTTTTACAGAAAAGTATGGTCCAAATCTACTCTATTTATAACCTTTGTAAAGTAATACCAAAAAGAGTCTCTTCACTCTTAACCAATGAAAAAAAAAAGGTTATCTCCCTTTTTCTGATTTCCAGAAAATTGGAAATATAGATTTTCCAAACATACCTAAACGGCTATATGGACTTCCATCCACTGAACCTCAAAAGATGAAAATTGAAACCAGAAAAGTATACTCACCGAGGATACCAGCATACGTTGCTATATCTTCCTCTCTGTTTGTTATGTGAAAATCTCTAACCTGCAAATTGCAATATAATCGTCTATTAACTCAACCAAACTGAAATTTAAACTATTGGCTAATTGAAATCTGCTGGATTTTTTTGGACCTTTTAAAAAAAATTCTCTATAAAACAATAGTTTCATCCAGCTTACCATAAAATAGACGAAGGGAAACAACGAAGATATGGGAAGAGCTGAAAAATAAAGAATCCACACAAACTTCCATTAGCATGCATTTCTAAGTACATGGAAGTTATTGTTAAAAACAAGCTACTGTGCTTTGATGGCTACATCTACAAGAGTAGACACCACTCCTTGTATCAGTAGGTACAATACATTTATAAAAAAAAATGTATAAACACTAATGACTAAAGCTAGTAGGTAAAAATACATTTTTACCCAAAAAAAAAATTAAAAAATGTAGAAACACTAAAGCTGCACAATTAATTTGGTAGAAACAAAAAAGGGAAAAAATTATAACTCAGGAAGATGCAAAAAAAAAAAACTACATTTGTATCAATCTACAGTTAACAGTCAGTCCAGTTACAGCTTTGAGTGAGATTCTGTCTCATAATTATATTATGTGTCGCTCTTCTACTGATGAAAACAGAGACTAGGGAAGATTAAGGAAAGCAAATAGAATATATATCTGAATACCATTGACAAGCACAACCATCCCAACAAAGAAAAACTCTTTGAGAGGATAGCCTTGTTGTTGCTCTTTGCGATGTTCTAACTGGCATGCTTCGCAGCTTTGAAAGTATACAACATTGGCCCTTTGCAGCAGAGGCTCCTGCTGAGTATTACTACTGCTACCAGCCATTCTATTTTGTAGAGGTAGCCAAGGAATGCCTTCACCCTTACAAACAAACAAGGACTTGTTGATAGTTTAATGTTAATTATCAAATTATGTTAAACCACAAGTACTTTATTTAAATATCATCTATTTTAATGGTTAAACAGTTAATAGCAATTTTATATCTCATTCATAATAAAAAATGGTAAATATTTGTTCTCTTTTTATTCTTTGACTGTTAAAGTGGATGATATTTAAGAACAGTCCAAAGAAAAGGAACATTCTCCACAAACAAAACTGGGTTTTAACTTAGAATGTCACACCAGTGATTTGGCTTTTTTTCATGGATTTTTTCCCTAGATTCAATCAGATTATAGAGATAAAAATTGTTTAAAAATGAGAATTGTTTTAAAGTAGATTATACAACGTGTTGAATAAATATTCACCTACTCCAGAAGTCTCTTTCAGTTAAGCCATTAAAGATCCATTCCATCACCATCATCTTCCAGAACCATAATGGTTTTTGGGTTCACAACGTGCCCATCGTTTTTCCTTTGAATCAAACAAAACGAAAGATCCATTTCATCCCCATCATCTTCCAGGACCGTAGTGGCTTTTGGGCTCACAACGCCATTCATCCTCTGCCACAATAATTGCAACAGGTGATAGAAGCTGCCACGTTGAACGAGCTCATACCATAGTATAATGTCTGTTATTTCTACACCAACCAGAAATTGATAAGGGAAGGAAATCAAGCATCCAATGATTTCAATGCCAGTATTTACAGTCTCACCTAGCAATTTTTGAAGTTTTTCACATGATTTATGATAGGTGATTGTGTTTTAGGTTCTCATTGTTTTATTACTATTTGTATTAGAAGAGGTGTAATAGTTAAGCCGATTGTAATTTATATAGAATGTTCTATAAATTTGAAAGAAGTATTGGATCAATGGAGAAGCCCCACATTTTATAAGAGGCCTTAAGTTCAAGTCTTAAAATAATCTATAAAAAATTAATACAACATCAAAAGGAGTTGCTAATCAATCTTTAAAAAAGGTTTATTGATTTGCTAATATGAGATAAAGTCTCCAAATTAAATACTTATAAAATTTAATACAACATCAAAAAGAGTTGCTAATCAATCTTAAAAGAAAGTTTATTGACCTGCTAATATAAAATAAAGTTTCAAAACTAAATATATTTGAGAAACAACTGGACCAACATAAATGTTATTTATAATTCAACATTCAACAATTAAATAATTAATAATTGTTCTATTTTTATGTCCCAGGACATAAATTGACTCTTTATCTCAATTTGCATTCCACAGAATTTTTTTGTCAAATGTTGTAAGTATGACTTTCTTTGTAGACACATATCCAAAATGTGGAAGCATAGAAAAGACACAAATTGTTTGAAAAAATGCCTCAAAGAGATGTGGTTTCATAGATTTATTGACTGTCACCTTATACTTTATAAAATGTTTTCAAATTTTATTATGAATAAATATTATAATCCTTGTAAGGGGAAAAATGTTAAATTTAAGAATAGGAAGGAGATTACCTACATCAAATACTTTGGCATTTATAAGAGTCACAACTAATAGAATTTGTCAATAAAGAAATGCTATATTCCATCAAATACTTTGGCATTTATGAGTCACAACTAATAGAATTTGTCAATAAAGAAATGCTATATTCCATAATGGGTTGAATTTGAGCCTACATAAGCGCGCTCATGCATTTCTAACAGTAAAATACAATTTAAAAAAAAAATCAATGATTTTATTGGATAAGTTTTAGGAGTTTTATAATTTATGAAAGATTATAATAAACATAATTTATTTTTTAATGTCCTTATTATATAATAAACATTCCATGCATGAAATTTCAAACTTATTGTGAGAATGCTAAATTTAGCCCTAGGTCTACATCAAAATTTGTATGTTGATATATTCATGTAATACTAAGTTGGATACAACGATAAAACAACATTTATAGTGGAATGATCTTTACATTAAACACGTTTGACAAATTAAATTGTGATAATATTTCAAAGAGATCCAATTCCATGGCTAAATATCTTCACCAAATTAGATTGTGGTCAAATCCTATAAATTATAGGTAGGGACGGGTGGAGCTAAAGAAATAATCACGAGCCTTCTGCTCTCCATCAAATTGTTGTATTTTCTTTCATTTTCCCATCTATTTTCATTAATCTCTGTGTTTTCATAAGAATGATGCCTTTCTCAACAATTATCAGAGAAATTTCCTCATCTAGAGATGAACACTACATATTTACTAAATTTTTACGTAAAATTTTAATCTCCTACACTTTAATTTTATATACATTTCTTTTGTAAATTTTAGTTCCTAAATACTAAAATTCTAATAAAAATATTCTCAAAATAAGAGAGACCAAGTGATTTAAATTTCACATGCTAAAACGTAATGACAAAAAGCATATTTCTTGTGGCTACAATCAACATTACATGCTTATCCATCTTTTACACAAAACTCTAGTCTTAGTGCTTTTAAATTTGAACAAAATGTGTCTCAAATTAATAATTTTGAAAAATTCTCTGATTAGTCATAGTACCTTATAGAACATAAACGCTAAAAATTATATAAAAATAAATTAAATAATGAAAAGAGGTTTAACCATTTGACAAGTGTTTGATGATGAAAAAAGATTTGTTTTCTTTAGACCCAAAGAAAGAAATATCCATAAAAACTTTTGGGCAGAAAGAAAGGTCAATTTACTCTATTCTAACTGGGTAGAAAGAAATGTGGCTTATTCTTGAAAAGAAATAGAGAGCTTGGAGGTGTGGTATGGGCAATGGATGGAGGGGATGAAGAGTTGGCTTGTTTCACAGTTGAAAGAGGTGGTGTAGAAGGGAGAGAGGAAGTGTGTGATGGAGGAGGTGGAGTAGATGCAAAAGCACCTGGAGGTGTACTACAAAGCACAAAAAATTAACCAACGTAATACATCAAGGGTAAACACATGGGCTTGGGGATTTTCCTTCTAGTTGATTCAGGGATCTAGAGAAATGGTCATCAACTTAGCTATCGCTCTATTAGAGCAAAAAGGATAGTGTCAATAGTTTATTCTCTCCTCTAACAATAAATACAACAACATCCACTTCACCTCCAACAATTCATATACATAAAAAGTCCATGAATTTGACATGGTTCTATTGAATGTTGTGGAAGATTTTTGAAAGATTTCATTGTTAGAAGAACTATACAGACAAGGTATAGTTTTTTATATTACTTTAAAAAAGAGATATTTTACTCTAATTCAGAAAATGAGTAGAATGGGATCACACTCCAAATAGCCCATGCAAGATAAAGCCTTAAATAGCTTAAACTAGCAAAAATACAATTACAGTTAAACTATTATGCAACAAGAGTTATAAAACCAACAAGAAGATGTAGTAGATCATAATGAGAGAGTTTCCTGGACCATCCAAAAAAATCCTTGCCATAAAAAAATGGTTTTAATTGTAATTACTTTTTCCCTAGTAGGTGGAGATGGAAGGAGGTATGAAACATAAAATATTTGAAAATTTTCCATAAAAATGTGAAAGAGAACAAGCAAACAGATAAAATTTTCATAGAAAAGTTCCTAAGCCTTGGCATAATAATTAGAGCTCCTGTTAAAAAGCGCATCAACCCGCATGATAAACAATAATCCAAAATATCAATAGGACAATATTGATTGCAGACACCTTCTACTACTCATGCTTCATGCTCATCCCGACCTTGCATTAACTATAGTTGTAGCACAACTCATCCTATGTGTTTCTCTCAGTGGCATTGCCCCCATCCGATGAGTCACTCCTAGGTGGCATAGCCCATCCTAGTATGTCGTGTTTCTGTACATGTACCTACAAGAGCTCAGTAGTGTGCAACATCTTGACTAAACTATTCTATGATAAAACTTAGTTGCAAGAAGGTTTAGATCATTGTGGCTCAGAGCCTTATAGATCATGTACAGAGATCTTTATTTTTATCAAAGATAATGACAAGCTAAATTCCAACAAATTTTAGGAAAATTAAATAATTTGGTGTGAGAAATACTTAATTCTGGGTATGAATGTTCACATATAAAGCCTATCGATTAAGTATATATATTTTAAAGATTTATATATTGGGTGAAGTGGTGTTGTATGTTCATGATAGTTGTATCGGTTATAGGTTATATGTGCATCTGTGTTAGTTGTATAAGTATATTTATTTTTATATATTTGTAATTTATTATAAAAATAAAATAGATTACTAATAAATTTAAATATGACAAAATTTTAATCTTATTTATACTAGTAAGTACAAGAGTTGGAATAGAAACTTGAAATGAAATTAGGTTCTAGAAAAGATATTGAGAAATAGAGAAATTTTGGAAAATGTGAAATCTGAGACTAAAAATGGATTTTGTTACAGTGCATTATATATATGCATATTTAGTTCATTATCCTACTTTTAAAAAAAATAGGTCTCCATTTGTGTAGGTATCCTCTCTTTGAGATGTGACATCTTCTAAAGGCATCTTTTATTTTTAACAACTAGTTAGTTATTATGACTCCTCACTTGATGACTTGTAACAATCATGTGTTAGAACTTTTCACTAGAGCATATCCTACATGCGCTCACATCTACCTAACAATCTTGTAGAATGAGTCACTAGAGATGTAGTCTTTTAGGAGAACAAAGGATAATTGTGTAATCCTTTCTTTGCACATTTTGAGCTATTGTATATTTCTCTCTTTGTTTCAAAATAATGTTTATTGATGAATCTCTTGCTGAGTACATGCTTCTGAATGATTTTCGACTTTGGAAGCTTCCTAGGTCTACCCCTATGAATGCACACTTAGTCCACTTTTGTATGGTTGCATGCATATTTTCTAGATGGTATCAAAGCTTTTCTCCATAAGTTATATCTCTTTATGCCTTAGATATTCATTATCAAGGCATTTTAGCATAAATTTTATGTTTCTAGTGCATCCACAATTTTCAAAAACTTCAAGAGGCACCTTTAGTTTGTCAATTTTCATTTCTATTTTAAAAAAATGTTTGTTTCTAACAAAAAATTACAGGTACTATAAGTGCTTGAAAATAAACAAGCATACATGGTAGTCCCATGATGATCTATTAATCTAGCACACGACCCTACATGACATGAAATTAATATCTCGCATGTCAAGTTCTTCTCCATGGTGAAAATATCTTGTTAACCTCTTAAGATCTCTCATGTGTTGCCTAGAAGTTAGCAAAAGTCAATTGTAAAGTGTTTGCAGTCTCTTTCTAAACAATTTTTTAAATTTTTGGCTAAAAGTCACAAGTTCACCCATTTAGTCATCGATTCATCCTAATGAATGTCTTGGCTAGCATTGCCAAAAGAAGTGAACACACCTATTTTTGCCCCTAGTGCATGAGTCTTTGCATATGAGCAATTTTTTTTTCTTATTTTCAATGGTTTAACTCAAAGTGGGTGTTTTTCTGAAGTCAATTATCTTTATTTATTTTTTTGTTTTTATCCCAAAACGTAAACTTAATATTATTTTACTACAAATACTTGATTTTGAATCATTATTAGCGTTCATATTTTGGTCTCGAACAGTTCTAGCTTCAACCAAAGTTTGAGACCATCAATAACTTTAAAACTTCTATTTTTACTTCTTGTACACCTCAATACAACCCATGCATGCATTTTTTTCTATGTTTTTAGTCAAGTTTGTCTACACCTTTTACCTTTAGAGCGTTCCACAAGTTGAAGGAAGAGGAAGAAAATATTTAGCTAGGTCCTTGAGGATCTACTACCAACATGTTAAACTTGCTCCGTGCCTTGGATAAATCCAATCCTAGTGTGGATGTTTTAGTTTAGATTTATTTTATTTTAGAGGAGATTTATTTGGTTAGTTAGATTTCTTATTTTTGAAAGAGGTGTGAAAGGTCATAGTAGTTTTTAAATTAAAAAAATCTTGTTGTAGGGTTCTAGAACCGTTTTATTATTGTTTAGATTAGAAAAGACTTATAGATCACCCACAAGACATTATTCAATATTACTCCAACCATAATGTGTGCATGTGTATTCTTTCCCTTCCTAAATTTTTAAGGATCGGTTATCATAGTGTCCATATTGAAAATTAATAGACAGGTCTTTAATTACCTAGACATTGCTCTACTACCAACTAAGTGTCCATATCCTAATGGAGTTCTCTTTGGTCCCACACTAGGCATGATTCTACTACTAGTTGAGTGTCCATGGCCCTAGTAGAAATTACTCGAATCACCGTTAATTGAGTTAAATTTTATCTTTTATTTTTCTTCCTTTTTTATTTTTCTCTTTCCTCTTTTTTTGTTTCTTTTATCTTCTCTTTTCCTTTTAATATTTTGCTCAATTGATAGATAATGAAGCTCATTTCTTGGTTGGGGACCATTGAGGCAATCAAATAGTAAATTCTTAAGATCTTTCACTCAATACAAATTGACTATAACTTCTTCACATCGACAAACATGGAAATCATTAGTGAAGTTGGTGAGAGGTAGAAGGATGATACATAATATGTTTTAAAGTTAATATATATCATCTCAATCATGAATGCACCCACTATAAAAATGATTGTACTGACTATTGAACCTTTATTTTAAACATTCCATTTATTTTAAAAGTAGCCAAAGAATAATTGTCCATAGAAGAAACCAAAGAGCTACTGTAGTTTGGACTGGAAATACATAGTTGATTTGAGAAAATTCAACTAAAGGCATATTATGAATATAGGAGTGAATAGAAGTGATCAAGAGTAACAAAATAAAATGCTGAAAATGGAACAACAAAGATCAAGAGATTGTAATCAACTAAACATACTAAAATTAAAAGCAAGTAGCCTAAACTAAACACACTCAAACAACAATAAAGATAAAGAACACTCAAAATAAAGAGTAACAACAAAACAAAACTGTGTACAAGGAGGGTCAAAAACACCTTAGGCATAGAAATAGTTCTTGAGAAATTGTCTATTCACAAGAAATGTGGCATCCTCATGTGTGATCAAAGTTTGCAACCTAAACTTGTGTTTTCTCCTAAGAACTCAAATGTTTGAAAGGGACCTAACCAAAGACATCCAACTTATCATAGTCACCTTTCCTCTCATGTGCATTAAATCCCAAAGCAAAACTAAGTCATAAATTATGAAAGCCTTTTCCTTTTCTGAATTATCAAACCAAATTTTCACAACCTATTGATGTCTATAAAAGTGTTGAAATGCATGATCTTATTTTTCTTATAAGTATAACAAATTCGACAACATAGCCTCTATTATTTCATATATCTTTGTATAATCTTTCATGAATTAGAAAGTGAATCTTTTTTAGATTTGTTGGAAAAATAGAGTCTTTCCCATAGACTAGATGATATAATGAAGTTACTAATAAAGATTTATTTCTATTTTTATTGAACCACAATGCAAATTTTGATGTGTTATGCAAATCTCTAAATTTTCTATCCAAAATCTTCCAAACTACTTCCAATTCAAGTTCTTATTAGTAGATTTAGCCACTCTATTACCTTGGAGATAATAATTAGAAGAAAAAATTGAAATTAGTATCTTATTTTTGTATGCCCATTTAGTGAATTGTAAAGAAGAAAATGTAGGGCCATTGTCACATACCAAAGGATAAGTTATTCCAAACCTAGTCACAATGTGTTCCTCTAAGAATTTGATGATGATACTCATTGTAAAATTATTGAACACCTAAACTTCAGTTTAATCTAGGTACAATAATCAATTGTAGTCAAGATGAACTTGTGGCTAGTAGAGGAGTTTGGATGAATGACACCCATAAAGTCCAACCTCCATTATGCAAAGGAACATGCTTTTTTAGGATAGTGTTTGGATATCAAATTACAATACTAATGTATATTTTATGTATTTACAACATCATGGGAATAGGTACTCGAATACCCAATCACGTGGTTGAGGGATTATTTAATTATTATTCTCTTGAGACTTGGAATATTAGTTGTACAATGGCATTTATAGTTGGCAAAAGTTAAAGAATTGTCATCACCATAAGAATTATTTAGCATCTCTCATTCATGTAGAACTTGGGGGTTACATTAGGAAGAGTAGCGAATCTTGTTATGATAGGTGGGGTCCACATTAATTGTCCACTCCATAGTGGAGCACTAGACTTGTGGATGTGTGCCTACTAAAGTAATGAGGGTATCTATGACATGGAGGGAGGTACTTTCTGTTCTTGAAAGGTGCTCTTCATGAATGGAGCATTATATTTTATATGTGGATATGGGTACCTAGCTTGGCCCATGGTTTTTTTTCCATTAATTTGCAAACCACTTCTAGTTCTTAATTTCTATATTTTCTATATATTCGAGGCATTCAAGATTAGGGTTCTAGATATGTATGATTCTTTGCAGGTACTATCAAACTATTGGATTGTTTTCAGATTAAGGAGAGAAGTTGGACATATTATTATAACCCAGTGTTATTGAATTAATACATGCTTGCATGCTCTTTTTGATGGTGGACATTTTTTCCAAAAAGATTTCTCCATGTACATCTAGTGTTATGTGTTTTGAGTTGATGAGTTTGTTAATTTCTTATTACTAATTTGCTTGATTATCCATGTTATATTCTAGTTTTATGGTTAATCGTATGTACTTTTAATCAAGTTAATTAGATTTGTATACTTTATGTTAATATTTTCACTAGATTTGTTCACTAGTTGTCTCAACATTTGGTATCAAAGCTAAACATTTTAATCAGAAAGGTATACCTTTCTAAAAGTGCTGTGACGTTTTTTATTTTAGTGGGAGTATTTGATTTACTGGGTTTTACAAATTGGTTGTGTTTGAAGCTATGGCTAGCATATCTTGGTCATAAATTGAGAAGTTCCATAGTTCTATGTACAACTTGTGGAAGTTGAAAATGGAGGATCTCTTAGAAGAAAGGGATCAATGAAAAGTTGTTACAAAGGCAAAATAAACCCTACAGGTATCTTGAATGAAGACTTTACAAAATTGAAAAAAATGACATAGGGAATCACTTGGTTATGTCTTGTTGATTCCATCCTCTTGAATGTCTTAAAAGAGGCTACACCACATAGTCTATGGAATAGGATAAGTGATATCTATCAAATGAAGATCCTTGTGAATAAGTCATGTTTGAAAAGAAATATTTAATCTTTGAAAATGGAGGGAGACTATATTCCTAAGCATTTGAATACTTTTTATTTGATTTGGAGGTAGCTAGATTCTATTTATGTTAAGATAGATGAGGAGGATAAGTGTATTTTACCACTTTATTTTTTGTCCAAATCTTGGAAAAATCTAATCATTTCTCTGAGTGATTCTATGACAAATATAAAATTAGATGCCCTTGTTTCTACTTTTATTAGTAAAGAAATGAGGAGAAAATTCATGGATGAGGGCTCAAAAGATGCTTTACATGTTCGAGGAAAGCTTGAGGACAATGGTGTGTCTAAAGGGGAATAGAAGAAATTGAAAGATAGATCCAATTCTAAAGGATGGTCCAAAACCCCTAGAAGAGTAGAGTGAATTACTGTAATTGTGGGAAGTGGGGACATGTAAAGAAGGAATACAAGAATATAAAGAAAACTTATAATGATTCATCCTCTAATAAATCCTCCAATGATGGTGATAATGATGCTTTATTCATTTATGTTAATGTTGTTAGTGATGGCTATTTGTTCATTGATTCAAGTTGCTCCTACCACATGACTCCCTACAAGGAGTTTTTTCATCTTATTAATCTTATGATGGAAGAGAGATTTTCCTTGGTGACAATAGTTCACATTAGATTGTTGGTAAGTGAAAGGTGCAATTGTGTTTCAATGAAGGGATGATGAAACCTCTCTAGATAGTGTTTCACATATTTTATGACTTGCGAGAAATCTTTGACAGTGATAAACAGGGACACAAATATATGCCAAAATGAAGAGCATGTATTCAGGACTACATGAAAGTCATCTTGTCACAATTTATAATCTCATGTTTTAAAAATGATGTGAGGTCTTACAATGTTTTTGTTGGAACCCAGAAATCCTCAAACCAACCCCTATCCAAGTTCATTACATATTGCCTGTAGGTCTTACATAATACAATGCTTTTACAAGTGGAAGATTTACAAAGAAGAATTTTTAATATGCCCATACGGATTACATATAATGCAAAGAGTTAACCATATATAATGCCTAGATGTCTTACTTTTTGCCTTTTAGGTCTTACATAGAGTTGCCATTGTTAGACATACTCTTTCCCCCTAAATGTCAACTCCTTACATCCCGAGTCATTAAAATGCATAAGGTCTTATTTTATGTGTTAGGTCTTACATCTAGAGGTGCTATTTGCATGCACACTCCCCCTCGATGGCTAAGCATTAATTTGAATTTAGATAATTTGGTATTGGACAAAGGTTTGATGCTATATTGCTTATATAATTTTTTATGATTACTGGGAGCCTAGCCCAGATCTTCCTGACATAGCATATTTGCCATCTGATAATCAATCTTACGAAACTAGAGAATAATATTAAGATGGAAGGACTTTCCTTTGAAGGCAGTTCCCATGAACTTCATATGTGCTTTATTTCTAGAAATAAGAGTCTTGAGTAGGAGTAAATCATAGCTTTATCATATAATAAAGTGGGACCTGTAATAGTACCGAGATGAAAAACATTTCCAATAATCTTCTAAACACATTGATTCTTTTGTAGTGACTTTGTAGTCAAATTTTTTATTAAAGAGCTATAGAAGATAGCTATTTAAATATTACTCCATCCATGTGATAATAGTTGCACCATATTTTGAAGACAAAGATTGAGGTATATGTCCTATCAATAAGGTTACCAACATCATTAGTAATATAATAATCAATAAAAAATATTTTTGGTGCAAAAATAATAAAAGCCCATAATTAAATAAGTCAACATATAATATGCTATGACAATACTTTAAATTAATCTAACAATCTTATTAAGGAGATCATACGGGATTTTCATAAGTATAAGTATGTATAATTTTTTATGTTTCTACAAGGAAAATAAATAGTCATGAAACATATAGTAATGATCCATAAAAAATTAAAGGAACGGATGAGCTATCCTTTCCAAGATTTCTCCTTGGACAATGTATTAGGGCGACAACCACCCATTACAAGTAGGTGTTTTTATAACCAAAATTACTGAACTCTTTAAATAGTTATGAAAATGTTTATATATTGTATAAAAATGCCATCTTGGATGTCTTTATCCATTTGGACATACCTTTTTTGCTTGTAGTATTTCCCCTTATGAACTTCTCTTCTCTATGACATATAGGGTAAAATTACTTCTTGATTATAACAATATTTAATTAACTAATATCAAATTTTATTAATCCCCTATCCATGTAAATGTTATCACATGAATTTGCACCCTATTGTTGAAGTTTTTGGCAATTCCAACAATTCAGTGAAATGTGGGATTGGTCTCAAGGAGTGGGACCTTGCAATTGAGACCAAACTTCTAGAGAAGGTTGGTTCCTTTTTTAGGACTTAAGGTCCAGAGAATTTAACTAAATCTTGTTGGAATAAGGTGCCGTTAACCTTGTAAATTCTAATATTGTATTTTATCCAATTTATTATTTGTAATTTGTAATTACCCATAAGGGAATGAGGTAGTTTCACTGGCAGTGGTAATTCTAGAGTTAACGGTGGTAGTTACAGAGTGATATTTACTGTTGGCAAATGTAGAACTCAGAGGTAAATGAGGGTAGGCATTTCCCTTGAGGAATCTACTATTGTTGGCATGTATGACAACTTGTCATAATGTGGTGTAAGTTGATTTATGGTAGCTGCAAGTTGTCATAAGATTCCATGCATGTATGATGCATATAACACCCATTATTAGTTGTGGTTGCTATTTTTAGCCCCAGGCGCCCATCTTGGGAAGATTTATTGTTGGTGGTATCTATGATGGTTATGACACATTATAAGATGCTGTTACATGTATGCTATTCTTGGTTTTGGGTGCCCAACCTTGCATGGGTAAGTTTTTGCCACTTGGTGGTTCCATGTTGGTGATATTTAATGCTTGCATGTGGGGTAATTGGAGGAGAGAGAAAGTGGACACCTAGAATGGAGGGAAAACTCTTCTATAAGTATTTGCCATTGTATTTGTTGCTACAATATAGATTTTAGGTACTCAAGTGCTGCCAGAATGCTATCAAGTTGAAGACTGGTGGAGAGAGTTATTGAGTTGTTGTATTGTACAATCTTTTTTAGATTAATACAAATTTGTGCCTCTTTCCTGGTGGAGTTTTTTTACCCACAAAGGTTTTCTCCACGTAAACATTGTTTTGTGTGTTTAGTTTTCAGTTTTGATCTTTCTGTGTTGCATAGTTTCTATTCTATGTTTCAATCTCCATTGATAATACACAATTAAAGATTGCAAAAATTTATATTTGAATCAGATTTCTATTAAGTAGTTGTGCTTTCATTTCTAACATTTGGTATCAGAGCCTTGCCAATTTTGACTCTTGGGTGGTGTTGTGGAAGTTGTAGCTACAGTGGGAGATTTGGTTGTGTTTGTTTTGCAGATCTTGAGTTGTTATTATGGCTACATCCACCGTTGCATCAACCTCTCCTTTGGACATTGAGAAGTTCAATGAAACAGGGTATGAGTTGTGGAAGCTGAAAATGGAGGATTTTTTGGAAGAGAGAAACTAATGGTTAGCTGTTCAAAAAGAGAAGAAACCTGACGATGACTCTTCAGATGAGTAGGATAAACTAGATAAGAAGGCACGAGGAACCATCCGTTTGTGTCTTTCAAATTATGTCCTACTGAATGTCACAAAGGAAGAGACTGCACATAGATTGTGGAAATGGTTGGGTGAGATCTATCAAGCCAAGAGTATGGTAAATAAACTCTATTTAAAATGAAAGTTGTTTTCTTTGAAAATGAAAGTGGGTGAATCAGTCGCAGAGTATTTAAATACTTTTAATTTATTGTTGAGTCGGTTTGCTTCAGTAGATGTTGATGTTAATGAGGAAGATAAATGTATCTTGCTTCTTTGTTCTTTACCTAAGTCTTGGGAGAATGTTATACTAGCTATCACTGCTAACCTCGCAGATCCCAAGTTGGATGCCCTTGTTGCAGTTTTACTGTCACAGGAGCTGAGGAAGAAGAGTTCAGATAGCTTAGGGGATGCTCTTAGTGTCAGGGAAAGGTCTAAGGAAAGAGGACCGAAATGAGATCAGAAAGGGGATAAGTACAAGTCCAAGGGCCGATCTAAGACTCATAGGAAGAAGAACAGAGTTAAGTGTTGGAACTACAATAAAAGCGGACATGTGAAAGAGTGCAGAAACCCAAAGAAACAATGGGAGAGTGCTTCAGATAAGTCCTCGAATGCAGGTGAAGATGTTTTACTTTTAGCATGTAATGTTGTTTCTAATGATCACTGGTTGGTTGACTCAGGATGCTTGTTTCATATGACCCCACATATGGAATGGTTCTCCACATATGAAGAATATGATGGAGGTAATGTGTAACTTGGGGATAACTCTACATATCTGATAGTTGGGAAAGGCAAGGCATTGTTGTGTTTCAGTGATGGGAGGATTAAAACCCTCCCTAGTATTTATCATGTTCCTAAATTAGCTAGAAATTTGATTTCTATTTCAAAGCTAAATGATTTGGGAATGCATGTGACTTTTGACAAGCATGGTTGTAGATTGGTGAAAGGGAACTTGGTGGTAGCAAAGGGGAAGAGATTGGGAAACCTGTTCAAGCTTGAAGCCACTACAATTTGTAATGCCTCCTATGTATCTGAGGCCAATACTGAAAATGCATGTATGTTGTGGCATCGTAGATTGGGTCACACAAGTAATAATGTTTTGAAAACTATAAAGAATAAAGATTTGTTGGACAGTTTCTCTTATTCTGATGAGCACTTTGATTTTTGTGAGCATTGTGTGTTTGGTAAACAAAACATAAAATCATTTCCTTTAGGATGCAATAGAACAAAAGAGAAGTTAGAAATTATTCATACGGATGTGTTTGGGCCTATGGATAATGAATCAATCAGAAAATCTTGTTATTTTGTTACCTTCATTGATGATGTATCCAAATTTACTTAGATTTATTTTATGAAACACAAATCTGAAGTTTTCACTAAGTTTAAGGAATTCAAAGTCTTAGTAGAGAACCAATCAAGTTTGAAGATAAAAATATTAAGATCTGACAATGGAGGGGAATATTTCTCTAAGGAGTTTGATGAGTTTTGCAAGCATGCAGGTATTATCAGACAAAAGACAACTCCGTAACA
Source organism: Cunninghamia lanceolata (assembly GCA_027924645.1). Taxonomy (NCBI): domain Eukaryota; kingdom Viridiplantae; phylum Streptophyta; class Pinopsida; order Cupressales; family Cupressaceae; genus Cunninghamia; species Cunninghamia lanceolata. Next base: position 333,597 of record BSBN01001418.1, on the reverse strand, counting down.
CCAACAAAATGATGTTGTAGAAAGGATGAACCAAACAATCATGGAAAGGGCCAAAAGTATGTTGAGTGATGCACAATTGGATAAATTCTTTTGGGCAGAGGTTGTGTGTACTGCTTGCTACTTGATAAATAGTTCTCCTTATAAGGTTCTTGATTTGACACCTTATGAAGTGTGAACAGGTAAGAAACCTTTTGTTTCACATTTAAGGGCTTTTGGCTGTGAGGCTTTTGTTCATGTGCCTAAGGAAAACCAATCTAAGTTGGATCTAAAAGTTGAAAAGTGTAGATTCATTGGATATGGTGATAATGTCAAAGGTTATAAGCTTTGGAATGCACTAACCCATAAGATTATCTATTCTAGAGATGTTATTTTCTGGGAACTTAGAGTTATTTTTGAACCTGGGTAGCCAAAAGAAAAAGAAGAAAAGGTAAAGAGAGTGCACTTTGAGTTAGAGCAGCAAGATGCACCTTAGGAAGAACAGAATGATGGATTGGGGGTGAAGAAGAAGAAGATTCGAGTAGCTCTAATGAAGATGAATCTATTGTTACAGATGATCATGGAGAAGAACAAGTTGAGACTCTTACTCCACCCTTGAGGAGATCCACAAGACAATAGAATCCAGTTGACAGGTATAGTCCACCAGATTTCTATTGTGTATTTGCTTTATTGAGTACTAACAATGAGCCTAGATCATACAAGGAAGCTATTCTTTCAGATGATAGTGAGTCTTGGCAGTTAGCCATGCAGGAGGAGATGATGGCTTTAGACTCTAGTAACACCTGGGATCTTGTTCATTTTCCCAAAGGAAGAAAGGCCATAGGTTGTAAGTGGGTCCTCAAGAAGAAGTTTGGAGTAGACGGGTCATTGGAGAAGTACAAGGTTAGATTTGCAGTCAAGGGCTGCTACGAGAGAGAGGGAGTTGATTTTGGTGAGATTTTCTCCCCTGTTGCTAAATTGACTTCTATTAGATTTCTTTTATCCATTGCTACAACTTATGATTGGGAGATTGAGTAAATGGATGTTAAGACTACATTCTTGCATGGAGATCTTGAGGAATAAATTTATATGCAACAACCTACAAGTTTTGAGGTAAAAGGAAAAGAACATTGGGTTTGCAGATTAAAGAGATCTCTTTATGATTTGAAACATCCCCCAGAATGTGGTATCAAAAGTTTGATTCATTTGTGTTGAAATTGGGTTTTGTTAGAAGTGAGGAGGATCATTGTGTTTACATTCATTGTATTGATTATTCTATACTAGTTATTGCATTGTATGTTGATGACATGTTATTTTTCAACAATACTAAGGGTATGATCTATGAGTTGAAAGCCCAACTTTTAGGTGCATTTGATATGAAGGATCTTGGAGCTGCCAGGTATATTCTGGGAATGGAGACCAGAAGGGATAGAGCTAACAGAAAGATTTGGTTGTCACAAAGTAAGTATGTGAATACCATTTTGTAGAGATTTAGTATGTAGGACTGTAACCCAATTAGAGTTCCTTTACCCATTGGTACTAAGCTTTCATTAGATATGTGTCCAAATACTGAGGATGATCTTGAGCATATGTCTAATTTTCCATATGCTAGTGTTGTAGGGAGTTTGATGTATGCAATGGTTTGCACCAGGCCAGATATTGCCCAAGCAATGGGAGTTTTGAGCATATTTATGTCTAACCCTGGTAGACAACATTGGAATTATGCAAGGAGGGTGCTTAAATATCTTGTAGAAACTCTTGATTATTGTTTGGTTTACTCTGGTACTGATAGTGCTAATAAATCTTTGGACATACAGGGGTTTGTTGATGTAGATTGGGCAGGTGACTTGGATAGTCAAAGATCCACTAGTGGCTATGTGTTTACTCTGTTTGGAGGAGCAGTGAGTTGGATGAGTAAGAGGTAGCCTTGTTGGCAACTTGTGTATGATGTCTGGAGATGTTGTCATTGATGGCAACAAGCAAAGGAACAAGGTTAGAATAGAAGTTTTGGTCTAGTGAAAAAGACTTAGCCACTTTGGTCAAGTGTTGGCAGTACACAAGAAATAGTGACAGAAAGATAGTATAATGATTAGTATTGGTCCATAGTTGGATATCTATTCATGTGGTTCTGGTATGTTATTTGTTTTCCTTTGATGATCCTATATCCAAGTTTTTAGCTCCTGACAAGTATCGGAAGCACACACTCTAATAGACTAAGTCTGGAAAGACAGAGTACATTGTGATTCAGAGCATAACACTCATTTGTTTTGGTTTGCATTCCTCCACTGTGGCATATCCTATTGTGTAGTTTTGAGGTGTTGTAAACACAAGTATGAAGTATCTAAATCCATAATTGCAAGTTCTGAGTTCCACTGGAGAGTCAGTTATGAATGCCTAAGTATTGCTACTTGGTATGGTGCAATTTTAACTATGATAGGGCATGTGTTCTAGTGGTCTGCATTCTATTGCAAAAGAATATTTTGCCTTGTGGTTCTGAAGGTATGATCTATGATGTGTGAAGAATGTTTGATATGATTTTGGAAGGATCTTGTGGTCCATAGTAAAAGTTGTTGTCTGACAGAGGAAGTGAACCAGTGGCAATCTATGTTGAAGGATGACATGACAAGTTTGATTTGTATGCGACAAGTTCTATTATTTAGAACTAAATTCTAAGTGGTGAAACAATTGAGGCCGACATATGAGAAGGTAGTTCAAATGTTTTTTGGGTCCGCTGTGAATTTTGGTGAAAGAATTTGGCCGACAGAGTACGTGATGCATGACTTCACAGTACACCTCATTAGGTTGACCTAATATGAAGTTTTTGTTTGTTGTAGATATATATGGGATTGAATTCAGTGTTTGGGGTAGAGACATGAATGTGGATTGAAAAAATATGTGAAGTACAGAGCAGGCAACAAGAGCAGAAGAAGAGAGATCTTGTCTAATGTAAAAGTAGAGCAATGGAATAGAGTAGTCAAGATGAAGATTTTTGAGTTAGTATCTTGAGCATTCATTGGAGCTGCATCCATGCATGTGTAGATGCAATCTGAGTAGTTCAACTTGGCAGTGAGCCATCTCCTTTCTTCTTTCTTTCTCTAGGTAGTGAGCACTTCTTTTGGGCAGTGGCCCCTAAGGCAGTGAGCCTTTATTGTAATTCGGTATTGTTCCTAAATAATATATTGTGAGCTGACACTCACCACTTGGTTTTTCCCAGTTTTGGGTTTTCCACATAAAAATCCTAGTTTTCATGTGTGATGGTTTGTGGTTGTTTCTTCTATGTTTAATTTTCTTTGTTATTGCATGCGGTAAATGGATTACTAGTTTAATAAACAAGAAGTTTAATACAATACTGATTCACCCCCCTCTCAGTACTTTGGGTGTTCAACAATTGGTATCAGAGCCTGGTTCCTCAGAAGAAGTCTAACAGCTTGAGGAAGATCTTGGAAACTAAGCACACGGCAGGTAAAAAATGTCCTACTCCTCCTGAAGAAATTGATGCAACTAAGACTGAAGAAGAATGCACAATTGTCAATGAAGAAGAACTCAAACTTGCACTAGCTAATCTTGAAAAGTTTGAAATAGAAAATAGGGATCCAAAAGATAATGTCAAGGAAGTAGATGAGTGCATAAAGAAATTGAGGGAGCAAGTCAAGAAGTTCAAAGAAAAATACAAGGAGGTTAGTGAACAATTGATATCTGCAAAAGACACCTTGAGTAATTTGAAAGTGGAAGTTGTAAAAAGAGCAAAAATAGAAGAAGACCTAAATCAGTTGGTGAAAAGTAAAACTGAAGACTGCACAAAGCTTGAACAAGAAGTTGTGGATTTGAAAGCTGATCTGAAACATGCTTGGAGTCAGGAAGAAAAATTTAGAGTAAGTACTTCCCAACTTGATAGAATACTTACCAGTTAGAAGATCCCTAATGATAAAGAAGGCTTGGGATTTGAGAAAGGTGAAAGTTCCAAAACTGGTCAAGAAAAGAATGCTAGGATCAAGAAGGACAAAGGCAAATAGATTTAGTATCAAAGGAACAGACTTAGAAGACCATCGGTCAGGAAACCAAATGCTCAAAGGTACCCTTCTTTAAATGGTTATTGTAATACATGCAATAAATTTGGTCATAAGGCTACTTAGTGTAGGAACATAATAAATCAAAATGTTCCATCATTCTCTGGTCAGTGTTTCACCTGCAACAAAGTAGCTCACAAAGCTAATGAATGCAAAAGTCAAATAAGGAATAGTTACAACAATGAAAGGAATGTTCAAACTTTTAGAGGTAATTGCTTTAATTGCAAGAGGTTTGGTCATAGAGATAGTGAATGCAGAAGTTAGATAAGGAACAACTATAATAATGGAAGGAATATTCAATATTTCAATGGGAATTGCTTTGCATGCAGTAGATATGGTCACATGCTCTAACCAATGCAGATCAAGGATGAATGAAAGGAACAATGGACAGAGAAATGTTGTATGCTTCAATTGCCACATGCCTGGACATTTTGTAAGATTCTGCAGAAGCAGGAACATAAAGAGGAATAATTAGGTAGAAAAGAGAGAATCGGTACAAAAGGCAGATCTGGCAGAGATCAAGAAGGAGATAAATCAAATGTGGGTCAAGAAGGGAGTGCAGGAAGACAAGGATGGGTCCGCACCAGACTCTAGTGCTGGTACTTCCTCTAGGAAATAAATTAAGAGCTCTGGCTCAGGGGGATCTTAATACAAAATCTTACTCCCCTAGCTAGAAACGTGGTGCTGATATCTAGCATGAGGATATAAGCTAGAAAATAAGAAGACAAAGCTTTTGGAAAAGATTTCGGCAGAAAAGAATTTAATGCGGTGAATTGTGGAGAAATCCTGGTCAATTGTGAGTAGCAGAGAAAGGGGTTTGACAGCTTTTTAAACGAAGCATTTATTGTGATGAAAAGAGAATATAAGGGATTCATTTGAAAGAGAAATTACTTTGCATTCCAACCCTCAAGCGACTAAATAGACCTGAGAAGCAAGCTAGGGCAAATTCAAGCATCCAACGAAGAAACCCTAACAGAGGCAAAAGGTATTTATCATTAAGATAACTTCTCTCAAAATTCTCTGTGTTGAATATGCGAAAATGTATACTCCTCAAGTAATTGAGATAACTTAGAGGCCTCACCCTAAATTCAAGAAACACCCCTTTAAATCTTTAGAGACTAATCTGGATGGGGCATTTTCCAAGATTCCACATGGTGTTATGCACACGGAGGATGTTAGGGCTTACATTCATACAAACTAGATGAATATGATCACAAAAAATTAGGGGACATTTATCTAAAGGAATTGATTGATGACAAATTTGAGTTGAAAGAAGAATGTAGTGTCCTAGTTGAGAAGAAATTGGACACCTAGTTGGGTTTACCTGTGGTCTCAGATGATGCCCAGGTTAGATATATCTTGAGCAGGATTCATTATGAATTCTTTTGGCTAGATGAACCCTATATGATAACAAAGGATGCCATTAAAGTAGTTACTGACATGTGTTCCACTAGAAAGGTTTCGAAACTGAAGGCTATGAAGAACAATATAGTAATGCAGTTGATAGGGGTGAAATTTGATAAACGAGCATTAACTATAAATGATATTGCAGATCTAGGTGTGAGATTTGCATCAAAAGTCATTGGTTATAAAATTTATTTCTCCAACAAGGAGAATTCTATTTCTGCAACAGTTATATATACAACATATGACATGGTCAAAAACAACAGACTATGACCTATGTGAATTGCTCCAGCAACAACTTATGGATAATTTAAAAAAGACAAAAAGATTCAAAATATCCCTTCAAGTATGGAACCTTGATCATCTATTTATTCTTCTATTTTCTAAGGGAGTTACCTAGTATAGGGAATGTTGGTTGGCATGGGCATTCACATGTTACAGGCCAAATCAGAAATCATCTATAGAGTCTAGGAAATGCAGATAAACAAAATGCAGCCTTGTGGGGACATTTCAAGAATTTTCAAAAGAAAATGTAAGATAGGGCCTGAATCCCTAAAAGGGTAGTGAAGAAGTATGAAAAAGACATTGTATTTATGGTAGGGGTAAGTGGAAAAAGATGGGGGGCCAAAAAGGGGTCTTAAGTGGCCACTTTTTTTCTAAAATCAGGAAATGCTGGCCTTAGATGAGAAATTGAGCATAGTTACACTCAAAATTTGGAGATGCAACCAAAACAATGTTAGTAGTGCTCCGAGTCTACTTTCTAAACTACTAATTTTTTTTGAAAATGGTATAGATTAAGGGGTTCAAAAGAGGGAGCCACAGAAATTGGTGTTGTTTATGTCAAAAAAATATAACATATGTTTTGTGGCTCCCTCAAAAGGTTAACTTCTTTTTGGTATTTTTAAAATCACTTCAGTGAGAAATTAGCTAATAGCATGTAGTTTATGCCTAATTTTTTGATAATTTTTTGATGAATATTTGATTTTTTACTAATTTTCAAAGTGGACACATCATAATTTTGGCCGTGCTACCCCTATAAATTTTGAAAACTAATTGAAAATTATTTTTTTTAATATGTGTAGAATGGAGTCTAGTTTCTAAATATGTATTTTTTTTGAAATTTAAATGAATGGTTAATTTACAATGAAAAAAAGACCAAAAAATGGTTTTTGCCCAAAAACGGACACAAACAAAAGAAATTAAAGATGAAAGGCTTAACATTGTCAAAATGTGAAAAAAATTACATCGTTAAATAGATAAGAGAAAGCCTAACATTACCCAGGTGTTCGATATGTTCAACCTTGAAACATGTGCAAATCTGAGGGTTAGCACGAACAAAATTATGTGAGATCTTGTAGAATTTGCAAAAACACGTTTGTGGATGTTGAGAAGGCACTCCAAGCCTTTGGGTTGGAAATCCAAAGTAAATCCCAAGCCTAAATCTTGGGATTCCCAATGCACAATATAACATGAGCGCGTTATAACGCGCTCGCGTTATATTGTGCTTTTTTCCTTTTTTGCATGTTTGCATGTGTTTTCCCAGTTCAACATAACGTGAGCGCATTATAACATGCTCGCATTATGTCTTCCTTTGAATGATTTATGTTCAAGTTTCATAAGTATGTTCCATGGATGTATATATGTATACTTGTAGGTATGTATGCATGCTTGTATGTATGTACATGTATGCATTCTTGTATGTATGTATGCATGCATGTATGTATGCATGCATGTATGTATGTATGTATGTATGTAAGTGTTTTGGGTTTAGGGTATATAAGGACCTAAGCCTGCATAGTTTTGAGGGTTGAGCGTTGAGGGATTAGGGCTTAAGTAATAAGTAGAGGGTAGAGGGTAGAGATTAGAAGGTTGAGGGTTACAATTGAGGGTTAATATTCAGGTTGTTGAGTGTATAAGATTAAGTGTGTAAGGCACGGGGATTAGGGTTTAGGATATTGGGTTTAGGGTTTACGATATGGATTGAGGGTATATAAGACATAAGGTGACTTGTGTTGAGATAAAGTATGGTTTAGGTTTAATTTCAGTATAGGGTTGAGGCAAAATATTTAGGGTTTAGGATATAAGGGTGAGGTTATATGGTCTAGAGATGAGGGTTTGTGGGTGTAGGCTTTAGGGTTTAAGGTATAGGGTTGATGATTGAGGGTATAGGGTTAAGAGTTTAGGGATAGGTTTTAGGGTTTAAGGTTTAAGGGTTAAGGGTTGAGGGATAGGGTTTAAGGTTTAGGGATAAGGGATTAGGGTTTAAGGTATAGTGTCTTGGGTTGAGGGTTTAGGAATAGGGATAACATTTAGGGTTTAGGGATGAGGGATTAAGGTTGAGGGTTGAGAGATTAAGGTTTAAGGTATAGTGCTAAGGGTTGAGTGTTTAGGGATAGGGTTTAGGGTTTAGGGTTGAGGGATTAAGGTTTAGAGTTGAGGGATTAGGGTTTAAGGAATAGTGTTGAGGGTTGAGGGTTTAGGGATAGGGTTTAGGGTTGAGAGATTAGGGTTTAGGGTTGATGGTTTAGGGTTTAAGGAATAGTGTTCAGGGTTTAGGGTTGAGGGTTTAGGAATAGGGTTTAGGGTTGAGGGATTGGGGTTTAGGGCTGACAGATTAGGGTTTAATGTTGAGAGTTGAGGTTTGAGGGTTTACGGATAGGGTTGATGGTCAAGGGATTAGGGTTAAAGTAGAGTGTCGATGGTAGAGGGATTAGGGATAGGATCTAGGGTTGAAGGTTTAACGATTGAGGGTTGAGGCTTTAGGGCTGAGGGTTAAGGGATTGGGGTTTAAGATATAGTGTTGATTGTCGAGGGTTTAGGGATAGGTTTTAGGGTCTAAGTTTTAAGGGTTAAGGGTTGAAGGATAGGGTTTAGGGTTTAGGGATAAGGGATTAGGGTTTAAGGTATAGTGTCGAGGGTTGAGGGTTTAGGAATAGGGATAGCGTTTAGGGTTTAGGGATGAGGGATTAGGGTTGAGGGTTGAGGGTTGAGGGATTAGGGTTTAAGGTATAGTGTCGAGGGTTGAGGGTTTAGTGATAGGGTTTAGGGTTGAGGGTTGAGGGATTAGGTTTTAGGGTTGATGGATTAGGGTTTAAGGTATATTTTTTAGGCTTGAGGGTTTAGGGTTGATGGATTAGGGTTTAATGTTGAGAGTTGAGGGTTGAGGGTTGAGGGTTTAGGGATAGGGTTGATGGTCAAGGGATTAGGGTTAGAGTTTTGAGCGTAGAGGGATTAGGGATAGGGTTTAGGTTTGAAGGTTTAAGGATTGAGGGTTGAGGCTTTAGGGATGAGGGTTTAAGGCTTAAGATATAGTGTCAAGTGTTGAGGGTGTAGGGATAGGTTTAAGTTTTAAGGTTTAAGGGTTGACGGATAGGGATTAGGGTTTAAGGTATATTCTTGAGGGTTGAGGGTTTATGGATAGGGTTTAGGGTTGAGGGATTAGGGTTTAGGGTTGACGGATTAGGGTTTAATGTTGAGATTTGAAGGTTGAGGGTTGAGGGTTGAGGGTTGAGGGTTTAGGGATAGGGTTGATGGTCAAGGGATTAGGGTTAAAGTAGAGAGTCGAGGGTAGAGGGATTAGGGATAGGGTTTAGGGTTGAAGGTTTATGGATTTAGGGTTGAGGCTTTAGGGACGACGGTTAAGGGATTAGGGTTTAAGATATAGTGTCGAGTGTTGAAGGTGTAGGGATAGGTTTTAGGGTTCAAGTTTTAAGGGTTAAGGGTTAAGGGATAGGGATTAGGGTTTAAGGATAAGGGATTAGGGTTTAAGGTATAGTGTCAAGGGTTGAGGGTTTAGGAATAGGGATAGCATTTAGGGTGGAGGAATTAGGGATAGGGTTTAGGATTTAAGGTTTAAGTGTTGAGGGTTGAGGATTTAGGGATAGGGTTTATGGTTTAGGGATAAAGGATTAGGGTTTAGGGTTTAGGGATTAGGGTACCATAAATTATAATTAGGGATTAGGGTTTATGGTTTAGGGATTAGGGATTAGGGTTTAGGGTTAAGGGATTAGGGTTTAGGGTTTAGGGATGTACAATTAAGGGGTACCATAAATAAACTAGAATTTAGGTAGGGCTAGGAAAATTTTGTGAATCATCATGGGTTGGAGATTGGAGATTTTTCTATGTTCAAGTACATATCCAAGTCATATTTTAAGGTTAAGATATTTCAAAGAACAGAGTGTGTGAAAAACATCAATGCTCTTCAGCTTATGAATACCAACATTGATACAAATAGAAGATGCCCTTCTTCTAATAGACTATGTAGTTCAAGTCAACCAATGGGTAGCAAGTTGTTGAATGAATTGGTTTAATGGGTGTACCTCCTTCAAAGTTATGCTTGGAGACTTTACACAAAAAATGGTAACTCTATACATTATTTTTCATTCTTTTATTTCCTGTACACTGTTAAGAACTTGTAAAATCTAATTGTGTAATGTGTTTATGGTAGCACATTCCTCCTGCATTTGTTTCACAGTTTATAGACAACACAGACAAACATATGGTGTTGCAAGGCCCAAGTGGGCAGGAGTGGGATGTGCAATTAGGGGGTACCATAAATAAACTGGAATTTAGACAGGGTTGGGAAAATTTTGTGAATCATCATGGGTTGGAGATTGGAGATTTTGTTGTTCAAGTACATATCCAAGTCATATTTTAAGGTTAAGATACTTCAAAGAACAAGGTGTGAAAAATATCAATGCTCTTCGGCTTATGAATACCAACATTGATATAGATAAAAGATGCCCTTCTTCTAACAGAGTATGCAGTTCAAGTCAACCAATGGGCAGGAAGTTGCTGAATGAATTGGTTTAATGGGTGTACCTCCTTCAAAATTATGCTTGGAGACTTTACACAAAAACTGGTAACTCTATACATTATTTTTGATTCTTTTATTTCCTATACACTGTTAAGAACTTGTAAAATCTAATTGCGTAATGTGTTTATGGCAACACATTCCTCCTGCATTTGTTTCATAGTTTATAGACAACACAGACAAACATATGGTGTTGCAAGGTCCAGGTGGGCATGACTGGGATGCACAATTAGGGGGTGCCATAAATAAACTAGAATTTAGGCAAGGTTGGGAAAATTTTGTGAATCATCATGGGCTGGAGATTGGAGATTTTGTTGTGTTCAAGTACATATCCAAGTCATATTTTAAGGTTAAGATATTTCAAAGAATAGGGTGTGTGAAAAACATCAATGCTCTTCAGCTTATGAATACCAACATTGATACAGATAAAAGATGTGCTTCTTCTAACAGAGTATGTAGTTCAAGTCAGCCAATGCATAGCAAGTTGTTGAATGAATTAGTTTAATGGGCGTGCCTCCTTCAAAGTTATTCTTGGAGACTTTACACAAAAACTGGTAACTCTATACATTATTTTTCATTCTTTTATTTCCTATACACTATTAAGAACTTGTAAAATCTAATTATGTAATGTGTTTATGGCAGCGCATTCCTCCTGCATTTGTTTCACAGTTTATAGACAACACAGACAAACATATGGTGTTCCAAGGCCCTGGTGGGCAGGAGTGGGATGTGCAATTAGGGGGTACCATAAATAAACTAGAATTTAGGTAGGGTTGGGAAAATTTTGTGAATCATCATGGGCTAGAGATTGCAAATTTTGTTGTGTTCAAGTACATATCCAAGTCATATTTTAAGGTTAAGATATTTCAAAGAATAGGGTGTGTGAAAAATATCAATGCTCTTTGGCTTATGAATACCAGCATTGATATAGATAAAAGATGCCATTCTTCTAATAGAGTATACAGTTCAAGTCAACCAATGGGCAACAAGTTGCTGAATGAATTAGTTTGATGGGTGTGCCTCCTTCAAAATTATGCTTGGAGACTTTACACAAAAACTGCTAACCCTATACATTATTTTTCATTCTTTTATTTCCTGTACACTGTTAAGAACTTGTAAAATCTAATTGTGTAATGTGTTTATGGCAGCGCATTCCTCCTACATTTGTTTCATAGTTTATAGACAACACAGACAAACATATGGTGTTGCAAGGTCCAGGTGGGAAGGAGTGGGATGTACAATTAGGGGGTACCATAAATAAACTGGGATTTAGGCAGGGTTGGGAAGATTTTGTGAATCATCATGGGCTGGAGATTAGAGATTTTGTTGTGTTCAAGTACATATCCAAGTCATATTTTAAGGTTAAGATATTTCAAAGAACAAGGTGTGTGAAAAACATCAATGCTCTTCAGCTTATGAATACCAACATTGATACATATAAAAGATGCCCTTCTTCTAACAGAGTATGCAGTTCAAGTCAACCAATGGGCAGCAAGTTGTTGAATGAATTAGTTTAATGGGTGTGCCTCCTTCTTCAAAGTTATGCTCAGAGACTTTACACAAAAACTGGTAACTCTATACATTATTTTCATTCTTTTATTTCCTGTACATTGTTAAGAACTTGTAAAATCTAATTGTTTAATGTGTTTATGATAGCGCATTCCTCCTGCATTTGTTTCACAGTTTATAGACAACACTGACGAACATATGGTATTGCAAGGCTCAGGTGGGTAGGGGTGGGATGTGCAATTAGGGGATACCATAAATAAACTAGAATTTAGGTAGGGTTGGGAAAAAAATTTGAATCATCATGGGCTGGAGATTGGAGATTTTGTTGTGTTCAAGTACATATCCAAGTCATATTTTAAGGTTAAGATATTTCAAAGAACAGGGTGTGAAAAATATCAATGCTCTTCGGCTTATGAATACCAAGATTGATACAAATAAAAGATGCCCTTCTTCTAACAAATTATGCAGTTCAAGTCAACCAATGGGCAACAAGTTGCTAAATGTATTGGTTTAATGGGTGTGCCTCCTTCAAAATTATGCTTGGAGACTTTACACAAAAACTGGTAACTCTATACATTATTTTTCATTCTTTTATTTCCTGTACACTATTAAGAACTTGTAAAATCTAATTGTGTAATGTGTTTATGGCACCGCATTCCTCCTGCATTTGTTTCACAGTTTATAGACAACATAGACAAACATACGTTGTTGCAAGGTCCAGGTGGGCAAGAGTGGGATGCACAATTAGGGGGTACCATAAATAAACTAGAATTTAGGCAGGGTTAGGATAATTTTTTGAATCATCATGGGCTAGAGATTAGAGATTTCGCTGTGTTCAAGTACATATCCAAGTCATATTTTAAGGTTAAGATATTTCAAAGATCAATGAGTGTGAAAAATATCAATGCTCTTCAGCTTATGAATACCAACATTGATACAGATAAAAAATGCCCTTCTTCTTACAGAGGATGCAGTTCAAGTCAACCAATGGGCAGCAAGTTGCTGATTGAATTGGTTTCTAATGAAGAAAACAATGATGTTGTTGAAGCAATGGAAGAAAATCAAAATTGTAAGTCTAATTTAATTTATTTCAACTTTCAAAGCAGACATTTGAATTGTAGCTTTACCAGGAGGATTGGTATAACAAAAACTTAATTCTTTTATAGGCCTTTCTTTGAAGATGCCTGGACATTATAGACCCTATCATCTAGAAAAGCACACAACAGTGAACTCTACCCCACCTTTCAAATCAGATAAACCTTTTTATTCAATGAAAATGAAGTCACAGAATGTAAACTGACCATGCATACTAGTAAGATCAAATTCTCTGCCTTCTATTCTTATTGCTCTTACTTTATTAAGAGAAGAGTGTCAAAAAGAATGGGTTTAATTGTAAGATAACATAAGGCAAAGCAGTTTTGTTATTACATTTTTCAGAGGGATCTCTAATAGTCTAATATAATGCAGTCTTCTATAATATGAACATCTGCATTTGTGTGAATGCTAAGCTTTAATAGTAGAGTATTAAATCAAAGCAATAGTAGAGTATTAAATCTAAAGTAGAGTTGGTTTAGGGATAGGGTTGATGGTCAAGGGATTATGGTTAAAGTAGAGTGTCAAGGGTAGAGGGATTAGGGATAGGGTTTAGGGTTGAAGATTTAACGATTGAGGGTTGAGGCTTTAGGGGTGAGGGTTAAGGGATTGGGGTTTAAGATATAGTGTTGAGAATCAAGGGTTTAGGGATAGGTTTTAGGGTTTAAGTTTTAAGGGTTAAGGGTTGAGGGATAGGGTTTAGCACTTAGGGATAAGGGATTAGGGTTTAAGGTATAGTGTCAAGGATTGAGGGTTTAGGAATAGGGATAGAGTTTAGGGTAGAGGCATTAGGGATAGGGTTTAGGGTTTAAGGTTTAAGGATTGAGGGTTAAGGGATTATGGTTTAACGTATAGTGTCAAGGGTAGAGGGTTCATGGATAGGGTTTAGGGTTTACATATAGGTAGAAAGGTGAGGGGAAACAAAGGTGAGAGATAGAGTGGTGAGTGGAAAGATATAATAAAATGGGAGAGGCTTTAGGGATAGGGTTTAGGGTTGAGGGATTAGGGTTAAGGGTTGAGGGATTAGGGTTTGACGTTGAGGGTTAAGGGTTGAGGTTCGAGGGTTGAGAGTTTAGGGATAGGGTTGAGGGTCAAGGGATTAGGTTTAAAGTAGACTATCGAGGGTATATGGATTAGGGGTAGGGTTTAGGGTTGAAGGTTTAAGGATTGAGGGTTGAGGCTTTAGGGCTAAGGGTTAAGGGATTAGGGTTTAGTGATAGGGTGTAGGGTTTAGGGTTGAGGGATTAGGGTTTATGGTTGAGGGAATAGGGTTTAAGGTGAAGTGTTGAGGGTTTAGGGATAGGGTTTAGGATTTAAGGTTTAAGGGTTGAGACTTTAGGGTTTAGGGTTAAGTGAGACCTAGATGGCTAAGGATGGATGGAGAGGTAGACAAGGAGCGACTGAGAGACATAGAGAGGGGAGAGGTAGAGAGGTGAGGGGGAGAGATAAGTGAGATATAGAGAGGTGAGAGATAGAACATGAGCTAATGGAACTAAAGGTGCGATATTGCAAAGGTGTAGCATCAAAGGTGATATAGGCACAAATATTTATGGATCAATCTATAGCATGACAAAATGTGTGATCCAGGCTTACATGCTCTATTTTCATGCTAATTATGCGCGTGTTCTGACAAAAAAAAGTGTTTTCATGTTGTTGGGAAGTTCACATGCACATTTTACACATTCTACCACCTTTGTATGATCTTTCCACCACCTTTTATGCTTTGCCAACTTGAGAAGGAGGAAATAACATAGTTTTCACATCAAATTTGATATACATCTATTCAAGTTTCAATTTTTGTAGTGTTGCAATGTTAATTATGATTGAATTTTAGGAATTTAACATTATAGATTGGTTAATAGTATTGTTGTTACTAATTATATTTGAGTGTTATTCAATTTAACATTGAAAAGGAAGCAAGTGGTGAAAAATTCAAATTGTTGAGGAGTTTGATGCAAGAAGAAAAAAACACTACATAATTGGGTACTTTCTCCATTTGAATCTCCATTTTTTAGGTATGTCAAGTATTTACATGTATGTTCTTTACATTTTCCTTAATTCTATTTGAATTACTTTATCATGCTTTATCATACATGTTTATATCACTTGTATCCAATATGCATAATAAAAGACTATGTATACATATCTTGTGTTTATATAATATACTATGTTTTAAATTAGTTCATGGTATGCATAATAAAAGATATCTCAAAGGTCAACATTAATTAAAATAGACACATTCCCAATCAAGAAAGTAGTCTAGAATCTCACATGATGCCATGTATATTTTCTACACTTGGGATCTTTAATAATTATGTGTAATAAACAAACCTTAACATACCATAATGTCAAACTATACAAGAATAAATCCTTACAACATAATAAAAATACAATTCCACTATTATCTTTTCATATTAACAAGTTAAAATACAAATGAATAGGTGCCAAGATCATACAAGTATGCACATGACATCATGATTTGTATGCACATATCTTGGGCTAGGACATTCCTTATGCACCTATTCATGATGATTTGTATGCACATGACACAACAACATTTCAAAATTTCCTAATTGTCCTTTGTTAGCACATGATGGTGTTTACCTTGATCAACTATATACCATTCAATACCCTAAATTACAGAGATTAGTCTAATGATTTTTATGACAGTCCTAGGTATGTGATGCAGAGGTAGGGTTCAACTCAATCCAAAGGGCTCATACCAATAGTTTCTTCAAATTTCATAAGCTTTCCTCTCAAGAAATCTCCCTATACAAAGGCACAAAGAGGGTCTTCAATACTTCAAAACATAACAAGGTTACTAGAGGTCTTCTTACCCCTTAGGAACTCAGACACAACAATTCTAAACCATTACTCAAGTCTACACTCTTCAATTTCTGTCTATTCCTTCATAAGCCACCCAAATCCTAGTAGCCCTAGTACCAACAAAACACCTTCTCAATTCCAAATTTCAACTTCTTGATCTCAACCAAGTCTCAAATAGCCAGAATAAAAAAATTGTATAATCTAGATCACTTCCATATTCACCACTCATTTAGGCCATTCTAGGCATGCTCAAGGTGGGCTTATTGGAACTCAATACCTTAGGCTATATTTCACCTTACCAATGGTTCCAACACATCATAATATGTCTACCTATGCTTCCTAAACCATCATCCACACTTTAACAATGCTCTTTCATCAAAACCCTACTTGAAAGCATCACTTTTCACCAAAAGAAGACATGTGATTTAACAATTATAGATTGTAGTGTTGCAATGTTAATTGTGATTGAATTTTAAGAATTTAATATTTAACAATTCCAAGCATTATATTCATCATAAATAAGTCACTTTTAATCAATAGAAGCCAAACTACATCCATTTGCAATCATGGATTAGTTAAGGACAGCTAGGTGGTAAATTTGTTGCCATTGGCAACTTCACAAATTTGGTGTCTTATCTTGTCCTCCTTGGTTTTCTCCTTGGATCTCCATCATTGTCTTCATGAATTGTATAATTCGTCATGTCATAGTGCCTTCATCATTCCATAATTGACTGTCCCACTTGACAAGAGGCCTAATTAGGCTTGTGCAAATAGGTCACTATAGGTTTTTTGATCTTCAGGCTTCCAATCTTCAAACCAAGACACCAAACATGTCAAATAGGGTCTGCCTCAACCTTTTCAAGCATTACAAACACCTTCCAAAGATTTTCTCTAGAAACCCTAACCCTTATGCAACTTAATTGCCTAAAACCATGAGTTTCAAGCCTGGAATAATTTGCCTCTAAAATGCACATGATTATCTACTTGAGTTTGGCATTGCCATATTAATGAGCCTTGAATTTAATAATTGTCTCTTGATATCCCTTATTCACCCTCTACACTAATCCAAACCATGCCCTAGTGTGATGTCTCCCACGATCTCAATCACATATCCTTTCATGACTAGATGGTTATCAACAAGTAGTCAACATGAAGTCCCATGTACTCTTCACTTGTAGCCTTAATAGGTGACTCTCCTTTGACCTTATACTCATCTAGGACTGAAGTGAACTTTGTACCATAATTCTTTGTATGGCTGCAATAACATTGTACAATAATGCTTTGTATGGTTGCAATAATTTAAAAAGTGCAATATTGCTTTGTATGATTGATATTGATGAGAATATTTTGCAACCAATGGAAGGTAAGATTCCAAAACGCACTTGTAGAAGATATGCTCATAAGATTTGGAGATTGTTCTTTAAAAAGTTAAATGAGACCGCAAGATGTCAACTATTCATTGAAATGATGCGAAGTATAAAGTATAGTCTATCATGAAGATTCTTGGGTTGAGAACATTAGAGGCTTCAAGTGAAAATCTATTATCAAGAATCTAATGAGTGCGTATGAGAGTGTGGGTAACACCTCATGCACAAAAGATAGTAATGCAACACGGCGTGTGATTACATTGACTATAGTAAATAGTCAAACGAGGAAAGCTCATCTCATTAGAAAGATGCATCAAGCATTGAGAATTAATAGGAAAACTTTATCAAGAGCTATTGGAAGATGCTAAAGAATTGAGGACACTAATGCCAATGAATTATGGGTGTTCTCAGGGAGACTACCACAAAAAGATAAACCAATTGTTGAAGCATTGAGATCACTAATTCAAGACTTTTGGAAGAATTACACAAGGGTATCTCCAAATCAAAGGGATGTGGTAAGAAGGAGAATTGGTAGTCGGAACCGTGAGCCACATCTAAAGCATTTTTTGGATATGACTCAAACATAGTTTTTTGGTAAATTTCTAGAGAAGTATCCTCAAATTAAAAATTGTCAAAGATATTTGAAATGCTAAAACCTTTCTATGTCAAGATAAATCACACATGCACTACTTGTTGTTGTAGATTACATATTGAATTTTCTAACCATTTTGATGTTTATCGGTCTATATGTTTAGATTTGCATACTAACAATGTTTTGCAAGGTTGTGGTATACGTGCCCTACCAACATCTTCAAGAGACTTCATACCAAGAATTTTATGTGAAAGAGAGGAAGGTCAAATATTCTACAAGAAATTATACTTGGATGGCACATGTCATCATTGTGGTGGCTTGCAACGTATGCCAATATGTGAACATATGGAAAGAACACATGCGGTTAGAAATGAACTAGTAGAGTTTGACAAGTATTAATAGTGGCATACAATACAAAAGATGGTAAAGAAGAAAAGAGGCGTGAATTGGTTATTGAAAAGATTCCAGTGTATCAGTTTATGCCTATATTTCATGACAGCATAGTGTATGAGTATGCAAGACATGCGCATAGAGCCCGATGGTTGGACTTGCAATTCAAGTTATACAAGCACACATTTCTAGCTGGTAGCATTGTTTCAGTCGTCGACTTTGCAGAGAACTACAATCTATAGCCATAGAGTGAGTTACAATCACAATATTACAACTCCACATAGGTTTCTATGTTTGTGCACATTGCATTCATTCATGTTAATGATAGTATAGAGGATGACAGAAAGATCATAAGGGAGTATCATTTCTATATCAGTGATGATCGCATGCATTCTACAGAGTTCGTGCAAGGTTGTTTTTAGATGTTCAATAATTTGGCTAGAAGGGACATATCATTTAGTCAACATATCATATGGTCAGATAATTGTGCATCACAATTCAAGAACTCGCAAAATTTCTATTGGCTGAGCAGGAGGCATAATTTTACAGGTGTTTAGCATATGTGGAACTTTTGTGAGGCCGGGCATGAAAAGGGGGAGCATGATGGTGTAGGAGCATGTATCAAAAGAGCCATAGCACGAGAAGAGTTAAAGTATAAAGACAATGCAAATTTGATAGATGCAAAATCCTTGAAGAGTCTAAAGTGTAAAAATGCAGCAATCTTTGATGAGATGTTACTCAGAAATCGTGTCACTTAGAGACATTCTATCTAAGGGAATGTGATCACGTAGGGTCCCTCTACAATAAAATCTCTCAAATTTTTATATCTCTGAGGCATTTGCCCGTGGTGAAAGGTTTTCTGCTGCCCCAAAAATGGTCAGAAGGAGGCAGTGTAAAGTTGCAAAGGGGTGTAACTTTTATTCTTCTCCTCATGTGGACAAACTAACAGTTCCAACGTGTCTAGATGGGTATGTTTAGGCTAGGTATGGTCCTTTTTTGCATCCAAACATGCCGAAACAGTCCGAGCTACATTGTATCGGTGATATCCCTAAAGAGTCCAAAGTGCAAAAAGGCAGCAATTTTTGATGAGTTGTTACTCATAAACCATGTCACTTAGAAATATTCTGTCTAAGGCAACATGATCATGTAGGGTTCCTCTATAATAACCTCTCTCATTTTTTTAATCTATGAGTCATTTTCCCTTGGTGGAAGGTTTTCTGTTGCCCCAAAAATCGTCAGAAGGAGGTAGTGTAAAGTTGCAAAGGGGTGTAACTTTCGTCCTGCTCCTAATGTGACCAAACTGACTATTCCAACATGTACGAATGGATATTTTTAGGCTATGCATTGTCCTATTTTTCACCCAAACATGCTGAAACAGTTCGAGCTACATTGTACCGACAATATCCCTAAAGGGTCCAAAGTGCAAAAAGGCAGCAATCTTTGACGAGCTGTTACTCAAAAATTATGTCACTTAGATATATTTCGTCTAAGGCAATGCGATCACATAGGGTCTCTCTACAATAACCTCTCTTAGTTTTTTATATCTCTAAGGCGTTTACCCGTGGTGAAAGGATTTTTGCTGCCCCAAAAATCGTCAGGAGGTAATGTAATGTTGCAAAGGGGTGTAACTTTTGTTCTTCTCCTTGTGTGGACAAACTAATAGTTCCAACACATCTATATGGGTACTTTTAGGCTAGTCATGGTCTTGTTTTTCATCCAAACATGCTGAAACAATCCAAGCTACATTGTATTGGCGATATCCCTAAAGAGTCCAAAGTATAAAAAGACAGCAATTTTTGACGAGCTGTTATTTAGAAACTGTGTCACTTAGAAACAATTTGTATGAGGAAACATGATCATGTAGGGTTCCTCTACAATAACCTCTCTCAGTTTTTTATATCTTTGAGGTATTTTCCCGTGGTGAAAGGTTTTCTGTTGCCCCAAAAATTGTCAAAAGGAGGTAGTGTAAAGTTACAAAGGGGTGTAACTTTCATCCTGCTCCTGATGCGACCAAACTGACTATTCCAACACGTCTGAATGAGTATTTTTAGGCTAGGCATGGTCCTATTTTTCACCCAAACATGCCAAAATAGTCTGAGCTACATTGTACTGACGATATCCCTGAAGAGTCCAAAGTACAAAAAGACAACAATCTTTGATGAGTTGTTACTTTGAAACCATATCACTTAGATACATTCTGTCTGAGGCAATGCAATCATGTAGGGTCCCTCTACAATAACCTCTCTCAATTTTTTATATCTCTGAGGCATTTGCCCGTGGTGAAAGGTTTTCTGCTGCCCCAAAAATCATCAGAAGGAGGCAGTGTAAAGTTGCAAAGGGGTGTAACTTTTGTTCTTCTCCTTGTGCGGCCAAACCAACAATTCCAACACGTCTGGATGGGTATGTTTAGGCTAGGCATGGTCCTGTTTCGTACCCAAACATGCCAAAACAGTCCAAGCTACAAACACTAACTAGTCTTCAATCTTCAAACACTACAAATACCATGATATCCTGCATAAAGCTATCTTTTAGCCTTTTATAAAGGCATGCCCATCAAATTCAACCACATAGAGATGACTATTTGTATTTAAAATTCTTTTTAAATACTGACCTTCCAATCCTTTTTCTCGCCCTCATATCAATTAAATATGACCTTTGATTATGATATGGCGCTCGGGCTTATGAGAGTTTACCAAAGAGGCTGGTTGAGTTAGGTTGAAGGGCTGGTGAACTAATGACTTAAAGACCCTTTAGTAGGTTGACTTAAGTGATAGTAACTTGTGATTATAAGTCAATATTAATTTAAAACAAGAGTGCACTTTACACATGATAGGCAATTGAGGGTTTTAAAGTCTTAAGAAAAGTAGATTCTTTTTAGGGTTTAATGCCCAATATGCATACCCTAACTATCAATAAGAAAGAGTTAAACATTCTAACTTCCATCAAGAGATATCTAGAACATTTCAGAGACCTCAGGGACATCAGAAGAAAGACATTAGAGTATGACACTTATCATAGGCTTAGGGTTCTAAGACATGAACAACTTCACATTCAAATCAAACTCATGACTCCCCTTGATAAATATAACTCTCCTTGATGATGACATTGAATTATGATTATGAAAGATTATGTCTTCTCTGACTTCTTATTGCATGAACAAAACCACATCCACCATGAACATGAACCTTGCATCATATCAACCTTCCAAGATAGACCTTATCATGAAAACCATATTCACAAAAAAATATTGCATGAACAAAATCACATCCACCATGAACATGAACCTTGCATCATATGAACCATGTTTGTCTTGTGCAGCATCAACATGAACTGAGAGACCTTATCATGAAAACTATATTCACAACATCATGCACCTCATAACCATCACCTACCTTGAATCACTGTATCACCTTATCAACATCATGGCATCAACCTTGACATCAATGACAAACAACCTTGACCCTTTGACTTCAATGACAACCTTGAACCTTGATTGTTGATGACTTATAACCACAATGGTCATCAGGTGCTCATAAGCATATGATTTTGACTATCTTATTCAAAACAACAAACATACTCTTTGCATCCCAATATGGTATAATAACAAGAAATTAAGAAATATTTTCAATTGACCAACTCATAAAGAATATGGATCAGCATACTCATTTGAATTTTTTCAATTGAGCAACTCATAAAGAATATGAATATTTTCTATTGAGCAACTCATAAAGAATATGAATATTTTCTATTCAACATGATGATTCATTTTTATTTTAAATACAACTTTTATCTTTTAGTTCCAGAATGAGGTTTAGGTGATACTTGAATAACAATAGCTGGCTTATTAGATCAACAAACATCCTATGTAATACAATTGGACTTTAAATATTTGAAGTAACCATCTACAAATATCCATTCAAACATGGATTTATAATGTAAATATGGATGCCATTAATAAAAAAGATTTGTACTAACCAAATATCCATATAGGCATACATCAATATCTGTCGATATAAGTATAACATACATACAAAATAGCCATATAGGCTTACAAAAATGCCATATAGGCATACAATGTCAACTATATGCAATACAAAATATATGTCCACAAATGCCATATAGGCATACAACAAAGGAACATAATAAAAGGTCATTCCCCTCTATCCGGTGAAGAGAATAGATCACGAGAAGCCTTTGATCTTCTAGGGGATGGAGACGCGTATGTGGGTGGTCTTCTACGAACCCGAGGGCTCCTCCTCCTATTTAGTTGTTTGTGTATCTGTAGTTGTTACAATAAAAAGTATAGACATTAATATATAGAAATTACATGTTATAAAAAATGAAACATTTAACAAAATAATCACTTCCTGCTACCATATAATCTGTCTCCTCATTTGCCTTAGTAGCAGGATTAGGATGTGGTGATGTCATGTCTGATAGAAACCATCCAAATAGAAATTAAACTTCAAATCAATAATCATTTAATTTTTCAAAAATAAACAACTATAACAATGAATGTAAATTGAAATTTACTAATCTTCCTCATACCCCCGTCAATGGCATGGAGCTATGAATTGCAGAGGACACACCATGCTCTATTGCCCTATGAACATCGGGAGGTGTCTCCGCAGCCTGCATCATCTGGAAATAAAACAACATTATTCAATTACGAAAACTATAATAGTGATGCAAGTCATGGCTCCTAACATACACACATGTTCACCTCAACATGGAAGTACACACAATAAAGCACACAAGTCATGTGCATATATACAAATTAGATGAAGATTCATGACTATTGTGTGGTATAAGGTTCAACAAAGGAGGGACCATAGTACCATCAAATTTTAGGTTTAAGAAGTCAGAGAGGGAGTGAAGGTGTTAGTTTAGGTTTAGGTTGGTGGTAGGGTGGGGTAGGGTTGTGCTCAAATTTTTGTTTGTTTGGTAGTCATGGAGGTAGGATAATGCCTAATATAGAGTTTGTGGGTTTACATGACAATGCCTAAACTAGAAATCACATAGACATTAGGTAAGTTTATGGGTTTATGGGAAGGAGGAATATCAAGAGTTTGTGGGATAATATGAGGAAAGATACTAGATAGGAGAAGAAAAACCTTATTTTAAAAATTTCTTATCATTTTCTTTGTCTTAAGGTTTGTCAGGGGGTGGGTTGGATGCAAACTAGGTCTAGGATGTCTAGTAGGGTTATATTAGGAAATAGGTAGGGTAGATATGTGTTGGTTAGTAGGTTGGGTGTAGTGTTGGGGAAGTTTCTTAGGCCTACTATTAGAAGTGGATGCGGAAAGGTCCTACACTTTTTCTTGTACTTTATCTTGGAGGGGTGTTAGAGGGGAGATAGAAGTCAATGAGGAAGGTGAAGTAGTAATAGGTGGATATATGGTGGGGAAGATAGGGGCATAGCTAGTGGAGTAGGTGAAGTAATAGAAAGAGGTTGTGCGGTTGGGGTAGCAATGCGTTTAGAGGCATAAGATATGTAAAGGTGAAAGAGGGAATTGGTATGAGGTTGAGGTGGACCAGAAGGGCTTGACAAAAAATAATCTAACAAGAAGTGTCTTAAGGTAACAACTAGTTGGTATGGGCTATGAGAAATGGTGAAGACATTACCATCATGGGGAATTTTAGAGTCAACAAGGGAGGGACCTAGATGATGTTGGAGTCAATCATATGCTATATAAGATGTCATAGGCTCATACCCCTCTCTGGTGTCATGTCCTGGGGTCTAATTGGTGGTAATTGGATGAGTTTATTAGAGAGAATTTGTCAAAGAATCGTGTGGAGTGGATCAACAAGCTTTGGTAGACATGTATGGAAAATGTGGTAGCATAGACAAGGTAGTGAGCTATTTGAAAAGATGCCTCAAAGAAATGTAGTCTCATGGTGATGTCCTTGTCTATGCATCTACTTGTCATGACATTCCATGAGACCACATTTCTTTGAGGATTTTTTTCAAATAACTATATTGTAATTGAAATTTTGTCATCTATCAACATCTAGTTATTAGTTATGCAATGTATAGTAATGCTTTGAGTTTGAAAGATGTGTAATAAAATGTAACCAACGATATGAATATAAAATACAAAAATCTTTTAAGTACAATTCATTCATTAAACTATTTATTTTATTACCTCTGTGAAGCTTTGAAATCCACCACCACTGGCAGGTGTTGCCGTGAAATCTCCAATATTAACCTATTCAACATCCAAAATTAGATATTAGAATACCATTCATATAATGATGCTATTCACATGTAATATTTATAATTGTTTACTAGTTACATACCCTGATAGTAGATGATGTAGTGTAATATGTAGGTGGAGAACCACTGAAAATTGTATCAATGCTATGACCATGAAATTTCATTAAAATCATCAAACTAAATTAGTTATTCTTGCATTTCAAAAATAAAATTTAATAAATTAAATTCTATGAACTTGCTAAGATTTACCTGAGTATCAAGCCCAAAAGTGTCACTTAGGAGGGCATATGTCATCACCATCTACTCAGCTATAGATGTAGCCTACGTATTTGCATCATGACTATCCATGGGGTCATAACCACATGCTGACCTGCAAGCCTGACAAGTATGGGGTGGAACTGTACTTGAACTCTCCCCTGGTCCACTCTATGCTTCAGGACTAGCATGTTGTATGATGCTCTAGGTCAAGACACCAATGGACTGAAGTGTCTCGACCTCAACACTCTCCTTCACAATGGAAGGGATAGAAACGTGCTCATGGGCTAGTCTGGTGAGTGCTCATCTTGCTGGCTATTGTGGGTCAACATGTGCCGCTAGTCTATCTTGTATTGACCCCCTACCTCTACCCTGGAACTCCTGCATATCAAAATAATTTGGCACTTTATTTTTGACAAACTCACAGTAGAGTTTCCTCAAAAAATATTGCGAGACCTCATTATTGTTGCATGGAGGATGGTCACAATCCATCCACCACCTCTACGCAAAATTGTCCCTTATCACTTGGTTGTTGCACCAATGGATAGGGAACCTCTTGCATGTAAGGGGTAGAGGTTCATTTGTTCGTGGGTTTGTGAAAATAGAACACAAGTCCAATTTTGTAATTTGTTCATTTTTAACTTGTTCATATGAAAACTTGTCTATATAATACTCTCTAAATTCTCTCCTCTTTTATGTCCAACTAGTGATTTGCTTGCTAATTGAATCTACATTTGATAACATAGATTCAATGGATTGAGCAAGCATGGATCTATGCAAGGTTGAAGTTGCAGGGTTTTTCAACCTTGCAATTATGTCCTCAATTTGTTTCTTATTGTTTTTTATTTTCCCCATTATATTTTCTTGTGTTCCAGGGGCATATTCAAGAATAAATGGAGGTGTTTATGGTTGGGTTTCTTCTTCAACAGGTATTTGTTGTTCACGTGATGGAGGATTTTGTGGATTTTTAGGAGGAGGAGGTGCATTATCAACTCCTATAAATTTAAGACATTTACATCAAAAACTATTTTAACCTACCTATTTAGCAACAAATTCACACAAGAAAGCAAATAAAACTTACTTCTTTGATTTCCCCAATGTTGTGGCAGCATTTTGATGATGAATCAGCTAGAAATAGCTAACGATTGGATGTTGGATAACGCGAGCGCACTCTATTCTCTCTTCAAGCTACATGTTTCTTACAAATTGCTTTCAAATAATGAAATGGAACGCTACTTTTTTTATATAATAGACCATAAGACACTCACATTATAACGCGAGCACATTATCGCTTGGTGTAGGCTTGGCAACACCAAGCCATAATGTGAGCATGTTATAATACGATCATGTTATGTCTAATTTTTTTTAAAAAATTGGCCACTTTTTGGCCCCCCAACTTTTTGCATCCGCCCGTAGACAAGGATAAATGTTTCATGGAGGCTGTTGAACCAAGAACTATATGGGTCCCAGCCATGGGATATGAAGTTTCAGAGGAAGTTTTGACTAGATTAGCTAATGTAATGTTGAGCAAACCTAAAGACCCTAAGAAGGGTAGATTTGGAACATTTGAAGAATTGTCTCTCAAAGTGTTTATGGAACATAAGCAACCATAAATCAAGAAGAACACAAATAAAAAGGTAGAGGAGTTTGTCAAAGGCCAAGGATTTATAGATGAACAAATTAGTGAAACAAGAGCCAAGGTAGAGGCTTCAAAGGCTACAACTGTTATGGTAGAAAATACATCAATTGCTCTAGAAGGACAAACCTCAAAAACTTTGTAGAAGAAAGAGGAGAATTCTAAGAAAGATAAGCCTACACTTAGCTCTAGGAGAAGAACAAGAGCCTCATCCTCTGCAGCAGCTACCATTGAGGTTGAAAAAGAAAAGACAGAGCCTGAAGAGAAAATGCCAAAGGAGAAGCTAGAAGAAAAGAAGGAAAGAAAGAAAGCTAAGGCCACAAAAAGAGTGTATGTGAGCCTTGGTGAGGGAGAAGAAGAAGAGGAAACAGAAACAGATGAGGAGGTCAAAGAAAAAAGGAAAAAAATAGATGAAGCTACTACT
Organism: Cunninghamia lanceolata; assembly: GCA_027924645.1. Classification (NCBI taxonomy): domain Eukaryota; kingdom Viridiplantae; phylum Streptophyta; class Pinopsida; order Cupressales; family Cupressaceae; genus Cunninghamia; species Cunninghamia lanceolata. The sequence goes on along the minus strand of BSBN01001418.1, from coordinate 307,029 downwards.
GAAAAGCCCTCTGGAAAAGCGAAGGGGAAGAAGAAGAATAAAGAAGAAGCAACTTTATCCTTGGAGGCTATAGGCAATGCATTTGCCCAACATGGCACCCTAAAACCTATTGCTGACATGTATGATGAAAGATCAGATGCAAACAAGGTAACTATTAAAACTACAGTTGTAAGATACTTAGATATGTTTTGCAAAACTTTGATTAAAGTAATAGATGAGCTACCAGATAGTTTGGCCAGTATAATGTCAGCAAGGAAAGAAGGAGATATGGCCAAAGATGTTGAGATAAAAAAAATATGTCTTGTTAAAACTTTGTCCAGACATCACCCCTGAGGAAAGAACCAAGCCACTAAGAAGCTCAGTGAGGAATTTAGAATCATGAAGAGAATAAATTCTTTGATGTCTGGTGAGACTGAGAAATTAGTCAAGGAAATAGAGGAAATAACACTAAGAGTGTTAAATGAGTTGCAAATCTCAACTATTGTTGATGCTGATGAAGAGGAACAAGGTACTGGTGTAGATAACATAGTTCTGGAAACAAATGTGGAACAAAACTTGGAACAAAGGATAGGAACTCCTCTGGTAGACACAAGAAATGAAGAAGAAAGGAATACCAAACAAGTTGAAGAGATTAAAGAAACTAAGGAAGAAAAGAGGTCTAAAGAAACAAAGGCAGTTTCAGAAGAGTAGAGAGAAGAAATAGATGAACAAATGGTAGACAATCCTTCGCTGGAACTAGAAAGAAATGAACAAGAGAACATTCAAGAGCCTCCTCTAGAGAGACAAGATGCTGAGGCATCTCAAGTTGGAGAAAATAGAGACACTGTTGACTCCTTGAGAGAGTTTTTGGAGAAGCAGAAGGAAGCTAAAATTTTGACTGCACTTGAGGACTTATCAACCTTGCTACAATGTCCCCTCTACAAAAGCTAAGACTTGGAACAATCTTTCAAGCTACTGCACAAGAAGAAATGCTAAAATCCCATTTGGAAGATAGTCAATTACTTAATGAAGCTATAAATATTTTTGAGATCATGTCCAGAGTTCAGAGAGATAGAACACTCTCTCTCGCAACACAGATGAAAAGACTTATGGAATCCATGAATTCCCATTTTGAATCCTTTGAGCAAGCTGTTGATAAAAAGGTAAGAGATGAAATAGATGATAAGAGATTAGTTAAGCTGAAAGACAAAGCTTCTCAAGACAAAGTTTTGTTAGATAAAAGTGTAGAGTATGCACAATTATCCCTAAAAGAAGTGAGTGAACTGTATAAATTTTATCTTACATGGACAGACAAGACTAAGGAGATAAAAGATAAAATAGATATATGGGAAGCCCAAATAATGAGGATATCTAAAACATATGATCCGACAAAAGATGCTATTGGTAATCAGAGGGCACAAGTTGAAACAATTCATTATAACATACATAAGTTGCATACCCAAAGGGATATCATAAAGCATAGAATGAGTTAGCTCTGGGAAGTAGCAAGTTTCAAAATTGCTTCCCTAACTAAGTTAATAACAATGACAAACAATACAAGGCAAATCTCAGAAGCCCCTGATATAGTAAAGAAAGCAGAAGATTTGGTGTCCTAGATTAATGGGCACATACTAATTTTGAGTGATGCCAAGATCAGTTGGGATGAATAAATGGTGCAACTGAAGATAATCTATAAAGATATTCTCCCGGAACAACAAATGCAAAGCATATTTGATATCACTTGTACTCATGCGGTAAAGTAAAAAAATAGTTTTGAAAATTTGGCAACTTGTACATATCTTTGTATCATATACCTTTGCCATTGATGTCAAAGGGGGAGAAGAAATGAAGCATGTGAAAAACTTTTGAAAAATAATAAATCATGAAGATAGGGGGAGCAATGTATAAAGAGAAAGGGGGAGTTGTAATAGTTTTTCACATCAAGTGTTGCCATCAATGCCAAAGGGGGAGATTGTTGGCAACTTATGTATGATGTTTGAAGATGTTGTCATTGATGGTAATAAACAAATAAACAAGGTTAGAAAAGAAATTTTGGTCTGGTGAAAAAGACTTAGCCACTTTGGTCAGGTGTTGGTAGTACACAAGAAACAATGACAGACTTGTAGTATAATGATTGGCATTGGTCCACAGTTAGAGATCTATTCATGTAGTTTTGGTATGTTATTTGTATTCCTTTAATGATCATATATCCAAGTTTTTATCTCCTGACAAGTACTAGAATCACACATTCTAACAGACTAAGTCTAGAAAGATAGAGTACATTGTGATTCAGAGAAGAACACTCATTTGTTTTGGTCCGTATTCCTCCGCTATGGCATATCCTATTGTGTAGTTTTGAGGCGTTGTAAACACAAGTATGAAGTATCTAAATCCATAATTGCAAGTTCTAAGTTCCATTAAAGAGTCAATTATGAATTCCTAAGTATCGCTACTTGGTATGGTGCAGTTTGACTGTGATAGGGCATGCACATTCCAGTGGTCTACATTCTACCGCAAAAGAATATTTTGCCTTGTGGTTCTGAAGGTATGATTTGTGATGTGTGAAGAATCTCTAATATGATTTTGGAAGAATCTTGTGGTCTGCAGTAAAAGTTACTATCTGACAAAGGAAGTGAACTAGTGGCAATCTATGTTGAAGGCTGACATGACAAGTTTGATTTGTATGCAGCAAGTTCTATTGTTTAGAACTAAATTCTATGTGGTGAAAAATTGAGGCCAACATATGAGAAGGTAGTTCAAATGTTTTTTGGTTCTGCTGTGAATTTTGGTGAATGAATTTGGCTGATAGAGTACGTAATGCATGACTACACGGTACACCTTATTAGGCCGACCTAATATGAATTTTTTATTTGTTGCGGATATATATAGGATTGAATTTGGTGTTTGGGGTAGAGATGTGAATGTGGATGGAAAAAATATGTGAAGTATAGAGCAGGCAACAAGAGCAGAAGAAGAGAGATCTTGTCTAATGTAAAAGCAGAGTAGTGGAACAAAGCAGTCAAGATGAAGAGTTTTGAGATAGTATTTTGAGCATTCATTAGAGCTGCATCCATGCACATGTAGATGCAATCTGAGTAGTTCAACCTGGTAGTGAGCTATCTCCTTTCTTCTTTCTTTCTCTAGGCAGTGAGCCTTCTTGCAGTGAGCACTTCTTTTGGGCAGTGAACCTTTATTGTAATCCAGTATTGTTCCTACATAATTTATTGTGATACTCACTATGGTTTTTCCTAGTTTTGGGTTTTCCACATAAAAATCCTAGTGTTCATGTGTGATGGTTTGTGGTTGTTTCTTCTATGTTTAATTTTATTTTCTTTTGCATATGGTAATTGGAATACTAGTTTATAAACAAGAAGTTTAATACAGTACTGATTCACCCCCCCTCTTAGTACTTTGGGTGTTCAATAAGCCCCCAGTTGCTTTGTCCACCACGGAAGAAGAGTATATGGATGCTACTGATGTCTCTAAGGAGGTAGTTTGGTTGAGGAGACTGTGTAAAGGTATTGAATTTGATTGCAAGATCATTCAGATTAGTTGTGATAGCTAGATTGCTATCTATTTGGCCAAGAATCCTATGTATCATGCTTAGACTAATCATGTTGATGTTTAGTGTCACATTGTTTGAGAGTTGGTTGCTAATGGACATATTGAGCTGAAGAAGATAGACACTCAGGAGAATGTTGCAGATTCATTGACCAAGCTTGTGAGCACAGAGAAGTTCGTGTGGTGCAGAAAGGCCATGGGCCTTGCTTCTAGTGCCTGCTTATTTTTCATATGATTTCATATGGGTTGATTTACAATGTATAATGTCAATTGGGAGAATGTTGGAATAAGGTGCCATTATCCATGTAAATTTCAATATAGTATTTTATCACATTTATTCTTTGTAATTTTTAATTACCCATAAGGGAATGAGGTAGTTTCACTAGCAGTGGTAATTCCAGAGTTACTGACTATAGTTACAAAGTGATATTTACTATTGGCAAATGTAAAACTCAGAGGTAAATGAGGGTAGGTATTTCCCTTGAGGAATCTACTATTTTTGGCATGTATGACAACTTGTCATAATGTGGTGTAAGTGGATTCATGGCATATGCAAGTTGTCATAAGATTCCATGCATGTGTGACGCATGTGACACCCATTATTAGTTGTGGTTACTATTTTTAGCCCCAGGTGCCCATCTTGGGAATATTTATTGTTGGTGGTATCTATGATGGTTATGATGCATCATAAGATGCTAGTACATGTTATTCTTGGTTTTGGGTGCCCAACCTTGCGTGGGTAAGTTTTTGCCACTTGGTGGTTGCATGTATGACGACATTTAATGCTTGCATGTGGGATAATTGGAGGAGAGAGAGAAATTGGACACCTAGAATGGAGGGAAAACTCTTCTATAAGTATTTTCCATTGTATTTGTTGTTACAATACAAATTTTAGGTACTCAGGTGCTGTCGAAACACTACCAAGTTGAAGACTGGTGGAGAGAGTTGTTTTTGATATTATAAGGTGGCAAACTAGGGGTCGATCCCTTACAAAGTAGAACCCAAAAAGGGAAAAAAAGGCTCAGAAAACAAAAAGAGCTAGAACCACCACTGATAGATTACATACAGCCAATATACAGCAAAAAGATACTAACAGTAAAACACCAGCTAATAGAAAGCATAGAAAGACTAGGAAGGGATGTCCTCCTCTCCCTTAGAAAGAAACTCTAGCATTTTGTCAAATTATTTAACCCTATCATTATTAGCACCATGAATGAGAACCTCATGTTCCCGTAGTACAGAGAGATTGGCCATAGTAGTCTTGCATAACATGCTAGTAATGAAATTGCCAAGAGAAAAGACCCTTTTTTCTAGGAACTCCACCCGCTCCTTCAGCTGAGACAAGTCATCAGCATCATTTAAATCCTCACTATTATCTTCCTCCCTACCATCTTGAGCATTATTACCATCCTCTTGAAATAGATCAGGATCAACAGGAACAATAATGGGAATAGAGTGGGCATCTTTCCCAATGTTATCAACAATATCAGTCACCTCCACTTGAGTAGTAATATCTCCCACATCCACACAGTCACCAATGGGGATAGAATTATGAACCCCTTGTTGCAAGTATAAGGTTAACCAGTGTTGTCATTGATGTCAACATACTCATATTGCATTGGTAAGAAGGATTGGATGAGCTGTGTGTTGAGGATATTGAGAAAATTAGTCTCAATCAGGAACAGTGAAGAACAGTAATGAGAAGAAGGCAAATGTACTCAATAGATTGAGGATCAGAGGATGCGGATTAAAGGGTTTGTAGATATGAGTCTTGAGATGTTCCAGTTAAGATTTCAGAGGTCCGCATGAAGATATGAAGAAGTTGTGATCGGTCAAGTAGAATCGGTTCCGGGAGATGCTCTGGAGTGACAAAGTGTTACAAAGAGGTCCGGTGAGATCCGAAAGTGCATTGTCAGACTCTGCGGATTGGAAGGAGTGTTTGTGATGTCCTTGTGATGTGGCATCTCGGTTTGTATGTAGTTTGGAGGTCCGAAAGAACCTGTTTCAGTTTGACAGTCGCGACAGACTGTGTTCTTGAAGTTCCGGATGAAGAGGAGAAGGGTTTCTAGTAAGAAGAGGAAATGCGGATGTACCTGGTCATTCAGGCAAGCTTGTGAAGGTTCTTGGATCGTGTTGAGGTTGTGTTGTCAGTCCGCATTAGTGTTAGAGCCCAGAATTGAAGATATACTTCCAGATGAAGATGTTCTTGTTTAGACTAGCCGATCGGATGAGTTATTCATCTTATGAATGTTCTTGTGGATGACTGCCGACTTAGATGATTGTTCCTAAGTCAATGCCTTGTATAAATAAAGGTTTGTGAGTTCATTTCAAGGTGTGTCGTGGAGCGAATGAGAGTGGTATAGCAAAAGAGTGAAAGACAGAGCAGGTGTGTCTCAGGCTTAAATAGAACTGATCCAGACATGGTGAAGATGTCAATCTCCAGTTCAAGTTTGTAAAACTTATCATCTTGTAGACAGTGTGTCTCTTGTAGGCAGTGTGCCTCCTTGTGAGCAGTGTGCTCAAGCAGTGAGCCCTAATTGGCATGTGCCATCCATTTTTCTTATTCTTCGAACAGAGAATAATCCTTGGGTTAATCACCCCGTGGTTTTTCCCTTGACCAGGTTTTCCACGTCAAAATCTTGGTGTCTAATGTGTTGATGTTTATCTGCTCTGATGTTTATGCTTGATGCTTTCATGAATGGTTAATTGATATGCTGTTAAGTAACAAAGAAGAATCAAGTGTTTGAAATAGAAGCAAGTTTTTGTACAACTGATTCACCCCCCCTCTCAGTTGTGTGCCCTAGATCTAACACCCCTATATTATCTTCAGTATCAAAGGCCTCCACAGGAATGTCATGCCCATCAATTTCTTCTTCACCACCAAAATTTTCAATAACAATCTCATGAACATCACTCTTGGGATCTTCCTCCTCATGGGTAGAGGCTTTAGAATTGCTTTCAAATTAGTCAATCAGCTTCAGCTTGGGAGCCCGTTTTCTAGCAATATGAACAAACTGCCTAACAATAGAAAATTTACCCTCTAGTTTAACTTTTTTGAAATTCCGTGAGGGTCCCTCCCTACCCTGATTCTTCTCATTCTGGGTCCCAGAATCTCCAATATCTTCTTTCAAAAGGTTAGACTTTGTGTCAACATCTGAGAGACATCTTTTAGATTTCAATTTGAATCTGGAAGGAGGGTTTTGAACATTTTTGGCTATAGACTTAGAAGTCCTAGAACAAGGATCACCTTCAGGAAGCCGTTTAGGAGTAGCAAGACCAGTTTTCACAGAGGCAGTAGGGGTATATTGACTAGAGGGCTGAAGAGAATAAGGAGGAGATAGAGCTAAGTGAAACTGGTATAATCTGTGAATGAACCCTTGATGTAAGGGAATAGGCTTCTCATCAGGCTTCTTTAGCAGAGTCTTCTTAACATGTTGTACAGAGTGCTCAAGAGAAGAAAGTAAGTAGAAAGGGAAACTAATAGTGGCATTCCTTCTAAAATGATTTAACAAAGGGAGATGATAGTGATAAAACCTGGTAAAATGGCCCTCAAGGGTGAAATACTTCATCACCATATAGCACATGTCAGCCCACGGTTCAGGAAGATGGGCTCTCTCAAAACCACCCTGGTAAGGCACCAACTCCTCACCTTCACCAAGAAATAGTTTCTAATTCTGAGCATCCAAAACCCTAGACTTTTTCTGCATCTTCATACCCTTTAGAGAAAGACCCGTAGTGATAGCAAGTTCATTCTCTGAAACCATAAAACTGACATTCCCAATTTGCACCTTGCAATTATCCCAAGACTAAGCAAATTGAATAGACAGGTGGAGAGAGTTGTTGAGTTGTTGTATTGTACAATCTTTTTCAGATTAATACAAACTTGTGTCTCTTTCCTGGTGGAGTTTTTTACCCCCAAGGGTTTTCTCCACGTAAACACTGTGTTGTGTGTTCAGTTTTCAATTTTGATGTTTTTGTGTTGCATAGTTTCTATTCTATGTTTCAATCTCCATTGATAATACATAGTTAAAGATTGCAAAAAATTATATTTGAATCAGATTTCTGTTGAGCAGTTGTGCTTTCATTTAAAATTTGGTATCAGAGCCTGGCCAAATTTGACTCTTGGGTGGTAGTGTGGAAGATATAATTGTAGTGGGAGATTTGGTTGTGTTTATTTTACAGATCTTGAGTTGTTATTATGGTTGCATCCATTGTTGTATCAACCTCTCGTTTGGACATTGAGAAGTTCAAGAAAACGGGGTATGAGTTGTGGAAGCTAAAAATGGAGGATTTGCTGGAAGAAAGAAACCAGTGGTTATCTGTTAAAAAAGAGAAGAAACCTGACGATGTCTCTTTGGATGAGTGGAATAAACTGGATAAGAAGGTATGAGGAAACATCCATTTATGTCTTTCAGATTCTATCCTACTGAATGTCGCAAAGGAAGAGACTACATATAAATTGTGGAAACGGTTGGGTGAGATCTATCAAGCCAAGAGTATGTTAATTAAAATTTATTTAAAATGAAAGTTATTTTCTTTGAAAATGAAAGAGGGTGAATCAGTCACAAAGTATTTAAATACTTTTAATTTGTTGTTGAGTTAGCATGCTTTAGTAGATGTTGATGTTAATGAGGAAGATAAATGTATCTTGCTTCTTTGTTCTTTACCTGAGTCTTGGGAGAATGTTATACTGGCTATCACTGCTAACCTCACAGATCCCAAGTTGGATGCCCTTGTTATAGTTTTACTATCATAGGAATTGAGGAAAAAGAGTTTGGATAGCTCAGGGGATGCTCTCAATGTCAGGGGAAGGTCTAAGGAAAGAGGACTAAAAGGAGATTAGAAAGGGGCTAAGGACATGTCCAAGGGCTGATCTAAGACTCTTGGGAAGAAGAATAGAGTTAAGTGTTGGAACTATGGTAAAAGAGGACATGTGAAGAAGGAGTGCAAAAACCCAAAGAAATAGTGGGAGAGTACTTTGGATAAATCCTCGAATGTAGATGAAGATGTTTTACTTTCAGCATGTAATGTTGTTTCTAATGATCACTAGTTGGTTGACTCAGGATGCTCATTTCATACGACCCCGCATAAGGAATGGTTCTCCACATATGAAGAATATGATGGAGGTAATGTAAAACTTGGGGACAACTCTACATATACTATAGTTGTGAAAGACAAGGTATTGTTGTGTTTTAGTGATGGGAGGATTAAAACCCTCCCTGGTCTTTATCATGTTCTTAGATTAGCTAGAAATTTGATTTCTATTTCGAAGCTGAATGATTTCAAAATGCATGTGACTTTTGACAAGCATGGTTGCAGATTAGTGACTGGGAACTTGGTGGTAGTGAAGGGGAAGAGATTGGAAAACCTGTTCAAGCTTGAAGACACTACTATTTGTAATGCCTCCTATGTATCTAAGGCCAGTATTGAAAATACATGTATATTGTGGCACTGTAGATTGGGTCACACAAGTAATAATGTTTTGAAAAATATTAAGAATAAATATTTGTTGGATGGTTTCTCTTATTCTAATGAACACTTTGATTTCTGTGAGCATTGTGTGTTTGGTAAACAAAATAGAGAATCATTTCCTTTAGGAAGAAATAGGGAAAAAGAGAAGTTAGAAATTATTCATATAGATGTGTTTGGGCTTGTGGATACCGAATCTATCAGAAAATATTGTTATTTTGTTACCTTCATTGATGATGTGTCCAAATTTAGTTGGATTTATTTTATGAAACACACATATGAAGTTTTCACTAAGTTTAAGGAATTCAAAGTCTTAGTAGGGAACCAATTATGTTTGAAGATAAAAATATTAAGATCTAACAATGGAGGGGAGTATTTCTCTAAGGAGTTTGATGTGTTTTGCAAGCATGTGTTGATGATTGTTTTTACACAGTCATAACAAAAGTTAAAATTCATAAATGAACCTAACTATCTTGAAAGATACGAAGAAATCAACTAAGATTACTTGATCCCAAGTTTCCTTACTGGTCAGGTCTTGACCTGTTGGACAGTTCAGTAGGTTATTATGAAGATGTAATATGCAAGGGGCCTTAGTGATTTAAAGTGGGTTTGTGACTTAATGGACTCTTATTACGCAAACCAATACAAATATCAACTTTCTAATTATTCATTTACATAAATCATTACTGTACCTCAAAGATTTATATGATTTATACTCAAACATGCTTTGCTTTTCAACTATTTATGAAGATTATCAAGTATCAACTTATTGCTCTTAAACTCTTCAAATGTCAGATAATCTCCTTTAGATTTCAACGTTTAAGATAAGTATTTCAAAGTTGATGGGAAAAGTTAGAGAAATTTAAATTCACCATCATTCACTACAGGATCTAAACGTTCTGTTATGCACACAGTAAGAAATACAGTAAACTCAATTAAACCAGTAGACTAAACTGTTAAATGTGAATACCCTGAGTATTTTCACGAATATTACATTCAAGATTGCAAGCTTTAAGAGGAATTATTTTAAATGCAAGGAAGAGCTAGAAGACACTCAGAAAATAGACGCAGACTTCCAGATTCACTTATATTGAAAACATAGTCATACAAGATTTATAATGTAGGAATGACTCTTAGCTTTATTAATCGAATATACCAAAAAACTTACAGTGCTTTACAGATACATTAAGCAAGCTAGATATTCCATGCATTCCTTAATGCAGACAACAGGTGACCTCCTCTAAACTAAAATATTCTACTCAAAATTCTTAGAAAGAATTACAATTTATGGCTAAATGCTCAAAATCCCTGTGTAAATAATATACAAGTAGCAATGCTTCTTATATAGAATTTGAATTCCCTCCCTTGCTACGGTTAGAACCTCCACTCTATGGTTACAACCTCCACTCTACAGTTGAGATCCCTTTAGTATTGACCAATGGCGTATCTTTATTTCATAACCGTGCGCCAATCCACTACTTGGCATCTTTTCCTCTCAAAGGATGCTCTTGGAATCTTTCACAAATAAGATTCCCACTTCATGTGACCTTTTCCCGCCGAGGCTCTTCATTAGATTTCCTCTCAAAATTCTTTGCTCCTTCCTTCTTACCCTTCAAATATTTCTTGAAATTGTCAATCACACCCTCCACAAAGGTGCGGTCCCCTCATGGACTCTTTGCTAAAATGAACTCTTGCATCACCACCTTTTCTTTCAACTCTTTTTCTTCATTCTCTAAGTTTTCTCTTCTTTTCTTGTACTTCTTCATTTTGGCCTTCTCTTCCATCAATGTATCCATCATCTGCTTGCTGAGGATTGTATCAGGATTTTCTGTACAGGGTGTGAATATGGCCCTAAACTCTGTCAATGCTCTCTTTAAGTCATAGGCTGGCATCTCAGCACATTCATGTTGTAGGAGTCTTTCCATGATTTTCTTATGCATCTTGATCATCCCTTCTACTTTTTTCTCTAGCTCTTGCATGACTACTATATTTATTTTGAGGTTATCTTCCTCAAATCTGAGCTCCAAAATCATCTGCGGCACTTGATTTGCCAATGTGATATTGAGTGCTCCTTCATTTATCAATTCTTCAGCTCTTATCTCAATCTCTATCAACTGTTCAATCTCAGATGTGCATACTTCTTTTCTTACTTGGCAGCTATGTGTAAGTGTTATACACTTATTCTTTTCTTCTGCCTTCACCTTCCAACTCTTCATAGCCTGTCCTATTATTTGTTCACCCTTTTGTAAAAAATCATTGAACCATTCGTCAAAAATGTTGGCCTTGAACCTTTTATTTTCCATGTCTTGTACTTCCTCCTTAGATACTATCGCAATGTTAGTAGGTAAGTTAGGCATTGTGGCACTGGGGTCAAATACCCCCTTAATGAATTGTTGGAGTTGGACAATGTGTCCTTTCAATACCTCCTGTTTATTTTTGTCTTTCCTCAGCATTTCTGCTGTCACCTAGTTCATATCTTTCCACTCAACGATGTGTTGTTCCCTTGTGGAATGCTCGAGGTCTAGATTAAGTATCTTGTACTCCTTCAGGGTAATCTCACCTTTTTCTTTCTCCTTTTGTGGTATAGCTAGGTTCAAAGTTCTGGATCCATCTGGACCTCTTTGTATTGCAGACACCGTCCTAGCTTTTCTCTTTTCTTTTCTTGGAGTATTTTTCTCACGTAATAAGCTTTTGATGTCAATAGGAGCCAGATGTATTTCCTTCTTCTCCTTCCTTATCTCTCCTTCCAGCCAGGTAGGTGCCTCTTTTGTGCCTTCTGCAACCCTCTCTTCATTAATTACCTCTTCACGAGGTTTATCTACTTCTGCTTCTCTTTGTTGCTGCCTTTGCTGTTGTTGTTGCTCTTGTTGTTGTTGTTGCTCTTGTTGTTGTTGTTGATCTTGTTGTTGTTGTTGCTCTTGTAGTGGAGGCTCTTGTCCTATAGGGTCCTCTCCTTTACCTTTTGATTCAGCTTCATCTCCCTCTCCTTCTATCTCAGTGTCCCTTCCATCCTCAGCTTCTTCTTCAGGATTTTCCTCTTCAAGAACTTCTTCCTCATTTATTTGTTCCTTATTTTGCAGATTAATCTCTTCTACTTGTTCATCTGCTTTATTTTTATCTTCCTTTTCTGTTCCTCCTACCTCCCTAGGATCTTTGATCTCATACTGTGCTCTATCTGTTTCTTCTTCTTGTACTTGTTCTGTATGTGCAGGGGACCCTTCTCTTGTGCTCTCTCCCTTTGTTTCCTGTCCTTGGTCTTGCACGCATTCTTCATTCCTTTCTTCTTCACTAGGCTCGCCATACATATTCAACATATCTAAGGCATCCACACCTGGGGTGTCCTCTCCTGTTTTCTCATCACATGCCATTTTTTTGACCTCTTCAATTTTGTATGCTTCCTCCTGCACGTCCTTGATGATCTCTGGTGGAACTAAGGTACCAAAAGGATCTAATGATCCTACCTCTTCCTGTACATGTTCTTCAGGCTCCGTGTTATGCCCTGTTTCCATTTCACTTTGTAGGTTTGATTCTTCCTCTTCACTGAGGAAATCACTTGACTCTTCCTCTTCACTTTGGGAATCACTGAAGACTTCTCCTATGTCAATTTCTTTCCCTCTAAACATCACTCCTTCCTCACTGTCACTGCTTACAATGTTCACAGTGTGCATAGTCTGCTTGTCCTTTTGTGCTCCTGATTCCTACTATTTTTCCTCGGCCAGCTCTGTTTTCACCTTTATTAATGTTTGTCCTGGTTCCATTGGAGCAGAAGTACTAGATATACTTCTCATTTTCTCCCCTACTTCTTGGGCTCCAATTGTATATTTTGGTTTCGAAGACTCGCCCTTAGACATACTTATTGGGATTGCCCTCATTGGCTGTTGTCCTACTGCCTCTTTTGCAGCCTGTGCTTCCTCTGCACTAATCTCATGGCTCATGGACTTTGGATCCACAAACTTTTTTGATACAACTGCTACTGATATTCCCAGCGCATAGGGATCCATTAGTATATTATTTTTATCCTTTTCTACTATCCTTGCTTCAACAATTTTTCTTTTCTTCTCATAGAAGCACTGTAAGTCCTCAGTGGGCTCTATCTTTCTTTTCCTACCCTTTTGTGGGTATGTAACTATTATACCCTCAGCCTTAAGTTCCTCAATTTTATCCTTCATCCATGTTTTTGAAAACAAAATTATTGGTTCAGATAATACATCCAGAGATGTATTCCATTGCTTTGACCAATCAGGCTCTGTAATGGGAGCCCGTCTTGCCTGTGCATAACTATGGTGTAACAACCTATCATCATCTTATACCTCAAGGGGCACATATATGTTGCCAGCAGACTTCATCTACTCAATAGTCAATCTTTTGTTGGCTCTTTTACTTACCTCTTTGTCATTTTTGCAGTCTGTCCAGAAATCCTCAATGTGTACTTGATGTTTATAGTTTTTATTTACAAAAATTTGGATTCTGTGGAAGGGATCAAATTTCCTTGTTAAATCAAATTCCTTGAAACCATAATACCTCAGCTCCTGCTCTGAATAACTAGCAACCTCTTCACTGTAACAGGAGTTCCTCCTGATAGCCCATGGTAACTTTACATTTCCCCTGTTATTGAATTTTTTCTTGTATATCCTGAAAATGTTCAAGTTTTTCCTAGAAAACTCTAGCACTATTAGTTTATTAGAAGGATACCTGGGAAGCATAAATGGCTTCCCCTCAAAACCCTCAGTCCTTATGTAAGTGAACTATTCAAATTGTATTAGCCAAGAACTGTGCAATCCAATTGCACTTTCTGCATCCTTAGACAGTCTTTTCCCTGGTTCCTTTCTTAATATCCTTACCATGTAGGTATAGAAAACATCATTAACCAAAGCAAAGTTCTTCAACGCGTTTCCCTCTTGCAAGAGAGTGTAATGCTCATATACTAACTTTTGATTTGGACCATTCCCCAGGGTACCTACCCTTTCTATTCCATGAATATGAGGCCTAACTACTGCAGCACATGCATATAACACATAAGAAGATAGATAGAAGGGTAGGCTTTTCTGTTGCCTCCTCATGGCCTGCCTCCAAATAGTAGTACTAATGGCCTTGGCCCAGTGGATTTGCCCTTGGTCCTTTTGTCCTGACCTTATAAATTCAATGACTGTGAACATCCATGGTTCACACCTGGTTCCATCCCTTAATCCAACTAGCCTGCTTAGCATGGTGACCATCAAATAAATCTCCTCCTTGAAGCATATCCTCATTAAATTCTTGGGTATCCTGGCCACAGCCTTTGGTTTGTTCTCTGTGTTATACCACCCATGGAATATCTTCCCTTTACATTCCTTCTCATTTGTGTAGAAGCCCTTTTTGTATTTATCAATATCAATGTCTGTCATCTTATCAGTGATCTTCAACCCAAAAGTGTTAGCAATTCCGTCTAGAGTCAAATCAGCAATTACTTTATCATATAGCATAACCATCTTGGTACTCAGGTTATACATAATTACACAGTCTAAGCACAAATCCCTGGCTTCCATCGCCAATGGGAAACCCGCAGCTCGGTATAACCTACTCTCCCAGATACACTTCATATCTAGAGTCGCATCCACAGTGGTGATCTTCTTCAGGACATCTTCAGCATCATAGGTCCCTATGTTTGTGTCAATGCCTACTCTGACTTCACTAATCAGGGACGGATAACCTCTGTGCAGAGGCAATTCCTCTTTCTCTGGTTCTTTCCGTGGTTTTCTCTCTTTCTTTTCCTTGCCCCCTACGTCCTTCTTTTCTTTTGGGGCCATCCTGTGGAAACGTACATTTCTCAATCTTCGCTTCATATTCATGTTTAGGGTTCTTACTGTGTATCCCAATTTCTACCAATTTACCCTAACCTCATTTATTTTCATGCCATTTTTCCTTTAAATGGACTAAGCTCTATTTAGCTAATTTAACAATTAAAACAATAACTCTGACAAATGCATGCATTTTGAAACTGAAATTACTGGAATTAACAGTTGCATTTTACCATTCAAAAATTAAACGGGGTTCCAAGATAAATACCTATTTCTGTGACTGTTCAACCTTTGTTGTTGACTTACTTTACCATTTTCACCTTTTTTAGCTACTGTAGCTTTGCCGCTCTGGTAAATTCTGCTCAATTTTATTGTGACAGCGCCTTTTCTACAAATTTCAACATTAACAATATATCTTGAAAGCAAAATAACATTAAAATTGCCCTAACCCTCGTTAAATCCTTCTTTTCTTGGGTATTAGGCCTGCATTAATTACAGTCATTGATGCGCTACGGTTTCAACTTTCAATTCAGTGTTTATGTTTTTTGAACCCTTTATTACTGTTAGTCAAATTCTGCATACATTCCTTTCTATGTATATTTCATTGTATGTTCTCTTTGTATCTCTCCGTTGTATCTTTAAAAACATACAAACATTTTGTGCAAAGAACCAACTAATGCTTTTGCCTTTTCTGCCTTCCGTACCTCTTTGTATCTTTTGGTTTTGTATATCTTGCCTGTATCCTCTATTGTGTAATCGCATATACAAACACATTATACAAACATTCTTTACGCTTTATTCCTTCGCAATGTCCTTTGATTCTTTGTATATCGGGATTGTACATTATAAACATACAAACACCAAATATACAAGGACTTCTCCATTTTTAACTCTTTTCTGACATCCGGCTTGTATGTATATTATATTGTATATCAAATATACATTGTAAACATACAAAACTAATATACAACTGGTGGGGTCCACTTTACATTTCAAACTTATGCATCCCCGCGATGCATATAACTTTCACATCACTTTCGGACCCCAACCCTCTCATAACTCTAACTCAACTTACCTCCCAAGTCTATGATGTATATAACTCAATGCATCTCTTCATATACAATTCAGACGCAATGCATTGCATTCGTCTTATTTCAATTTCCTTGAGTTCCAGCTTGTATGTATAGATCAATGTATCTTTTGGAACATATACAAGCATGGAAGTATACAATGACTTAACTCCAATTGATAACTCTTCGGTTTCGCAATGTATACAAAAGAATGTATATTTTACCTTGCATATCCCGAAACATACAAAAGGCAAAAAACATACAACAGTTTTTCTTTATTCCACAATTGCCTCGATTCTGACTTGTATAAAGTGTTTGTATATTTTGTTGTATATTTTATTTCATCCAAATATACAAACCCCGATATACAAGCGATGGACTTAACTATTTATTCACTTGAACTTTGAACTTTTCTTAATTCCACCTTGTATAAAACACAATGTATACCTGATATTCATTAAGTCCCGATACATTGTATTTACCAAAATTTGCTTTACCCTCAAGCTTGCGTTGTATAAAGCAGAATGCATGCCTTCCGATACCTTGCATACAAAACCCAACGTATACAATCATTATGCATTATTTAATAACATTCAAATTATGTGATGTATATGATTCTTTGTATCTCTTGATTGTATATTTCGCATCCGCCAAATATACAAGTGCCAAACATACATCGATTATACCAACCTTAATACCTCCTCAATTCCGCACTATGTATAATCCCTTGTATATTTACTTGTATGTCTTCCCATTTGCCAAATATACAAATCAAAATATACATAGCGGATTTCAACGTGTATACATTCCAACCTAACTCCTTTCGGGTCCACCCTGTATGTATGTATAAAACATTTCTTAAATGCATACAAGGAAAAAAGCAACAAAATAAGAAAACTCGATGACTTCCCCTTTTGCGACCAACACAAAAACATGATATACAAAAGCATTTTTATATGAGATGACTTTGCATATACAAATAACTTTGTATATACATGGCACAAACCCTCTAATTGTACATTTACCAAAAACAACAATAACTTGCAAAATACAGCGAATTTTAGAATAATTCAAAAAACAACCCCTATTTATTTTCAACAAGGAATTCACTTGTATTTTGACCTGGTACTCAAATGCAAATTTTCTTTATTTTAAACAAGGTTTGTATTTTCAGCTCCTCTTCCCTTTCACCACCAAGCAAACCACACCAACAAGCAAAGCAAACCAGCTTCAGCAAGGGGGTCCTCATTTTGCTAAGGAGTAAAATGGGGCGTGTTGTGAGCATCACAACAACTAGCAACCAAATAAAACAATTAAATTAAAATCATTAAAGAAAACTAAAATGAAATAAATTCATAATTTCTGACTATCTTTTATGCAAATCATCATTTAATTTGAGACCCTAAGTATTCAATAAGTTGCATGAATTTTCCTTTTCAGTTTAAGTGGGTGCGCATGATTAATTATCCTCATCTTGAAAATTAGTTGAACATACCAGTGACTGACATTAGACTACCTAGTTGATGTCATTCTCTCATAGCCAACCGGATAGAGCCTTGCTGCCAGCAGGCGTCCATAGCCCCAGCAAGGTTATCGTTACAATTCTCCTAAGTAGAGCCCCACTGCCAGCAAGCGTCTATAGCCCCGGTAGAGTTACTTAGATGGCTTAACCTAGATTTCAGTAAAATCCAGTTTATTTATTTATTTATTTTATATTTTGATTAAGATTGAGATTTCATAAGATGTAACAGTTGTAACTTTATGATGCAAGGAATGGTCACTTACTGAAATTAAGCTGAGAATTGTAATGGTAGCAAGGGTGACCTCTGATTTTTCACCTAAGATCTACACTGGTAGGTTCAACAAACCCAAGGATTTTAGGTGTGTCATTGTGAGAAACCTCCCTTGAATACTCAACCCACTCTTATTGAATACAAAATTTCACAAGTCAACTAACCTTCTACATTCATGACAGTCACAAGTTATGTATAAATTTCAAATGATTAACTTGAATGTTCTCAATTTTATGTTGTTTTCAATGGTTACTAATCTGCTCCTGTATACTCTAGAACAAGACAAGCATCCCTACCGAAGCAACAGAAAACAAACAAACAAACACACAACAACAACTAACAGAACACAACAAAACAAAACAAAGCAAAACACAACCAAAAAAAAAAAGACAAACCTGTACAATTATCCACATTATGATACAATAGACCAACAACCTTCACCTCAAGCCTGGAAGTAGTGTTTCAAATGCTGGCCATTAACTGGTAATGGTACATCTTCTCCAGTTAAGGTCTTGAGCCTAAAAGTGTTGTCTCCTATTATTTCTGACACTTGTAATGGACCCAACCATAACTTGTCGAATTTCCCATGGCTACCTTTCTTCTCATGTGCTTTATCCCAGCACAGCACTAAGTCTAAAATCCTAAATGTTTTGACTCTTGCTCATTTATCAAACCATCTTTTAACCACTACTTGGTGTTTGGCAAATTTTTCAATAGCTTGATCTCTTTTCTCATCTAATTGCATCATTTGAACAATTATGGCTTCCCTATGATCATTGAAGCCTAAGTATTTGTTCGCAAACTTCTAGATTGGTATTCTTAGATTTACTGGAAGTATGGGATCAGTCCCATAAACTAAATGGTAAGGTGTATTACCTAGAGCTGCCTTAACTTTGGTCCTATCTACTCACAGTGCATATTTTAGCAATGTGTTCCACTCTCTTGGGTTCTTTTCAATTAGCTTTTTAATTATTTCTAGCAAGATTTTATTCGTAGATTCAGCTAACCCATTCCCTTGAGGATAATAATTTGAAGAGAACTTTAAAACAATTCCATGTTCAAATGCCCATTTAGAAAATTTCAAAGAAGAAAATGCAGGGCCATTGTCACATACCAGCGAATAAGGAATTCCAAACCTGGTTATGATGTTCTCTTCAAGGAACTTGATAACTACCTTAGTAGTGGAGAATTTGCAACATGTGGCTTCAGTCGACCTTGTACAATAATCAGTCACTGTCAATATGAATTTGTGTCCTGCAGATGATGGAGGGTTTATGACTCCAATGAAATCCAAGCCCCACTGTGCAAACGACCTAGACTCAATAACTGGTTGTAGCGGATTAGCTTGATTTCTTCCCTTATCTGCTGTAACTTGACAAATGTGAGTTTCTGACGTGATGTTCTGTATCTTTAAACATGGTAGGCCAATAATAACCCGCTCTCGATATTTTATGTGTTGTGGCTAAATGGGAGCCACGAGCAGTCCCATACTTATCATGTAGTTCTAGCAACACCTTATCTGCTTCATTTCTATTCAAACATCTTAAATAAATTCCCTCGTGGTTCTTCCTGAATAGAAGACCTCCTTGCACCATATACTTTTGTGCTTTGATCTTCAAAGCTCTCCTCTATGAGGATTTCATCTTGTTTGGATATTTCCCTGATATTAGAAAAGTGTTGAGATCATCGTACCACCCTAATGCATTACTTGTATTTAGCACATACTGCTGTTTTACCAGATTTGGGTCTGTATTGGCTATGGTTTGTACTAAAGCTTGTCCTCTAACTAACTTCATCGGTATGATTTCCATGTCAAATTCTTGCAGAGTGGTAATCCACTTAGCTCTTTTCTCTCCAGGCTCATTTTGCATTAGCAGCATCTTTACTGTTGCATCAAGTACCACAACTTTAACCTAACTGCGTAGAATGTAGTGCCTAAACTTTTTTACTGCCCTCACTAGTGCAAATGCCTGTCTTTCTGTATCCAGGTACTTCAGTTGTGCATCCTTCAGAGGTGCACTCATAAAAGCGATAGGGTTTTCTTCATTATCTTTTCCTTTCTGGGTCAGTGCAGCTGCAACCGAATGTGAGGATGCAAATGAATAAATGTAGAATGGCTTGGTATAGTCTGGGCTTGTCAACACAGGAGCATCAGAAATGGCCTCCTTGATATCTTCAAATGCGGCCTTGGCTACTGGTGTCCACTCTATTACTGCATCTTTTTTCAACATGGCGTTCAGCGGTTGCACGATTTCTGCAAATCCTATAATGAACTTCCGAACGAAGTTAATTTTACCAAAAAATAATTTTAATTCTTTTCTAGTGTTTGGTAACTGTAATTTCTTTATCCCTTCTATTCTATCAGGATCAATGGATATACCATTCTCAGAAATGACATGCCCTAGTAATTTACCCTCTGTTACGCCAAATACACATTTTTTAGGGTTGAGAGAAATTCCATACCTCTCACATCTCTGGAGTATTCTTCTTAAATCCTCAGCATGAGTAGACGCATCCTTAGAATACATAGTTAGATCATCCATGTAAATCACAATACACTTACCTGTCAGTCCACGGAACGTAATGTCCATGGCCTGTTGAAATGTGGCACCTGCATTGATTAGACCAAATGGCATTCTTCTATATGCAAAATTACCCCATTTACTACTAAAAGTGGTCTTTAGCCTATCTTCCTCATCGATTAGGACCTGGTTATAACCTGAAAAACTGTCTAAAAAGGACATCATCTTGGCTCCATTACCGCTTGTAATACTTCATCCATGGGAGGCAGAGGATAATTGTCTTTGTCAGATGCCTTATTTAGATTCCTAAAATCTACGCATAACCGGATGTCCCCACTTTTCTTCCTAACAGGCACTAAGTTAGCTACCCAAGTCAAATGTCTAACAGGGAAAATTATTCTGGCAGACAGTAGTCTTTTTACTTCCTCAAATATCAATGGCCCTAAAATTACATTTACATGCGTTTGCTTTTGCCTAAATGGTTTGACATCTGGTTTTAATGGTATCACATGTGTTATAATGGATGTGTCATATGTCTTTAAATCTTCATATGTCCATGCTATAACGTGTTTGTACTCCTTCAGTACATCTATGACTTCTTTTCTAATTTTCTCAGGACAAACCTTTTCAATCTGCACATTCTGAGGGTTCTATTATGTTCCTAAGTTATATGGCTCACACTTACCTCCCTCAGTCTTGGGTAAGTCCTTCTGTCTCACTACTCCATCGAAGTCAAAGATTTGTTCTAACTCTATTACTCCCTTAGGCAGGAAATTACTCTTTAGGTTGATGATGTCTTCCTCATCCCAAGACACATCAGGCCTCTCTTGTTCATCGATAATTTGGACTTCAGATACTTCGTTGCAAGTTAGAAAATCTACAATTTGCTGGTCCCCCTCAAATACCTGAAAATGAGTTACATTGTCTGGTACACTGGGCACATTTACTAGTTCTACAGCAAATCTCTTTAAACCTGACAGCGTTAAAGGCTCTAAAGTGCTAGCAGCAACAGCTAGCGCATCAGGCCTATGGTTTTGTTCTCTGGGGATATGCTCTAAGTTGAATGCATCAAATGACTATTAAATCCCAAACTCTATGTCTATAGCAAACCATTTTCTTATAATTACAAGCGTACAACTTTCTAACCTGTCTGACTACTAACTCAAAGTCTGAAAATACTTTGATCATTCTTACCCCTTTCTTTATAGCTAAGACTAGTCCATAAATTAAAGCTTCATATTCAGCAACATTGTTAGTGCAAGCAAATTGTAACCTATATGCTGCTAGATATGATTTACCCTGAGGATCTATGAGCTCTACACCTGCACCTGCACCTTGCTTAGACTTGGACCCATCACATTTTAATGTCCACATGCCACTCTTATTCCTTTGACCTTTTCCTTTGACATGTTTTTCTCTGTCTACCACATATGCAGTGTTATCTTGCTTATCCGTATGCCTTTCATTCTGACTTACTTGTTTATTTATCTTCTTAGTGTGTAAATCTGAATGACAAACATCTTTGCCTGAACTTTCTCCTAACTCTGGAGTTTCTACATCTATGGGGTTCTGAAAGTACCTCTCAGGTCGACTAGAACTCACCCTTTCTTCACGAAATTCCCACTCTTTTGTGCATTTTAAGTACTGATACTCAATAATGTCTCTACACATTCCACACTTTTCTTCAGAATGTGGCCTATCGTGAACTCTACACATATCTTTGTATAACTTGCACTGGACTGAAATATTTAGTTCCATGCACTTTTCTATTTCCTGTCTAATGATCTGACTAAAATTATTCAGTGTATTACCTTCTTCATCAGAAGAATTTCCATCAGATTCAATGAATAGTACAGTATCCCTAGTAACCAGTTTCTCTCCAAAATTTAGCATTAATATCTCCTCAATCTATACCCCTTTGTTAGTGACCCTATAAACACTGGGTTCAATAGAAGCATACAATATTTTGTTCGTCCTATTGTACTCTGTGATCATATGCTTCATCCTAGGTTCAGCCTCTATTCTGATTTGATTAGGCACACCCCTCCAAGGTAACCACATATGTGAAAAGTTAGTGGCCATGTATCTGTTCAGTGTTTTTGACCAATCTCTGCTTAATAACATCCCATAATTTGCAAGTATATCAACTACTTGGATGTCAATGAATTGACTTACCCTGGGGTCTGAAGCTAATTGCATCTGAATATGCATTAGTTCTCCTACCATGTTAACTTTAGTCTTATCTAACTGTGTGACGACTTTGGCAAACTTGGTGGGAGTCAGCCCTAAGGTTTTACATATACCCAGAGGCATCACATTAGTTGAGGCACCTGAATCCACCATACAATTGTGTATGTTCTTTCCACACAATCTAACAGTTAACAAGAAGGGAGGAGTATCCCTCTTATCAGCATACATTACTACATTTGTGTTAGAATGCTGCTCAACTTTCTTACCCTTTTCTTTTGGCTGTGCCTCTCTATTAGGCACAAGTACCTCAGTAGAAGTCTCTACTGTTACCGATGTATCCAAAGATTTTATAAAGGCCTTTCTAACTTCTAGATTTTTTAACAATTCACACAAAGGTACACTGACCTTGATTTTCTTTATTTCTTCTGATAGATAACTCATCAGTCCCAATGTTTCTGTTGTCTCACTTTTATTTGTCTGGACACTCTGAGTTACTATTCCATTATTTGCATTATGATTGGCTTTTAGTATAGCAGGGTTATTGCTAGCATTCTGGTCTGTGGGTGTGTTGTAATTGTTAGGAGGAGTGGAAGTAGTGAAAGGTCCTCCTGGCCTCGGATTACTTCTTAGGTTGTAAGTATGATTCTTACCTGACTGTTGGAAGGCTTGCACCTCCTCTGTCTCATGCAACACCTCATTTTTAGTTTCAAATGGAAACTGAAAAGTGTTTAATACTAAGGTTGTCTCAGGATATAGGCTTTCACAATAATAGGGTTCATCATCTAACAATTGGTCATCTTATTCTTCTCTAAAAGTGAAAGTCTCTAAAACTAGAGCAGTATCATATCCTGAGGGTACTATCTCATTACGTTTGGTAACTAAGAACTTAGAAGTAGGAGCATGTACATCCACATTAACAATACTTGCTGCCATATGAAACTGAGGACAGTCTATTTCAGCATGGGCACCAGTATTATGGATTCTACACCAGTTCTTTAGTGCTACATTGGCCATTTGAATCCCTACTATTTGTTTTGTGTCCCGGTTGTCTAAATTCTCGAATGGAGAAGCTAGGGTGCCATTATTTGGCCCTGTGTTCCAAGTTTTGGGTGGCCTAGGCTGATTTTGATTCCTGTTATTGTTATTCCAGGCTCTGTTATCTATAGTTGGTCCTCTATTTTGCATTTGTTGTCCTTGATTATGATTATGATGTTGACCATGATTTTGACGACCCTGATTAGAACTCTGACCTTGGTTATAACCATAACTCTGATTATGACTCTGATTCTGGATTTGGTTATAACTGGGGCTGCAGTTCTGGTTTTGACTCTGATTATAGTTTTGGTTATACCCCAGGTTATTTCTACCGTAGAAATTCTCATTTCTCAACTATGTCATCTCAGTGGTCAATCTTCTTAGATGTGCAGTGATTTCTTTGATATCTTCCCTTTCCTCTTGTGCTTTTGCTATAAATGTATCTTGAGGTGGTTGGAAAAATGATTGGCCATTGTTTTGATTAAGATTGGCAGTATTACCAGCGTAAGGTACTATAGCCTGACTTGGAGCAGGGTTATACACAGGTGTGTATGTAGGGACTGGATTGAGCATTGGAGCATTTTGTGTAGGAGCTCCATTCCAAGGTTGCACTTGATTTTGCATTCTAGGATTTCCTCCATTAAGGAATGGATTATAGGTTGTCTGCCTCATTTCCTGGTTCACAGAGGCTGCCTCTTTGTAGGCTTTGGATACTGTGTCTATGTTAGGCTTTCTCTTGACAAACATGGCAGTTAATGGATCTAAAGCAACATAATACATAGCCAACAGTGTGTCTAGAACTACTGTGTATGGTGCTACCAACCTAGAAGATGCCTTTTGAAACCTATCGTTAAAGTTATCAATTAGTTCTCCCTCACCTCTTTTGATTGTGGCCAATTTATGATATAAGATAGAAAGATCGACTGGTCCCCTAAATCTAGACAAAAAATGCTTCCTCCATCAGTGTCCAAGAAGAAACATAGCCGTTAGGTAAATTCACATACCAGTTGGTTGCTTGTTCATTGAAAGTATAAGGAAATAATCTATACACGACATCTTCATGTTCTAACTGGGCTCTAAAGCAGGCTTCCTTATATATCTTTATATGATCCTCTGGATCCTGGTGTAACTGGTATTTAGGGCATATTTTCTCAGGGTTCTTCGGCATCTCATGATAATCCACAAAATATATGGGTGAGTTGACATTAAAATATGCCATTACAGGTATTTGTGCTTGACCTGGACCTGTGGGAGTACCTAAATTTCTAGGTGTACTTTGGTTTCTGGGAGGACTAGGACCTCTGGGAGAACCTGAACAAAGGCTTAAGGACCCGGATGAAGAACTGTTAGGACTACCAATACTATGGGTGTAAAAAGGTTACCCAGGAGGTGTTCCAAATGAACTTCATGTATTTGATGTTTTAGGACTCCAAATAAAAGGGTTCATACTCTGTCTTCTATCAGGTAGCTGCACAAATATGTCGTCAGGATTAACCCTAGACCTAGTCACCCTGTTACCGTTATGAGCTAGTTTTACTCAAACTCAACCTTAACTCCTATCAGGCCCTCCTTCTAGTGCCAAAAACTGTTGATGATTGTTTTTACACAGTCATAACAAAAGTTAAAATTCATAAATGAACCTAACTATCTTGAAAGATACGAAGAAAACAACTAAGATTACTTGATCCCAAGTTTCCTTATTGGTCAGGTCTTGACCTGTTGGACAGTTTAGTCGATTATTATGAAGCTGTAATATGCAAGGGGCCTTACATGATTTAAAGTGGGTTTGTGACTTATTGGACTCTTATTACGCAAACCAATACAAATATCAACTTTCTAATTATTCATTTGCATAAATTATTACTGTACCTCAAAGCTTTACATGATTTATACTCAAACATGCTTTGCTTTTCAACTATTTATGAAGATTATCAAATATCAACTTATTGCTCTTAAACTCTTCAAATGTCAGATAATCTCCTTTAGATTTCAACGTTTAAGCTAAGTATTTCAAAGTTGCTGGGAAAAGTTAGAGAAATTTAAATTTGCCATCATTCACTACAGGATCTAAATGTTCCGTTATGCACACAGTAAGAAATACAGTAAACTTGATTAAACCAACAGACTAAACCATTAAATGTGAATACCCTGAGTATTTTCACGAATATTACATTCAAGAT
Organism: Cunninghamia lanceolata; assembly: GCA_027924645.1. Taxonomy (NCBI): domain Eukaryota; kingdom Viridiplantae; phylum Streptophyta; class Pinopsida; order Cupressales; family Cupressaceae; genus Cunninghamia; species Cunninghamia lanceolata. Next base: position 281,453 of record BSBN01001418.1, on the reverse strand, counting down.
TGCGAGCTTTAAGAGGAATTATTTTAAATGCAAGGAAGAGCTAGAAGACACTCAGAAAATAGACGCAGACTTCTAGATTCACTTATATTCAAAACACAGTCATACAAGATTTATAATGTAGGAATGACTCTTAGCTTTATTAATCAAATATACCAAAAAACTTACAGTGCTTTACAGATTAATTAAGCAAGTTGGATATTCCACGCATTCCTTAATGCAGACAACAGGCGACCTCCTCTAAACTAAAATATTCTACTCAAAATTCTTAGAAAGAATTACAATTTCTGGCTAAATGCTCAAAATCCCTGTGTAAATAATATACAAGTAGCAATGCTTCTTATATAGAATTTGAATTCCCTCCCTTGCTACGGTTACAACCTCCACTCTACGGTTGAGATCCCTTTACTATTGACCAATGGTATATCTTTATTTCATAACCGTGTGCCAATCCACTACTTGGCATCTTTTCCTCTCAAAGGATGCTCTTGGAATCTTTCACAAATAAGATTCCCACTTCATGTGACCTTTTCCCGCCGAGGCTCTTCATTTGATTTCCTCTCAAAATTCTTTGCTCCTGCCTTCTTACCCTTTCTTCAAATATTTCTTGAAATTGTCAATCACACCCTCCACAAAGGTGCGGTCCCCTCCTGGACTCTTTGCTAAAATGAACTCTTGCATCACCACCTTTTCTTTCAACTCTTTTTCTTCATTCTCTAAGTTTTCTCTTCTTTTCTTGTACTTCTTCATTTTGGCCTTCTCTTCCATCAATGTATCCATCATCTGCTTGCTAAGGATTGCATCAGGATTTTCTATACAGGGTGTGAATATGGCCCTGAACTCTGTCAATGCTCTCTTTAAGTCATAGGCTGGCATCTCTACACATTCATGCTGTAGGAGTCTTTCCATGATTTTCTTATGCATCTTGATCATCCCTTCTACTTTTTTCTCCAACTCTTGCATGACTACTATATTTCTTTTGAGGTTATCTTCCTCAAATATGAGCTCCAAAATCATCTGCGGCACTTGATTTGCCAATGTGATATTGAGTGCTCCTTCATTTATCAATTCTTCAGCTCTTGTCTCAATCTCTGTCAACTGTTCAATCTCAAATGTGCATTCTTCTTTTCTTACATGGCAGCTATGTGTAAGTGTTATACACTTATTCTTTCCTTCTGCTATCACCTTCCAACTCTTCACAGCCTGTCCTATTATTTGTTCACTCTTTTGTAAAAAATCATTGAACCATTCGTCAAAAATGTTGGCCTTGAACCTTTTATTTTCCATGTCTTGTACTTCCTCCTTAGATACTATCGCTATATTAGCAGGTAAGTTAGGTATTGTGGCACTGGGGTCAAATACCCCCTTAATGAACTGCTAGAGTTGGACAATGTGTCCTTTCAATACCTCCTATTTATTATTGTCTTTCCTCAGCATTTCTGCTATCACTTGGTTCATATCTTTCCACTCAGCGATGTGTTGCTCCCTTGTGGAATGCTCGAGGTCTAGATTAGGTATCTTGTACTCCTCCAGGGTAATCTCACCTTTTTCTTTCTGCTTTTGTGGTATAGCTAGGTTCAAAGTTCTGGATCCATCTGGACCTCTTTGTATTGCAGACACCGTCCTAGCTTTTCTCTTTTCTTTTCTTGGAGTATTTTTCTCACCTAATAAGCTTTTGATGTCAATAGGAGCCAGATGTATTTCCTTCTTCTCCTTCCTTATCTCTCCTTCCAGCCAGGTAGGTGCCTCTTTTGTGCCTTCTGCAACCCTCTCTTCATTAATTACCTCTTCATGAGGTTTATCTACTTCTGCTTCTCTTTGTTGCTGCCTTTGCTGTTGTTGTTGCTCTTGTTGTTGTTGTTGCTCTTGTTGTTGTTGCTGATCTTGTTGTTGTTGTTGCTCTTGTAGTGGAGGCTCTTGTCCTATAGGGTCCTCTCCTTGCCCTTTTGATTCAGCTTCATCTCCCTCTCCTTCTATCTCAGTGTCCCTTCCATCCTCAGCGTCTTCTTCAGGATTTTCCTCTTCAGGAACTTCTTCCTCATTTATTTGTTCCTTATTTTGCAGATTAATCTCTTCTGCTTGTTCATCTGCTTTATTATCATCTTCCTTTTCTATTCCTCCTACCTCCTCAGGATCTTTGATCTCATCCTATGGTCTATCTGTTTCTTCTTCTTGTACTTGTTCTGTATGTGCAGGGGACCCTTCTCTTGTGCTCTCTCCCTTTGTTTCCTGTCCTTGGTCTTGCACACGTTCTTCATTCCTTTCTTTTTCACTAGGCTCGCCATACATATTCAACATATCTAAGGCATCCACACCTGGGGTGTCCTCTCTTGTTTTCTCATCATATGCCATTTTTTTGACCTCTTCAATTTTGTGTGCTTCCTCCTGCACCTCCTTGACGATCTCTGGTGGAACTTAGGTACCAAATGGATCTAATGATCCTACATCTTCTTGTACTTGTTCTTCTTCAGGCTCCATGTTATGCCCTGTTTCCATTTCACCTTGCAGGTTTGATTCTTCCTCTTCACTATGGAAATCACTTGACTCTTCCTCTTCACTTTGGGAATCACTGAAGACTTCCCCTATGTCAATTTCTTTCCCTCTGAACATCACTCCTTCCTCACTGTCACTGCTTACAATGTCCACAGTGTGCACAGTCTGCTTGTCCTTTTGTGCTCCTGATTCCTGCTGTTTTTCCTCAGCCAGCTCTGTTTTCACCTTTATGAATGTTTGTCCTGGTTCCATTGGAGAAGAAGTACTAGATATACTTCTCATTTTCTCAACTACTTCTTGGGCTCCAATTGTATCTTTTGGTTTTGAAGACTTGCCCTTAGACAAACTTATTGGGATTGCTCTCATTGGCTATTGTCCTGCTGCCTCTTTTGCAGCCTGTGCTTCCTCTACACTAATCTCATGGCTCATGGACTTTAGATCCACAAACGTTTCTGATGCAACCACTACTGATATTCCCAGTGCATAGGGATCCATTAGTGTAGCATTTTTATCCTTTTCTACTATCCTTGCTTCAACAATTTTTCTTTTCTTCTCATAGAAGCACTGTAAGTCCTCAGTGGGCTCTATCTTTCTTTTCCTGCCCTTTTGTGGGTATGTAACTGTTATACCCTCAGCCTTAAGTTCCTCAATTTTATCCTTCAGCCATGTTTTTGAAAACAAAATTATTGGTTCAGACAATACATCCAGAGATGTATTCCATGGCTTTGACCAATCAGGCTCTGTAATGGGAGCCCGTCTTGCCTGTGCATAACTATGGTGTAACAACCTATCATCATCTTGTACCTCAAGGGGCACATATATGTTGCCAACATACTTCATCTGCTCAATAGTCAATCTTTTGTGGGCTCTTTTCCTCACCTCTTTGTCATTTTTGTAGTCTGCCCAGAAATCCTCAATGTGTACTTGATGTTTATAGTTTTTATTTACAAAAATTTGGATTCTGTGGAAGGGATCAAATTTCCTTGTTAAATCAAATTCCTTGAAACCATAATACCTCAGCTCCTGCTCTGAATAACTAGCAACCTCTTCACTATAACAGGAGTTCCTCCCGATAGCCCATGGTAACTTTACATTTCCCCTGTTATTGAATTTTTTCTTGTATATCCTGAAAATGTTCAAGTTTTGCCTAGAAAACTCTAGCACTATTAGTTTATCAAAAGGATACCTGGGAAGCATAAATGGCTTCCCCTCAAAACCCTCAGTCCTTATGTAAGTGAACTGTTCAAATTGTATGAACCAAGAACTGTGCAATCCAATTGCACTTTCTGCATCCTTAGACAGTCTTTTGCCTAGTTCCTCTCTTAATATCCTTACCATGTAGGTATAGAAAACATCATTAACCAAAGCAAAGTTCTTCAACGCATTTCCCTCCTGCAAGACAGGGTAATGCTCATATACTAACTTTTGATCTGGACTATTTCCTAGGGCACCTACCCTTTCTATTCCATGAATATGAGGCCTAATCACTGCAGCACATGCATATAACACATAAGAAGATAGATAGAAGGGTAGGCTTTTCTGTTGCCTCCTCATGGCCTACCTCTAAATAGCAGTACTAATGGCCTTGGCCCAGTGGATTTGCCCTTGGTCCTTTTGTCCTGACCTTATAAATTCAATGACTGTGAACATCCATGGTTCACACCTGGTTCCATCCCTTAATCCAACTAGCCTGCTCAGCATGGTGACCATCAAATAAATCTCCTCCTTGAAGCATATCCTCATTAAATTCTTGGGTATCCTAGCCATAGCCTTTGGTTTGTTCTCTGTGTTATACCACCCATGGAATATCTTCCCTTTACATTCCTTCTCATTTGTGTAGAAGCCCTCATTATATTTATCAATATCAATGTCTGTCATCTTATCAGTGATCTTCAACCCAAAAGTGTTAGCAATTCCTTCTAGAGTCAAATCAGCAATTACTTTATCATATAGCATAACCATCCTAGTACTCAGGTTATACATAATGACACAGTCTAAGCACAAATCCTTAGCTTCCATCGCCAATGGGAAACCCGCAGCTCGGTATAACCTACTCTCCCAGATACACTTCATATCTAGAGTCGCATCCGCAGCGGTGATCTTCTTTAGGACATCTTCAGCATCGTAGGTCCCTATGTTTGTGTCAGTGCCTACTCCGGCTTCACTAATCAGGGACAAATAACCTTTGTGCAGAGGCAATTCCTCTTTCTCTGGTTCTTTCCGTGGTTTTCTGTCTTTCTTTTCCTTGCCCCCTACGTCCTTCTTTTGTTTTGGGGCCATCCTGTGGAAATGTACATTTCTCAATCTTCGCTTCATATTCATGTTTAGGGTTCTTACTGTGTATCCCAATTTCTACCAATTTACCCTAACCTCATTTATTTTTCCTGCCATTTTACCTTTAAATGGACTAAGCTCTATTTAGCTAATTTAACAATTAAAACAGTAATTCTGACAAATGCATGCATTTTGAAACTGAAATTACTGGAATTAACAGTTGCCTTTTACCATTCAAAAATTAAATGGGGTTCCAAGATAAATACCTGTTTCTGTGACTGTTTAACCTTTATTGTTAACTTACTTTACCGTTTTCACCTTTTTTAGCTACTGTAGCTTTGTTGCTCTGGTAAATTCTGCTCAATTTTACTGTGACAGTGCCTTTTCTGCAAATTTCAACGTTAACAATATATCTTGAAAGCAAAATAACATTAAAATTACCCTAACCCTTGTTAAATCCTTCTTTTCTTGGGTGTTAGGCCTACATTAATTACAGTCATTAATGCACTACAGTTTCAGCTTTCAATTCAATTTTTATGTTTTTTGAACCCTTTATTACCGTTAGTCAAATTCTGCATACATTCTTTTCTATGTATATTTCATTGTATGTTCTCTTTGTATCTCTTCATTGTATCTTTAAAAGCATACAAACATTTTATGCAAAGAACCAACTAACGTTTTTGCCTTTTCCGCCTTCCGTACCTCTTTGTATCTTTTGGTTTGTATATCTTGCCTGTATCCTCTATTGTATAATCGCATATATAAACACATTATACAAACATTCTTTACCCTTTATTCTTTCACAATGTCCTTTGATTCTTTGTATATCAGGATTGTACATTATAAACATACAAACACCAAATATACAAGGACTTCTCCATTTTTAACTCTTTCTGACATCCGGCTTGTATGTATATTAGTTTTATATCGGATATACATTGTAAACATACAAAACGAATATACAACTGGTGGGGTCCACTTTACCTTTCAAACTTATGCATCCCCGTGATGCATATAACTTTCGCATCACTTTCGGACCCCAACCCTCTCATAACTCTAACTCAACTTACCTCCCAAGTCTGTGATGTATATAACTCAATGCATCTCTTCATATATAATTCAGATGCAATGCATTGCATTCGTCTTATTTCAAATTCCTTGAGTTCCAGCTTGTATGTATAGATCAATGTATCTTTTGGAACATATACAAGCATGGAAGTATACAATGACTTAACTCCAATTGATAACTCTTCGGTTCTGCAATGTATACAAAAGAATGTATATTTTACCTTGCATATCCTGAAACATACAAAAGGCAAAAAACATACAACAGTTTTTCTTTATTCCAGAATTGCCTCAATTCTGGCTTGTATAAAGTGTTTATATATTTCATTGTATATTTCATTTCATCCAAATATACAAACCCCGATATACAAGCGACGAACTTAACTATTTATTCACTTGAACTTTAAACTTTTCTTAATTCCACCTTGTATAAAACACAATGTATACCTGATATTCATTAAGTCTCGATACATTGTATTTACCAAAATTTGCTTTACCCTCAAACTTGCATTGTATAAAGCAGAATGCATGCCTCCCGATACCTTGCATACAAAACCCAACGTATACAATCATTATGCATTATTTAATAACATTTGAATTCTGCAATGTATATGATTCTTTGTATCTCTTGATTGTATATTTCACATCTGCCAAATATACAAGTGCCAAACATACATCAATTATACCAAGCTTAATACCTCCTCAATTCCGTGCTATGTATAATCCCTTGTTTATTTACTTGTATGTCTTCCCATTTGCCAAATATACAAACCGAAATAACCTAACTCCTTTCGGGTCCACCCTGTACGTATGTATAAAACATTTCTTAAATGCATACAAGGAAAAAAGCAACAAAATAAGAAAACCCGACGACTTCCCCTTTTGTGACCAACACAAAAGCACGATATACAAAAGCATTTGTATATGAGATGACTTTGCATATACAAAGAACTTTGTATATACAAGGCACAAACCCTCTAATTGTACATTTACCAAAAACAACAATAACTTGCAAAATACAGCGAATTTTAGAATAATTCAAAAAACAACCCCTGTATATTTTCAACAAGGAATTCACCTGTATTTTGATCTGGTACTCAAATGCAAATTTTCCTTATTTTTAACAAGGTTTGTATTTTTAGCTCCTCTTCCCTTTCACCACCAAGCAAACCACACCAACAAGCAAAGCAAACTAGCTTTAGCAAGGGGGTCCTCATTTTGCTAAGAAGTAAAATGGGGCGTGTTGTGAGCATCACAATAGCATGTAGGTATTATCAGACAAAAGATAGCTTTGTATACACCACAATACAATGGTGTTGCAAAAAAGATGAACCGAACAAGCATGGAAAGGGCCAGAAGTATGTTGAGTGATGCAAAGTTGGGTAAATGCTTTTGCGTAGAGGCTATGTGTACTATTTGCTACTTGATAAACAGATCTCCTTGTAAGGCTCTTGATTTGACACCTTATGAAGTGTGGATAGGTAAGAAATCTTCTGTTTCACATTTAAGGGTTTTGGGTTGTGAGGCTTTTGTTCATGTGCCTAAGGAAAAGTGATCTAAGTTGGATCTAAAAGATGAAAAGTGTACATTCATTGGATATGGTGTTAATGTCAAAGGTTATAAGCTTTAGAATCAACTAAGTCATAAGATTATCTATTCTAGAGATGTTATTTTCAGGGAACTTAGAGCTATTTCTGAACTTGAGTAGCCAAAAGAAAAAGAAGGAAAGGTAAATAGAGTGTACTTTGAGTTAGAGTAGAAAGATGCACCTTAGGAAGAATAGAATGATGGATTGGGGGTGAAGAAGAAGAAGAAGAAGATTCCAGTAGTTCTGATGAAGATGAATCTGTTGTTACAGAAGAAGTTGGTATAGATGATCATGGAGAAGAACAAGTTGAGACTCTTACTCCACCCTTGAGCAGATCCACAAGACTATAGGATCCAATTGACATGTATAGCCCACTAGATTTTCATTGTGTATTTGCTTTATTGAGTACTAGCGATGAGCCTAGATCCTACAGGGAAGCTATTCTTTCGGATAATAGTGAGTCTTGGTAGTTAGCCATGTAGGAGGTGATGATGGATTTAGACTCTTGTAACACCTAGGATCTTGTTTGTTTTCCCAAAGGAAGAAAGGCCATAGGTTGTGAGTGGGTCTTCAAGATGAAGTTTGGAGTAGATGGGTCATTAGAGAAGTATAAGGCTAGACTGGTAGCCAAGGGCTACTCCTAGAGAGAGGGAGTTGATTTTGGTGAGATTTTCTCTCGTGTTGCTAACTTGACTTCTATTAGATTTCTTTTATCCATTGTTGCAGCTTATGATTGGGAGATTGAACAAATGGATGTTAAGACTGCGTTCTTGCATGGTGATCTTGAGGAATAAATTTATATGCAACAACCTACAGGTTTTGAGGTAAAAGGAAAAGAACATTGGGTTTGCAGGTTAAAGAGGTCTCTTTATGTTTTGAAATAGTCCCCTCGAATGTGGTATCAAAAGTTTGATTCATTTGTGTTGAAATTGGGTTTTGTTAGAATAGAGGAGAAATCATTATGTTTACATTCATTGTATTGATGATTCTATACTGGTTATTGCATTGTATGTTGATGACATGTTATTTTTCAGCAATACTAAGGGTATGATCAGTGAGCTGAAAGCCCAACTTTCAGGTGTATTTGATATGAACAATCTTGGATCTGCCAGGGATATTTTGGGAATAGAGATCAGAAGGGATAGAAGTAACATAAAGCTTTGGTTGTCACAAAGTGAGTATGTGAATACCATTTTGTAGAGATTTAGTATGCAACACTATAACCCAGTTAGAGTTCCTTTACCCATTGGTACTAAGCTTTCATTAGATATGTGTCCAAAGACTAAGGATGATCTTGAGGATATGTCTAATGTGCCATATGCTAGTGTTGTAGGAAGTTTGATGTATGCAATGGTTTGCACTAGGCCAGATATTGCCCAAGCAGTGGGAGTTTTGAGCATATTTATATCTAACCCTGGTAGACAACATTGGAATTATTCGAAGAGGGTGCTTAAATATCTTGCAGGTACTCCTGATTATAGTTTAGTTTACTTTGGTACTGATAGTGCTGATAAATCTTTGGACATATAGGGTTTTGTTGATGCAGATTGGGCAGGTGACTTGGATAGTCGAAGGTCCACTAGTGGCTATGTGTTTACTCTATTTGGAAGAGCAATGAGTTGGATGAGTAAGACGTAGCACACAGTTGCTTTGTCCACTATAGAAGTATAGTATATGGCTGCTACTCATGTATCTAAGGAGGCATTTTGGTTGAGGAGACTATGTATAGGTATTGAATTTGATTTTAGGATCATTTGGATTGGTTGTGATAGCCAGAGTGCTATCTGCTTGGCCAAGAATTCTATGTATCATGCTCAAACAAAGCATGTTGATGTTCAGTATCACTTTGTTCGAGAGTTGGTTGCTAAAGGACAGATTGAGCTGAAGAAGATACACTTAGGAGAATGTTGCAGATTTATTGACAAGGCCTATGAGCACAGAGAAGTTCATGTGGTGCAAAGAGGCCATGGGCCTTGTTTCTAGTGCATAATTATTTTTCATTTGATTTCCTATGGGTTGATTTACAATATATAATGTCAAGTGGGAGAATGTTGGAATAAGGTGCCATTAACCTTGTAAATTCCAATATTGTATTTTATCCCATTTATTATTTGTAATTTGTAATTACCCATAAGGGAATGAGGTAGTTTCATTGGCAGTGGTAATTCTGGAGTTATTGACGGTAGTTACAGAGTCATATTTACAATTGGAAAATGTAAAAATCAAAGGTAAATGAGGGTAGGTGTTTCCCTTGAGGAATCTATTATTTTTGGCATGTATGACAACTTGTCATAATGTGGTGTAAGTGGATTTATGGGAACTGCAAGTTGTCATAAGATTCCATGCATGTATGATGCATATGACACCCATTATTAGTTGTGGTTGCTATTTTTAGCCCCATGCGCCCATCTTGGGAAGGTTTATTGTTGGTAGTATCTATGATGGTTATGATGCATCATAAGATGTTGTTACATGCTATTCTTGGTTTTGGGTGCCCAACCTTGTATGGGTAAGTTTTTGCCACTTGATGGTTGCATGTATGACGACATTTAATGCTTGCATGTGGGGTAATTGGAGGAGAGAGAAAGTGGACACCTAGAATGGCAGGAAAACTCTTCTATAAGTATTTTCTATTGTATTTGTTTCTACAATACAAATTTTAGGTACTCAGGTGCTGCCGAAATGCTGTCAAGTTGAAGACTAGTGGAGATAGTTATTGAGTTGTTGTATTGTACAATCTTTTTCAGATTAATACAAACTTGTGCCTCTTTCCTGGTGGATTTTTTTACCCCCAAGGGTTTTCTCCACATAAACACTGTGTTGTGTGTTCAATTTTTATCTTTGATGTTTAAGTATTGCATAGTTTCTATTCTATGTTTCAATCTCCATTGATAATACATAGTTAAAGATAGCAAAAATTTATATTTGAATCAGATTTTGATTGAGTAGTTGTGCTTTCATTTCTAACATTTAGTATCAGATCCTAGCTAGCTTTGACTCTTGGGTGGTAGTGTGGAAGATGTAGTTGTAGTGGTAGATTTGGTTGTGTTTGTTTTGCAGATCTTGAGTTGTTATTATGGCTGCATCCATCATTGCATCAACCTCTTGTTTGGACATTGAGAAGTTCAACAAAATGGGGTCTGAGTTCTGGAAGCTGAAAATGGAGGATTTGTTGGAAGAAAGAAACCAATGGTTATCTGTTCAAAAAGAGAAGAAACCCGACGATGTCTCTCCGGATGAGTGGGATAAACTAGATAAGAAGGCACAAGGAAACATCCGTTTGTGTCTTTCAGATTATGTCCTATTGAATGTCACAAAGGAAGAGACTGCATATAAATTGTGGAAATGGTTGGGTGAGATCTATCAAGCCAAGAGTATGTTAAATAAACTCTATTTGAAATGAAAGTTGTTTTCTTTGAAAATGAAAGAGGGTGAATCAGTCACAAATTATTTAAATAACTTTAATTTGTTGTTGAGTTAGCATGCTTCTATAGATGTTGATGTTAACGAGGAAGATAAATGTATCTTTCTTCTTTGTTCTTTACCTGAGTCTTGGGAGAATGTTATACTGGCTATCACTGCTAACCTCACAGATCCCAAGTTGGATGCCCTTGTTGCAGTTTTACTATCACAGGAACTGAGGAAGAAGAGTTTGGATAGCTCAGGGGATGCTCTCAGTGTCAGGGGAAGGTCTAAGGAAAGAAGACTGAAAGGAGATCAAAAAGGGGCTAAGGACAAGTCCAAGGGCCGATCTAAGAATCTTGGGAAGAAGAACAAAGTTAAGTGTTGGAACTCTGGTAAAAGGGGACATGTGAAGCAACACCAAAACCCAAAGAAATAGTAGGATAGTGATTCGGAGAAGTCCTCAAATGCAGGTGAAGATGTTTTACTTTCAGCATGTAATGTTGTTTCTAATGATCATTGGTTGGTTAACTTGCTCATTTCATATGATCCCACATAAGGAATGGTTCTCCACATATGAAGAATATGATGGAGGTAATGTGTACCTTGGGGACAACTCTATATATACGATAGTTGGGAAAGGCAAGGTATTGTTGTGTTTAAGTGATGGGAAGATTAAAACCCTCCCTGGTGTTTTTCATGTTCTTGGATTAGCTAGAAATTTGATTTCTATTTCAAAGTTGAATGATTTTGAAATGCATGTGACTTTTGACAAGCATGGTTGTAGATTGGTGAGAGGGAACTTCGTGGTAGTGAAGGGGAAGAGATTATGAAACCTGTTCAAGCTTGAAGCCACTACAATTTGTAATGCCTCCTATGTATCTAAGGCTAGTACTGAAAATACATGTATGTTGTGGCACTATAGATTGGGTCACACAAGTAATAATGTTTTGAAAACTATTAAGAATAAAGATTTGTTGGATGATTTCTCTTATTCTGATGAGCACTTTGATTTCTGTGAGCATTGTGTGTTTGGTAAACAAAACAGAAAATTGGTTCCTTTAGGAAGCAATAGAGTAAAAGAGAAGTTAGAAATTATTCATACGGATGTGTTTGGGCCTGTGGATAATGAATCTATTAGAAAATCTTGTTATTTTGTTACCTTCATTGATGATGTGTCTTGATTTACTTGGATTTATTTTATGAAACACAAATCTGAAGTTTTCACTAAGTTTAAGGAATTCAAAGTCTTAGTAGAGAGCCAATCAGGTTTGAAGATAAAAATATTAAGATCTGACAATGGAGGGGAATGTTACACTAAGGATTTTGATGAGTTTTGCAAGCATGCAGGTATTATCAGACAAAAGAAAACTCCGTATACACCACAATAGAATGGTGTTGCAGAAAGGATGAACCGAGCAATCATGGAAAGGGCCGAAAGTATGTTGAGTGATGCACAGTTGGATGAATGCTTTTGGACAGAGGTTGTGTGTATTGCTTTCTACTTGATAAACAGATCTCCTTGTAAGGCTCTTAATTCGACACCTTATGAAGTGTGGACAGGTAAGAAACCTTCTGTTTCACATTTAAGGGTTTTTGGCTATGAGGCTTTTGTTCATGTGCCTAAGGAAAATTGATCTAAGTTGGATCTAAAAGATAAAAAGTGTACATTCATTGGATATGGTGATAATGTCAAAGGTTATAAGATTTGGAATCCACTAACCTATAAGATTATCTATTGTAGAGATGTTATTTTCAAGGAACTTAAAGCTGTTTTTTAACTCGAGCAGCCAAAAGAAAAAGAAGAAAAGGTAAAGAAAGTGCACTTTGAGTTATAGTAGCGAGATGCACCTCAAGAAGAATAGAATGATGGATTGGGGGGTGAAGAAGAAAAAGAAGATTCGAGTAGCTCTGATGAAGATGAATCTATTGTTACAAAAGAAGTTGGTACAGATGATCATGCAGAAGAACAAGTTGAGACTCTTACTCCACCCTTGAGGAGATCCACAAGACAATGGAATCCAGTTGATAGGTATAGCCCACTAGATTTCTATTGTGTATTTGCTTTATTAAGTACTAATGATGAGCCTAGATCCTACAGGGAAGATATTCTTTCATATGATAGTGAGTCTTGGTAGTTAGCCATGCAGGAGGAGATGATGGCTTAGACTCTTGTAACACCTGGGATCTTGTTCATTTGCCCAAAGGAAGAAAGGCCATAGGTTGTAAATGGGTCTTCAAGAAAACGTTTGGAGCAGACGGGTCATTGGAGAAGTACAAGGCTAGACTGTTAGGCAAGGGCTACTCATCGAGAGAGGGAGTTGATTTTGGTGAGATTTTTTCTCTTGTTTCTAAATTGACTTCTATTAGATTTCTTTTATCCATTGCTGCAACTTATGATTGGGAGATTGAGCAAATGGATGTTAAGACTACATTCTTGCATGGAGTGTTGGCAACATGGTCAAGAGACACTGTTGATATGATGAAGGTTTGATGTTGTCATTGATGGAAACAACCAGATATGATTGGAGATAGTTCTTGAGACAAGTTATGCATAGTATTTTTGGTCTGGAAAGAATGACTTAGTCAAATTGACTAAGTGTTGGTAGTTTACTAAGGCAATGATAGTGATTCAGCTAGTACTCTGCAGATCAAGATTTTGGTGTGCGGTTCTGGTATGTTACACATAGTTGTTACACAATACTATATCCCAAGTTTCATGTCTTGATAATCTTTGGAAGCCATATTGTGAATTTCCTAAGTTTGAGTAAACAAAGTTCAGTCAGGAACAGTGTAGAACACCTGAGTATTTCAGTCCGCATTCCTCCAGTATTGATTATTTTGATGTGCGGTTTGGAGGTGTTGTAAACACATATGAGAAGTATCTAATTCCAAATTTGTAGATTTTGAAGTTCACCAGAAGATCATCTACAAGCTTCTAAGTATCGGCATTCAACTTGATAGTGTTTCACAAAGACAGAGTCATCAGTTCAGAGATCTGCATCTCTCCATATAAGAATGTTATGATCTACGGTTATGAAAGTATGAGTGGAGATGCCTAATGAATATTTTATATGAATTTTGGAGTCCCTTGTGATCCGCATTAGAAGTTGTGATATGACAGATAACATGATTAAGTGCATACTTAAGAATGAAGCCGACACTCATGTTGGATCACTGTGTGGTAAAGATATATTGTTTAGATTGTCATCCTAAGTGGTTCTATAATAGGTCCAGATCTATGTGAAGGTTCTTGAATAATTGTATGGGTTTGCATTGCTGATTGTGCAAAGTATCAAGTTGACAAAGTATAATCTTTGTGTACACGTTTCTTACTTGGCATGACGACCTAGTTTTGAGTAAAATCTTGTTGCAGATATATATGCTTGATAGATCTCGATGTTGGAGACATGAATAATGTGAATGTGTTGCGAAGTGGTTGTGTATGTGACTCTAGTGATCTATAAAATGCAGTAAGGGTTCAAAAGTCTAAAGAATAGAACATATGTGAGCAGAGTAGAGAAATAGGGTAGACATAATGAAGACCTTTGAATCTATATATTGAGCTATCAATGGAACTATATTCTAGCATAATGTAGATGCATTTGTAGTAGTTCTTTCTTGGTAGTGAGCCACCCTTTCTCTATCTTCTTTTCTTTATGGTAGTGAGCCTAGTGCAGTGAGCACTTCTTTGGACAGTGAGCCCTAAGGTAGTGAGCCTTTCTATAATCTGATTTTGATACTTTAATATATTGTGAGCTAACACTCACCATGGTTTTTCCCTTTTTGGGTTTTCCACGTAAAAATCCTGGTGTCTGTGTTATGACTTTATTGCTGCTCTTCTTATGTTTATTTTGCTTTCATGTTATTGAATTCAGTAAATGGATTAAGGAACATGTGAAGGAATGGTTTTATAGAATACTGATTCACCCCCCCTCTTAAGTATTTCTTGTGTTCAACAATTGGTATCAGAGCAAGGTTCCTTGGAAGAAGCCTAACAACTTAAGGAAGATTTGGGAAAGTGAACACATGGTAGCCAGAAGATATCCTACTCCAGGTAGTGTCACAATTGATGATCACACATGTTAGTAATGAAGAACTGAAAACTACTCTTGAAGATCTTGATAAGTATGAAGCAGATATCTCAGATTTGAAGGAGAATGTCAAAGAAGCTGATGTACATCTTGAAGCTAAGACAACAAGTCAAGAGATCAAAGGAAAGGAGCAAATGAAACCCTAAGTAGTTTATCAATGTTGGTTGAAGAGAAAGAAGAGATTGAGAAGAATTTAAATCAAGTTTTGAAAGGCAAGTTTGAATAATGTGAAAAGTTGGGAAAAGATGTTGTGCTTCTGAAGCATGATCTGGAAGTAGCTAATAGCTATAAAGAAAAGTTCAAACTAAGTTCTGCAAAGCTTGATGAATTGATTGACAGCCAGAAAAGTCTAGATGACAAGTAAGGTTTGGGTTTGTAAAGAGGAGAAAGTTCTAAATCAAGACAAGTCAATGTACTGAGATGAAGAGAGTCAAAGGCAACCAGGTCTAGAATCAGAGAAACAGACCTAGAAGACCTCCAGTTAGGCAACCAAATGCTCAAAGGTACCCATATTTCAATGGATATTGTTTTAATTGCAATAAGTTTGGTCATAAGGCTACTCAATGTAGGAGCAGAATGAATCAAAATGTTCCATCATTCTCTGGTCAGTGTTTCAATTGCAAGAGAATTGGTCATAGAGAAAATGAATGTAGAAGTTAGATTAGGAAAGGTTCCAACAATGGAAGGAATATTCAATCTTTCAATGGAAAATGCTTTAACATGCAATAGATTTGGGCATATGGCTAACCAATGCAGATCAAGAATTAATCCAATCAATGGAAGGAACCAAGGATAGAGGAATGTTGTTTGCGACAATTGCAATAAGCCTGGACACTTTGCAAAATTCTATAGAAGCAAGAATGTAAAAAGAAATAATCCTCCAGAAAAGAGGAATACAGAGTAGAGGGAAAGCAAGGAAAGAACAAGGTTGATCTGACAGAAACCAAGAAGGAGATGAGCAAAATCTGGATTAAGAAGGATGTAAATGAGGTCAAGGATGGATCCGCACAAGCTTCTGGAGCTTTTATTGAACATCTTGATGCCCTAGCTAGATAGTGGGTACTGAGATCTAGCACTAAGGTATGAGTTAAAGAAGTACTGGATGAATCATTTGAAGAAGAAATCGATAGAAAAAATCTAATGTGACACATTGTAGAGCAATCTTAATTGACTGTGCTTAATAGTGAAGTGTTTGGTAACTTTTTGGAAAACAACATTTATGGTGATTAGGTTTGGTAAACAAAGATTAAAAGGAGTTGCATGGGAAGGATTAATCACTTTGATTTTGAGTTTACAAGTGTCTAAGGAGAGCAGAAGCAAAACCCTAAGTGAAATCAACAATTTCTAGCGATTCTAAGCAAAGAAAACCCTAATTCGGCATAAAGAGGTATTTACACTTTGAAACCCTACTGTGAACTTATTTGAATTTTTATGGAAATGGTGACACCACAAGTAATCGATATCACTGAGAGACCTCAACCAAAATTTAAGAAACATCCATTCAAATCTATGGAAGTCAACCATAATGGTGTATTTTAGGAGTGTCGTATGGTGTAATGCACGAGGAAGACATTAGGGGATACATTCATGTTTCCCTAGAAGAACTTGGTGGTAGCCAACTTATATACTTGCACCTAAAACTTCTAACTGGTGATGATTTTGAGTTGAAGGAAGAGTACAAGGCAATGGTAGAAAAGAAATTCATACAATATATTGACTTCCCAACTTTTTTAGAGGACGAATGGGTTCGATATGTATTGAGTAGAATTCACGATGAATTCATTTGGCTTGACACACCCTTCATGATTACAAAGGAGGTTATAAGGGCTGTAACATGATTGAACTCTACTGGAACGATGCCTGTACTAAAGGTTGTAAAGAAAAGCACTATGATGGAAGCCACCGGAGCTCAATTTGACAAAAGGGTGTTGACAGTTAACACAATTGAAGACCATGCAGTAATGTTCACATCAATGGTAATCGGATATAAGATATACTTCACAAACTGGGAGAACTTTGTCTCCGGTACATCCATTGACACTGCTTATGTGATGGTTAAGAAGAATGTTGATTATGACCTTTGTGAGTTGCTCTGATAGCAACTGATGGAAAATCTAAAGAAGACCAAGGAGCATAAGTATCCATTCAAGTATGGTACATTAATTCTCTACCTATTCTTCTATTTTATGAAAGAGTTGCCCAGTATGGGAAATTTAATTTGGCTTGGTAACAAACCTGTTGCCACACAAATTAGATATCATTTGAATAGCCTAGGTAGTAGTGATGCACAAAATGAAGCCCTATGGGGCTACTTCAAAAACTTCAAAAGGCCATGCAATCAAGGGAAAGAATACCTAAGACAATTATGGAAAAGT
Organism: Cunninghamia lanceolata; assembly: GCA_027924645.1. Taxonomy (NCBI): domain Eukaryota; kingdom Viridiplantae; phylum Streptophyta; class Pinopsida; order Cupressales; family Cupressaceae; genus Cunninghamia; species Cunninghamia lanceolata. The sequence continues at coordinate 264,165 of BSBN01001418.1, read as the reverse complement.
ACAAAAATGACATATGCTTTATTGTAAATAAGGATCAATGCATGATGATGGTTGTGGAGCCAAGGACAGTTTGGGTCCTTCCAATGGGTTATGAAGTAGCTAAAAATGTGTTGAATGGTTATGCTGAGCTCATGTTAAGAAAACCCAGGGACACTACTGAAGAAATATTTGGGATGTATGAAGAAATCTCAGTTAAAGTTCATGTTGAATTGAGAAATCCTGAATCTATGAAGAAGGCTAAGAGAATGATTGAAGAATATGCCTAGAGCAAGGGATTTACAAAAGAACAAATTTTAGAAGCTAGAGCAAAGGTGGAAACTGCAAAGGGAACTGCAGAAAAGAAGAAAGATGAACCAGAGAAGGCTTTAGAAGAGCCTAAAAAGAAAATAGAGAAACTTGTTGCACTAAAGAGAAGAACAAGAGGTTCAACCTCTACTCAAATTGCAACTACATCCTCTGGTCCCACACCTTATGTGAGTGTGAAAACACCTGCAAAGGAAACCACTATAAAAGAGCACAAGAGAATGAAAACAAAAGGTAAAAGGTTGTATGTTAGTGTAGGAGCTGATGATGAGGAGACTAAGACAGATGAAGAGGTAAAGAAAATGAAGACTAAGGCCAGTAAAGTCTCTGGGAGAAAACAAGACAAGCCCTCTGATAAGGGCAGAAGCAAGAAAAAGGTAAGGCAAATAGAGCCTGAGAAGGCATAGGCTACAATAAATTTGGAAGATGTCCTTAATGCTATGGAAGCACATGGTAATCTAAAGCCCATAGTAGACCTGTATGATGAATATAATAATGTAGATAAAAACATCATTGAAACTGCAGTAATCAAATTTTTGGAAATGTTTAACAAAGCCCTCCTTGAGGTAATTATAGATCTACCTAATAGCTTGGGCAGTATCATGTCTGCTAGAAAAGAAGTAGCAATGGCTAAAGACTTGGAATTAAGAGAACATGCATTGATACAATTGTGTCCAGATATAACAGATGAAGAGAAAACAAGAATCAACAAGATACTTGGGAGAAAGCTTGACATAAAAACAAGGACCAACATTTTGATGTCCGGAGACATAGAGAAGTTGGTAAAGGACATAGAACAAATAACTCTTGATGTTCTAAAAGAACTCAACATCCCAACTATTCATGACAAGGAAGAAAAAAATGTTGGTGATGATAGTTCCCTTCTGGAAGTCAACTTTGAACAAGACTTGAATCAAACAAATACTCCTCTGATAAGGCCAAGGAAGGATGAAGAAATAAAGTAGCAAGAAGGAGATAAGATTCTTGAGAATACTGAAGTTCCCCCAGAGTAAACTAAAAATGTTGATCAAGGAAATCCAGAGGATGAGCAAGCTAAGAAGAGTCCTCCTCCGGAACACAAAACTAATGAGCAAGAAGCTGAGGATCAAGATCCACTGGAGCAGAACAAAGAAGAAGAATTGTCTCATGATATGACAAGAGACACTGCTGTAGTTACACAAGACCCTATTGATTTAGTCAGAAAGTTCTTGGAAAAGCAACAAGAAGCTCAGTTTTTGGATTCACCTGAGTTGATTCAAGGACCAATAAACCTAGCCTCAATGTCACCTTTGCAAAAATTCAAATTAGTGTCAATTGTTCAAGACAAAGCTCAAGAAGAAATCTCGAGGTCTCATATTCAGGACAGTGAGCTCATTGATAAGGCATCTAATGTTTTGGAGAAATTGATACCTGGACTACAGAAAGATACATCCCTAGCACCATCGAAACAACTCAAAAGTCTCATAAATTTTGTAAGTTCACATTTTGAATCTTTTGGAAAAGCTGTAGATAATAAGGTTAGGGCATAAATTCATGATAAATGGTTAGTTGAGTTGAAGGATAAGCTAGCTAAAGATGTAATTTAGTTAGACAATAGCATCAAGAACATAGATACTGCTATTAAGGATGCTAGTGATATATACAAGTTTTATCTAACATGGCCTAAGACAACAAAGGAAATGAAGGAGAAAATAGATGACTTGGAACTTCAATTGATAAAATCCTCAAAAAAATTGATCCTGCATCTGACTCTATCAACAACAAAAAGGTAGAAATTGAAGGCATTCATGTAAAAATAAGCAGTCTACAAAATAAGAAAGAGGCCACTAAGAGAAGAATGTGCCAAGTCAGAGAAATAATAGAATCCAAGATTGATTCTATGAGTGGTCTTCTAGTAGAGGCAACATAAGTAAAGACAATAACTAATGTGCCTACCATAGTAGACAAAGCAGAGGAATTAGTGTTTCAAGTGAATGGAAGCATTCAAATTTTGAACAGTGCTAAGGCAAAGTGGGATGGAGAAACTTCTCAACTGAAAGCTATATACATAGACATCCTCTCCACTTTTTAGTAGGTAAGCTATATGATTGCACTTGTATATATGCGGCAAAGTATAATAGTTTTGCAATTTTGACACAATTTTGTTACTTGTGCATACACCTTTGCCATTGATGTCAAAGGGGGAGAAGAAGAACCAGTGAAAAATGGCCAAACATCTTAAGGGAAGAAGAAAAATAGAGTGTACATAGTAAGGGGGAGCAGTGTGAATTTTTCACTAAGTGTTGCCATAAATGCCAAAGGGGAAGATTGTTGGCAACATGGTCAAGAGACACTGCTCATACGATGAAGATTTGATGTTGTCATTGATGGAAACAACTAGATATGATTGGAGACAATTCTTGAGATAGGTTATGCATAGTATTTTTGGCTTGAAAAGAATGACTTAGTCAAATTAACTAAGTGATGCATCATGCCCTACAATTTTGGTTTTTTCTTCTTTTTGTTGTTTTGGTTCTTTTTGGCTAGTTTTTCCTTGTCTTTTTGGGTGACTCTTTGTATCCTTTGTTTATCCTTTGTAAACTTCCATCTATAGATAAAAGCTAAGATGAAGTTCCTATCGCAGCCTTTATGCATTGTGTAAAACTTGGTTAGCTTGGAAAGCTTCTGTCGTCTGAGTGATAGGAACCAAATCAAAAGGGATTTACAAACAATCAACATTTATTCTGCAAATCCCAACAGATGGATTGCTTAGTCAGCGAAGAGCAATTGAAAGGGCATGAGATGTGGATGGTTGTGAAAGTTGGACAACCAACGAAGGAGTTCCTCATCTCTTCCATCGATGCCGAGTATGTGATAAGTGGGGCAAAAGACCAAAAGATAGATTGTCTTGTGGGGAAAGGCTAACGGTTATAGAAGGAAGACCCCCAATTGCTGTAGAAGGGAGTGACAAAAAGAAGAGGAGGGGGGAGGCCGTAAGTGAAGGAGAAGACTGGAATGGGTCAAGAGTAGATAGGAAGAACTTGTTGAATATAATGAACACTGAGAGGGGGGTGAATCAGTGTTCTGCAAAATCTTTCATAAATTTGTTCTTTTATCCATTTACCAATTTTAATTATGTGAAAGGAAATTAAACTAATGAACAACAACTATAAAGACATAACACATGAACACCAGGATTTTTACATGGAAAACCCAAGGAGGGAAAAACCACGGAGAGTGTTATCTCTCAAAATATTATTATAGCACAATACCAAATTACAAGAGGCTCAATGCCTTAGGGCTCACTGCTCAAGACAAAGGCTCACTGCCAATTAGAAGAAGAAGGTAGAATAAGGGTGGCTCACTGCCAAGGATGAACTATTGTGATTGCATATACAAATGTTGGTAGGTGGCGACTGATCAGGAAAGTACTGTACACTAGCCATGTATTTTTAGGGCCAACTTAAAAAATCCTAGGGCTGACTTAAAAAATCCTATTTTTATGACCAACATAAGAAAACCCTAATTTTTGTAACTGACAAAAAGGCTTGATAAAAAGCAGCCAAGGGTTAGGGTTTGGGTATTGTATTGTAGCATTTGCAGCGGTATTGAGTTGCAGGGATTGCTGATTGTAATCGGTTTGATTTATTGGATAATAATATTGGACTCTCTGTTTGGTGGATGTAGCCCGGGTTTGGGTGAACCACGTTAAATCTCGTGTCTCGCTGTTATTAATTCTGTGTATTTCCATTTCTCTGTTTAATCTTTATTTGCATTTAATTGATATCTTCTGCCGGCTAACCTTAGCAAGTGGTATCAGAGCGGGTTGTGTTCGATTATCATTTGCAGGAAAGTCTCACGGTTGAGTGGGAGCAATGGCGGACGAGGGTAAAATGAAGGTTGATAAATTCAATGGGCAAAACTATCAGTTATGGAAGATGCAGATGGAGGATTACCTCTATCAAAAGGATTTATGGAGGCCGTTGGAAGGAGTAGCCAAGAAACCGGCAACAATGTCTGACGAGGATTGGAATCTTCTTGACAGAAAGGCACTGGGAACCATTCAGTTGTGCCTGGCACCATCGGTGGCATTTAATATAACGGAAGCGAAGACAACAGATGGTCTGATGAAAGCTTTGGCTAAATTGTATGAAAAACCCTCAGCCTCAAACAAGGTATTTCTCATGAAGCAATTCTTTAATTTGAAAATGGTTGAAGGTGGATCTGTGATAGGTCATTTAAATGAATGTAATACGATTGTCAGTCAATTGACTTCTGTAAATGTAAAATTTGATGAAGAAGTTAGAGCTCTCTTGATATTATGTTCATTGCCTGAAAGCTGGGATAGTTTGGTAATGGCGGTTAGTAACTCTGTTTCTGGTTCAAATACCCTAAAATTTGATGATGTTGTTGGTGTTATTCTGAGTGGGGAAATTCGTAAGAAAAGCTCAGGTGGATCCAAATCAGGCAGTGTTTTGAATGCAGAAAGCAGGGGCAGATCAAAGGAGAGAGGAAAAGGTTCTGGAGGTCATGGGAAGTCACGAGAAAAATCAAAGGACAAAAGATCCCAAACCAGAGGATAGAAGGATTGCTAGTACTATGGAAAACTAGGTCATCTGAAGAAAGATTGCTGGTCTCAGAAGAATAAAGAAGGAGACAAACAAGAAGGCAATAAAGAAGCAAATGTGGTAAGTAATAAATCTGAAGATGACGCTTTGATTCTTTCCCTAGATAATGCTGATGATTCATGGGTTTTAGATTCAGGGGACTCATTTCATGCTACGCCCCATAGAAGTTATTTTCTTGATTATGTCCAAGGGGATTTTGGGCTGGTTTATTTGGGAGATAACGAACCCTGTCAGATTGTTGGAAAGGGAAGAATCAAGATTAAGTTGCAGAATGGGAATCATTGGCTACTACAAGAGGTGAGGCATGTTCCAAGGCTCAGTAGGAATTTAATTTCAGTAGGGCAGCTAACTGAACAAGGTTGCACTATTACATTTACTGATAAAAATTGGAAGGTTTCAAAAGGTGCCTTAGTAGTAGCAAAAGGTGTGAAAGTAGGCACCTTATATCTTTGTACAGGTCATACTGTTCCTACTACTTTAGATGTTATAGAGGAAAAACAAACAGGTTCAGGAACAGTTGCTGCAGGTTTGCAGGAAGAGACTATAAAAGTTGCTGCAGGTTCTGAAACAACACTGTGGCATAATAGACTTGGGCATATGAGTGAAAAAGGTATGAAGGTACTTCATTCTAAGAAAGTTTTACTAGGTCTGAAATGTATTAATATGAATTTCTGTGAAAGTTGTGTGTATGGAAAACAAAAGAGAGTCAGTTTTCTCAAAGATGGGAAGCAAAAGAAAAATAAAAAGTTGGAGCTTGTGCATACAGATGTATGGGGACCAGCTTAGATATCTTCTTTCGGTGGCTCTCGGTATTATGTTACATTCATAGATGATGCAACTAGGAAGGTCTGAATTTATTTCCTTAGACAGAAATCTGATGTATTTGAAACATTTAAGAAATGGAGAAGCTTGGTTGAAAATGAGACAGATAAAAGATTAAAATGTCTCAGATCTGATAATGGTGGTGAGTATTGCAGCAAAGAATTTGAAGATTATTGTTCCTTTAATGGAATTCGTAGGCAGAAAACGGTCCCAGGGACTCCATAGGAAAATGGAGTGGCTGAACGCATGAATAGGACAATAATGGAGTGTGCAAGGACCATGAGATTGCATGCTGGATTGCCTTTAAACATGTGGGCAGAGGCTGTCAACATTGCTGTATATTTAATTAACAGAGGTCCTTCAGTTCCTTTGGGCTGTGGTATTCCAGAGGAAGCATGGACTGGCAAGAAGGTGAGTTATTCTTTTCTGAAAACCTTTGGCCTAAAGCATTTGCACATATAGATTCTGAAAATAGAATAAGCTGGATGCGAAATCAAAAAAATGTACCTTTGTTGGATATGGCATTGATGAATTTGGTTATAGGCTTTGGGATTTTGAAAATCAAAAAATTGTGAGAAGCAGGGATGTTATATTCAATGAGAAGGTGTTGTACAAAGATCAGTTGCAGCAGCATGAGAAGAAAGAAAAGGATTATGTGGTGCTGGATGATACTCCAAATAGTGATGTTCCAGTGGCTCCTCATGCTCCGCAACAACAACCAAAAATACCACAAACTCCAGTGAATGTTAGACGGTCAACAAGGATAAGTAGACCTCCTGAAAGGTTTTCTCCCTCTTTGTATTCTATTTTGTTAATAGATGCTGGGGAATCAGAAGGGTATGATGAAGCTATGCAGGTGAATACACAAGTTCAGTGGGAGCTTGCCATGCAAGAAGAAATGGACTCCTTGCTGAAAAATCAGACTTGGGAATTATGTAAGTTACCTGCAGGTAAAAAGGCTTTACCAAACAAATGGGTTTATAGGTTGAAAGAGGAAGATGGAGGTCAGAAAAGATTTAAGGCCAGGTTAGTTGTAAAAGGATTTGCACAGAAACAGGGCATTGATTTTGATGAGATATTTTCTCCGGTTGTCAAGATGACTTCTATTCGTACTGTTTTAAGTATTGTGGCTGCTGAAGATTTGCATTTGGAACAGCTAGATGTGAAAACTGCCTTTCTCCATGGTGATTTGGAGGAGGAGATATACATGGCACAACCACAGGGATTTGAGGTCAAAGGTAAGGAGAAACAAGTGTGCAGATTCAAGAAGAGTTTGTATGGCCTGAAACAAGCACCTCGGCAATGGTATTTGAAATTTGATAGTTTTATGGCTGAGCAAGGCTACAACAGATGTAATTTTGACCATTGTGTTTATTTTAAGAGGTTAGATAATGACAGCTACATTATTTTATGTTTATATGTTGATGACATGCTTGTAGCTGGGTCTAACATGGATCACATCAGAGAGTTAAAACATCAGTTATCACAGTCATTTGATATGAAGGATTTGGGGGCAGCAAAACAAATCCTTGGTATGAAAATTTGTAGAGATAGGAAGAACAGAAAATTGACTCTATCTCAGGCTGCTTATGTTGAAAAGGTGTTGCAGAGATTCCATATGGAGAATGCAAAAGCTGTCAACACACCTTTGCCTAGTCATTTGAAATTGACTAAGGAGATGTGTCCAAAGACACAAGAGGAGGAAGAAAAAATGTCCAAGGTACCCTATGCTTCAGCTGTAGGAAGTTTAATGTATGCCATGGTATGCACCAAACTGAATATTGCACATGCTGTCGGAGTCGTTAGCAGGTATATGAGTCATCCCGGATTTGAGCATTGGAATGCGGTCAAATGGATTCTCAGATATTTGAGAGGTACATCTAATAAACACTTATGTTTTGGGGGCTCTAATACTGATTTAGCAGGTTATGTAGACTCAGATTTGGCAGGGGATATTGATACCAGGCGAAGTACTATAGGTTATGTCTTTACTGTAGGTGGAACATCGGTGAGTTGGATTTCTAGGTTGCAAAAGGTGGTTGCTTTATCCACCACAAAGGCAAGCAAGGAGATGATATGGTTGCAATCTTTCATGGATGAATTAGGTAAACAACAGGCTAACAGTTCTTTGTATACAGACAGTCAGAGTGCCATACATCTTGCAAGTAATTTTGCCTTGCATTCAAAGACCAAACACATACAGTTGAGGTATCACTTTATTCAGTCGGTGTTGGCTAATGGACAGTTAAGGCTGGAAAAGATACATACAGATGAAAATCCAGTGGATATGTTTACAAAGGTAGTGACAAGGGAGAAGCTGAGCTCCTCTTTAGCTTCGATTGGTCTTCTAGACTGAAAACAATAAAAATTGAATAGTAGAGTCTAGGGTGCTTATTTCCAGTGGGAGCTGCATGTGCAGCGGTGTCGTCCAGGATCAGTCTCCAAGTGGGAGATTGTTTGGTGTGGAGCCTGATCAGTCTCCAAGTGGGAGATTGTTGGTAGGTGGCGACTGATCAGGAAAGCACTGTACACTAGCCATGTATCCTCGCCGGAGAAATTTTTTTTAGGGCCGACTTAAAAAATCCTAGGGCCGACTTAAAAAATCCTATTTTTATGACCGACATAAGAAAACCCTAATTTTTGTAACCGACAAAAAGGCTTGATAAAAAGCAGCCAAGGGTTAGGGTTTGGGTATTGTATTGTAGCATTTGCAGCGGTATTGAGTTGCAGGGATTGCTGATTGTAATCGGTTTGATTTACTAGATAATAATATTGGACTCTCTGTTTGGTGGATGTAGCCCAGGTTTGGGTGAACCACATTAAATCTCGTCTCTCGCTGTTATTAATTCTGTGTATTTCCATTTCTCTGTTTAATCTTTATTTGCATTTAATTGATATCTTCTGCCGGCTAACCCTAGCAACAAATGCATGGAAATAGTTCCACTTAAGCTCATAAATACTGAATCAGAACTCTTCATTTCAGTCTACCCTTGTTTCACTGCTCTGCCCTTACATATGATCAAGATTCCTCTTTATTTGCTGCGAGCACTGTATCTTCGCATATTTCGCATCCACATATATTACATCACACACACACACACACACACACACACACACACACACACACACACTAAACACCAAAATCCATCCTATATTTATACCCACAACTATGGCTTTCTCATGATCAGGTCGGCAAATAAATTGTGAAGCGTGTATACCAAGTGTTATACCCTATCGACTTGTTCTTGTGTTAAATCTTTAATGAGGATCCAAACCATAGTGTACATGTCTTCATGTGTGTTGGCTCTATTCATACAACCACTTACCTTTATCATCCAACTCATATTTCTTTTCCGCATAAGGATTTAGTCAGCTTGTCAGCTTGTTCCTTAATAACATATATGATAGGTTCCTCTGTCACATCATAACTTTTGCTACAGATCAAATATGCCTTCATGATTCATCTTTAACAATCATTAATGATCTCTTAACATGTCTTCAACTGCTCAAGACAAGATAAATCTATTCTCCAAAATGCGGACCTTGGAACTGTTGCCCTATCACACTTTAACACTGTTATACTGGATGTCGATACTAGAGAGCCTGTAGAACAAGATCTGTTACACTTTCGGAGCTACAACCTTATATTCTGATAGTCATGACTTATCTCTATCTTACTTCAAAACCGCAGAACAAAATATGCTAATGTGGAGGAATGCGAACCAATTTACTTAGCACTGTTCACTGTCTCTGTCTAACTTCTGCTGACCCGAACTTAGTCTTTTCATTAGATGACTTCTACAAGAGGTCATGCCTTGATAATTGGAATATAGTATTAGTAGATAGGTGTGAGCATCATATTTGAGCTACATCTTCATGTCTTCATTTGCGGAGGAGTATTGGTCCTATTTCTGCTTCACACCTGAACACTTTCAATACTTAGCCACTTTAGGACTTTCAGACCAAAATGCTTGTGTCTTATTGTCGGATTAGGATTGTCTTTCAGACTAACGTGTCCTTGCCATTGTGATAAAAGATCTTTGCCTTGTTTTCATCAATGACAACATTGTATTCTATACTGGAGTAGTGTCTCTTGCTAACAATCTCCCCCTTTGGCATTGATGGCAACACTTAGTGAAAAAATGCTTGACTGCTCCCCCTTTCTATATACACTCTGATTTTCTATTCCCCCTGAGATTTTCATCCATTTTTCACTGATCTTCTTCTCCCCCTTTGACATCAATGGCAAAGGGTGTGATCCAGAGCAAAAATTATCAAAAATTCCAAAAACTTTGTGTACTTTGCCACATATTTACAAATACAATCTTCATCTCAATTTGTACTGAAAGAAAAATGTCACTGTAGATGGTTTTTATCAAATCTATCTCTCTGTTCCATCTATTTCTTGTACTTTCTAGGAAATGGACATGGCCATTTATTAGAAAAACTAACTTCTTTGCCCTCTGCACATCTGAAGGTGTATCAACTAGTGCAATTGATTTCATGGCTTCATCTGTCAGATTGGTCATGGAATCAATTTTTGGACTTATCATTCCCCTTAGCTGGCACAACCTGTCTCTAATTTCTTCCCTTTTCTTCATCAGAGTGCTCAATTCATTATGAATGTTTGCAACTTGAGCTTCTTTGGCATTTATTGACTCTACTGCCGGATTATATGTCTTAGAGATATTGAGTAGTTTGAGTTCCAAATCTTTGGTTTCATCTTCTAATTCCTTTGTAACTTTTGGCCAAGATAGGCAAAATTTATAAACTTTACAGGCTTCTTCAATGGCACTTTGTATGCCTTTTATCACATTTTCTAATGTAGTTTTATCTTTTGCTAACATAGCCTTTAACTCAATCTATCTCTTTTTGTCGAACTCTTTTCTAACTTTTGCTTCTGCAAATTTTTCAAAAGACTCAGAATGTGTACTTACAGAGTTTAATAGCCCTTTGAGATGATCAGTGGAGGATAGTGAGGCATCCTTGTAAATAGTTGGCATCATCTTTTCTAGAATGTTGGATGCATCTTTGATCAATTTACTATTTTGGTCATGAGATTTCAACATTTCTTCTTGTGCCTTGGCTTGGACAATAGACACTAACTTGAATTTCTGCATAGGTGACAATGAGGCCAAGTTGATTGGTCCTTGAAGGAGTTTAGACTCATCTGCAACTTGTTGTCTACCAGAACCAACTGAGACATCTGCAGTGTCTCTTTCTCTCTCAGATATTTCTTCCTGACTTCATTCTAGAGGATCCATGTCCATATTTTCCTATTGATCTATGTTTTGTTCTAGTGTAGGGCACCTTATCTGCTCCCTATTTGCTTCACCCTTACCCTGTTGCTCAAGAGGCAGATCAGTATCAACTTTGCCCTGATCTGACCAATCCACTTTATCAGTGTTGGGAACTTGATCATTCTATTCTAGTCCTTGTTCTTGGCTAATCTTTGGTGGGGATGTCTTTATCATTTGCTTCATTGTCATAGATAGTGGAAATGTTATATTTCTTTAGTATTTCCAAAATGGTCTCCTCTGTTTCCTTGACAACTTTTTCAACTTCTCTTATCATCAGTGCATTCATTCTTTTCTTTGATATGAACTCATTGTTAAGTGCTTTGGAGATTTTGACCTTTTCTTCTGGAGTAATATCCAGACATAATTTTATCAATGTTTGTTCTCTGAGCTCAATATCCTTAGCCACAACAGTCTCCTTTTTGATTGATAGAATACTACCCAAGGTATCTGGGAGATCACCAGTGATCTCAATGAGAGCTCTATTGTATATGTTCAGATACTCTATGACGGCTTCTTCCAAAATCCTTTTGTCAGCGTCATTGTAATCATCATAAAATTCAGCCACAGGTTTTAGATTTCCATCAACAGTGACAAACTTTAGTATATCTTCTAGTGTTAATGTGGCTTGAGACTCATCTACCTTCTATTTTTTGCTAGGTTCCTTCCTTTCAGAGGCTTTGGTAGTCTCAGTTTTCACTTTCTTGATATTTTAATCAGATTCAATCTCTTCTTCATCTTTTTCACTTATACTTACATACATTCTTCTACCTTTTGTTTTGTCTTTTTGCTCCTCTATCAGTTGGCTTCTTTGCATATTCTTTTGTGCTAGTAGATGTGGTACCAAAAGAGGAGGCAGAGCTTCTGGTAGACCTCTTTGTTGCTTGAGGTTTTTCTTCTTTTTATTTAGGTTCATCTGAAACCTTAACACTTTCACTTCCTTTCTTTTCCCTTGCTTCCCTTTCTTCTTGACCTTTTTCCCTTGCTTCTTTGACTTGTTCCTTAGTGAATCCATGTTTTATGGCGATTTCTTCTACCACTTTTTGCATTCTCTTGGAGATCTCAGGTTTTCTCACTTCAACATGAATTTTTGCATGCAATTCCTCATAAGTCCCAAACCTTTCCGCCTTGGGATATATGGGTTTGCTTAATACATGTTGAGCATAATTTTCTAATATTTCACCATCTACCTCATAACCCATTGGCATAACCCAAATAGTTCTGGGTTCCACAACCTCTATCAAACACTGATCCTTGGTGACCATGAAACAAATGGTATCTTTGTATTTCTCAACAATTGTCTTAGGGATTCTTTCCCTAATTCATTTTACTTTGGGAATTTTTGAAATATCCCCACAAAGCAGAATTTTGAGCATCAATACCTCCTATGCTATTCAGATGATCGCTAATTTGAACTACAATAGGTTTTTCACTTATCTGGAGCAAATTTTTCATACCTGGAAATTCTTGCATATAGTAGAAGAATAAACAAAGAATCAATGTACCATATTTGAATGGATATTTCTGCTCCTTGGTCTTCCTTAAGTTTTGAATCAGTTGCTGTCGAAGTAGTTCACAAAGATCATACTCTGCATCTTCTTTCACCATCTCAAAAGCTGTATAAATTGCTGTACCAGATACTAAATTTTCATGATTTGAGAAGTAAACATCGTAGCCAATAACCATGGATGCAAATCTTACTGCATAGTCTTCAATATCATTGATTGTTAGGGCTCTCTTGTCAAACTTTTCTCCGGTGGCCTCCATTACTCTATCATTCTTCACAGCTTTTAGGATTGGTACTAATTCGATGAAGCATAGTCCAGTTACTGATTTTATAGCATCTTTAGTGATCTTGAAGGGTCTCTTGAGCCACATGAATTCATCATGAACCCTGCTTAACACATATCAAACCCATTCGTCCTCAGCGAAGGTCAGAAAATCAATGTAGTAAATAAATTTCTTTGTCTCCAATGCCTTGTATTCATTCTTTAGATCATAACCTTCATCGTACAAGTGATTTAAAAATAATTCGATGAGTTTTCTCTTCCTATGTTCTTCTAGGGCAACATGAATATATGCCCTAACATCCTCTATAAATAGAATTCTGTGTGGAATGTGTGAGAATGCACCTAGTGGATCCACTTCTATTGCTTAATAGGTATGTTTCTTAAACTTTGGTCGAGGTCGTTCAGAGATGTCTATGACTTGTAGAGTTGCCATTACAGAAATTTAATAGATTCACAAATGAAGTTTCAATGAAAATACCTTGTTTAGGGTTTCCTTTCTTCAAAATTCTTCAAATGCTTCAAATCTTGGTTGTTGTTGCGCAAACTCTACTTCAATCTCTCTAAACACCTGATAGCTTTGGATGCAAAGTGATTTTGAAATCAAACTAGTTCTCTTTTATCCTCTGCATGACTTAACCTAATCGTCATTAGTGCTTGTTCCAAAAAGGTGTTAAACTCTTCACTGTAGAATACAATCGATCAAGATTGCTCCGCAATATTTTGCATTAGATCTTTTTCTTCCAGAATTTCTTTCAAGAGATCTGTCATTTTGGATTCTATCACATATCTCTGTGCTGGATTCCAACATCAACTTTCTGGTTGGGGATTTAGATTTTAATACTGCTCCCCCTAAGCTAGAGTTCCCAATTTATTTCCTGGAAGAAGTATCTGCACCAGAGACTGGTGTGGATCCATCCTTGACTTTAGTAACATCCTTTTTTATCCAAATCTGACTCATCTCTTTCTTGGTTTCTATCGGATCAATCTTCTTTTTGCCTTTGTCTACTCTTTGCTCTGTTTCCCCCTTTTCTATAGGATAGTCTCTTGTATTTTTTCTTCTGCAGAACTTTGCAAAATGTCTGGATTTTTTGCAATTGAAACAAACAACATTTCTCTGACCTTGGTTTCTTCTATATTTGGGAATTGGTCTTGATCTACACTGATTATCCATATGCCCAAATCTATTGCAGGCAAAACACTTGCCATTGAAGAATTGACTATTCCTTGAGTAGTTTGCAACATTTCTTAACACACTTCTACACTCATTTGCTTTATGACCAATCTTCTTGCAATTGAAACATTGACCAGAAAAAGATGGAACATTTTGATTTCTACTTCTACACTGAGTAGCCCTATGACCATACTTATTCCATTGGAAACAATAACCATTGAAAGATGGATACCTTTGAGCATTTGGTTGTCTGACTGGAGATCTTTTAGGTCTTTTTCTTTGATTTCTTACCAGATAGTTTTTACCTCTTCCTTCTTTAGATATGTGTTGTCTTGAGTTTGAACTTTCTCCCTTTTCAAACCCCAAACCTTGTTTATCATCTAGATACTTTTGACTGGCTAGCAAATCATCAAGTTTTGCAGACCTTATTTTGAATTTTTCTCTGTACTCATTTGTTGCTTCTAGGTCAAACTTCAAGAGTAGAACTTCTTTCCCTAATTTTTTACATTCTTCTGACTTGTCCTTCACAACTTGATTTAGGTATTCCTCATTCTTGGTCTTTTCTTCAATTACTCTGAGGAGACTCTTTGTAGATTCATTTTCTTGTTTTAGCTACTCACATAATTCTTTCCTTCTTTCTTGGGATTTACTAATCTACTCTTTTAGTTTCAGAATGCAATCATCAACTTCTTTGATACTCTCCTCTAAACCCTTGATATCAGCCTTAGAGTTATCAAGATCTTCTAGAGTTGCTTCAAATTGCTCATTGTTGACATATACCTGATTTCCAATTATAATATTGCTAGAGGGACTTGCTTCAGGATAAGTGAGATACCTTTGTGTTTCAATAGGTGGACCTTCCCATATCTTGCTCAAGCTATTAGGCTTCTTCCAAGGAACCTTGCTCTGATACCAATTGCTGAATATAATGAACATTGAGAGGGGGGTGAATCAGTGTTCTGCAAAATCTTTCATAAACTTGTTCTTTTATCCATTTACCAATTTTAATTATGTGAAAGGAAATTAAACTAATGAATAGAAACCATAAAGACATAACACATGAACACCAGGATTTTTACATGGAAAACCTAAGGAGGGAAAAACCACGGAGAATGTTAGCTCTCAAAATATTATTATAGCACAATACCGAATTACAAGAGGCTCATTGCCTTAGGACTCACTACCCGGAGCTCACTGCTCAAGAAAAAGGCTCACTGCCAATTAGAAGAAGGTAGAATAAGGGTGGTTCACTGCCAAGGATGAACTACTATGATTGCATCTACATATGCATGGAAACAATTCCACTTAAGCTCATAAATACTGATTCGAAAGTCTTCATTTTAGTCTACCCCTGTTTCACTGCTCTATCCTTACATATGATCAAGATTTCTCTTCATTTGCTATGGGCAATGTATCTTCACATATTTTGCATCCACATATATCACATCATACACACACACACTATACATTGAAATCCATCATGTATTTATACCTGCAACTAATAATTTCTCATGATCAGGTCGGCAAATAACTGTGAAGAGTGTATACCAAGTGTTATACCCCGTCGGCTTGTTCTTGTGTTAAATCTTCAATGCGGATCCAAACCATCATGTACATGTCTTCATATGTGTCATCTCTTTTCATACAACCATTTACCTTTATCATCCAACTCATATTTCTTTTCTGCATAAGGATTTAGTTAGCCTGTTGTCTTGTTCCTTAATAACATATATGATAGGTTCCTCTGTCACATCATAACTTTTGTTGTGGATCAAATGCGCCTTCATGTTTCATATTGAGCAATCATTAATGATCTTTTAACATGTATTCAACTCTGCAGGTCAAGATAAATCTATTCTCCAAAATGCGGACCTTGGAACTGTTGCCCTATCACACTTTAACACTGTTATACTAGATGTCGATACTGGAGAGCATGTAGAACAAGATCTGCTATACTTCTAAATCTACAACCTTAGATTTTGATAGTCATGACTTATCTCTATCTTACTTCAAAACCTCAGAACAAAATATGATAATGTAGAGGAATGCGGACCAATTTACTTAGCACTGTTCACTGTCTCTATCTAACTTCTGCTGACTCGAACTTAGTCTTTTCATTAGATGACTTTCGGAGGACATCATGCCTTGATAATTAGAATATAGCATTAATAAAAAGTTGTGACCATCATACCTGAGCTACATCTTCATGTCTTCATTTGTAGAGGAGTATTGGTCCTATTTTTTCTTCATACCTGAACACTTTCAATACTTAGCCACTTTAGGACTTTTGGACCAAAATGCTTGTGTTTTTTTACCAGATTAGGATTGCCTTCCGTAGTAATGTGTCCTTTCCATTGTGATGAAAGATCTTTGCCTTGTTGCCATTAATGACAACATTCTATTCTATACTAGTGTAGTGTCTCTTGCCAACAGAACTGTGTAGCAAGTCGAAGGAAGGAAATAAGAGACCCATGGTTCATGGAAACCATTAGGGTGTTTTTATTCACTCTATTTTTTTGAATAGTTAATTATATTGTTATGTTTCATATAAAGTTTGATCCATTGTATTTCTATCCTTAAACAATGATGGTATCTTGTTCCTATTTCTTTCATTAATAAAATTTCATGTCTAGTCTGAACTTCCTATCATTATTGCCGGATTGTGTTGGCTGGATCTATTGAATCTCTACAAATTGAAACTAAAGTGATCAGCAAGGCTCCATCAATTTGGTATCAAAGGCTAAAGAGATTGGGCATTGGTAAGTGGTCAAGATGCCTCCAAGAAGAATGGGCAGAGGAGGAGGCTGAGGCAGGGGCAGAAGAGACCATGGTGAGCCTAAGTTATTCCAGAATTTGATTGGAAGAATGGAGGCCCTAGAAAGGACATAGAGAAGAGGGACCCCTAACGATGAGGATGCAAGTGTTGAGGAGGAAGAACAATAGAGAGAAGAGAATGAGGAATGACAGGTGGATCAAGAAGAATAATTTGATGAAAGACTATTGAAGACAATCACAAGTCTAGGTTCTAGACCCAAGGTAGAGGTGCCAAATTATGCCGGAAGCCTCAATGGTGAAGATTTGATCGATTGGATAAATGAATTGGATAAGTATTTTGAATATGAGGGTGTAGCAGAGGAAAGAAGAGTAAAGTTTGCCTACACTAGATTGAAGGGCCATGCTGCCATGTGGTGGGACTTTGTCCAAACTGAGAGGAGAAGGAGAAATAAGGAGAAGATTAACTCTTGGGATTGAATGGTGTCCAAGTTGAAGGCCAAATTTTTACCAAGTGATTATCAAGCTAATCTCTTTAAGAGATTGTAGAATTTGAAGTAGAAGGATATGTCTATGAAAGACTATATGGAGGAATTCTACAAGTTAGTAATCAGATTTGGGCATGCCGAGGAAGATGTGGAGAAAATAGCCTGATATGTGAATGGTCTCAAGTATAGTTTGCAAGACGAAATGAGTCTTTTATCCCCCAGGAGCCTAGAAGAGGCTTATCAACTTGCCCTAAAGGCAGAGGAGAAGTTGCAAAGGAAGAAAAGTCATCAAGAGAGGAAGAGGTTTTAGAGGCAGAGGACAACAAACAAGTATGGGACAACAACATCATCAAGGAGAAGAGGCTGGAAATTCTAGTGGGATAGCCAATAATGTTAGAGGTGATTTTCAAAATAGAGGGGGAAGATCTTATGGAAGTGGTGTCTCACAAGGTAGAGGTAGAGAATTTGCCAAAAAATATTTTAAGTGCAACCAATATGGGCACAAGAGTTGGGAATGCTCTGAATCATCACAAGGAGGACATTCAAAATTTGAAAGGAGTAATTAGATGGTACATGCTAATCAAGAGAGTGTGGGGTCACCAGTACACCACAAGGATGAACCAAAATCAGGTGAGTCTTTAATGCTTAAGAGGGTGTTGTTGAAGCCACAAAGAGAAAGTCAAGAGCCAATCCAAAGGAGAGCATTGTTCAAAACCAAGTTTAAGTCACAAGGTAAATGTTGTAATCTCATTATAGATAGTGGAAGCATAGATAATATTGTCACAACTAAAATGGTAGAAAAGTTAAATCTTAAAAGGATTAAACACCCCACTCCATATAAAGTGACTTGGTTACAAAAAGGTCATCAAATATTGGTTAGTGAGTAGGCCTATGTTGATTTTCAGATTGGCAGTTATAAATATTGTGTTTTATGTGATATAATATCGATGGATGTGTACCATGTTTTGCTTGGAAGACCGTGGCAATTGGATAGGAAAGCGGTGCATGATGGAAGGGAGAATATAATATATCATTGAGAAGGATGGAGAGAAGCATACCTTGCTACCCATTAGAGAGAAAGAAGAGGACAATAGCAGCAACAGTAGTATGGTAATAATGGTAAGTGGTAAGGAGTTTTTGAATGATTTGAAGAGTGAAGAAATTGGTTATGCTTTGGTTCTTAAACCTAGATGTGTAATGACTTCTACAAAATTGGAGGATTTGCCTATTGAAGTTCAAGATATTTTGAATGAGAATATGGATATTGTTGCATCTGATTTTCCTAATGAATTGCCTCCTATTAGAAGCATTAGCCATCATAAGGATTTAATTCTAGGTGCTAGCCTTCCAAATAAGGCTGCATATAGGTTAACACCTATGGAAAATGAGGAGATAAGGAAGCAAGTGGAAGATCTTTTGAAGAAGGGTTTGATAAGGGAAAGCTTGAGCCCTTGTGCTGTTCCTACAGTGTTGGTTCTAAAGAAGGGAGGGGAATGGCGTATGTGTACCGATTCAAGGGCAATCAATAAAATCACAATAAGATATAGGTTTCCCATACCTAGGATTGAAGATCTAATGGATTGCTTGAGTGGATCTATGTATTTTTTCTAAAATAGATTTGAAAAGCGGCTATCACCAAATAAGAATCAGACTGGGGGATGAATGGAAAACAACCTTTAAGACTAGTGATGGGTTGTATGAATGGCTATTTATGCCTTTTGGATTGCCTAATGCCCCTAGTACTTTTATGTGGTTAATGAATGAGGTTTTGAAACCATTCCTTGGTAAATTTGTGGTTGTATATTTGGATGACATTTTGGTGTTTAGCAGGTCCAAAGAGGAGCATATAGAGCACTTGAGGTAGGTTATGAGGAGGCTACATGAAGAGAAGTTGTAAATCAATCTGAAAAAGTGTGTGTTTATGGAGACTAAATTGATTTACTTAGGTTTTGTGGTGTCAAAAGATGGGCTGAAAATGGATAAGGAGAAGGTTCAGGCCATACTTGATTGGTCATTACCAAGAAGTGTCATGGAGGTAAGGAGATTTCATGGTCTTTTTAGTTTTTATAGAAAGTTCATCCTCCCTAATGGTAGTGGTAGAATCCAAATAACTTTAGGGATGTTGCATGGGAATCTAGTGCCAACATCATCCCAAGAAGTCATGAATAATCATGCCAACTCTAGTTGCTACATTAAGAATTAGGGTGGCAATCAAGAACATCCCTGTAAGAAACCCTGCAACCTTACCATCTAAAAGAGACAAACAAATCAACAAGCTGGAGACATCAACAAAAAGCTACGAGCAGTCATCATCCTCCATAATTTAAGTAGTAAAATTGTCCCCATCAGCACCCATAGTCTACTTTGAAGCTTCCTCAACCCTAAACTTACAATGTGGCCTATAGGAGTGCTTGGGAGAATACTATGACAAAGGCATAGCATACCAAAATAGTTATGTCATTCCATATTGTGTCGTCCAATCTCTCAATGACCCTATTTCTCTCCTCCATCAATCTTAACTTTACAAAGTGAAACCTTTTGGGTGTCCAAAATCCTTATCCATCGACATGTATACCATAACAATCCTCCCAAATTGAACACAAAGAGGGTAAAAATCTTGCTCTTGCATAGACCACAAATTATTTCAAAAAATTGGGTAGACATCTCCCTTTTGATTCAAATGCTATGAAATTTTGAAAGCTGAGGAAGTCATTGTGAATTTCCTATCATATATATGAGCACAATGAATTCTCCTTATTACAAATTTACAATAAAATCCCAAGGAAACACTCCATCTTATTAGAAGAGTCCAAAGTAAATATTAAATTTTAAACTCTATCGAAGATATACAAATTTTCTTTTACAAAAGAGTATCAACTTTCCTTCAACTCAAGAATGTGCCAAACATTAACATAGTCAAGTGCCTCCACTCCAATTAAAGAGATGCTCAAACCAAGTTTAAAAATAATGTCATTGGGGAGAGAATGCTTTCCACCCATCCATTATGGTGTCATCAAGCCATATGAAGCTCTTGTCCCGTGAGCTAAGGGAATCATCTAGAACCCAACTTAAACAAGGACAATACAAGAACAAAAAGAGGATAAGAAAGAGTAATATAAATCCATACTCACACAAACATAACAAGGAGACCAAAAGGAGAGAACTCTTACCCTTCAAACACACACTTACATCAAGAGAAGATGAGACCATATTTTTTAAAAGAAATAACACAGTATAATCAAGATCACCTCATTCTAAAACTCATTTTCTACTCTAAATCCAAACACAATACAAGAATAGTGGAAAATAACAACAAGAATGACTTATCTCTTTCATGGAGATTCTTGGAGATGAGGCTATTTTCCTCCTTCAAGCTTGCTTCCAACTCCTAAGCACCAAATTGCTCTCCCAAAAAAGGAATGATTCCTCATGCAAGAACACCCTCCAAAAGTATAAAATTAAGGTTTTTAAGAGTGTTCCATGTTACAAATCAGCACATGGAACTCCACATGGGTCTTACTGAACTCCTTACATTTCATTAATACAAGGCATGGGCTTGCACATACAAATCACATTGGTGTGCATCTCTTCCAAGGAAGAAGATTTGGTCAACACTTTTCCATGCCTATTAATGTAAATGATAACCTGAAAATTTCTATTGATTTTTTGAACTCACTACTCCAAAATTTACCAATAACAATAGATCAAATACTTATTTTTAATGAGTGTGTTGAAAGATTTAGAAAAGATATCCATGAATCTTTTGCTTCCTCTTTCAAATTCACAACAATCCATGGCTCAAAGGACATGCCTATGACACAAGTATCACCATGGTTCAGTCCCACCAAAATGCATAAATGTCATTCTATCCATTGAAGAGGCAATGCCATTGCTCAAGACTTGAATGAAAAATTTGAGGAGTATGAATAATTTTAGTTCCCCTCTATAGGCTATAGAAAGAAAAATAAAAAGATCTTCAATCATTTAGGCATAGCGACACAAGCATAAAGGATTAGTATTGCACAAAAACAAAGTGAGTACATTTATTGAAAAGTATTTAATTTTTTTACACATTATTAGTTCTTGCTCTAATTTAATATGCTGAACATATGTTGTTGTAGCTTTGAATGATCAAGAAAATACTTGTCGACGTCATTTGCCCTTCTCTATTGACCTAAACCAAACAACAACAAATGCAACACAAATTAGAGATGGTAATTTTTTCTTTTCATTGTGTTTACTAATGTACACAAAAGTTACTAAATATTCTTATTTCTAATCACTTTTCTATATGTAATCAAACAAGCAATGGATGCAATTTGTGGAGCTCAACAATCAATGTTCAATGTTAGCCCCACTTAGATGTTTCAACAAACCATTTTAGGTACTTAAGTTTGTTGATATGTTATTAACTTAAGTTGTACATATTCTAATCTTACACTTGAACACTTTATAGAAGTTAACATGTTAAATGTGCATGTTATTGTAGATTTAGATGATCAGCAACACACTCACCAATAGCTACAACAATGACAATAGTAATGGATGCTATGCAAAGTGTGGATGGTAAAGGAATTCCAAAAAAATCTATCATTAAGTTACTCTTTTGGATATGATTTGTAACTTTGAAATAACATGTTAGGATGACATAAATTATATTTTGTAGCTAAATCATGTAATTTGTAGATATTCATTCTTATTTCTAATCACTTTTCTATAACTATTGAAATAAACAGTGGATTCAATTTTCTCGAACACAACCATCAATGTTCGATGTTATCCCCACCAAAGAATTTCAACAAACCATTTTAGGTAATTCATAATGCTATATTTTATTAAATTAACTACATATTGCAATCTTATGCTTGATCACTTTATTTAAGTTAATGTGTTGAAAGCACATGTCATTGCAGGTTTAACTGATCAATCAACAACATAGCCCACCCATTTGTATTGATCTTAACCAAACAACAACAATGCACCAAACAACAACAATGCAATTCAAAGTGTTGATGGTAAAGAAATTACAACAGAAAATCTTTGAGTCCCTCTTTTGCATATGCTTTATAGTATTGAAATGACATGTTAATATTATGTAAATTATTTTATAACTAATCTAGAAGATTATTTGCAGGGGTTGATGATAATATAATAGAGGATTATGGTCAACACTTCTATGGAAGTTAGATTACTCCTCCCATCTGCACTTATATTCTAGACATGAATGGGTGTTTCCTCATTGTGGCCCATTTGGACAAGGTGAAAAGGGTTGTCAAAGTCATCTTCTTTATAGTTATGTAGATGTTTGAGGACATCTCTAGTGAGGGCTCTTAGGTAGATTAATCTAGTTACCTTAATTTTATATTGTTATTAGTTGTTGCCACTTCTATTTGTGGCCAAGAATTTTTTTTGTAATATGATTATAGAATACAAATGGTTCTAGTGCCCATTTATTAGTGGATCCCATGGATTTTTCTATGTATATTATAATGATTATTTGCTACCATTTGATGTCTATGGGGATTCTCCTTTCAATCTTTTTTCACTTTCTTGTGATGTATCTTTGAATTAAATATTATGGAGTATATTCTTCTAAACTTTGTATTGAACAAACATGTCTTAGAAATGCATGAGGACAAACAACATGAGGGTATTGCTATATGTGAGGATAATGTGCCAACATCACAAGCCATTACTCAAGTCATATTTTCATGAGTCCTATTAATATTCCAAGTCTTTCACCCTTTCAACCCTTCTTTTTGTGTCACCTGATGGATTTTTTGACATGCATTATTCTCATTTCTTTCTTTCATGGTGTTGTATTTATTATTATGCAATTATTCTATTTTGATCTCAATTAGTGGTTGTCATACCTTATTGACATGTATGTCACATTGTCAAAGAAGAAGCATGTCCATGTGATTATTTTGGTTCACTACAATGGAGGTCTCATTTTGTGTGTTTCCATGCATATGGTCATAATTTAATATTGTGCATCCAAGTAAACTAAATTTTGGATAAGACAAAAATGTACAAACGAAAAAAATTGTAATTTATTCAATCATTGAACCCCCAAGGAAAGGTTTTTTTTTCACAAGATTGGACATTACTCATAGGTGAAGATTTATTTTGGCAAGTCATACCAACAAAAATTACAAACACTAATATTTAATGCTTTTAATAGACAGGACCAATTTTGTTTATAGTGGAAATTCACAAAAATACCAACACAAATTTCTAACTCAATGTTTTGTAGAAGAGGGTTTTGACCTAGCTTGACTCCTAAGGCTAGATCTCTCTTTTCTACATTACAATGTGATATCACAATTGTCTCTTTTTCACCAAATCTACTTCTTACTTCATTTTCCATGAATGTTACTAACTTTTTTTAATCTTTTGGAGTACCTTGTTTAGGGTTATATCTAGATCCTAGAAGTTAAATGTTCTAAATAAGTCATTTTTTATCGCCACCTAAGTCCTGATCTCCACTCTTTGTTACTAGTGTATGTAACAACTTCTTGTGATGGCTGAAAAAGTCCAATAAAACAACTATATGCTTATCCTTTCATCCATCTCTCCTATTTTATCCCCTATTTACTCACATTCATTAAGGTATATGTGTGGGTTAGTAGTTCCATCATACTCCACATCAGTGTCTATATTCCCTTATGCACCACTATCTCAACTTTTGGGACTTTTTTAATTCTATGTAGTCATTTTACTCTCATCCTCCTCCACATCATCCTATGTGGTATGCCTTTCATCCACATACATTCTCTTCATTCCTATATTTAAAGTTACATAAACTACCCTACCATCACCTTGTAGAAATAACTCTTCTTGTTCCACAATAAAGATTCAATTTTAGTCTACAAACATCTCAAGGTCTAATAAGATGGAAAATGGATTAAGTTTTCATGCATTTCAATTACCTCAAAGTCTACTTTTCTCTTGATACCCAAGAATTTGACTTCTATGTTTCTCCAAGCTCCAAAGGGACATTTATGATTCCTATCTACTAGTTCTATGTTGTGAGGTGTATTCTATAATGTAGGTTCACCCACTATATGATAAATTATCTTTAGAATAATATTAATAACCTACTATTTTACATCTAGTACTATAGGAAACATTTTCCTCTTTTGTTTATTTTTGACTGCATTTTGCACCTAATTTTTCTTCTTTGCTCTTGATCCTATTGGTTCCAATATTTCAAGAATTTATTCAAATTTTCTAGTAGGTTCTCCTTGCCTAGAATCTTTTACAACTCTTTCAACCTATAGACCTCCTTTTCAAAAAAGGTTTTCTATCCTCTTATTTATTTATAGACTAAGGAAGGTAATGTAATAGATGTAATAGATTATATACTATGAAAAAACAAATAAACCATACATTTATACACCATAATATGTCATAGAACCATTCAAATTATTCATTAGACAAGTACTACATTCATTGTCTCTTCATGCAACAAGCAAAGACATATACATCACATATGATTGTGTGGTATACATATGTTCTCTGTACTACATCTTCTATCCCATATTTTAAATATCTCCTTTATATTCTATGTTATCTTACATGTTGCATATGTCTAATACACTACAAAGATTCTAATTACACCACAACTCTTGCTAGGTATAAAGTATCTCTAGTTCGTACCTTCCATGTTACTTCTTTCAATGCAAGACTTTCCCATTACTTTTTACCTAACTAATAACCAAAGAAAATAACTTAAAATTCATTCAATTAGCATATTAGACGGAAAACTAGACCAATTTTTCGTATTGATTTATAGCTATAATTCACATCGTCTACAATTAAGGATCACAATAATTTCCTTTGGTAAGTCATTCTAAGATTTTCATGGAGTGCCATTCTAGTTACTTAGGGTTTGAGATTAATTGAGAAAGTGATACCATCTTTGAATTCACGTTGATTGTAGAAATAATTTCCTTTGGTAAGTCATTCTAAGATTTTCATGGAGTGCCATTCTAGTTACTTAGGGTTTGAGATTAATTAAGCAAGTGATACCATCTTTGAATTCATGTTGATTGTAGAAAATTGACATGTCAGTTATTGACATCATCTATTACCTAGTTTATTGACAAAATAATAGATGGGAGAGGGCTCACCACAATAATAACTTGGACCTAGCTAATCAATGATGCAAGGGATATCTAACATTGTTCAAAGGTTTCTTAGGGATTATGTAAACCATAGGATTAATTTAGACTAGATGGCTAGTCCACATTAGAACTAGTAGTATGTACTAGTAAGGTTTGTGATTATATGAGCCATTGTATCAATAATGAGATCAATGGACAATGTTCTTACTAATAAAAACCATGTAACCATGGAAATACAAGTAGAGGATTCTTAAGGGTATGGATTATCAACTTGCCAACCATGGAAAGATACAAGGTTGGGTAAATGACTTATGATTAACAATTAAGCTTCATATTTAAACCTCATAGCTTACAAATTCAAACCAAATCTACACTATACAACTTCCACAATTTTTCCCTATACATAGTCTTACATTTCAAGCATGATGCAATTCATGAGTGACATAATTCTCTTATAAGAATGTGCTATATTCACTAGAACATTTGTAATTTATCATGGCTTATACCAATCAGAATAATGTATTCTTATCATTTAAACAATTGGATGTCAACATAGATACATGATTGGCAATATGATACATGATCACAAATTGTCCTAAAACATGAAAGGGACCAAATCAAAGTGGATAACATATGTATCAAAATATGTGTGCACAAGATAGGATGAATATATAGAGATATGCAAACATATGGATGGGGGTAAGAGAGCAGGTTATGGGAATGTGTGTAATGGGTAGGTAAGTGGCATAGGGCAAGAAACCCCTCTAGACAAAATTACAATATCTACCCTATACATCTTTCTTTCCTTCAAGTTTACTTTTATCTAATTATAAATATTACTTTACAATTTAAACTGATTCAACAGCTGTTAGTGATTGAGAGAGCTAAAATCATTCCATAACATAACTATTTAATCTCAGATCATATGTTTTCCATATAAGCCTAAATAGAATATAGGGAATACAGTAAGCTGATTTTTAATAATACAGTTCTTTGCTGGAGATTAAGCAATACATAAATTAATATCAATAAAAAAATCTTACAAAAGCAGTAGCTCCATTAACACTAAAAATCCTCTATAAGACATAATACACATTGAAAAACCTATTTTAAGCTCTGTAATATTCTCCATACAGAAGCTCCTTTGCAATAGTTGGCAACAGAGTTCGCCTCTGTTACCATAATGATTCTGATTAAGCATGATTTTTGTTTTTGATTATTATTGGATAAACATTTTTAACCAAAGCTATGAATTTGAAAGGTTTTTGAAAAGATTAAACATACTTTTTATTATTAATTATTAGTGAATAAAGCTTTTAATCAAAACTATGAATTGGAAAAAGTTTTGAAAAGATTAAACATAATTTTTGTTATGACAAAGAAAATAGGAAAAGGTTTTTGAAAAATTAAACATAATTTTTATTATTGATTATTATTGGATAACGCTTTTAATCAAAACTATGAATTGGAAAAAGTTTTGAAAAGATTAAACATAATTTTTGTTATGACAAAGAAAATAGGAGCAGAAGGTTGGCCTGTAGTTTTTTTCTCTAGGAAAAAAGATAAATATAAAAAATATTCCTTTCTCTGGTAGCGTCTACAGAACAAAAATCAAGCCAAAAAAAACTAGGCTTTTCAAAAAAAAATCTACGCTATGTAAAATTTTGGGCAGCCTTATTTCTTTCTAAAAATAAATCAGAAAAAAACAGCGAAGCAAAAGGCGATGAAAAAGGCAGGGAAAAAGATGAAATAAATCTCCAGATAAAGTGAACGATTGAGGGACAGTTAACCGCAGTTAACTAGTTATGTATGGGATGATGGAATGGGCAGCGTCTATAGGCATGGATGAAACTTGATAATATTGATTCTCATTGATTAAAATGTTACTTGATAATATTGATTCTCATTGAATAAAATGTTATAAATTAGTATAGCTATATTTAAATAAAATATATCTAAAGTATCTAATGCGTCATTTATTTAAATTTTTTTAAGTTATAATTTAAATGTATATAAAGTTTGGATTACAAGTATGGTTATAGTTAGAATCCGTAATTTCTTACCTAACTCTAAACCTAACCCTATTTATAACCCTAACTCTAAATATGACCCTAACACTAACCTTAATCCTAATTATAATTGTAACCCTAACCTAAACCTTATTGTAACCTTAACCCCAATAATAGCAACCCTAACCCTAATTGTAACATTAACCTTAAAGAAGGGTGTCATAACCTTATTTCTATCCATAACTCTGATTGTAAGGCCAACCCTTTGATTATATATCCACCCTAATTCTAATTCAAAGCCTTATTTTAACCCTAACCCTTATTGTAACAGTAATAATTTTTTTGGTTACATATTTGCACTAATTGAATCCATAATTATAACCAAACTCATTATCGTAATTCTAACTATAACCATAAGCATAATTATACTCGTAATGGTAACCTTAAACTAAACCCTAATTGAAACCCTAACCCTAAGTAATATTCTAACCTTTACCCTACTTATATTTGTAATCCTAATTTTAATTGTGATTGTAATTGTATCCCATAAACCAACCCTAATTGTAACTCTAACTGTAACCTTACATCTAACCTTAACACTACTTCTAATGATGGCACTAATTTTAATCATAACCATAATTGTAACCCTAAATCTAATTATAACAAATTCTATAACCCTAATTCCATACCTAACTCTAATCCTTGTGAGATTATTGCCAAGAACAATTTTTAAATGTAATGCCATCCCTAACTCTAATTCTAACTCTAACACTGATTGTAATCGTAATCCTAATTCCAACCCAATTTTTCTAATTTTTCCCTAACCCTAACTCTAACCCAATTTTTTTAACTAATCCTTAGCTTAACCCAATTTTTTCCCAATTAAATCCTTATTTTTTGAAATAAAATTATCTTTTGTTTTGTAAGATTATTGCCAAGAAAATTTTTTGCTACCTTAATCATAATTTTATCGGTAACCCTAACCTTAATCCTAACCCTAACCATAATTTTAATCTTAACATTAATGCTAACCCTAATTTTATGATATATAGAGAACTTCATTTATCACATTTACTTTTCACATTTTATTACTTTGATAATTGATGTCAATGTCCCTATTTATCAATTATTTAATTTAGTTTTTAATTTATACTAATGCAAATATTTCTTATGTAATTAACTTAAATTAATAGTAAGAAATTTTTTTTCCTTTTAAAATAATTGATTATTAAATTTAAAATACAATTTTTTTAATAGTATTTATGTAAATTTCATTCTAATATTTTAAATATTTAATTTATTCATACAAATAACCTATTTATATTCAAAACTAAATTGTAACTACAAATAAAAATACTATTTCATTGTTACTTATACAAACATCTGATTTACACAAGATAAATAAATTATAACTATAAATGAAATTACATCACTAATCTGGTTCTTAAATCATAAAAAAAATCCATTATTAGGCCAGATGCTCATATAATTAGACCAAATCAATTGTTGTAAGATTTGTAAGACATACCATGCACGATTTTCATTCTGTAACCTTTATGATACATTGAGGATAATCCAAAATGTATCTCTCGCGAAAAGTAAGCATCATGGTTTTGGCACATGCCATACCAGATGTGCTTCAAAATGCACAAAACAACAAAACATTTATGATATATAGAGAACTTCATTTATCACATTTACTCTCCACATTTTATTACTTTGATAATTGATGTCAATGTTCCTATTTATCAAATTTTTAATTCAATTTTTTTTTTATACTTATGCAAATATTTCTTATGTAATTAACTTAAATTAATAGTAAGATTTTTTTTTTCCTTTTAAAATAATTGATTATTAAATTTAAAATACAATTTTTTAAAAAGTATTTATGTAAATTTCATTCTAATATTTTAAATATTTAATTTATTCATACAAATAACCTATTTCTATTCAAAACTAAATTGTAACTACAAATAAAAATACTATTTCATTGTTACTTATACAAACATCTGATTTACACAAGATAAATAAATTATATTCTTAAATCATAAAAAAATAATCCACTGTTAGGCCGGATGCTCATATAATTAGACCAAATCAATTGTTGTAAGATTTGTAAGACATACCATGTATGATTTTCATTCTATAACCTTTATGATACATTGATGATAATCCAAAATGTACCTCTACTCTCACAAAAAGTAAGCAATGCACATAACATCAAAACATTTATGATATATAGAGAAAACTTCATTTATCACATTTACTTTCTATATTTTATTACTTTGATAATTGATGTCAATGTCCCTATTTATCAATTATTTAATTCAGTTTTTAATTTATACTTATGCAAATATTGTTTATGTGATTAACTTAAATTAATAGTAAGAAATTTTATTTTCTTTTTAAAATAATTGATTATTAAATTTAAAATACAATTTTTAAAAAATTATTTATGTAAATTTCATTCTAATATTTTTAAATATTTAATTTATTCATACAAATAACCTATTTATATTCAAAACTAAATTGTAACTGCAAATAAAAATACTATTTCATTGTTACTTATACAAACATGATTTACACAAGATAAATAAATTATAACTATAAATGAAATTTCATCACTAATTTGGTTCTTAAATCATAAAAATATAATCCACTATTGGTCCAGATGCTCATATAATTAGACCAAATCAATTGCTGTAAGATTTGTAAGACATACCATGTAGGATTTTCATTCTGTAACTTTTATGACAAAATCTTTTTGAATTCTTAATTAATATATTTATTTAAATAAAAAATAACTGAATGTACTGTAAGTTTAGTATATTCTAAATAAAAAACAATTAAAATATACTACAGTTTGAAGAACTCTATCGATATCAAAAACATTAATTTTCAAACCAAATCTTATAGAAATTCGATTGTCTACAGGGTTATTGTATCATTTACATGTTTAAGATTCAATTTTTTTTCCTATGATATTTATTGGGGTTTAGATTCATCTACAGAGTTGTATATAATGTCATCAAACTTCATGGTTGCCTAGAATAGTCAGAATCATCTCCTACATTTGATTGAGGAGATGGTGGAGAAATCCTTCACCTGCCCTATGATTCTCCAAATAATTCCCTTTGCATGTGTGGCCTGCCATAACCAAAACTATCTACAAACTCATAAAGAAAACATTACTTTTATTAATTACTTATTCCAATCTATATACTTAATGCATAAGAAATAAATAAAGTCTTTTGCAAATTAAACTTTTAGACAGATTATTGAAAAAAAACTGTCATTATTGCACTGAGAACAACCTTAAAAAACAAATATCATACACTGCTAAAGCAAAAAACAAATCAATATTCCACTGAAAAATAGAAGAAATAAATGAATACTTATTGCATCAGCATCTGCGAGATAATAATGGCAAACATAATTACAATGCACCAGAGTAAAATCTTCCCTACACCCATATTGAGAAAAAGAGATTCTGACCTTGATGCAAACTCGATGCTTCAGAAATGATTTCATAAGTGGACTCAAAAATAGTTTGAGTAACCTTCTGCATTGTCATTCTGATAAAAAAAAAAAATATGTGCATCAGCTCTAAAATCAAATCACAAAAACAAAGACAACCCAACTCTCTCATATCTATATATAGATAGAGAGAGAGAGAGACCATTACCCCAATCTGGATCCCTACCCAGAATCTAAAAACATAGTTTAACTTACCTATGATTGAAAGGTAGGCAAAATCTGAGCTAATTAGATGAATTGGAGAGATGCCCAATTGATATCTGAAGGAGATTTAGCAACCTATCAACGGCATTCGGCTGGTTTTTAGTGTAGTGTATGTGGGTGCTGTGAATAAAAGAATATTAATTGTAACATTAGAGAAGGCTTTACAGAGTATGCCGGTTGCTAAGGCTTTACAGAGTATGTAGCACCAGCATCTTTTGCCATTTTCATGGCTGCAAGATGAGCTGTCCTACATGGTTCTGTAATCAAACTTATTGATCCATAATGAAAAATCCTAGCGTACATGCAAAACCAACGTGTAAGGAGAACCACTTCTGGGTGACAATTAATTACCTAAATGCTTCCAGTTTTGATAATCGAGTCAATAGAATAGACGATAACAATATTATCACCTTTTCAATAAAGTGCTAGAAAAAATAACATTATAACAAATATCTGGAAAAAATCTCATAGTTTTAATTCCCATTTTATCTGCAAATTTTGAATTTAATCCCAATTTGGCATGAAAATAAAAAACAACACTTTTCAGAGATAAAATGTAGTATAGGTACAATACCTTCCCAATTAATGTTGCAAACCTCCAATCCTAGCTATCCCTACAGCAACATTTGTTGGTGCACCCCCTGGGGCCTTCTTAAAGGCCAGTGCCACGGCCAAGGAAACACCAGAGACTGTTGGAACAAAATCAATGAGCATCTCCCCAAAGCAAACTATCAAGTTAGAATTCTTGGCAGGATTGCTCCCATTGTTCAAACCTGCTAAAGATGTGATATAGTACAAAAAGAGTTAGATTCAATGCAACAATTTCAGGATAACATGATGCAAAGCTTGTCCTCGAGGTATGATCTAGCCACATTAGCTGATCTAATATAATGACTTTTTATGCCAAAACTACATTCAAGACTGTTTGTCTTTCTAATGAAATTGAACATGAAAAGTTTCATAATTTGTCATGGCAGACCATGTAGGATCTATGGTACAGCAATTGCACATACAATTGAGCTGTAAGGTTTGTAGATTAACTGTTGTAGGCTTCCAGTGTTAGAGTGGTAAAGATAGTGAGAGGGGGGGGGGGGGGGGGGGGGTGAATCAGTATCTTGAAATCTTTTTGCACTTACAAAAGAATATTGCAGATTTGTATTCCACTTAATTAAATTCAACTGAATTCAAATGTACAGAACCATTAAAAACTGAATCAGAATGATAATGTGTAAGTGTGAAAACTAAAATATTCAATAACAGATTGAAAGCATACCACAAAAATAAAGACACAGAGATTTGTCCTGAGTGGAAAGCCCCGGGCATAAAACCACTCGAAAAAGTGCCTCACTGGCTTAAAATCTCATTGATTACTGTGCCTCACTAGCTTACAATCTCACTGAATACTATGTCTCACCGGCATATTTAAAAATTACAATTATTTGAAGAATTTTCATACAAAGGGATACTTTGTTTCACTTGAAATCATATACTATCAACAATGTATGTGCAAGATACACAGATGCACACACATTATTCACATTATACCATTTTATATACAACTGTTTACATTCCATCCAAAAAATTCAATGTTTCTGCAGACAGTTTCAAAAACTGGAAACTGAAAAAAGAAACCAATCGACAGTTTGCAGCTGCAACTTTTTCTCAAAAGAATAATCAACATCTTGTAAACATGACAGTTAAAGAGAACTGAAAATAAACTGTTTGAAACAGTTAACTATTAACTCTTGATAGGGTTACAAAAATAAACTGCCAGTTGCTCGAGTGAAACCTTAGGGTTATAAATCAACAACTCCTTCATAATGCCACACAAAACATTTCATTCGAATATTAATTCTGAGATAGTTATAACTGAAATATTGCAAACCCATGATAAAACTTTGAGAATTCTTTTCAAAACTCAGTCGAATAAAAATTGCCTTGAAACCCCCTTTATTTTCAAAGGAATAAACAAACAGTTTCTGCATATGGGTTAAACCCTAACCCATGTTACCAAAAAAAAGAGAGTAGAATATAAATGCTTCTCAAAACCTGTTGGCAGACTTAAACATAAAACATCAAAAGATACGCAAGAATGCTCTGTTTCAAAACCCATCAAATCCGAAACAAAAAAAATAAGAGATTTCAAACCC
This sequence comes from Cunninghamia lanceolata, assembly GCA_027924645.1. Taxonomy (NCBI): domain Eukaryota; kingdom Viridiplantae; phylum Streptophyta; class Pinopsida; order Cupressales; family Cupressaceae; genus Cunninghamia; species Cunninghamia lanceolata. Next base: position 230,886 of record BSBN01001418.1, on the reverse strand, counting down.
AATAATCAACGGTGTCTCTATATTTCACAATCAGTGTTATGTATGATAAGGCGTTTAAAGAGAATGAGAGATAGAAAGGATATCACCTGGTAAGTCGACGCTGAAGAATAAAGTAAAAAAAAAGGTTACCAAAAGTAAGCTAATATAGTCAGCTTTGTCACATCTCTTAGATTCACAATCTTGTGGAGATACCTATTGTTTGTTCCATAATTTTTCATGATAATCATCTGAAATAGTCAAACCCTAGCTCGAGAGGAGCTCAAAACCAAACTTTTGCTTTTACATAATGAAGACATAAACCAAACTATTACCAATATCAACATAAACCTGTGCTTCCGGTGAGCCCTAGAATGGGCCAGTAAAAATGAATGGCTCAGTCATTCAAACTTGTTCGGTAGGTTACTATCTTAAGATAAGCAAATATTGTGCCTTTTAAAAATATTTCAACTTTAAACCAATTTTTGCACAAGACCTTTCTCGAAACCTGTTCATATGGCAAAAACATAAAGTGAAGACCTTGTAACTTAATTTGAAGAACAATGATAACTCGAATCAATAAGTGCCTTTGCCACCACTAATCATGCCAAGAGAGCATGTCAAACATACAAAACAAATATTGAAGATCCACAACTGATGATGTATTGACCATACCATTAGCAGACTGTAAATGTCAAATTGTGCCAAACTGCCCACATGAAATATATCAAACAGTATAACAAACATCAAACAAACTGTCATCATATTTGCTAGGAATATGCAAAAACTATCATCATATTTGCCAGGAATATGCAAAGCACGGTATGTGTATGCCAACATCAGACATATATGCAAAGCACGGTATGTATATGCCAACATCAGACATGAGCATGACTATACCAGGATAACATGAAGTGTGAACCATATCACATAAGGGCAAACAACGTGCAAGTAGTAGTGTTTGAACATCAGGGACAACAACTAAGGAGATGAAGTAAGCCAACAATACTCCCCCTTTGTCCATGATGGGAAAACACAACAACACCATCTTCTCCCCCTTTTTGTCATCAGGGCAAAGGGAGGACATAATTACAATTGGCTGCAATAAACAAAAAAATAGAAATGGAGAACATATCAATTATTCCAAGACTGTTTCAGCACCAAGAAGTATCCAGTATATCTGAAACAAGAAAAAAATATCAGCACCATAAAGAAATAACAGTAAGATGAGAAGCAGAAACAGACAACAACTAAGAAGACTGGCAATTAGAGATCAAGAAGAATCTCAAAACTGTCAGGGCACAGAAATATCCAAGCATCTCCCCCTGAGTCCAAGATCTAAGAAACATTAATGTAGAGAAGAAAAAGAGAGAACCCCAAGCTTATCTTTGAGACCCTCAAAAACTACTCTCGGAAGTGGCTTAGTAAATATGTCAGCGACTTGATCAGCTGAAGAAACATAATCTAGAATAACATCATTGAGGAGAACTTTATCATAAAGAAAATGATATCTGATATCAATATGTTTGGTACGAGAATGCATCACTGGATTCTTAGATATGTTTATTGCACTAACATTGTCACATAGAATCTTGACAGGCTTAGACATAGTAACCTTATAATCACTGAAAGTTTGAACCATCCAGAGAATTTGAGTGCAACAAGCAGTGGCTGCAATGTATTTAGCCTTAGCTGTAGATAAAGAAACAGAATCTTGCTTTTTGCTATGCCAAGCAACTAGTCTTTCGCCAAGAAAAAATGCACCACCAGAAGTACTCTTCCTGTCATCAAGACTGCCAACCCAATCAGCATCTGTATATGTTGTGAAAGTAAAATCAGAATGTCTAGAATACCAAAGTCCATAATCCAATGTTCCTTGTATATATTTAAGGATCCTTTTGACTGCATTTAGATGAACTTGCTTAGGAGCAAATTGAAATTGAGCTACTAAACAGACCGCATGCATTATGTCAAGTCAAGTGGCAGTCAAATACAACAAGCTGCCTATCATAGACTGATAAAAAGTATGATCAATATCAAGCTTGTCAACCTCAGCACTTAGTTTGCAACCAGTTTCCATAGGTGTACTAACAGGATTACATTCATCCATCTGAAACCGTTTCAACATTTCTTTTGCATATTTCATTTGAAAAAAAAATATACCTTCGTGGAGTTGAGAAACCTATAGACCAAAAAAGAATGAAAGTTCACCCAGCATTGACATTTCAAATTTTGTTGTCATAACCTATGGAAAATATAGGCAGAGTTCATCATCATCACTACCAAAAATAACGTCATCCACATAGACAACCACTATTAGGATGGAATCATTTTTAGTCATAAAGTACAAGTTACTATCAGCACCACCTCTAGTGAACCCTTGTGACCGTAAATGTTTGTCTAATTTAGCATACCAAGCCCTAGGAGCTTGTTTAAGCCCATAAAGAGCCTTTTTTAACCTGTAAACATGATGTGGTTTGCCTTGTTGACAAAACCTTCCGGCTGATCCATATAAACCTCATCTTCTAAGTCTCTATTTAGAAAAGTTGTTTTTATGTCCATTTGATAGACCTTGAAATTTTTATAAATAGAATATCCAAGAAACAGTCTGATTGCTTCTAGTCTAGCTACAGGAGAAAAAGTTTCATCAAAATCGATACCTTCTATTTGAGAATAACCCTTACAAACCAGTCTATCTTTGTTTCGGACAACAACTCCATTTTCATCAAGTTTGTTCCTGAAAACCTATTTAGCCCCAATAATATTTTTATCTTTTGGCCTTGGAACAAGTTCCCAAGTGTTATTTTTCTCTATTTGGGGTAACTCATCTAACATAGCCTGAACCCACAAGTCATCTTGACTAGCTTCAACATAGGTTTTAGGTTCTAATTGAGACACTAGACAAATATGAACCTGTTGATTTTCTTGAGCAGTTTTTCTTCTAGTTTGTATGCCAGAATCTAAGTCACCAATAACATGTTCATTTGGATGATTCTTTTGCAACAATCTTCTAGAAGGAGTATAAATGGAAGATTTAGAAGGAGTATTTGTTTAGGACTTACTGATTGTCCTTGAGGCACTCTGAAATCTGATTCTTCTTCAGATTTCTCTGACTCTTCTTTTGTACTTGGCTCTTCTTGAATAATTTCTTCAACTTGTTGAAACTGAGGTTGTTGTTCTTGCTGCAAATTCTCAACCACTTTGACATTAGAGCTTTCAACTATTCTTCTTAATCTCTTATTATAACATTTGTAGGCCTTTCTATGAGTAGAGTAACCTAGAAAGATCCCTTCATCACATCGTGATTCAAAACTTCCTAGATGATCTTCTCTTCTTATATAACATTTGTTGCCAAAGATTTTAAAATAAGATACATTAGCTGTGTTACCATACCAAAGTTCATAGGATGTATACTTGGTTTTGACTCTTATTTGTACCCTGTTTAAGATGTAAACTGTTGTATGAATTGCTTCTTTCTAGAAAGCATTTGATAGTCCATCATCTTGAAGCATAGTTCTAGCCATCTCTTTTACTGTCCTATTCTTTCTTTCAGCCACCCCATTTTGTTGAGGTGTTCTAGGAGCTGAAAACTATCTTTTTATGCCATGTTTTTCACAATATTCAAGAAAAGCAATAGAAGTATATTCTCCCCCATTATCAGACCTTAAACATTTCAGTTTTAAATTTGTTTCTCTTTCTACCATGCTTTTAAAGATCTTAAATTTCTCTAAAGCCTCAGACTTATGCTTTAAAAAAGTGACCCAAGTCATTCTTGTGTAATCATCTATGAATAACATAAAATATCTTTCACCATTTAAAGATTTTGTTCTGGTTGGATCACATAAGTCAGTGTGGACCAACTGAAGAGGTTTTGCAAAAAACTGTTCTTTTGATTTATGAACATTTCTTGTTTGTTTACCTTGCTGACACTCTTTACAAACCAGATTTTTAGGCTTAGAAATAGCAGGCATATGTCTAACATTTTTGTTGTGACTAATTTTAACTAAGTTATCAAAATTTATATGCCCCAACCTCCTATGCCAGAGTTTACTTTCTTCAATTTGACTCATAAAGCACAAATTGTTTTTGCATTCATTAGCAGATCCATGTAGATTATAAATGTTACCTTTTGTTCTCAAACCTGAAGCAATGACCTGTTTTGAATTTTTGAGAACCTTGCAGCCTTGTGATGTGAAAACTACATCAAATTCACTATCACAAATCTAACTTACACTCAACAGATTATGAGTTAGTCCTTCAACAAAATAAACATCTTCTAGAGGTGTATTATCTTCTAAAAGAACTGTACCTTTTCCTGTGATCTGTAAGAAATAATCATCACCAAACTTAACTGACCCACTTGAACAAATTTCAAATGAAGTAAATTTACTTCTATCCCCAGTCATATGATGAGAACATCCACTATCTATAACCCAGATTTTATTTTTCTTTACAGGAAATGCAACTTCAACAATCATAGCCTTGTTGTTTTTGGGTACCCATTTCATTTTGGGTTGCTTAGTAAGAGAAATAATTTATGATTTACAAAACTTGGCAATATGTCCAAGTTCTTTGCAGTTGAAGCATCTTATTTTGTTCAAAAAATTAAAAGTCCTGCCATTCAGAAAATAGGACTACTTTCTAAATGTAAACTTACAATCAATTGCTATATGCCCATATTGATAACAGTAAAAATAATAACCAGAGAATCTAAAAGGCATTTTGCCTTTAAACTGATTATCATTAGAGCATTGACCTTTTGAGAAGCCTAGACCAGTCATATCGTTATACTCTTTTTGTTTACGTAGCATATCAGCAAGTTTATCACTGTTGTTACACATTTCAAGTTCTTTCCTTAGTTTAACTATTTTAGCTTCCTTGGAACACCACTCTTTATCCTTGGATTTTAACTGTTCTTGAGTATCTGAAAGAATTTTTCTATTCTCTTCAAGACTTAATTTTAAATCAGAAATCTATTTATCTTGATCAGATATTAACTTGCTTTGCACTCCATTCTCCTTTTTAAACCTTCTAATTTCACCAAAGGCGCATTTTAACTCTCCTTCTAAGTCAACATCATTTTTAGACATTTCTGCTTGTTCTTCTTCTAGAGCAGCAATAATTGCTGTCATGAAAAATGTTTCATCTATTTCATCTTAAATTCCTCTGACGCACTGTCTGTTATTCCAGCAATTAGACTCGTTTTCTTAAAAGTATTTTTCTTGTTAAAGTTGAAAGGTTTTTTTCTCATACTGTTTTCTATTATCTTCTTGTTCACTGTCAAGTTCTAGATTAGGACACTTTGCTGCATAATGTCCTATTTTTCCACAGTTGAAGCATTTAAAAGGTAATTTTCCTTTATATCTACCTGAGCCTCTTCTGAGTTTACTAACAAAAATAGATTCATCTTCACTGATATTTTTAGTTTCATGACTGGTTTCAATTTCTTTTTTCACAATTTTAAAAGCTGCTTCCTTAACTTCTTTACTGGGGTTTTCATTTTCCATTCTCATTTCATAAGTAGTAAAAACTCCTAGAATAGAATCAATAGTTATATTTTTCGGGTCTTTATCTTCCACCACAGAGGTTTTGGATTCATATTTGGGAGTTAGAGTCTGTAAGACCTTTTTAACTACAATTATCTCTTCTAATTTCTCCCCTAGACCTCTAATACTATTGACAATTTCCTAAACTCTTTGAAGATATTCAACTATCTTTTCATCATCTTTCATTCTCATTCTTTCAAATCTTTCTCTAAGAGCTTGTTACTTAGCCTCTTTAATGCTTTTATCTCCTTCATAAATATTTGAAAGTTTATCCCAAATACTTTTAGTTGTTTGACATTCCATAACTTTATTTAAGACTTCATTAGTCAATCCACAACAAATAGCACTAGCAGCTTTTGAGTCACAATCAAGTGCCTTTTTTTCATTAGCATTAGATGGTTTGCCTGTGACAGTACAACTAGTTTCAATGGCTTCCCAGACATCATATCCTAAAGCTTTGATATGACGAGTCATTCTATATTTCCAAAAAGTATAATCTGTACCATCAAACAATGGTGCCTTGGATGAAGAAAGACCATCTTGAAAAGACATGGTTACCACTCAACCAGGAATCCCCTTAAGTTGATTAGGCCTTAAAGACAAAGGGTTTGGCTCTGATACCACTTGTTAGAGTGGTAAAGATACTGAGAGGGGGGGTGAATCAGTATCTTGAAATCTTTTTGCACTTACAAAAGAATATTGCAAATTTGTATTCCACTTAATTAAATTCAACTGAATTCAAATGTACAGAACCATTAAAAACTGAATCAGAATGATAATGTGTAAGTGTGAAAACTAAAATATTCAATAACAGATTGAAAGCATACCACAGAAAATAAAGACACAGAGATTTATCCTGAGTGGAAAGCCCCGGGCATAAAACCACTCAAAAAAGTGCCTCACTGGCTTAAAATCTCACTGATTACTGTGCCTCACTGGCTTACAATCTCACTGAATACTGTGCCTCACTGGCATATTTAAAAATTACAATTGTTTGAAGAATTTTCATACAGAGGGATACTCTGTTTCACTTGAAATCATATACTGTCAACAATGTATGTGCAGGATACACAGATGCACACACATTATTCACATTATACCATTTTATATACAACTGCTACATTCCATCCAAAAACATTCGATGTTTCTGCAGACAGTTTCAAAAACTGGAAACTGAAAAAAGAAACCAATCGACAATTTACAACTACAACTTTTTCTCAAAAGAATAATCAACATCTTGTAAACATGACGGTTAAAGAGAATTGAAAATAAACTGTTCGAAACAGTTAATTGTTAACTCTTGATAGGGTTACAAAAATAAACTACCAGTTGCTCGAGTGAAACCCTAGGGTTATAAATCCACAACTCCTTCATAATGCCACACAAAACATTTCATCCGAATATTAATTCTGAGACAGTTATAACTGAAATATTGCAAACCCATGATAAAACTTTGAGAATTCTTTTCAAAACTCAGTCGAATAAAAACTGCCTTGAAACCCCCTTTATTTTCAAAGGAATAAACAAACAGTTTCTACATATGGGTTAAACCCTAACCCATGTTACCAAAAAAAAAGAGTAGAATATAAATGCTTCTCAAAACCTGTCGGCAGACTTAAACATGAAACATCAAAAGATACGCAAGAATGCTCTGTTTCAAAACCCATCAAACTTGAAACAAAAAAAATAAGAGATTTCAAACCCAACAATCAACTGTGTCTCTATATTTCACAATCAGCTTTATGTATGATAAGGCGTTTAAAGAGAATAAGAGATAGAAAGGATATCACCTGGTAAGTCGACGCTGAAGAATAAAGTAAAAAAAAGACGTTACCAAAAGTAAGCTAATACAGTTAGCTTTGTCACATCTCTTAGATTTGCAATCTTGTGGAGATAACTGTTGTTTGTTCCATAATTTTTCGTGATAATCATCTGAAATAGTCAAACCCTAGCTCGAGAGGAGCTCAAAACCAAACTTTTGCTTTTGCATAACGAAGACATAAACCAAACTATTACCAATATCAACATAAACCTGTGCTTCCGGTGAGCCCTAGAATGGGCCGGTAAAAATGAATGGCTCCTTACCTGCTTTAAGTCATTCAAACTTGTTTGGCAGGTTACTATCTTAAGATAAGCAAATATTGTGCCTTTTAAAAATATTTCAACTTTAAACCAATTTTTGCACAAGACCTTTCTCGAAACTCATTCATATGGCAAAAACATAAAGTGAAGACCTTGTAACTTAATTTGAAGAACAATGATAACTCGAATCAATAAGTGCCTTTGCCACCACTAATCATGCTAGGAGAGCATGTCAAACATACAAAACAAATATTGAAGATCCACAACTGATGATGTATTGACCATACCATTAGCAAACTGTAAATGTCAAACTGTGCCAAACTGCCCACATGAAATATATCAAACAGTTTAACAGACATCAAACAAATTGTCATCATATTTGCCAGGAATATGCAAAGCACGGTATGTGTATGCCAACATCAGACATATATGCAAGGCACGGTATGTATATGCCAACATCAGACATGAGCATGACTATGACTATACCAGGATAACATGAAGTGTGAACCATATCACAGAAGGGCAAACAACGTGCAAGTAGTAGTGTTTGAACATTAGGGACAACAACTAAGGAGAGGAAGTAAGCCAACATCCAGGTTATCTAACATCATGTTCCTAAGTTTTAGAACATCCTTAAGCTAACTACCTAGCAGTTAGGGATGTAAGTTTGGTAGGTTATGTAAATTGTTCATTTCATTGTGCTTAATGATGCAGATAGTTCAGGAATTTGGGTTATTGGACACATATATGTGGAGTTTTGTTGGTTATAAGCCCATAGTAAACAGATATCGGTATCCCAGGCAAGTCCCAGTGAAGATACCTAAGGCAGAAGTTATCAACAGTGATTTATTTAAAAGGGGGTTTCGGTTTGTTGGGCCCATGGTTGTATATTCATTTATGCAAGTAGCAAGGATGACAAATGATCATCTTGTTCACTGTTTTAGATGGGAGGAGTGCATTTGGCTTTCACAGGGACTACAGGTGGGGCAGTACAATAAAATCTAGACAGAAGAAGTTTGTGAAAATGAGAGAGAAGACATTTTATCTAATGAATTTGACAAGGAAAGCACAGCAAATTCCCATCAAAATTCGTAACATGAGAAGACCCTTTTAGTAATACCTATGACTCATTATCTTGGCTTGTCAGAAGACACTGTTTTGTACTCTACAGTGATGCAATTCATATTATGGATAGAAAGTATATTGTGTCAACTTCAGAGTGAAAGCCATCACTTCATTCTTGTGGATATGGGTCACCAAAAGATCAAACTGGGGTCTTCAACATTGTAGCCACTTTCCAGGGTCTTCAAACCCATGAAAACTTTTAGAGATGTAATGTAGATGAAATTCAGCTAAGACTTGTGCGCCATGTATATCACTGGGCAAGCTGTTTGTGTGAGTGGAATTACTTGTTTACCATCTTGTGGGTATTTCCACCAGGAGTAGTCAGAAGGTTTTATTAAGAAATTTTTTTCCTTACAAAGGGGTGTTGTTTGTGAAGGTACAGCCTGAGTTTGCCTAATGGTAAAGGTATATGCACTCCATAATTGAAGATTAACTAGCATACCTATATTTAAAAAAATATATCTAAAGTACGCCGAGAGATATCCTTCTCGAGGTGCCTATTTCCACCTATGTGTGGTACATTGATAAAAAAATAGGTGACTCGAGAAGGATATCTCTCAGCGTACTTTATATATATTTTTTTAAATATAGGTATGCTAGTAGCATCCGCAGCCACAAGCCTAATTACAACTATATTATATAATTATAAAAAATATTATGATTATATAATATAATATGATTATAAAAATTATTATGATATAGAATTATGATTATAATAACTCTAATTTTATCCCTAACCCTAACCCTAACTCTATCTTTATCATTTTAATCCTAACCCTAACCCCAACCTTAATTCAAATCGTAACCCTAATTCTAACTCTAGAAACCCTAATTCTAACTTTAACCCATCCTAATTTTAATCATAATTTCCAACCCTAATTATTTTCCTAACTGTAATACTAACCCTAACCCTAATTCCAACCCTAATCCAAACAGTAATTCAAATCATAATTATAATTGTAACCATAAGCCTAACCTTAATCCTAACACTAATACTAACATAACTCTAATTGTAACCCTAACGATAACCTAATTCTATCCTAAATTTGTACTGTAACTCTAACCCCTACTCTAAAATTATATCCATAACCCTAATTTTGAACCTGGTCATAATTATATCCCTATCCCTAACCCTAATTGTAACTCTAACCCTAAGAATTTCTTTTGTTATAAATATTTTCCCTAGTTGTAAACCTAATTCTAAACATCATCGTTAACCCTAACTATAATTCTATCTAAAATACTACTTCTTTCATTATCCCTAACTCTATCCCTAATTCTAACCATAATTGTAACCAAACCCATAATAATATCCCTAAACCTAATTGTAAACCCGACCCTTTGGTTATATATACCTTGATTGTAACCCTAATTCTATCTATAAACCTAAAACTAACCCTAACCCTAATTTTATCCCTAACCCTAATTCTAACCCTAACCCTAATTTTGACCCTAAGAATAACCCCAACCCTAATTCTGACCCTATTTCTCATTGTAATTGTCACTCATTTTTAAACTATAACCTAAATTCTAATTATAATTCTAACCCTAATCCAAACCCTATTTTTATCTGCAATTCAAACCCTAACCCTAATTATAACCCTAATCATACCCTAACCCTAACCCTAATTATAATCCTAACCATAATCTTAATACTAACCTTTACCCTAATTGAACACTAACCCTAACCCTATCCGTAATTTTAATCATAACCCTAATTCTACCCTACCTATAACCCTAATTTTGAATCTAACGATAACCCTAATTCTAACCCTTACTTTAATATTAATTCTAACCCTAATTCTATCTTAAATTTGACCTATAATCCTAACCCTAATTGTATCACTAACCTTAAATTTAATATGCTTAACCTTAACCCTAATTTAATTCTAACCCTAATCCTAACCCAAATTCTAAAGATATAACCCTTTCCCTAAATGTATTTGTAACCCTAACCCTAATTGTATCCCTAATAGTAACTGTAATTCTAATTCTAACCATAACCTTAATTCTAACCCTAAAGTGTAAAATAATCGAATTGCATAGTTAAATAAAAATTAAGTATGACCTCTTTACTTAAAGGTTGTTTTTGTTCACTACCCTCAGTATAGACCTCTGAGTAGCCTCTTTAAAAATAGTATGAAGTATGTAGCTTCAAGCCTTTATGAATCTATGATCATCCTCAAATAATTACTTTATGCACCTTCTTTTGCTCTTTAGAATAATATTACATTTTGAATACATAATACATTTTGAATACCCTAATTCTAACACTTCTCCTAACCTAAACCCTATTTGTAGACCCTATCCCTAAATGTAATTGTAACCCTAACCCTAATTGTATCCCTAACATTACATAATTTGGCTATAAGTTATTCTATCTAAATTATTTATACCTTAAGTGAGGAAGTTATTTTATCTCTTTTCAATAGTTGGAAGTAGGTAAAGTATTAGATGCTTTATACCTTAAGTGAGGAAGTTATTTTATCTCTTTTCAATAGTTGGGAGTAGGTAAAGTATTAGATGCTTAGTTATATAATGAAACTGCTACCTCTAGTTTTACCTTTTTGAGGACTAGTTTTGTATTTCTCTACTCATATTTTTATATCTTTGAAATTTATTAAATTATGATAAGATTAATATCAATTAAATGTACCAAGTAATCTTGTCTCATTAATACCAAGTAATTATGTCTACTTGCCCTTTAAAATAAATATTATAATTATATGATTAGTTTATATTGGCAAACTTTTATATGTAGTATGATCTATATTTGCCCTTTAAAGGACTTTCTCATATTCTACTTTTAATATGAAATTTTAATATCAAAATTTAATAATCTAAAACCAAAAATTCCTTCATAAATTATTTATGTAAAGTACGCCAAATACAAAAGTTAAGGATAATAACCCTTCACACAAACTAAAACCTAATTCAAAATAGAGACAAAAACATCAAGCCTTCATGAACTCAGCAAAACATCAAGCCTTCATGAACTCAGCAACAATCTTGGAAGAGTGAGCAACTACACGCTTTGCAAGGTCTTGAGGAAGACAAACCCTCACAGATGTCTGAAGCCTTCATGAACTCAGCAACAATCTTGGAAGAGTGAGCAACTACACGCTTTGCAAGGTCTTGAGGAAGACAAACCCTCACAGCTGTCTAAATCTCTCTAATGTTGATGATATTCTAATGTTGATGATATTCTTTTTGTTGTAGCGAGCAAATTTGGCTGCCTCTGTTGCAATTTTCTCAAAGATCTCGTTGATAAACTTGTCCATAATTACCATAGCTTTGCTTGAAATATTGATATCTGAGTGCACTTGCTTAAGAGTTTTAAACAAGTAGATCTTAAAGATCTGCTTATTCTTTTTATTTATTTTCTCTACAGATTTTTCAATCATGACCTCCTTTTCCTCCACAATCAGCCTCTTCTCTGTCCTTTTTGCCATCGATAAAACACTACAAAAATCATATCATAAAATTAGAAATTATATCTAAGTTAAGCTAAAAATAAATTTATAAACTCTAAACAAATTATCAACACATCATATAAAATATTTGCACTTTTAAATATTAATAACCCTTATAAAAAAATACATAGCCAATAATTTTTGAAGTAGCTTCTTTTTATTAATACTTGTTAATTTTAAATCCTTGTATTTAAATTTACAATATAAGTGCAAACCTATAACAAATAAATCTATTTAATTTTACCTTACTAAAATGACCCATGAAACCAAGAAATGAATTAGGTATTTTATAAGGATTTAAATAAAAATTAAATTAAATTTTAAATAATGTAATATATGCATTCTAATTTTAATAATTGTAATATGTGAAAATAATTTTTTGAATAACCATATAAATCCTATTTTGATTGTTTTTCCTAATTTATTTAATAAAAATGAATAAAGTAATTCTTTTCCTATTTGTAAGGATATGGTTACTTAATAAAATAAAAGAAAGTATCCTAATAACATATAGTTGTTTAAAATATAGCTTAAAACTTATACTATACAAAACCTCTACTAATAATCATATTTAATTTTATATATATTATATATAGCATATATGTTTTACCTAACATTGTTAATTTTTAATTTAACTATGTGATGTTATAAACCATTTGACCATTAATTTAATTTTAAATTCACAATTATAAAACAAGTTTTATTTTAAACATCATACAAGATTTTCCCTAAAATTCTAATTTAAATACTCCACATTAATTTAATTTTAAGTGAGATAAAATAGGGAGATGTGGAGCTCTAATTTTAGTAAATATTAAAACTTACCAAAATGAATAAAAAACATATAATCTGGTTTTAATTATTTTAGGTGTATCATTTTTTTTAAATCTGCATAGTATAATATACCAAGTAATATGATGTCAGAAGATCTATGTATTAAAATTGAACAAAATATATTTATTCTATAAGCTGGTAGAATAAGGAAGCACATGGTTAAATTATCAAAATAGATTTAATAAATAGGGATTATATAAGTATATATTAATTTGTAGAAATCTCAAATTGGTATTATTATATAATATAATAATAAAAATATTAAAAATAAGGAAACACATATATCTATAAATTATTATTTAGGATTACAGATTATATATTTTAGATGTAAGTTAGATTATATATATATCCAAAAAAATTGTAGAAATGATGTATATGATTATTTTTACTGTATGCTATCTTTTTAAGAAAAATACAATACTCTTTATAGAAAAACAAAAGCATTGATTTTTAAAACTATTTTATTAGATATATATGGAAACTAATAAATTGATTGCAGTATAATTTCCATCTGTGAGATAAATTTATAATTGATTCAACTATAGTTTCCATCTGTCAGATAAATTTATTTTATAGTTTCCTTCTGTCAGATAATTTACCATTGCTATTAATAAAAGAAAACCAATACTATTAAAATATACCTTTGTTTTAAAAAAGATTTCCTCCACCGCCTGGATCGGTTCCTGGAAGGCAATCCTTTTGTTTTCTCGATCACTTTAAATGTTGCAATTTGAGATGCTATTTGTGTGTGAAAACAAAAACCAGAACTCTTGAATGGAATCGCTGAAAAAAATTTCACCAATATAAAATCTACAGCAAAGAGGCTCCAATATATTCTTTAATCTGTTCTAAAAAAATGTTTTGAATATAATGTGAAGAAGAAATATTAAAAAAATTGTAGAGGAACCTTTCAATCAATAAAACACTACAGTAGGTGCCTCTCTTCATTCTTTGCCCCAGATTTAAAATAGAAATCTGGTAATAATAGTTTTCAAAAATATTAAAAACCAGTGAATAATCTTTTCAACATTAAACTACCAATAAAAAATAACATTAAACTAACAATAAAAAATAGAAAGTTGCCCAGTTACCATTCCAAATCACTCCTCCATATCAATTTGCATTCATGAAGTTTCTAAATACAAACCGAGGCTTAGCATATGAATTTGCTGGCTGGAGATGTGCTGGCTGGAGACGTTAATAGCACAGATTTGCCTTTCAAAATAAAGTATCAATGATATACTTCTTGGCAGGGATCACATATTTTTCATGGCATACAGGAATTACATACACGGAGAAGAAGGAAGCATTTGCGTTCAGTAGAGACTGGTATTTTCCCTCCTCTGGCAGTCCGAAAAGCATTAGAAGAGATATATGCAAAACGTGGAATAACAGACAAAGAACATGAACTATTCATAGAAGGATTGTGTGCTATGTTTTTTCTTTCCAACGGCGACTAACCCATTTGCTTTTTTTAATCTGATTTACTTTTTTTAATCATTTTATTATTGTTCTTGAATACAGCAAGCATTGCGTCCAATATAACTTCTTTTGATTTTTCTAAATCTGTATAATTATAAACATTTATATAATAACTAAACAAATGTCAAATGCAGGATTTGTTATAAACATTTATACAATAACTAAACAAATGCCACAAATGCAGGATTTGAAGCATGACAATGAAGGAAGGCAGAAATATTGCATTACAACTGCAGTTGATTGTTATGAGGCTAACCTTTGATTCTTGGAAAGCGTATTCCCCATCCACACTACCTTTCAGCTCACTTCAAATCCTACAATTTGATATTAAAATAACTTAAGGAAGGAGCAATATAAATAGAGATGAATGTAGCTACAACCGCTGTCAGGAAACAATATTTATGAAAATATTGTTTATTTATATTTATGAAAATATTGTTTATTTAAGAAGATATTCGAAATCACTTCAAATCCTACAATTTGATATTAAAATAACTTAAGGAAGGAGCAATATAAATAGAGATGAATGTAGCTACAACCTCGCTGTCAGGAAACAATATTTATGAAAATATTATTTATTTAAGAAGATATTCTTCCGATTGCCATTTGTTTACTCAACGCTGCGGACACCCTAAAATTAGTCTCTCAACATGCCCCACTCTTATGCTTATGCACCTTAATGAGAATTTATTATCATTATGAATCTTATATTTTTTTTTTTTATAATAAGAATCTTATAAAATTACACGGAATCTTTGCAACTCCACCCCTGCTGTTGTGACTGTAGAAACGCCTCTCGGCGTAAAAAGGGCTATGACAATATTTGTAAATTGTAACAAATTTCATTCCAAGAAAGTATGACCACACCTAGGGCCAGGTCCATCATCTTTTTCAACCCCAATTTCACCAAATTCAGAGCAATAAAACTCTTCCACTGTGCTTCAAGCCGAACAGCATAATATTAATATTAATTCCATTAATAATTTATTTGAGATAAATTAAATAAATTAAAAAAAAAATAATATTAAACCTCAAATTCATTTTTAAACATAACATCTAAATATTAAACCTCAAATTCATTAAGGATACCAATATTTCTAAAATTTAAAACGATTTAAATATTTTTATTTAAATTATCATAAATATTAATTTTATAAATTATTTGAGAATACCAATACTTCTATAATTTATAATACTTTAAAATATTTTAATTTTTTAATAGAATTATTTATTAAATAGTATTCAAATGAATACTACTATATTTTTGGTATAAAAAAATTTAAAACTCTAACTATTTAAAATAACATTAGAATTTCATCCTTAAATGTTTTTATTTTAAAAAGAATAAATTAAATAATTAAAGTATAAAAATAATTATTACATATTAAATTTCACATCTAAGGATACCAATATTTCTATAATTTAATAGGATTTAAATTTTTTATTTTAATTATCCAAAATATTAATTTTATAAATAATATATTAGAGAATACCAATATTTCTATAATTTATAATACATTAAAATATTTTAATATTTTAATAAAATTATTTTTTAATGAGTATTAAAAAGAATACTGGCATATTTGTGATATAAATAAATTTAAAACTTTAGCTATTTAAAATAGCAATAGAATTTCATCTCTAGATGTTTTTATTTTAACAAAATAAATTAAATAATTAAAGTTTAAAAATAATTTACATATGATATTAAAAAAAAATTAGCTATTTAAAATAACTTAAAACTCTAGTTATTTAAAATAACTTCAGAGTTTCACTAATTTAATGTCTTGAAGTATTCAATTCAAAGCCAAAAAGACATATTAATCTCAAAAAATGAATATTAGCATAACAATATTTTTAGGTATTAAAATGCCTCATTATATTCACATAAGATATATATTAAGATATCATTTCAATAAATTAAATACATAGTAGTTAATCAAAAGAAAAAAAAATCCATCATAATTATCAAAAAATCTTTGATAATAATAAAAAATAAATTTAATTATATTACTCCATTTTATATTTGAAATAAACAAATGTTAATCTTATAAGAATGTGCTATATTCACTAAAACATTTGTAATTTATCATGGCTTATACCAATCAGAATAATGTATTCTTATCATTTAAACAATTGGATGTCAACATAGATACATGATTGGCAATATGATACATGATCACAAATTGTCCTAAAACATGAAAGGGGCCAAATCAAAGTGGATAACATATGTATCAAAATATGTGTGCACAGGATAGGATGAATATATAGAGATATGCAAATATATGGATGGGGGTAAGAGAGCAGGTTATGGGAATGTGTGTAATGAGTAGGTAAGTGGCATAGGACAAGGGACCCCTCTAGACAAAATTACAATATCTCCCCTATACATTTTTTTTCCTTCAAGTTTACTTTTATCTAATTATAAATATTACTTTACAATTTAAACTGATTCAACCGCTGTTAGTGATTGAGAGAGCTGCAATGATTCCATAACATAACTATTTAATCTCAGATCATATATTTTCCATATAAGCCTAAATAGAATATAGGGAATACAGTAAGCTGATTTTTAATAATACGGTTCTTTGCTGGAGATTAAGCAATAAATAAATTAATATCAATAAAAAAATCTTACATAAGCAGTAGCTCCATTAACACTAAAAATCCTCTATAAGACATAACACACATTGAAAAACCTATTTTAAGCTCAGTAATATTCTCCATACAGAAGCTCCTTTGCAATAGTTGGCAACAGAGTTCGCCTCTGTTACCATAATGATTCTGATTAAGCATGATTTTTGTTTTTGATTATTATTGGATAAACACTTTTAACTAAAGCTATGAATTTGAAAGGTTTTTGAAAAGATTAAACATAATTTTTGTTATGACAAAGAAAATAGGAAAAGATTTTTGAAAAGATTAAACATAATTTTTATTATTGATTATTATTGGATAACACTTTTAATCAAAACTATGAATTGGAAAAAGTTTTGAAAAGATTAAACATAATTTTTATTATGACAGAAAATAGGAGCAGAAGGTTGGCCTGTAGTTTTTTTCTGTAGGAAAAAAGATAAATATAAAAAATATTCCTTTCTCTGGTAGCGTCTACAGAAGAAAAATCAAGCGAAAAAAACTAGGCTTCTCAAAAAAAATCTACGCTATGTAAAATTTTAGGCAGTCTTATTTCTTTCTAAAAATAAATCAGAAAAAAACAGCGAAGCAAAAGGCGATGAAAAAGTCAGGGAAAAAGATGAAATAAATCTCCAGATAAAGTGAACGATTGAGGGACAGTTAACCGCAGTTAACTAGTTATGTATGGGATGATGGAATGGGCAGCGTCTATAGGCATGGATGAAACTTGATAATATTGATTCTCATTGATTAAAATGTTACTTGATTAAAATGTTATAAACTAGTATAGCTATATTTAAATAAAATATATTTAGAATTCGTAATTCCTTACCTAGCTCTAAACCTAACCCTATTTATAACTCTAATCTTAAATATGACCCTAACACTAATATTAATCCTAATTATAATTATAAACCTAACCTAAACCTTATTATAACCTTAATCCTAATAATAGCAACCCTAATCCTAATTGTACCATTAACCTTAAAGAAGGGTGTCATAACCTTAATTCTATCCATAACTCTAATTGTAAGGCCAACCCTTTGATTATATATCCACCCTAATTCTAATTCAAAGCCTTATTTTAACCCTAACCCTTATTGTAACAATAATAATTTTTTTGGTTATATATTTGCACTAATTGAATCCATAATTATAACCAAACTCATTATCGCAATTCTAACTATAACCATAAGCATAATTATACTCGTAATGGTAACCTTAAACTAAACCCTAATTGAAACCCTAACCTTAAGTAAAATTCTAACTCTTACCCTACTTATATTTGTAAACCTAATTTTAATTGTGATTGTAATTGTATCAACCCTAATTGTAACTCTAACTATAACCTTACATCTAACCTTAACACTATTTCTAATGATGGCACTAATTTTAACCATAACCATAATTGTAACCCTAAATCTAATTATAACAAATTCTATAACCCTAATTCCATACCTAACTCTAATCCTTGTGAGATTATTACCAAGAACAATTTTTAAATGTAATGCCAACCCTAACTCTAATTGTAACCCTAACACTGATTGTAATCCTAATCCTAATTCCAACCCAATTTTTCTAATTTTTCCCTAACCCTAACTCTAATCCAAATTTTTAAAACTAATCCTAAGCCTAACCCAATTTTTTCCCAATTAAATCCTTATTTTTTGAAATAAAATTATTTTTTGTTTTGTGAGATTATTGCTAAGAAATTTTTTTGCTACCTTAATCATAATTTTATCCGTAAACCTAACCTTAATCCTAACCCTAACCATAGCTTTAATCCTAACATTAATGCTAACCCTAACACTAATTCTAACCCTAATGATAACCTTAATTGTAACTCTAACTCTCAGCCCCAATACTACCCTAATGCTAACCCTAATTTTATGATATATAGAGAACTTCATTTATCACATTTACTTTCCACATTTTATTACTTTGATGATTGATGTGAATGTCCTTATTTATCAATTATTTAATTTAGTTTTTAATTTATACTAATGCAAATATTTCTTATGTAATTAACTTAAATTAATAGTAAGAATGTTTTTTCCTTTTATTGATTATTAAATTTAAAATACAATTTTTTTAATAGTATTTATGTAAATTTCATTCTAATATTTTAAATATTTTATTTATTCATACAAATAACCTATTTATATTCAGAACTAAATTGTAACTGCAAATAAAAATACTATTTCATTGTTACTTATACAAACATATGATTTACACAAGATAAATAAATTATAACTATAAATAAATAATCCACTATTAGGCCAGATGCTCATGTAATTAGACCAAATCAATTGTTTTAAGATTTGTAAGACATAATATGTACGATTTTCATTCTATAACCTTTATGATACATTGAGGATAATCCAAAATGTACCTCTACTCTCACAGAAAGTACGCATCATGATATATAGAGAACTTCATTTATCACATTTACTTTCCACATTTTATTACTTTGATAATTGATGTCAATGTTCCTATTTATCAAAATTTTAATTCATTTTTTTATTTATACAAACATTTGATTTACATAAGATAAATAAATTACAACTGTAATGAAATTACATCACTAATCTAGTTCTTAAATCATAAAAAAATAATCCACTGATGCTCATATAATTAGACCAAATCAATTGTTGTAAGATTTGTAAGACATACTATGTACAATTTTCATTCTATAACCTTTATGATACATTGAGGATAATCCAAAATGTACCTCTACTCTCACCGCATCATGGTTTTGGCACATGCCATACTAGATGTGCTTCAAAATGCATAGAACATCAAAACATTTATGATATATAGAGAAAACTTCATTTATCACATTTACTTTCCATATTTTATTACTTTGATAATTGATGTCAATGTCCCTATTTATCAATTATTTAATTCAATTTTTAATTTATAGTTATGCAAATATTTTTTATGTAATTAACTTAAATTAATAATTTTATTTTCCTTTTAAAATAATTGATTATTAAATTTAAAATACAATTTTTTAAAAATTATTTATGTAAATTTCATTCTAATATTTTTAAATATTTAATTTATTCATACAAATAACCTATTTATATTCAAAACTAAATTGTAACTGCAAATAAAAATACTATTTCATTGTTACTTATACAAACATCTGATTTACACAAGATAAATAAATTATAACTGTAAATGAAATTTCATCACTAATTTGGTTCTTAAATCATAAAAAAATAATCCACTATTGGGCCAGATGCTCATATAATTAGACCAAATCAATTGCTATAAGATGTGTAAGACATTCCATGTAGGATTTTTTTCATTCTGTAACTTTTATGACAAAATCTTTTTGAATTCTTAATTAATATATTTATTTAAATAACAAATAATTGAATGTACTCTAAGTTTAGTATATTCTAAATAAAAAACAATTAAAATATACTACAGTTTCATTTATCTATCGATATCAAAAACATTAATTTTCAAACTAAATCTTATAGAAATTTGATTATCTACAGGGTTATTGTATCATTTACATGTTTAGATTCATTTTTTTTTTCCTAGGATATTTATTGGGGTTTAGATTTATCTACAGAGTTGTATATAATGTCAACAGACTTCATGGTTGCCTAGAATAGTCAGAATCATCTCCTACATTTGATTGAGGAGATGGTGGAGAAATCCTTCCCCTGCCCTATGATTCTCCAAATAATTCCCTTTGCATGTGTGCCCTGCCATAACCAAAACCATCTACAAACTCATAAACAAAACATTACTTTTATTAATTACTTATTCCAATCTATATACTTAATCCATAAAAAATAAATAAAGTCTTCTGCAAATTAAACTTTTAGAGAGATTATTTTAAAAAAACTATCATTATTGCACTGAGAACAACCTTAAAAAACAAATATCATACACTGCTAAAGCAAACAACAAATCAATATTCCACTGAAAAACAGAAGAAATAAATGAATACTTATTGCATCAGCATTTCCGAGATAATAATGGCAAACATAATTACAATGCACCAGCGTAAATCTTCCCTACACTCTGACCTTGATGCAAACTCGATGCTTCAGAAATGAATTTATAACTGGGCTCAAAAATAGTTTGAGTAACCTTCTGCAATGTCATTCTGATCAAAAACAAAATATGCGTATCAGCTCTAAAATCAAATCACAAAAACAAAGCCAACCCAACTCTCTCTCTCTCTCTCTCTCTCACACACACACACATATATATAAAAAGAAACAGAGACCATTACCCCAATCTGGATCCCTACGTAGAATCTAAAAACATGATTTAACTTACCTACGATTGAAAGGCTCTGGTGCCATGGCAGGCAAAATCCGAACTAATTAGATGAATTGGAGAGATGCCCAATTGATATCTGAAGGAGATTTAGCAACCCATCAACGACATTCGGCTGGTTTTTAGTGTAGTGTATGTGAATAAAAGAATATTAATTGTAACATTAGAGAAGGCTTTACAGAGTATGTCGGTTGCTAAGGCTTTACAGAGTATGTAGCACCAGCATCTTTTGCCATTTTCATGGCTGCAAGATGAGCTGTTCTACATGGCTCTGTAATCAAACTTATTGATCCATAATGAAAAATCCTAGCCTACATGCAAAACCAATGTGTGTAAGGAGAACCACTTCTGGGTGACAATTAATTACCTAAATGCTTCCAGTTTTGAACAGACGATAACAATATTATCCCCTTTTCAATAAAGTGCTAGAAAAAATAACATTATAGAAAATATCTGGAAAAAACCTCATAGTTTTAATTCCCATTTTATCTGCAAATTTTGAATTTAATCCCAATTTGGCATGAAAATAAAAAACAACACTTTTCAGAGATAAAATGTAGTATAGGTACAATACCTTCCCAATGAATGCTGCAGACCTCCAAGCCTAGCTATCCCTACAACAACATTTGCTGGTGCACCCCCTGGGGCCTTCTTAAAGGCCGGTGCCACAGCTAAGGAAACACCAGAGACTGTTGGAACAAAATCAATGAGCATCTCCCCAAAGCAAGCTATCAAGTTAGAATTTTTGGCAGGATTGCTCCCATTGTTCAAACCTGCTAAAGATGTGATATAGTAAAGAAAGAGTCAGATTCAATGCAACAATTTCAAGATAACATGAACACCTCTTGGATCTAAACAAATACCAAAATCTTAATATTTAAAAATGTGTAAATTTATTCAATCTAAATATTAAGATTTTGGTATTTGTCAACAATGCAAAGCTCGTCCTCGAGGTATGATCAAGCCACATTAGCTGATCTAATATAATGACTTTTTATGCCAAAACTACATTCAAGACTGTTTGTCTTTCTAATGAAATTGAACATGAAAAGTTTCATAATTTGTCATGGCAGACCATGTAGGATCTATGGTACAGCAATTGCACATACAATTGAGCTGTAAGGTTTGTAGATCAACTGTTGTCGGCTTCCAGGTTATCTAACATCATGTTCCTAAGTTTTAGAACATCCTTAAGCTAACTACCTAGCAGTTAGGGATGTAAGTTTGGTAGGCTGTTTAAATTGTTCATTTCATTATGCTTAATGATGCAGATAGTTGAGGAATTTGGGTCATTGGACACATATATGTGGAGTTTTGTTGGTTATAAGCCCATAGTAAACAGATATCGGTATCCCAGGCAAGTCCCAGTGAAGATACCTAAGGCAGAAGTTATCAGCAGGGATTTACTTAAAAGGGGGTTTCGGTTTGTTGGGCCCATGGTTGTATATTCATTTATGCAAGTAGCAGGGATGACAAATGATCATCTTGTTCACCGTTTTAGATGGGAGGAGTGCATTTGGCTTTCATGGGGACTACAGGTGGGGCAGTACAATAAAATCCAGACAGAAGAAGTTTGTGAAAATGAGAGAGAAGGCATTTTATCTAATGTATTTGACAAAGAAAGCACAGCAAATTCCCATCAAGATTCGTAATATGAGAAGACCCTTTTACTAATACCTATGACTCATTATCTTGGCTTGTCAGAAGACACTGTTTTGTACTCTACAGTGATGCAATTCGTATTATGGATAGAAAGTGTATTGTGTCAACTTCACAGAGTGAAAGCCATCACTTCATTCTTGTGGATATGGGTCACCAAAAGATCAAACTGGGGTCTTCAACATTGTAGCCACTTTCCAGGGTCTTCAAACCCACGGAAACTTTTGGAGATGTAATGTAGATGAAATTCAGCTAAAGACTTGTGCGCCATGTATATCACTGGGCAAGCTGTTTGTGTGAGTGGAATTACTTGTTTACCATCTTGTGGGTATTTCCACCAGGAGTAGTCAGAAGGTTTTATTCAGAAAATTTTTTCCTTACAAAGGGGTGTTGTTTGTGAAGGTACAGCCTGAGTTTGCCTAATGGTAAAGGTATATGCACTCCATAATTGAAGATTAAGAAGGGCTATGTGGGGGCAGGCAAACATTAAAATATTGAAACAGATTTCCACAAAACACATGTAGTGTTGTTATTTAACGAATACCCCTCTGTTTAAAATTTTCGATGTCTCTTTATATGAGAAAATATTTGTAAATTGTAGCAAATTTCATTCCAGGAAAGTATGACCACACCTAGGGCCAGGTCCATCATCTTTTTCAACCCCAATTTCACCAAATTCAGAGCAATAAAACTCTTCCACTGTGCTTCAAGCCGAACAGCATAATATTAATATTAATTCCATTAATAATTTATTTGAGATAAATTAAATAAATAAAAAAAATAATAATATTAAACCTCAAATTCATTTTTAAACATAACATCTAAATATTAAACCTCAAATTCATTAAGGATACCAATATTTCTAAAATTTAAAACGATTTAAATTTTTTTATTTAAATTATCCAAAATATTAATTTTATAAATTATTTGAGAATACCAATACTTCTATAATTTATAATACTTTAAAATATTTTAATTTTTTAATAGAATTATTTATTAAATAGTATTAAAATGAATATTACTATATTTTTGGTATAAAGAAATTTAAAACTCTAACTATTTAAAATAACATTAGAATTTCATCCCTAAATGTTTTTATTTTAAAAAGAATAAATTAAATAATTAAAGTATAAAAATAATTATTACATATTAAATTTCATATCTAAGGATACCAATATTTCTATAATTTAATAGGATTTAAATTTTTTATTTTAATTATCCAAAATATTAATTTTATAAATAATATATTTGAGAATACCAATATTTCTATAATTTATAATACATTAAAATATTTTAATATTTTAATAAAATTATTTATTAATGAGTATTAAAAAGAATACTGGTATATTTGTGATATAAATAAATTTAAAACTTTAGCTATTTAAAATAGCAATAGAATTTCATCTCTAGATGTTTTTATTTTAACAAAATAAATTAAATAATTAAAGTTTAAAAATAATTTACATATGATATTAAAAAAAAATTAGCTATTTTAAATAACTTAAAACTCTAGTTATTTAAAATAACTTTAGAGTTTCACTAATTTAATGTCTTGAAGTATTCAATTCAAAGCCAAAAAGACATATTAATCTCAAAAAATGAATATTAGCATAACAATATTTTTAGGTATTAAAATGCCTCATTATATTCACATAAGATATATATTAAGATATCATTTCAATAAATTAAATACATAGTAGTTAATCAAAAGAAAAATAAATCCATCATAATTATCAAAAAATCTTTGATAATAATAAAAAATAAATTTAATTATATTACTCCATTTTATATTTGAAATAAACAAATGTTAATATTTTGTTTCTATGATAAAAATATAAATATTAAATATCTAAAGTAGTATTTAATATCAATTATTTTTTCAAAAATAGTTTAAAAAAAACAATTTTATAATTTAAATAAATTTAAAGTCTTTCTATCTAAAATACATGCTAGTTTTTTATATTTCAATATTTTCAATATTTTAACCAAACTACATAAATAATAATCTCAATTTTATTATAAGAAATTTATTAAAAAAATTATACCTTTTATAAATTAAAACAATTTGAAATTTAAAAGACACATTACAAATTTAACACTAAATAAAACATATACATAATATTCAAAAGGTGTTTTTATTTATTATATATAAGCAATAATTTTATAAAAAGATTGTCCACCTTATCTCCACATATCTTGCTCTAATTATGCGGATCATAGAGCTTGCCACCACAACTGCACATCCACTTTTCAGGATAATACTCATGTGGGTTGTTAAGATAATAACCATGTGGATTACTAGGTGGTGGAACAGTAACTAATACGGGTATACATGGATTGCAACCCTGGCATTTGTCTTTACAATCAGGAGGTGCCGAGCTCAGTGATATGCATTCTTTGTCATCATTTGCACATTTTCTGGTATCCCCCTTTAACCAAAAAAAAAAATACAATATAAGAATTTTATATAAATTTTTTTTAAATACTAATCAAAATGTAAAATGTAAAATGTGAAAAATAGTTTTATAGATTATAAATTTATTTACATACCACAAAAGTTTGTGTGTTGTGTTGGAATTCATATTCTCTTCCCTCAATATCTGCATATCATATTCACAGTCAAACTTTACTTCAAAGAAACCAATTTACTATATATATATATATAATCAAACTAAACTATAAACTAATTACCATGAAAACTCATCATGATTAACAGGAGGAAGGCTAGCAGCTTGAGTGCCTTGAAAGCATAGAATGAGTGGTTTACAAATTCCATATGTTGTTCTCAAGTAAATATCCAATACTCTGAACAAACTGATGAATGTTTAAAATGATCCGTGTAGATATTTATATAGTTAAAAATAATATAGTTTTTATTGTCTTACTAAAAAAATATTGATGTTTCCTTTTTATTGTCTCTATTTCTAATTTTCAAATTGAATAGGACTATGAGTTACTTTGACATGCTTTTTTTTAATTTTTAGCTATTGTTGTTTTTTGTTTTTTGTTTTTTTTTTTTTTTTTTTTTTGTCTTACTATAAAATTATTGATGTTTCCTTTTTATTGTCTCTATTTCTAATTTTTAAATTGAATAGACTATGAGTTACTTTCCTTTTTATTGTCTCTATTTCTAATTTTTAAATTGAATAGGACTATGAGTTACTTTGACATGCTTTTTTTAAAAAAATTTGCAGTTTTTTTTAAAGATCTATAAGTTATTCCTCTTTTATCTTTTTATTTTTTTAAAAAAAAGAATTATTTCTTTTTAACCATTGTTTTTTATTTATTTCACTTTTTAAAGTTTATGTTAATGTGAATTTATTTTTATGTGAGTTTTTTTAAACCATTGCTAAAAATATATGTTTATGTGAATTTTTTTTTTTTAATTTAAAGCTTGCACAAAAAATAGGAATAATATTCTTGAAAATGTTTATATTAGGTAACTTGTTTTTCTTTTAAAAATATAAAATATTAATAATTGTTTTACCCAAATACTTAATATAAAATAAATGCAATCTTATGTATAAAACATTTATTCTAATTTATTGTTTGAGTATAGTTGTTTTGTGTACTATGGTTCTTTTATCTTAGAAGAGAGCTCTTGTGGCATTGTTTGTAAAGGGTTGGGGCCCTCCAACTCCTTTTACCATTATCAAAAATATTTATTCATATATACCATACTTAGATACTAGTAATATTACAAAATGGCACTTAGTAGTGAATATGTATGTATTATATACAACTTATGTAGGTATATATGTATATTAATGTATATATACATATATGTACAAATACATCTATACATGTATTTACATATATATACACATACATACATATATACTCACTAATCATAAGTATCTATCTATACACGTGTATGTACATATATATATATATATATATATATATATATATATATATATATATATATATATATATATATATATATATATATATACAATGTTAAGAATTTTATATTTCAATGTATACATAACATAGAGTTGGGGACAAACTCTCTAATATCGAACACCAGAAGGAGTCAAATGGGGCCATGAATGATAGTTGGAAAGAGGAAAAGGACCTATTATGTCAGCTTCACAATATATATGGCAAAGAACTTGAATCTTTTGGAAACAAAAATCAAGGGATTAAGGGCTTAAAGTTGGAGATAAAAACTCCAAGTTCTTCATAAAGCTTGAGATTGCATAACTGCCTCTAGAGATATATTGAATAGAGATATATAGTTCAATATGAAAGAGTAGAACATTGATTAAGAGGATATATAGTTCAATATAAAAGAGTAGAACATTGATTAAGAGGATTGAGTGGGAACAAGATTGAGTGGAAGTTACATGTTTGGAGATTGTAAAAGTTAAAACAATTTATAGAATGTGGGTTT
This sequence comes from Cunninghamia lanceolata, assembly GCA_027924645.1. Classification (NCBI taxonomy): domain Eukaryota; kingdom Viridiplantae; phylum Streptophyta; class Pinopsida; order Cupressales; family Cupressaceae; genus Cunninghamia; species Cunninghamia lanceolata. The sequence continues at coordinate 203,371 of BSBN01001418.1, read as the reverse complement.
ATTTTTAAATTGAAGAGGCTAAATTGTGTAAGATTGGTGGACTCTTTTCCATGATTATAAAGGATTCAAAAAGTTTATATTGTAGGTCTTTTTTATCAAACACAAAATGTGGTCTTATAAATACTTTCTCTTGTTGGGCAAGGATAATATTCTTTTATTAAATTCATTTTAGTTAGTATGGGTGTTCCTCTTTTCAATTTTATTTTAAATAGAAATAGTTCTCCACAACCTTTTATTTGTTAATTGAAAATGAAAGTTATAATAATAGTGGTTTATTCGATCTATATTCTCCATTATTTGCAATAAAATATCCTTCATTATACTCAATGGTTATCCAATTAAAAATTGTATATGTGTATATATATTTAAAAAGAGAATAGGGCTATATGCAGTCTTAGTTTTTTCCTTATTGAAGTGATAACTATAGATCAAAAATATATTAAATGAAATACATATATCTGAGTCTAATTCCCAGATTGTGATTAATCTATTGAATGAGCACATGGTGGCTGGTGTGCAATGGCAGTTGGCATCAATGGTTCAACAGATTCTTCGGTTTAGTCACTCGATGGACTTTGTTTCTTTTGTCCATGTCCCTCAGGAGTGGAACTGTGTGGCTGATTACTTGGCTAAGTGGGCTTCAAAGAAGGTGGGGGATTGGAATGTTAGTGGTTGGGACCATTTTTCCCAAGATGGTGTTCAAAATTTGGAAAGGTTGATTTCAAAGTATATGGATGGATAGCTGAGGTCCCTACTTGGGGCTTTGGGGTTGGGGATGTTTCCCTAGTTCTGGTTTGGTTGGTTGTAGTGATGGTTCTTTTTTCTAGACTTTTGTTGTTTCTGGGGGTAGTTGCCCCCCTGGTTTTGTACTTGTGACTACTTTATTAATAAATTTTTACCCCTCTTTTTATTAAAAAAAATTGAGCTAAAAAATATTATAATATAAAATATAAGATCTAAAAATGATAAAAGGACCAATTAGATGATGAATTTCTATATATTCTTGCCATAAGGCAAACCTTGTATACATAGTTCTTTGAAGCATTTTGTCAAATAGAATCTATGAATTCATATTTTACACTCATGTATATCCAGTTGCAATTGCAAAATTCCTTATTGTTTATGATTTACCATTGAATATACAAGAGTTCCTATATGTCTTTAAAATGTACTTTAAATAACTCTTAAGTAAAATAAATTCATATATATATATATAGATTTACACAAAGACATATATATAATATAAAGGTCTATATATATTATATTGTAATGAAGTATTATAATAATATGAATTTATTTTAATTATTTCATAGTTATTTTAAAGTACATTTCTAATATATAGAAGCATCCCATCCCTTAATCTCATTGACCCTTTTTTCATATAACTTATCCACTCTTATGTATGTATGTATGTATGTATGTATGTATGTATGTAAATATATATATTTAAATACATATATAAATATATACGAGGTTTATATAAAATATATATATTAATGTAAGTTATTATATATAAAGGTTTATATAACTTTTTTACTTTAAAGTATATTTCTCTCTCTTTATAAGTTTTTATATATAATATCCTAAATACATCTTTCTACAAACAAAGATATCAATCTTGAGTTATTTTTATTTACTTAAGAGTTATTCTATAGTTATTTTCTTTACTTAAGAGTTATTTTATAAATCTTAAAGGATTATATAAAGGTTTGTATATATATCTTAAAAATCTACTTTATTCTTTTTTAAATTTATGATGACTACATTTTTATATACATTATAACATTATTCTCCTTAATGTCACCATATGATGCCTCTCTGTGTAATTACTTAAGAGTTACATTTATATATATAATATATAGGTTTCTATATGTACTAATATACCTATATTTGGCATCAAATTGCCCTTGCTAAAAGATCTGGAGATCTTCTTCAAGGTGGAAGAATGTTGATCTTGAACAATTAACTATTGATTTGGAAGACTCTTCTTTAGAGTCTTCCAATCCTTTATTTGATGTTGCAAAGGTGGTCTTAGAGCCAGTCACTTCCTTTCTCCCTTGTTTGAAATTGGATCCTTATATAGTTCCCACTCCCCTCTCTTGGTGGGTAGTGTTGGTGCTCTGATTCTTGATGTAGTTCTTTGATGATCTTCCTCTCTATTTAGGTGCTCCTCTAAGGCTTCTCCCATGGGTAGGGCTTCTAATGAGGATTCCCCTCCCTCTCCCCTCACTCTGTGGACTTGGATAATTATGCCTCATGGACTATTATGTAATGAAGGAAGAAGGGTCTTTCGATGTTAATCTCCTACTCCCACACTTCAGTTAAGGGTGTGACATTTGCTAGATCAATATATAGCATAGTTTAGTTTGTCTATCCTTTCTATGGTTGGGCGACACTATTTGTGTTTTGGTTCCAGAACCTGTCAAGATCTAGATTGTTTCTCTAGGTAGCTTGGTTGCTATTGTGATTTTGGTCATCTTTCTTTTTGGCTGACATTATTCCTTTTTATAAAAGGTTCCAAGAACTTTCAAATCCTATTTACCCCTTTAATAAAAAACATGCCTATATTCAGAAAAAATTATCTAAAATATGTCGAGAGATATCCTTCTCAAGGTGCCTATTTGACTATATATGACAAAATGCCATGCCCAACTTTTACACTAGGACATTAACAGAAAAAATAGGAGAAATAAATTTTTCATGATGCAATTAAGACATGCACATGTCCCAATTACATGATCACGCACTAGAGTCGTCACAACGTCACATGATGACACTCCAAAACATGATGTGAAATAACCATAATGATCACTCAAAGTCCAAATGCACCAATAAGACACAAGTGGAAGACTTCACCAATCATGTGACAAGGCCACCACAATAACCCTATGAGAGAATGAAGCTCACTCCATGATGAAGGTCAGATGCAAATCCACAACCTCACACTCTCACAACCACATGGAATAGGATGAGGGTAATAACCACCTCAAAACCATCCCATTACAACACAACACAACCTTCAAGCATAAGGAACAACCTAACTAAGAGGAGGATCCACTAGGGGATCACAACCTCCACCAAAGATAATGACCACCAACTAACACTGTGCAAGGCATGCTTTACCAAAAAAAGTGGTCATAAATTAAAAAATATATCATGTCTAGTCAAGATTAATATATGGGAAGACTTAGGGGACCGAGGGGAACATCTTTCATATATAAAGTTTCTCATTAAAAGGTTAGGAAGCTCTCGCTACCTGAAGGCTCAAGGACTACAATGTGAGACAAGACTATAATGAAATTCTAGGACTCTATCACTTTTATCTAGTGTACCCTCTAGATGCTAGTATCCTTCCTAGGTGCTAGGGTCCTTTCCAAAGAATAGTGGTCCAAAAAAATGTCTTGTTATCTCTGAACAATGCTTGAACAAAATTTTCACAAAGGTACTAACTCAAGACAATCATGCATGCCTCCACAAGGATTCTAAAAACCATAAAACCACTATAATACTCCTTCAAAACATCCAAAAGAAAATACAAGAGCCTAAAGGCCACACAAGATCAGCAATGTATGTGATTGTCAAAAGCATTCTCCAACAAGGATGGAGATCAACAAGCAAGCCAAGTGCAATCACCAAGGCACGAGAGAGAAGGTGAAAACCTAGGACACGCCTCTCTCAAAAAATTAAGAACAACCAATCACACAAATGGACTACAAGACAAGCCAACATCATCATATGTCTAACAAGCCACACAATGTTGACAATTTATTGACAAGACAAAAAGATGATTGATCATGATACCTCAAAAGGACGAAACATCCACAAGGATCCAAATCACAAAGCATCTACTTACCAACCATAAAAAAAATGCTATCTAATATCAAAAGCATGATAAACATTCAAATAGAGAATAATAAACAATTTCCAATTTACTAGCATACATGGCAAATATGAGAAATACCATATGGAATGCCAACTCATTCAACACCAACATCAAAATGGGCCAAATATAAATATGAGAATCTCAACCATAATATGGAAAAAATATAACCCAATTAATAAGCATGGCATAGAATAAACATATAATATAAAATAGAGAATCTAACATCCTCATATAACCATTTCAATCAAATGAGATAATGCTACAACATGATAAATTCCTTCTAAACCAAGGTTTATTTTCCAACAAAACAATATCATGAAATAATAACATGATGAAGGATACTTCCCAAACATGGAAGGACTGCACTCCAATAAATAATTAACATAAAGAATAATATTACAAGATTAATAAATTGCCTCCAAGGTACTACAATAGGCACAAAGTTCAACATGTTCAGAATGCCAAGAATGAATAAGGAAACCATCCAAATCCTAAAAGATCTTCTCGAGGACCAATAGGGAATGTTAGCCATATCCCTACCATATTACCATCTTCAAGTACAATATATGTCTATGCCACTCTAGGCAACCCCCAAGACACAGAGAAGAAGATCATGGATACATCGATACCAAGGTCACACACAAAATACAAGAGTCAAAGGGAACCATCACTCACATGAGTCACAAGATGGATTCACACACACACACACCCACGTCAACAAGATAACACTCACAGCAATCAATGCTCACAATATACATGTGGCTACTCACACCACAACAAGCATAAAAGGCAACATATGGCACAAACACCAATCAATAGACTTGAGATAAGATAAAGACACATAGAAGAGCCTCAAGAAGGATATCAAAACCCTCATGTGAGCATCAAGAACTCCAACACTCACATAAGAGCCTCAAGAAGGACAACACCACTCTCATAGTAGCCTCAAGATAGAACGTCACCACCCTCATAGGAGCCTCAAGATGGATGCAACTGCTCACACTTAAGGGCCTCAAGATATATGCACCAATCACTCACATATGAAAGACTCAAGATGTACACTAAATCACTCACATATGAGAGACTCACTATGTACGTCAGTCTTGTTGGCAAGAGACACAACTCTAGTATGGATTTGTATGTTGTCATTGATGGAAACAAGGCTCAGAGATCCTATCTCCGTGATAGGAAGAGATATCTCTGGAAGAACATATGAGATTCTAGGTCTGGTTGACAAGAAGTAGCTAAGTATGGAAAACATACAGAATAGAGGACAGTAAGCTGGACATTATGCCTCCACAGATAATGATTCGGTAATGCGGTTCAGGTATGATGTTAGTTGGTGATCAATAATGTTATGCCTTAGAGATTAAGTCTTGATCCTCTCTGGAAGTGATTTTGAAGAAATGTTTAAGTCTGGGCAAGCAAAGGTATAATAGGAACAGTGAACGAGGTCTAGCGCAGTGGTCCGTATTCCTCCATAGACAAGTATTTTGTTATGCGGTTTTGAGGTGTTGTAAACACTTATATGAAGTGTCTTATTCCAGAATTAGGAGATCTAAATTTTACCAGAAGGATAGCTACAAGCTGCTAAGTACAAGCATAGTGTTTGGCAGAGTTTGATAGAGACAGAGTTTGACTTCTGATGGTCTGCATCTCTCCGCAAGATGATATGATGCCTTGCAATTTTGAGGGTAAGATTGGGAATGTGTAGAGTCCTTGACATGATTTTGGAAGTGTTTTGTGATCAGCACTAGAAGTTGTAAGATAGCAGATGAAGTTGTTAAGCATGTTCTTGAGGAACATGCTGACTGGTGAGATAAATCATTGTGCGGAAAAGAGTTAATGATTGGAGGATTCATGTAAGCAATTGAAAGATTAGAGCTGACCTATATGAACACACTTGGGAGAAGATTTGGATCCGCATGACACATAGTGCATTAGATTGAGCGATAAGGTACATCTTTTTATGTACATGTTTCACTTCTTGGATGCAGACCTGATTATGAAATAAATCATGATGCAGATATATAAAGGCGATGAAATTTGGTTAAGTTGTGTGTGAAGTATGTGTGTGATGTTAAGATGCAAATAGTGGAGCAAAGTTAGAGGATCAACAATGATGAAGACTTGGGATTCAGAATACAAATGACTGCACCCTAGCATAGTGGCAGATGCTGAAGCAGTATTCAGATGTCATGTGTGATCTGTTTGGAAGCAAGGTTTTGTTATCAAGGTAGTAATCTGGCAGTGAGCCTCCAGTAGGGTTTAACAACCTTTATTGTAATCTTGCTAGGTTTATGGTTGAGGTAGTGAGCCTGCTAAAGTTAGTTGTACTTCATGGTTGTAAGCCAACATGTTCTAAGCCCATGGAGTGACCAAGCTTGAACATTAATTTTGTAAAGATTGCAATATATTTATGAGAGATAATCCTCTCTGTGGTTTTTTCCCTTTTTGGGTTTTCCACGTAAAATCTTGGTGTTATGTGTCATACTTTTGTGGATGCTGTTCAATTGTATATTTTGCTTCTATTTGATTATTCTTTTGAAATGGTTGAAATTAAAAGTTCAAGAAAAGATTTATAGAACACTGATTCAGTCCCCCTCTTAGTGTTCCTGACAATCAACAATTAGTATCAGAGCAAGGTTCCTCGGAAGAAGTTTGACAGCTTGAGGAAGATCCAGGATAGTGTAATCATGGTAGCAACAAGGTATGGAAATTATGAGAGATACAACCAACTAGAAGCAACTCTTATGGATCTTGAAAACTCTAAAGCAGAAGTCAGGGATATGAAAGAAAACTTACAATAGGCAGATGAATGCATCTTAAAGCTAAAAGAGCAAGTCAAGAAATTCAAAGACAAATATAAGGAAGTCAATGACCAACTACTATCAGCAAATGAATCCCTAAATGATTTGGAAGTAGAAGTTACAGAAAGAACAAAAGCAGAAGATGATCAACTTGATTGTGAAAAAAAGATTAGAAGATTGTGCAAAACTTGAAAAAGAAATCATAAGTTTAAAAATAGATCTAGAAAAGGCAAGAAGTTTTGAAGAAAAATTCAAGATAAGTACTGCAAAGCTTGATGAAATGATTGCTAGCCAGAGGAATGCTAATGACAAACATGGTCTAGGATTTGAGAAAGGAGAAAGTTCAAACTCTGGGCAAATAAGCACTGAACCAAGGCAAAACAAAGGATACATGTTCAGAAATCAAGGAAGAAGACCTAGAAGACCTCAGGTCAGACAACCAAATGCTCAAAGGTACCCATCTTTTAATGGTTATTATAATTCATGCAATAAGTTTGGTCATAAGGCTACTCAGTGTAGAAGTAGAATAAATCAAAAGACTCCATTATTCCTTGGTCAATGTTTCAATTGCAAGAAAATTGGTCATAGAGTGAATGAGTGTAGATATCAGTTCAAGAAAAGTCTCAACAATGGAAGGAATGATCAGTCATTCAAAGGGAAATGCTTCACTTGCAATACGATTGGTCATAAAGTTGTTGTATGCAAAAGTAAAGTAAGTCAAAATTCTATTAGGTGCAATACATGCTATAAATTTGGACACATATCAAATGAATGTAGAAGCTCAATGAGAACTAACTTTCAAAATACAAGGAATAGTCAATCATTCAATGGAAAGTGTTTTACATGCAATAGATTTGGACATATGGCTAATCAATGCAGATTGAATTCAATCAATGAAAGGAATCAAGATCAAAATAATGTGGTGTGCTACAATTGTAACAAATTTGGACATGTTGCATGGTTTTGCAGAAGTAGGAATGAGAAGAGAAATCACTATTTTGAAGAAAGGAAAATAGAGCAGAGAAATGACAAGGGAAAAGAAAAGGTTGATCCAGTTGAAACCAAGAAACAAATGAACAAGGTATGGATCAAGAAAGGAGTAATTGAAGTCAGAGATCAATCTGCACTAGTATCCGATGCAGATGCATCCTCTGGGAAGTAAATTGAAAACTCTAGCTTAGGGGGAGCATTGTAAAATTCAAATCCCCCAGTCAGAAATTGGGTGCTAGAATCCGGCACGAAGATGTATCATGGAATATGATGCGACACACCTATTAGAAGAAGAATTGGAAGAAAAGGAGTCAATGAGGTATATTGCGAAGCAATCCTAATCAACTATATTCTACAGCAAAGAGTTTTAACATCTTTTTGGAAATAAGCATTTAATGACACCTAGGTCATGTCATGCAGAGGATAAAAGGGAATTTGTTTAATCTCAAATCACTTTACACTTGAAGCTATCAAAGAGATCAGAATAGAGTTTGATCCACAATAAGCAAGATTTGAAGAGTTTGGAGAATTTTGGATCAAGGAAACCCTACTCCGGCGAAAGAGGTATTTGCAACTTGAAACCCTACTGTGAAAATTAAACTATTCTAAAAAAATGTTTACTCCACATGTAATCGAGACAAGAAAATGTCTCACCCCAAGTTTAAGAAACAATTCTTCAAATTACCAAAAAATGATTTGTCATGGGCATTCTCAATTACTCCACATAGGGTCTTGCATATGGAAGATATCAGGGCATACATTCATACTAGATTAGAAGAATATGACCATATGAAGCTAGGAAAAATATATTTGGATGAACTAACTACTGGGGACATTGTGCTGAAAGATGATTACAAAACTTCCTAGGAGAAAAGAAATTTGATACCTAGTTGGACTTTCCCGCCATTCTGATTGATGCATGGGTCAAGCTTGTTCTAAGCAGAATTCATGATGAATCTTTATGGCTTGATGAACCCTATTTGATAACCAAAGAAGCCATTAAAGTAGTATCTAGTATGAGCTCCTCCAGAAGGGCTCCAGGCACAAAGAAAATGAATAACAATGTGGTAATGCAGTTAACAGGAGCCAAACCTGAGAAGAATGGCCTTACAGTAGATGACATCAGGGATCTGGTAGTTAGATTTGCATCAATGATTATAGGATATAAAATATACTTCTCCAACAAAGAAAATTTTGTTTTTGCATCAGCCATATACACAGCGTATGACATGATCAAAAATAATATTGATTATGATCTTTGTGAATTGCTTCGAAATGAACTCATGGAGAATTTGAAAAGGGCAAAAGAAACTAATTATCGTTTCGAATTTGGAACTCTGATCACATGTTTACTCTTTTACTTCCTAAAAGAGCTACCTGTTCTAGGAAATGTTATCTGGCTTGACCACATTTCTATAGCTGCTCAAATAAGAAATCATTTACGGAGTTTGGGTAATGCATATATGCAAAATAAAATCGTATGGAATTATTTCAAAGATTTTCAACAGAAAATGGTAAGAAGGTTTCAAATACCTGAAAAGGTGGTGACAAAGTATGAAAAGGACATTGTATTCATGGTGGATAAAGATAAATGCTTTATGGAAGCTATGTAACCAAGAACTGTATGGGTTCCTACCCTAGGATATGAAGTTGTAGAAGATGTCTTGACTGAGTTAGCTAATACACTACTAAGTAATCCTATTGATCCCAAAGAAGACATATTCGGGACTTTCTTAGAATTATCTTCCAGAATGCTGATGGAACCTGAACAGTCAGAAAGAACATCAGATGAACAAGTAAGGTAGAAACCAAATCAGGAGGATCCGAGTTCACAAGCACTCCAGAAAGGAAAGACAAGAGATCTGAAGAGGAGAGACTAGCATCTAGTCCCAGCAAAAGAATAAGGATCTCATCCATTACAAAAGCCACAATTGAAGGAGAAAAGAAAAAGAAAGTCTCACTTTGTAAAGATAAGGTGACAAGAGACACTACTTCTTCAACAAAAGAAGTGCTCAAAAAGGAGAAACAAGATTGGGATGAACTGAAATTACTATAGGACCAAATAAATCTAGACACAATGTCTTTGACACAGAAATTTAAGTGGGCTTCAATTGTTCAAGCAAAGGCTCAAGAAGAGTTGTTGAAATCACTTATTGAGGATAGTAACCTGATTGATGAAGCATCTGGGATCTTGGAGAAGCTGCTACCTACCCACAAGAGGGATTCATCCATACCCCCAGCAAGTCATTTGAAGGGATTAATAAATTCAGTAAGTAATCAGTTTGAATCTTTTGAGAAATCTGCAGAAACAAAAGTAAGGCAGGAATTTGAAGGAAAAAGACTAGAAGAATTAAAGACAATGCTAGCAAAGATTTCATTAGATAGCTCATTATCTAACATTCAAAGAGCTATGAAAGAAGTTGGAGATGTGTACAAATTTTGCCTATCCTAGACAAAAGCTACTTAGGAGATTGAAGAAAAGATCAAAGAGTTGGAACAGAGAATGATGGACATCTCTAACAAATTTGATCCGACAATAGAATCAGTTAGAAAGAAGGAAGCAGAAGTCATTCTCATCCACAATGATCTGATTGAGTTATTAAATTGAAAATATCAAATAAAAAGTAGAATGGGACAACTAAGGAGACTAGTCTGCCCCAAATTGGACTCAATGACAAATCTTACTGCAGAAGCTAGGGTAGCTGCACAAACAGGCACACCTTCTGATTGCAACAAGGCAGAGGCTTTAGTCTTTCTCTATAGTGGACACATTCAAATTTTAGATAATGCTCAAAAAGTTTGGGAAAATGAGTGGGCACAGATCAAGAACTTATTCAATGACATTCTCAAATACATGTAATACAGAGAGGTAGATTGCATACATCAATTTTAAAATTTTGACAACTTTTTGAAGTTTGGATCACACCCTTTGCCATTGATGTCAAAGGGGGAGAAGTAGATCAGTGAAAAATGGATAGTCATCTTAGGGGGAGAAAGAAAGTATAGTGTATATAGTAAGGGGGAGCAGTCAGGCATTTTTCACTAAGTGTTGCCATCAATGCCGAAGGGGGAGATTGTTGGCAAGAGACACTACTTCGATATGGATCTGTATGTTGTCATTGATGGAAAAAAGGCTCAGAGATCTTATCTCCATGACAAGAAGAGATATCTCCGAAAGAACATATGAGATTCTAGGTCCGGTTGATAGGAAATAGCTAAGTATGGAAAGCATGCAGAGTAGAGGATAGTAAGCTGGACGGTATGCCTCCGTAGATAATGATCTGGTAATGCGGTTCAGGTATGATGTCAGTTGTTATGCCTCAAAGATTAAGTCCTAATCCTCTCCGGAAGTCATCTTGAAGAAATGTTTAAGTCCAGGCAAGCAAAGGTATAGTAGGAATAGTGAACAGGGTCTAGCGCAGTGGTTTGTATTCCTCTGCAAACAAGTATTTCATTATGTAGTTTTGAGGTGTTGTAAACACTTATATGGAGTGTCTTATTCCAGAGTTAGGAGATCTAAAGTTTACTGGAAGGATAGCTACAAGCTGCTAAGTATCGGCATAGTGTTTGACAGAGTTTGATAGAGACAAAGTCTGACTTCTGATGGTCTACATCTCTCCACAAGATGATATGATGCCTTATGGTTCCGAGGGTAAGATTGGGAATGTGTAGAGAGTCCTTGACATGATTTTGGAAGTGTTTTGTCATTAGTAGTAGAAGTAAGATAGCAGATGAAGTTGTTAAGCATGTTCTTGAGGAATAGGCCGACTGGTGAGATAAATCTTTGTACGAAGAAGAGTTAATGATAAGAGGATTCATGTAAGCAATTGAAAGATTAGAGCCGACCTATATGAACACGCTTGGGAGAAGATTTGGGTCTACACAACACATAGTGCATTGGATTGAGCGACAAGGTACATCTTTTATGTACATGTTTCACTTCTTCGATGTCGACTTGATTATGAAATAAATCATGATGCGGATATATAAAGGCGATGAAATTTGGTTAAGTTGTGTGTGAAGTATGTGTGTGATGCGAAGATGCGAATAGTGGAGTAGAGTTAGTGTAGTGCCCCTCATTTTGGCTTTCTGATAGTTGTTCTGTTTAGACATTATGACATTTTGGATTTACTATTTTGATGATGATACTTGTCTATTGCTATGATGATACTATTAGAAATGTTGGTTATGCTTATATTACAATTAGTTATGGACTCAGTTGATTATGTGGATCAATTTTATCATGTGCTTAATGCAATTATCTGATGATGTTTTCATTTAGTTGTTTAGTTATTGATGTACATGCATGATATGGTTACTAGTGGATGTGATTGGTGGAAGGGACAGTGTCGCATTACTCATGTGTGAGTACCCTGCTACGCTGCGATTGTCTTCCACGGTGTGTTTGATTAGATGGTTATATGTATATATATATGCTCTACATTTTGTTTGTTACAGGTTGCAGGTACCAGGCATCGACTCCACCTAAATTGGCAGGTCTGAGCATGCCTTATATCCAATGGAGAACTGTTGATCGGAGATGACATAAGGTCCCTCATCTTGTTATCACCCTCGAAGAGGGTGAGTTCATGTCCTATGATCTATCAGTCTGGTTGGTTGGGTTTAATGGCCAATCACCTTTGTTGTGGTTATGTGTCGATCGTGCTTGGTCGTCGGGTTTTGTTGGCATTAGATAGCTTAAGCTGTAATTGTTCGATTATGTTTTGGTCAATCATTGTTGTAGCATAAATTATGGGTCTTGTGAGAACAATAATAATAATAATAACAATATTTTATTAAGAATAATAAATTTGAGTGTTTTATGAGTTGTCATTAAACTCATGAAATATTTATTGGTGAATGATATCTTAATATATTTTATTTTCTAATTTTAGATTATTTATGAGGTTGCTATTATGTTGTCAGAAAATCTTGTGTGGTTAATACCAAAATGAATTAATTTTAGTTTGTCATGCTTGGGGTAATGGGAATTAATTGTGGTGTTAGTGGGGGTTAGTAATGGAGAGGAGAAATTATTATTTTGCTTTTTATACCTCTCTGGATTTTAGGGGGAAGGGAAGAAGAAATTTGGGGGTTGGAAGATTGGGAAGCTGGTTTTGGTGACTGCAGCATTCGACCCTGGCAGCAAACTTCTAGTGTAGAGGACCCAAGTTCCACCATCATCTGTATTTATCTATGTTTTAATGAATCTTGTTTTTAAAAAAAATCTGTCAATTTCATTGCTTAAAATTTTCTAAAGCCTTTCGATAAAACCATTATGTGTTTATTCTATGATCTTTGCAATGTTTAATGACATCTCTTGAGGAATTTTTCATTATCTTAAATCTACAAGATCCAACAACCTCTAAAAATTTATGAAACAACCCCTCACGAATTTAGAATAAGTGATTTGGTTGTTTTCAATAAATTTGGGCGTTACTTATCTTTTTCTAAGTTGTCTTTGAAGATCCAATTGTAACTCCTAAACCTTTTTGAATTTTGAAAAACCGCTTATGCAACTACTCAATAGGGGCCATTCTACACAAAACCCATGTCCTAGAATTTCAAGATTCATCTTCATATGTGCGCAAATTGAGACAAAAGTTGACTGCCTGGAAACTACTAAAAATATGGGTTTGACTGTATCTCTACCAAATGGTGGACCTTCACATGTGCAAACTGGGTGTGATCTAATGAACACAAATCCATCTAGAAATGCATAGCTACAAAACCTATGTTGCCGAATCCTAACTTGAAAGATTCTTAAGCCTGTCCAATAAATCCATTTTGTGCATATCTGCGATCCATGTATTCTGGTAGATGACATTTCCTTGATGCATTATGTCAAACAGTTCATGTGCTTTGTCTATGTTTCCACATACATGTAACCAGTGCATTTCCAACTATAATATCTAAAAAAAAATCCCCAACATTATGTTTTGATGGATGTCCAAACCTATGCCAAGCTCCCATTTAGGTGCATGCAGAGAGGATGCCGGTAAAGGCTGGGAATTTGACTTTATGCCTGTTGATTGCCTTTGCTTAAAAGTATTTAAAGCCTATTCAGTAAATCCATTTTGTAAATAACTAGCAATCATTGCATTCGTTGAGATCAAATCAGACTTAAGCCTACTAGTTGCATTTGTTTAAAAGTTTCAATTCATTTTGTACATATTCTGCAAGCATTGCATTTCTTCAATCATTGCATTTGATAATGTTTAGTCTAAAATAGATAGTTTCATTTTGTGGATTACAAGTAATAGGAAGTTAAATAATTAAGATTTTATTTATTAGAAAGTTTCTTTCTATCCTAGGATGCTAGTGTCAGTCTGGAATAATAGTTGATTATACCAACTTAGTGAGGGATAGATTTTATAGTTATGGCACATATGGGTATTTTGTATGAGATAAAAACAAGTATATATTATAGGTTATAGTTTAGTTATTTTATATTCTTCCAGATTAGAGTTTCCATTAATGTTTATTTGTCTTGGATGAAAACTATTTGTTGTCCATGATTCATAGTATTTATTATTATTATTACCATTATTATTAATTAAAACTTATTAGTTGATATCCCCTAGCTGATAGATATGATGTTAAATATTCAGACTCATTTAGTTTAGATATTAAAATTGTATCGCAATTGATGCATGTGATAACATAGAATCTATTGTTTTATTTAGTTTAATAAGGAGATCGATATGAATATATATTTATTGTTGATAAATTTAATGTAATTTTGGTATTGTATTATTACGATTTAATGGCAATGATTATGTTAGGTTGAAATTTGATAAGAGGATTTGAAAATAGGTTTATGATCATGAAATTTGAGTCATAGGTAATTGGTTAATAGAAAATTGGTTTATTATGAATTCAAGTGCTTTAACTAATGCAATTTGTTTAAGGACCTTGTTTAATCAATTGATTCGAATATATTTATTGTTGTTATTTAAAACCGTTGTCATTAAGGATTAGTTGATAGGGTAGAATATAACATTAATCTTACCCTTGAGTTATGCAATTTTATTATTTGTTACTTGAATCTTGAATAAGGTTAGATGTTTAAATATTGAGTTTTGGAATATTGATTTAATGCTAGTCGATTTTATGTATAAATGGCGTAATGAGTCTTTGTGTATGTCATTAGTGATTTCCAGAGGACTAGCAGGTCTAGATTTGAATTCATGTTTTGTGTCGTAAAGAAGTTTGAGTTTCAGTTGTATTTGTATAAATTTGATTTAAATTGTCATGTTTTGGAAATTAAATATTAATAGATGCAAATTTAAACTTAGTATTATTATCATTACATTTTCCCTTATTAAGAATTGTTATAAAATGTTGTATTTAGATTTTGTTGTGAGTGAAACTTGTGTAACTCGTCATAGTTAAGTCATGTTGTCAAGGTTAGTTCCAGAGGCATAGGTTTTAATGTTTTGTTTTCATGTATATGCTATGATTGTTAAAGTGTCATGATGTGGAATTCAGTCTTGCAAGGATGAGTTGGTTCAATTGTTGTGTTGTTTATGCATTAAGTAGTGTGTTAGATTTTTTAAATGGGGGGATTTTGGAAAATGTAAAAGTATTATGTTGGTTTTGGTTTGTTTCACATGGAAGCTAAGGGGCAATGTTGTGAAAATTGTCTTGTGATTCAGTTGTTATGCAAGAAGGTAATGCCTTGCATGGTTCATGTATATTTGTTTTTATGATCATTTCTATGCTTGTTGAGTAGGGTCTTCTACATGCAGATAGGGGAGTGGCTCTCAATGGGGGTTGGAGCCCAAAGTGTTGTCTAGGACAACCCATGTGAGAGTGTCTTAACTCAGTGATACCCTAATTAATGAATTAAGGGGTTGGGTAGTTAATCACACTAAACAAGATAAGTGAATGCCTCACTCATGGCTCAAGTGCTTGTTTAGGCTTGAGATGAGATGAGAAGGCCTGGAATGGCAAGATCAACGACCTTATCCTCATGAAAGGTATGTTGATTCTGCATGAGTTTGTATGGGGGTCGGGAGTCAGAAGAGGCTACCAAGACAACCCAAGATGGGGGTCGGGGCCTAGGAAGGCTTACCAGGACAACCCATGACAAGTTATGTGATGACACTTCTCCCTACTACAGTCTAGCATTCCTGAGTTGTACTTTTCCTAGTCATTGTGTGGTTGCCTCTAGAAGTGATGTTTGAGTATTGCCTTGTGTTGTTGTAGTCTTGTATAGTCCTTGTTCTTCCTAGTTATTATCTTCTTGTATGTTCTTGTCGTGGGACCTTAATGTTATCTCCTAGCACAGAGGGGTAGACCTTAGGGTTCCACATGGTCAGGTGGTAGTGCTTATCTCCATTAGTCCCTTTGCTTTTGTTCATGTGTGAGGAGGATATATCATGTAGAAGATCACTGATCTTGTTTTGCTAGAGAAGACAAATATTTATGTTTATATTTTAGCCTTGTATATCAGTTGAACCATGTATTATTATATTGATGTATATTCTTCGATGTAATCAGGAAGTGACATTGTAGACATTGTATTGATGTATTCTATTGTAAGGAATTTGTAAATATATTTGACATCATATATGCAAGATCCTGATGTTGACTTAAATGTATGTGTTGATTCAGTTGATGTTGTTGGATTTAGAATGTATCATGGTTGTTGTTAGATCAAGTTAATTTTTAGTAGTGCAGCCATATTATCCCCAGAGATGTTAATTTAACTCATTGTTATTAGACTAAGTTATGTGGTGTTCTCATTGTTTCTATTTTAAAAAAAAAAAATCCACCTTTTTATTGCTTTAGTTGAACTCTTCTCTAGGGTTGCATGGCAGGGCATTATAGTTAGAGGATCAGTAGCGATGAAGACTTGGGATTTAGAATACAAATGACTGCATCCTGGTATAGTGGTAGATGCTGGAGCAGTATTTGGGTTTTCCACATAAAATCTTGATTTTATGTGTCATGCTTTTGTGGATGTTGTTCAGTTGTATATTTTTCTTCTATTTGATTATTCTTTTGAAATGGTTGAAAGTAAAAGTTCAAGAAAAGATTTATAGAACACTAATTCACCCCCCCTCTTAGTGTTACTGACAATCAACAAGTCTCTCACACATAAGAGCCTCAAGATGCGTTTCAATCGCTCACACTTAAGGACCTTAAGAAAGATGCCATCACTCTTATACACACATTCAAAGCAAGATAAAGGGGCACTTCTTCAGTGCACTCCTTGCTTCCAACCTCATCCAATGAGTTGGATAACTAAACACCCCAAGCATCCTACAAATATCTCCCTATCCCACAAAATTCCAAGGTCAACCTTCTTAAGGAACCTAAGAATAGAAAGGAACAATTTTCTTTGAAAACACACTTCTCAATGCACATATAAAATTTAATCTATGGGATAATCTATTATTCCACATATCATGCACCATTTAGAATGATCAAAATCTAGTAAAATAAAACAAAATACTTTCATAAATATCCAAGGTCTACCATTGATGGAGCTTGGAGCATCCTTCCCAAATTCATTCCCAATTTTCCATTTTTTTGAAAAACATAAAAATTCCAAAATCTAATTATACCCACTTGACCTAAAGTTTACCATTCCAAAACACATAATTTTTTGACATAATTTGATATAGTAAAACAAAGAAATTCACACATTTTTCACCATTCCCAAAAAAATGCAAAAACTCAAATTATAAACATACCCTTTTCTTCCCTTCCTACCCAACAATGCACTTTTCAACTCAAATTGCATTTTTGGTTTGACATAACTTTGGTAGGAAATCAATTTTTGAAAATTAAAAATTTCTACAAATAAAAAATTCAAATAAAATTTCAAAATTATTCAAACAAGAAATAAATTACCTCAATGAATTCAATTTCCACTTCCAATTGATTCTCCTTCAAACAACAACACAATCCAATCATTTCCAAGCAAGCAAAAATCTAATTTTCTTGAAAGGGGGGTTTGAATGAGTTTTTCCTCTTCTATTTTGCTCTTCAAACTCCACAATCCATAATGAAATAAAAAACAAAGCCCTTTTCAATCATATGCAACTAATTAGGGTTAGTCTAAAACCTTTTCTTTATTTTACCAAAGCCAATTCACTTAAAACAATAATCTAAAATTAGATATTTCTATCAAATAGAAATTAAACTATTTACAAGCATCAAACAATTAAAATAAATGCCTTTCACAATTAATAAATTTTCACAACCCAAATAAATCAATTAAATAGTTTTCCTCTACACTAGGAATCAGTAGCGTAAACATATGATTTTCAAGCCACTAATAATCATTTTGTACATACCAAGAAAATGCACAATCACACAAGGGATAATTAAATACACCCAAGAAGACATTTTACATGTCTATCACAAGGGGATCCAAAATTGTAATCAATTCAGATGAGGTTTTCATAGGTTTCAACATCAAGGAGACAACTAAAATGATGTGAATACGTGATATCCATGTTCATATTCTCCACATACCAACCATTGCTCAATATCCTGTAATTTTCCTACACACTTTGAAATCAAATGTTATGTGCATCTAACCAAAATTTAACAATATCTAAAGTAAATCATAAAATTACACAATTAAATATTGAACATTTAATACGTACATTTCAATTAAATCATGTATTCTAGTAGTATGATCAAGGTGCAATTAATCATTTAAAATAAAAATACTAAAAGAACTAGATCTACCAGCCTAGCACAATATTTAAATGAAAATAGTGAAGTTGAAACATTGGTAAATATAATCACACATATACATATATAAAGGTCTCATAAATCCAAATATACATATCAAGAATCTAGATCAAACATAAGTATCGACTAGAAATTACCAATTCATAATACAAAATATCGTACAACTTTGATATTCCAAATGAGATTAAGAGAAAGGAAAAATGCTTGTGGGCTGTACATCCTCCCCCACTAGGGATAGGCTTACTCCTAGAAGCCTACAACAAAACAAGAACTAGCACCCACAAGGACAAAGTCTTCTCACAAAAAGAAGAACTATACAAAACTACTCCATTGGACCTTTACCAAGTCCTTGCCTAGAATCAAAAGGCCCTACAAACTACAGATGAGAAGAAAAAAATATGTTTGTCCAACTCTATTCATAGACTCTAAAATCAATGTTAGAAGGTCATCTTGATGATCAATCACATTAAATAGTTGATGTGATCTACCCACATTACCTACTATCGGCTTCAATGAAGCAACACCCTATCCACCAGCTGACACTATGCAAGGCTATGGGTAGTCCCTTGAAAAATGACTAAAAACACCACACTCAAAGAAAGATCCTCTTAAATGAAATTATATGGGATGAGGCCTACTAAAATGCTGAAAACTCAAGAATTTAGAACTAGTCCAATTCCCACGAACCTACTGCTGAGGTGGAGAAACAATCACACCTTGAGACTACTCTCACTCATTATGACGATCCCTATTTTGAGTCCACCTAGAACCCTACCTATATTTTTTTTGAGGACTAGAAGGGATGGATAATTACCAAGAACCACTCTTAGGTGAGGGATTAAAATCCTATCTACCCTCCAAAACCCTTCACCAAATTTTCTATGATCAACCTGGCCTTCTCAACAATAACTTCCAAGGGATTTGGTTCAAGCACTTGAACACCACCACTAATGAGTGCATTTAAACCTCTGACAAATATTTACACAAGCAAACCCTAACTTTCCATTGAGCTGGCATAGTACTTCAATTCAAAGAACTGATTCTCATATTGGTCCACAATTATGCCCAAATGTTGAAGCTCATGAAACTCGTCTACACAAGATTACTTGAAATGATAATAAAGGTAACATGAATGAAACCTCTCAAAAAAGGTCTCCCATGATACTATTGCAATATCAAGGTGACACTTTTTGTCCTCTTGGCACCACCAGGTGGAAGAAAACCCACACAAATGCATGTTAGCACACCTATCCTTGGTATTAATACCATAGGGATTCATAATGAAAGACTTTTCCAGGGACAAAAGCTAGTTCTTAGCCACATATTCCTCTAAAGAACCCTCAAAGGTAGGTGGATTATCTCATAACAGATCTCTCATATGAGTTGACACTAAACTTCTCTAATCCATCAACTACCTAACCTCTTGACAAGGCCTTTCCTACTTGTGTTGATCCCTCTTCCTAAACTAGGATTGATTCCTAGAATTATCTCTCAAAACTAACTCTCTCCATGCCCCTAAGAAGGTTAAGAAACTTCTGCCCATACTTCCTCCTACCTAGGGGGAAGCTTGGTTGCTACTCTCTTAATAACCTTGCTATCTATGGAAGCCCAACCTCTTCATTAGGTTGTGCTTGCCTTAATGAAGGAGAGTGATCACTTTCGATATTCCCAATTAGGATCATCTAAACCACCTTGATGAGTGTGATAGTTCCTAGGAGGCATCCTCCTATACACACAAATCACATAAGTTAGCACAACATAAAAGAAAACACATCATAACATAAGCACAAATAAATCTAAACATGCCACACATGTAAAACATCATGAACCATAAGCAACCCAAAGCTCCCAATTCTACAACATGGGCTCTAATACCAAATGTCATGCCCCATCTTTTACACTAAGACACTAACAGACAAAAATAGGATTAACAAATTTTTTGTTATGTAATTGACATGTGCATGTCCTAATTATACACTAGAATCATCACAATGACCCACAACAACACTCCAAAACATGACATGAAACAACCACAATGACCACTTAGGGTCCAAACATACCAAAAAGACACAAGTAGAAGAGTTCATCAATCATGAAAAAAGGCCACCACAATAACCCTCTGAGAGAATGGAGCTCACTCCATGATGAAGGTCAAATGCCAATCCACAACTTCACACTCTCACAACCACATGGAATATCATGAGGGTTATAACCACCTCAAAACCATCTCATCACAACACAACACAATACAACCTCCAAGCACAAGGAACAACTACCCAAGAGGAGGATCCACTAGGGGGGTCACAACCTCCACCAAAGAGAATGACCACCATGGATGATCTAAGAGAATATTGAATCTATCAAAATAGGAATAGTTTGGCATAGTACATCAAGTCATTTTGGGCCAATCTAAATGAGGAGAATAACACAAGCTAATGTGTCTTGATAACAATGTCATTATATCATTTTAATGAAACACCAAATGCAACACAAGAATCCTGATGATGATGGGTATCATATCTAGATGTTCTTTTGTAACTATATTGAATAAATAATTTGTTCTATAAGAACCCCATTAATATTATTGTATAAAATTGATGCCTCAATATAAATATGTTTGTGATACAAATTACTAGGAATTTTAGAATGAGAGGTGTTAAAAGAGGGAGAAGAAGAAGAAGAAGGAACTGAATGGAAATCAAGAGCACCAACAAAACCATTGTACTTGAGAACATAGGAAACTATGTAGTAGAAGAGGAGGAGAAGGATGCATTGGTAAGTCAAAAGAGAGCTCTTCATAAGAAAGGGTATGATTAATGACCTTGGGGTAGAATATGCATGATTAGCTTGGGAGTATTGAGGGAAAGAATTTATGTAAACTTGTAGGTTTTGATTGGGTGGAGCTACATATTTGTTACCTTTATTGTTAAGCTCCTTAACATGAATAACATTAGAATCTATCAAATCTTGTACCTTGTGTTTTAAACCCATACAACATTTAGTATCATTCCTAGTTACATAGTACTATTAAAATATCTTTGAGTCATATCCCTGGGGTAGAAGAAAAGATGTGTCCAATGTCCATGTAAATAGAATAATCAAAACATGACTTGCTAAAAGATAATCCATGACCAAAAATAATGAATTGGCTAATCTAGTGAATTGATGAGTAGTTTGTACCTTAAATGATATAACATTAGATGAAAGATGGGGAGAAAAATAAATAACATTTACATTAAGCTTTGTGTTTGTATTATTAAATTTGTTATTGGAATTATTTAAAAGGGTTATTGATGCAAGAGCATCCAGGTTCACAAGCAATCATGTGTCACCCAAACTTTTTCTAAGTTTTGTTTTCTTCTTTATTGTTGTGTTGTAGTTGGTTCTGCTATTTTTTGCTTCAAGAGTAAATTTCATTCATTTTGGCTTAGTGAAGAGAATTTCAGCAAAGTCTGAGCCTTTATTTTGATATCTTTCTCATTTCATGAACTCCTTACTTCACTAAAAGCACAGGTTCATGAAGTTGATGTATCACCGTAAAGGCTTTGAAGGGAAAGTTTGAAATTCACTTGGTTTACCAAAGAATATAATCACTGAAAAGAACCTCCAAAGACTTCATATGGAGTATTTCAATGAAGGCTTTAGTTTGTGAACTAACACTTTCACTAAAATGGAGTTCGAAAACCCCATGGTTTGCCGAATTACTATTTCACCAAAAATCTTGTAAAGGAACGATGCATGTGTTTTTAAGTTCATGGTGAGGAAATCTTGTCAAAAGGCATAGTTTTGGCAAACATATAAGTTAATGAACCAAATAATTGGTCAAAAGTGTATAGTTTCAATGAACTAATAAGTTCACTAACCAAGGATCTCACCGAAGAAGAATAGTTTGTGGGATGGTAAGTTCACTGAAAGACACTTCTACCCAAAAGAGTTTAAGTTTGGAATTCCGTCAATGCAGTGAAATGCCAAGGATGATTTGCAATGAAATTCTGTTAGTCCATGGAGAGGCAATTCTTCTGAAAAGACAGTTTCATTGAACACTTAAGTTTGTGAAACACGAAGAGCACCAAAAAAGGAATTCATCATTGTTTCAATTTGTCGAATTTCATTCTTGCCAAAAGTGAACATAATGTCTAAGGTTCGTGGAATGTCTTTTCCACCGAAAGGGAACTTCCAAAGGATTTCATAAAATTGTTAGATGTTTGGAGGGACATTAGAGTTCAATAATTTCTCCCATCACCGAAAAGGAAATCAAAGATGTGTGATAAGTGGTGTTTCAGTATACACACTAGTTCATGAACTAGTACGGATGCTGAAAGGGAGTTTGTGGAAATCAAACTTCACCAAAATAGGAAAGATTCAAAGTTCATAAAAGTTTAATATTGCTGATGTAGAAACTATAAGGGAATAGATGGTTCGTGAAGGGGCGATTTCATCGAAAAAGTGAAATTCTAAGGTTCAGGGGAGTGAACTTTCACCGAAAGGTAGTTTGAGCTCACAATCTGAGAGGATTCAAATACATGGTAAAGGTGGGAGTTTCATGGAAGTTCTTATACCTTAAAATTTTTTGGGTGATCATTGGAAACATCAAGTGTTTTCGTTGGAGGCACCTTGGCCGTTCAATTTCCATAACTGAAACATGATCAATCAGTTCAAATTTCACCTGAGAAGTATAAAATATGATCCATGTTATTTGTTTAGGGGTTCAACCATTCTAGAAGGTAGTGCGAAGAAGAAGAATATTGTACTCCTGGTTGGTTCTATTGTTGCAAATAAATAAAACATTCATTGTTGTTTTGTGAGTTCTATGTTGTTGTATTTGAGTATTGTTCTGGTTGCTTATTTTAATAGTATGATAAGACTCTTAGGTTCTATCTTGTACCAAGTAGTATTTGAGTTGAGTCATATTGTGGAATGTGGAAGTTCCAAAGAGAGGGATTCTAAAAACAAAATGGATAAAGAAGAGTGAGTGTATATACCTGCAATTGTAGAGAATCTAGAGAGAACATGGCACAGAGAGGACATGGTAGAGGAAGAGAACCATGGGCTAGTGATATGGCCATTGTAGAAACGTTGATATGACTAACAACACAATTAGATGCTATGGAGATGGCACAACATAGAGGAGTACATGTCAAAGATGTGAGTGAGGATGAAGAAGAAATAGAGATAAGAGAAGATGATACAAATGAAGAAGGAGATGAACTCAAAAGGAGATTTGTAAGAGCAATGTCTGGAATAAGTAGTAAACCTCAATTGGATCATCCTAGTTATAATGGTAGTTTGAATCCAGAATTATTGATTGACTAGATATCAGAGATGGATAAATATTTTGATTTTGAATCTATTGAAGACCCAGAGAAAGTGATTTTTTCTTGCATGAAATTAAAGGGTCATGCCTCCTTGTGGTGGGAACATGTATAAATTGAAAGACAAAGAAAGAGAAAGGAGAAAATCAAATCTTGGGAAAGAATGGTGACAAAGTTGAAGGAGAAATTTTTACCTTCTGATTACTGATAAATTTGTTTAAAAAGTTGCAAAATTTGAAACAAAAAGAAAAGAATGTGCAAGAATACACTGAAGAATTTTATAGATTGAATATTCAAGTTAGCTATGTTGATGATGATGCTAAAAAAGTTTCTAGATATGTCAATGGGTTGCACTATTCCATCCAAGATGAAATAAGCATGGTACTTATCACAAGTGTTGAAGAGCCTATCAATATGCCCTAAAGGCTAAAGGAAAACTTGCTAGAAAGCAAAACAATTTTAGAGGTAGGGGCGTATTTTCACATGGAAGAGGATAGTCTAGTGGTGGAAGAGGATACCAAAATAAACAAGGAGAGGCTAGTACATCGCAAAAAAATACCCAAGAAAATAAAGGAAGAGGAGACTTCTCAAGAGGGAGAGATGATTATTCTAGAGGCAGAGGATATTTTGGAAGAGGAAGAGGAAGAGGATTCAGCGGCACTTGTTTTCAATGTGGAGAAACTGGGCATAAGGCTTTTGAATATGCTTAGATACAGAAGAGTAGTGGGAAAGGAAAGGAGGCAAGAATAAATGTGGCACAAACCAGTAATGAAAGTGTAGATTCACCTAAATGTGGAGAATATCCCAAGGATGGATAATCCTTGATGTTGCAAAGGATTTTGTTGAATCTGGAGAAGGAGAAACTTGAACCGGTCTAGAGGAGAAATTTGTTTCGAACCAGATGTGATTCAGGTAGTAAATGTTTCAAAGTGATAGTGGACAGTGGAAGCATGGACAATATTGTATCTATAGAGATGGTAAACAAATTGATATTGAAGAGGTTGAAGCATCCCAATCCTTATAAAGTTTCCTGGTTGTAGAAAGAACATCAATTGGTGATAAGAGAACAATGTCTTGTAAGTTTCCAAATTTGTAATTATAATGATGAAATTTTGTGTGATGTAACATCAATGGATGCATTCCATATTTTGTTGGGTATACCTTGGAAGTTTGAGAGACAAGATGTGCATGATGGAAGGACTAATACATATAAAATAAAGTTGGGAAAGAATTCACTTTGAATCCATTTAAGGATAAAGAAGATGAAATTTAAAATAGTCAAAAAGTTTTCTTAATTTCTAGAAAATAATTTTTGAAAGAGTTGAAGAAAGAACAAGCATGATTTATTTTTGTTCCCATGCCTGTAACAACTATGATGAAAGAGTTTCCAAATGGATTGCTTTTGTTCCAATATAAATTCAAGAAATTCTAGATGAGTATGCAAACACCATGATGAAAGAGTTTCCAAATGGATTGCCACCTGTGAGAGATATAAGTCATTGTATGGACTTGATACCTAGTGTGAGTTTGCCTAATAAAGCACCATATAGGATGACACCAATGGAGAATGAGGATATAAATAGGCAAGTACAAGAGTTGTTGGATAAGGGGTTGATAGGGGAGAGTCTCAATCCATGTGTTGTACTAGTAGTGTTGACACCGAAGAAAGATGGGGAGTGGCATATGTGTATGGATTAAAGAGCCCTAAACAAGATAACAATCAATTATAGGTTTCCATTGCCCTAAATGGATGATATGATGGATTGTTTAAGTGGAGCTAAATACTTCATGAAGATTGACTTGAAGAGTGGGTACCATCAAATCAAAATAAGATAAGGGGATGAGTGGAAGATAAGCTTCGAGACAAAAGATGGTTTGTATGAATGGTTGGTTATGCCATTCAAGTTAACAAATACTCCCAACACCTTCATGAGGTTAATGAATGAAGTGTTGAAGTCTTACCTTGGTAAGTTTGTCATTGTGTATCTAGATGACATTTTGATATTCAGTAAGACAAAAGAAGCATATTTTCAACATGTTAGGGAAGTTTTACAAAGGCTTAAATAGGAAAAATTGTTAGTAAATTTGAATAAATGTAGTTTCATGAAAGAAGAACTAGTTGTTAGATTCAGGACAGACAACTGAGAGGGGGGGGTGAATCAGTTTTTCAAAACTTTCTTCCAATTAAACACTTAAACCCACTTTGTAATTCAGCAACATAATAATAAATCAATCATGGAAATACAATGCATTAAATCAAGAGCAGAAACACATTCACACATGAGACACCTAGATTTTGACATGGAAAACCCGGTTAAGGGAAAAACCATGGGGTGACTAACCCAAGATTGTATTCTCTATTAGAAGAATAGAAAGAACAAAATGGCACATGCCAATTAGGGCTCACTGCCTGAGCATACTGCTCACAAGAGGCTCACTGCCTACAAGAGACACATTATCTACAAAATAATAAGTATCACATACTTGAACTGGAGAATACCATCTTCACCATGCTTGAGTCAGTTCCATTTAAGCCCAATACTTTTGCTCTTCCTTTCGCTCTCTTTCTCACTACAACACTCTCATCTCCACAGGATCACTTTGAAATGACTTTACAATTCCTTATTTATACAAGACATCGACTTAGGAATGATCATCTAAGTCAGCAAACATTATAGAGAAAATACATAAATACATCATGACTAATTACAAAAGACTTCACGCAAAACAAAACACTGTCATCCACACAGATCTGAGACTTCAATCTTCTTCTAGGAACACACCAATCTTCACATAACATGTTCAAGATCATCCGCAGGATGTATAACTCATCCGGTCGGCCGGACTTAGGAAGAATACCATCATCCAGAAGTAATTCTTCAATTGCGAGCTCAAACTCCAATGTGGACCACCAACATGAATTGGACACGATCCAAAGACCTTCACAAGCTAGCCTAAATCACCAAGAACATCCACACTGCATCTGCTTACTGAAATCCTTCTCTCCTTCATCCAAAACATCAAGAACACAGTCTGTCATCACTGTCACAATGGAATAGATGCTTACAGACCTCTAGATCATGAACCATTTGAGTTGTCACTCCACATGGACTTCCTAAATACTTCACCAAATCCACAGAATAGGATAATGCATTTCTGGATCTCACCGGACCTATTTGAGTTACTCTGTCACCTCTGAACATCTGCCAAAACTAGTTTTACTTGAGCAGCCACAACTTCTTCAGATCTTCATGCGGACCTCTGAAATCTTTACTAGATCATCTTAAGACACATATCTACAAACCCTTTGAACTGCATCCTCTGATCTTCATCTTAGCTAGGATCTTTAGCTTACTGTCTTCATTGTTCTTCTTTGTTCCTTATCATTAATGTAATGGGAGTATGTTGACATCAATGACAACACCAGTTAGACCCATACTTGCAATACTAGTATATTTAGGGTTTGTTGTTTCTAGTGATGGATTGAAAATGGATCTGAAAAAGGTACAAGCGATTGTAGATTGGCCTTCACCCCGAAGTATGTTTGAAGCTAGAAGTTTTCATGGCTTGGCAAGCTTCTATAGGAAGTTCATTCATAATTTTAGTGGAATTTGTGCACCTATTACTGAAACAATGAAGGGTAATAAGAGAGTTTGTTTGAAAAACAACAACATAAAAGAGTTTCAAAATATTGAAGGAGAAAGTGATTGAACAACTAGTGTTGGTATTGCTAGATTTTACAAAAGTATTTCAAGTGGATTGTGATACTAGTGGAATAATCATTGGAGGAGTTTTAAGTCAAGAAAGAAGAAAAATTGCATACTTATGTGAGAAGTTGAATGAGGTGAAATGGAAGTATTTTGTATATGATCAAGATTTTTATGCAATTGTAGAGGCACTCAAGAAATGGAGACACTACTTGCTACTGAAGGAGTTTGTATCATATATTGATAATCATGCTTTGTGGTTCATTAATATCCAAGGTAAGTTAAATTAGAAACACATGAAATGGATTTGAATATTTGTAGAATTATTATTTTGTTTTGAAACATAAAAGTGGAAAATCTAATTGGGTAGTTGATGCATTGTGTAGGAGATGTCTATTGTTGAATAAATTGAGAGTGAATGTAGTTGGTTTTGATTCTATGTGGAAGTTGTATGAAGAGGATGTTGATTTCAAAGAAGCATGTCTAGCGTGTACGAATCTAGTTGATAAACATAGAACTCCATAGTAGGAATATTTTAGTCAAGAAGGTTTGTTGTTCAAAGGAAAAATATTGTGTATACCTCAAGGATCAATTAGGGACAATTTGATGCGAGAAAAGCATAGTGGTGGATTGAGTGGACACTTTGGTGTTGATAAAATGTTAGCACAATTGAATGAGGGTTATTTTTTTTCTTGGTATGACTATAGATGTGAAGAAGTTGGTGCAAGGTTGTAGAGTTTGCCAATGTGCAAAAGGAGTAAGGTAGAATACAGGGTTGTATCAACCATTGTCTATACTAGAAAGACCATGGGAACACATAAGTATGGACATTATTTTGGGATTGCCTCAAAAATAAAGAGGTAATGATTTTATTTTTGTTGTTGTTGATAGATTTTCCAAAATGGTTCATTTTATTCCATGTCACAAAAGTAATGATGCATCCCACATAGCGACATTTTCTTTCAAGGAGGTAGTTAGGTTGCATGGTTTGCCTAAAAGTATTGTTTTAGATTGTGATGTAAAGTTTGTTGGTCATTTTTGGTGTACCTTGTGGAATAAAATGGGTACATAATTGGGTTTCAATTCAATGTACCATCCTCAGACTGATGGTCAAACTGAGGTTGTAAATAGAATTTTGGGTGATTTGATAAGATGTTTGGTAGGTGATAAACCAAATCCGTGGGATTTAATATTGGCACGGGTAGAATTTGTATACAATAATTTTTTTAATTGGTGTCGGTAAAAGTCCTTTTCATATTGTTTATGGATATATCCTGAGGGGTGTTGATGAGTTGAAAGATAGTGCTAATTTGGGTAGAAATAGTGTTGTAGTGGAATATTTTATTGAGTATATTCATGATTTACATAAAGAAGTGAAAGAAACTTTGGAGAAGAGTGCAACCAGATACATGGACCATGTTGACATGTGCAAGAGAGAGAAAGAATTTCAAGTTGGTCATTTGGGATTGGCACATTTGTGAAAGGAAAGGTTCCCACAAGGAACATATAATAAATTTAAGTGGAAGAAAATAGGACCTTGTAAGGTATTGTAATTTTTTTCATCCAATGCCTATGAGATTGAACTTTTAATAGGCATAGGTATATCTCCTATCTTTAATGTTGCTAATTTGTACAAATATTATGAAGGAGAATCAAGTACACAAGGGAATTCAAGTTTAAATTTTCAAGATGCACATGGATGGATTCATAAATTTCCTAAGAGTAAATTTGAGTAGGTAGATAAGGTAATTGATTCCTGAGTGGCTAGAAGAACAAGAGGGAAAGAATACATGGAGTATCTTGTCCATTGGAAAGATATACCAACAGATGAAGCCTCTTGGATGTAAGCTTTATAATTGGTTAAGCATGGGATACCCAATCTAGACTTACCTAAATGTTCATGAGTTACAACTTCATGGATCATTTCACTTACCCAACATGTCTGATGCAGGAGCATCTGGGTTTGCAAGCAATCCTGTGTCACCCAAAAAAAATTTAAGTTTTGTTTTCTTATTTGTTGTTGTGTTATAGTTTTTTTTTCTATTTTTACTTTAGGAGACAGTTTCATTCATTTTTCCTTAGTGACGAGAATTTTGGAAAATTCTAAGTCTTTGTTTCAAAAGCTTTCTCAGTTCATGAACTCCTTAGTTCATCGAAAGTATAGTTTTGCAAAGTTGATGTATCACTGAAAAGTCTTTGGAGGGAGAGTTAAAATTCCACTTGGTTCGCCGAAGAAATTAATCATTGAAAAGCACCAACAAAGACTACATATGGAGTATTTTGATGAAGGATTTAGTTCACAAACTAACACTCTCACTTAAATGGAGTTTGAAAACATCATGGTTCACCGAATTGCTATTTCACTGAAAGGCTTTTAATGGAACAATGCATGAGTTTCTAAGTTTGTGGTGAGGCAATCTTGCTGAAATACATAGCTTCGGTGAACATATAAGTTCATGAACCAAATAAATGATCGAAAGCATATAGTTTCAATGAACTGATAAGTTCACTAACCAAGGATCTCACCAAAGAAGAATAGTTCATGGGATGGTAAGTTCACCGAAAGAAACTTCTGCCAAAAAGAGTTTAGGCTTGGAATTCCATTGATCTATCGAAATGCCAAGGAATATTTGCAATGAAATTTTGTTAGTTCGCATAGAAGAAATTCTTCCAAAAAGACATAGTTTCAACAAACACTTAAGTTCACGAACATCATTAAAAAAGGAGTTCATTATTGTTTCGGTTCACCGAATGTCATTCTTGCCAAAAGTGAACATAATGTCCAAAGTTCATGGAATGTCTTTTCCATTAAAAGGGCACTTCAAAAAGATTTCATAAACATGTTAGATGTTTTAGGGGACATTAAAGTTCAAAAATTTCTCCTATTGTTGAAAAGGAAATTGAATATGTGTAATAAGTGGTGTTTGTCACACCCCAAATTTTGACTATGATTTACTTTTTACTTGCACGTAATTAGTAGTTAATTATGCATGAATTTACGATTTGACATTATGTGAAAATGTTAGGATAAATCAATGATATCATGAGTTTATGTTTATATGATCAGAATTTAGACATGTGAATATAAGATGTCATGATTATTTATTCATAAGGTTTATGGGTTGACTAACGATGCACTAATCCTAGTTTGATGATTGCAAGTTGTAATCAGGAAATAGGTTTTCCACCCTCCAAGAAAGAGAGGGAGAGCATCATTAGAGAGAAGAGAATAGACATATGGATAAGAATAGATTGTTTTCCATCTAAGTCTCATGCTTTCAAATTTTAAGTGAACCTTCATCGAGTATGGTAAGTTATGTTTGACCAATTGGTCTAAGTTTGGTTCTGACTTGAAAAATCATCGATTGTCAACTAGATTCATTAAGCTGAGGTTATTGTTGAAAACTAAGTTAGGTTAGAATATGATCTTTGACAAGGAAATGGTCAATAACCATTATTTCTTTGTGTGATATGAATATAGAATATATTACAAGAGAAAATAAATACTAGTAGTTAATCTACTTTATTATCGGTAATTCTCGATTGGAATTCTATTATGATAATTTATCTATTTTGACATTTAACCAATTTGGAGAGGGGGAGAATACCTCAAACCCATTCTCAAATCATATCATGTGCTAGAGACAATGTAAGTACATGTTGTATACAACAATATTATGTTGTTAAATATCTATTTAATTTGAACTATTAGTTAAACCCATATTATGTAGTCATTGAGATTTTTAGGGGAATGTGGTATAGTTGCAAATTTAATACAAATCACTACATGTTCTTGTGAGCACTTGACTCCTGTACTCATTGGTTATGGAGAGAAAGGAGGAGCTTTCAATCATTTTTGGAGTGGTTTTTATGACTAGTAACTCCATTACTTCTACATGCCAACAAAGAGTTAAAATAGGTAGAGAAGTGGGAAGGAATCCATGGTTATGGAGTGAGGTAAATCCTTTTAAAAAGGTTGTGTCATGAGGAAAAACACACTCATTCTTGCAAGAAGAGACTATGAACCAGATCTTTTATCTTTTGTCATATTGGTTAGTATCTTGGAGAAAGGAAGGACATCGAAGAGGCAACAAGAAGGTCTTTTAATACATGTAGTATATGGAGGTATGTATGTTGGTGTGATTTAAATGAACTCTATATACCATCTATTATGGTTTTGATACATTATAATGGAAGCTATAAAGGCATCGAACTAGTTCACCAGTGGTTATAGTATAATATATTTTGTATAAGTTGTGTTATAAGGTTGATAGCCATTTATATTTGTTGCATACAATTGTAAATGCCTTGTATACACTATGATAGAAGACTAGTACCTTGTATTGTTGTATACATTAGTTGTTAAATAAGGTACACTTCTTAGCACTTGTATAAGGCTGACTTATTCATATATTTTCATGGTATCACACTTGTATAAGGCCATCAGACTTGTATTCATATAAGTACCCGTGAAGTTCAAAAGTTTTGCATGCAAACCCATGCCTATAAAAGGTCAATATATATATTTATACCTTCATTTCATAGGTCTGTAGAAGGCTGCTAAAACATGTAAACATTCAAGTGCCTCTAGTGACCAATAGTTTGTATTCTTGCATACCTATTATAGGCAATATGCATACAGTCTTACTATCTATAATAGGCTAATAATCATGATTATTTTCACATGCTTGTGAAAGGAAGACAGCCTTGTCTTTGTATATTCTATAGGTTATAATAGAGAACATTGCTTTACTAGTGATATAAGGTTGTGAGCTTTGTATTAATCAAATGCTTGTGTAGAGGCCGATAAGAATGCAACCCTTCGTTGAGTTTGTAGAAGAATTATACACTTTTATGCGAAGATATATCACACAAGGCCAACATACTTAAAATTGGTATATATTATATGAGGCCGACAATGGAAGATACATGCATTATGTCACCTCTAAAAGGTTGAAAGCCCTATACCAAAGCTGATAGAAATGGGTTTAAAATTATAAATACTATGTTCTTGTTAGTGCCTGTAGAAGGCCGACATGCTTTTATTTATGTATTCTTTATACATGGCAAATAGCTTTGTATGACTTTACATGCCAGAAGAAGGCCGATACACTTTTACATTTACATGCCTAGGGAGACTGATGACCCTGTATTTCTATGTGTGCCTATAAAGGTTGAAAGCTTAATAAGTATTGATTTTATCTTGGCTGAGAATGGCCTATGGGTTATCATGTACAAATCCTATCTTGGTCATAACATGACCATAAGATTTAAACCCTTAATTGGGGATGGTAGTAAGATGACCATGGACTATAATTAGTTACCTTATCTTAGCTAAAGTATAAGTTGGTTGACTTATAAATAGATGTTTAACTTAGCTGAAACATAATGATAAGAACACGAGTGCACATGTTCTATGATAGCCTTGTTTTTAGGTAGATAGCTTGTGGGCTTACCATCGAAAGGCTTTCTAGATGGGCAGCAAGTTTATAGCCATAAACTTACATGAGTATCAATATTTTGATCTTAAAACTAGAACTATATGATTGGCTGAGATAAACAAACAGTTAGATAATTTCGTTATCTATTTTTTTGATATAATAAGGTAGAAAAAACAAGGGGCCAAACCCTTAAAAAACAACCCAAAAAAGAAATAGCAAAGGCTCAAAAACAAAAGGAGCCACTAACAGCAGTTACAGCATTGACAGTCGATAAATAGCAAAAAGTAAGTAGTAGTAGTCTGACAGCAGAAAGAAATAGAAAGAAAAGAGACAAAGCTAGGAAGAAACATCCTCCCAACCTTTGGATAAGAATTCATAAATTTTATCAAACTCTTTAGTCTTCTCTTCATCCGCACCATGTACAAGGGTATCCTGCTCTTGCAAAAGAGTCAAATTAACCATAGCTGAGCGGCAAAGCTTACTATTTATGAAACGTCCAAGGGAAAGAAAATTCTACTCAAGGGATTCCACCCAATTTCTTAGAGCAGACATTTCATCTTCCTGATTGGCACCTTCCTCCTCAGCATCTTCCTCAACCTTCTCAACTGTCATCCCCTCCCCATCTTGAATATGATTTCTAGGCACAAAATCCCCACCATCAGAGTCCTTAGCTTGCATATCCTTTTCCTCCACCCCTTCAGTCTCCTCTAAGATCTCCTACACTTTGGTGCCTTCACTTTTAGACAGCTCACCCTCTTGAGTAGACGTATTCGAGTCACTTTCAGAGTATTCTATCAATTTAGCCTGACAGGCTGGTTTGCCAGCAATTCTGCCAAATCTTCTAACACCTGAAGTGTTACCCTCAATCTTATCTTTAGCCGTTTTAGTTTTAGCCTTTTTTAGTGGTCCCTCACTGTCACTTTTTTAATTCTTATGGGCCCCCATATCCCCTCCCAAGTCAAAAGGCTCCACTTCCTTAAGTTTTCATTTCTTCAATTTCACACTACCTTTAGAAGTAGGAGTATGAAGGTCCTTTGCAATAGTCTCTTCTAAAGATGCAAGAGAAGACCATACTAGGTTTTAGAAAAATACACATGTAATTAGGCCCCCCCAATCTCTCAAAAAATAGAAACTAAAAGTTCTATCATAGAACCAAAGCTCTGATACCATGTTAGAATCTACAAAATAGATGACAACCCAAAAAATAGTGTAGAAAATAAAAAATATGAAACCGCAATTACAAATGATCAATTATCAATATAGTATTATAGAGTTAGAGTCCAATGAGAGAAATGTAAATGCTCCAAAAATAAAAATAGCATTAAGAAAGCTCACAATAGTATAAATTGAATTACAAGCTAGAGGAGAATACACATATAAAGGCATCTTGGATGCACAAATCAAGGAGATGACAAGTCTAAGAGGTATGAGTTAACTCTCAATCACTCCCAATTTGTAAGGAAAAAATACCTAAATGCACCTTTATTGCTGTAAAATTTACTAAAAAAAATGTTTGATACAAGTGCACGCATGCCCATAAACCAGAATTGGGATACAAATTTTTCTCATGCATTAACCCTTAAAGAAAAGCAATGAAGATCTTAGATCTAAGTAAATTTCAGCAGCTTAATGACATGTAAATTAACACTTCTAAGATCAAGAATGAAGAAAAATAGAAGAAGCATAGACAAAGGAGAAAGAACACAAATATATGTGGGAAAAATCCTTTCAGGTAAAAATCCCCACCCTCTAAAGAACCAAACTAATTTATTATTCAACATGAATAAACATGTTACAATACACTTGCAAGCTCAAATCCTTAACATGGAGATCTACATCTTCCTCCTTTGGAGGAAATCTAATACCATGACCCTACAATAGAAAGCTCCTTACCTCTCCTCTCCTTTAGCTCCAATATATAGGCAAAGGCACCCAACAAACCATAAATGGTCTCTCAAAATAATTAGCTAAAACCATGAGCTAAGTAGTTAACAAGGAAAGAGACCTTGTGACATGTGCCCAAGAGTTGCAAGCATCTTTCTAGAAGCTTCAAAGCCTTTCTCGTGAACTTGGGCATCTAACTTCACTAGAAGACAAAAATAGCCCACTAGAGGACAAAATAACAACTCGCCAAGTCCAAAAAGGACAACCAACTTCTTACACATCATCAAAGATGCTCTTTTTACACCTCTTACAATGTCATAGATGCTTCTCACACATCATAATGAAGATCAGGATTCTTGGTCCACTTTGTAACTCCCTATAATCATGCTCTTACATGCATCATAGAATTACTCATAAGTAACTCCCACATCTTACAATGTCATAATGACATTAGATGCTCTTACAACTTCTTAAACACATCATACAAAGGAATCCACATGGAAAATGGTTAAGTCATAAGTGAGGCTTACCATTTCCCAAATGAAACACAAATAATAAATAAATGCAATAAAATAATTAACCTAAGAATTAGGACTTGCAAGGTGTATGACACACCTAACCAACACAATCAAGAGGTGTTTTAACTCAGTCTAATGATGAAGTCAAGAGTTGAACTTCCAATTAGTGGATCAGTTCACTCAACCTGACTAAGAGGTGGATTTGACTAAACAAATGTGGCACCTAACTACCATAAATCAAGGATTGATGAGGTAGTGATGGTACTTGTATACCTCAAGTTGAGGTGTACACATGTCATTATTAGCTACCTAGGAGAGAACAATTAAATATTCATATTATCGTAAGTAAACTTAATAAATAGATGTGATATCACACTTAGGATAGAACATATCCAAGGCAAATAAAATATTACAATATTTTTTAATTTAAAGGGGATGGGTTGTTGGTCTTATAGGTGGAAACTATTTATGTAATACCTTATACATTGGAACCATGCATAAAATGAAAATGGAAAATTCTATTATAAAACCAATACAAGAGTGTTTTTTCTATTAACAAGTATACTTTATGAAAAAGAATATTTTTCCTTCTCATGTAAATTGTATTAGAGTGTGTGCAAGTTAATTATCTTAAGATGGGTCCATTTAATTTCCTTGTGTATTTATTGCCTGCTCTATTTTAACCATTGTCTCTTTGCAACCAATCAAGTAGAAATCTAGATGTAATTGTAGAGTTATAGGGGTGTCATCCAATTTGTTTGAGATCTTCAATCGACTACATACAAAAATATGTGGTTGGCTAATTACAATCTTCATCTTTCTTAGTCTCCAAATAACTTTAGAAAAGAATGGTGTGACTTATGAGGGCCTCATGAAATATTTTTACATTATCTTGCAAAATACACACATTCAATGTTGTGATCCAAAAGTATATTGCATAGAAAGGTTACTTGACTAATGTTTGGAACCACTTGGCATCTTTAGCTAGAGGCAATGAGGTCCTATCTTGTTTTACTTATTGGATTTCTATATTTGACAAATCAAGGTTAGCACATGATTATGTGGAACTTTTATGATTTACTTGTGCATTGTGTATGATGAATCAAGGTCTACATGTTTTTTACTTTAAACCTTTGCTAAGGGGATATGTTATGTGTTTATTTATTATTTGTTTGGTCATAGTGAATCTCATGTACGTGTTCTTAATTTATTCCTATGAGGTACCCTTTTATGACCTCATCCCTTAAGGGTAGGGTCCCACCTTTAGGGGTGGTATATAACTCTATGGCTAGAGGAAAAATGATCCCATGATGTAATATCTTCCACTATTCTAGTTTCAATTATCTGCTTATGTGAGATGCAATCTTAAGACAAAGGTATATTGTTAGTATAACTATTAATCTTTCATTTACTTTAATTATTCACAAGTAAAGAATGTTCTTGATTGATTTAACTCCACATGTAGGTTCAAGTCTCTAGACTTATCCAAATTATGTACTTATATTGTTAAGATTGTCTATTTCTATTTTTGTACAATCTATCGATAGTGTGATATAAGAAATATTGTACTTGTCATGTGAAGTAAATTGTCATACAAATTTGTACTTGATGGTTTAAAATTGGTACTACACCATTGATTGTGAAACTTGTGAAGCATGATTCTCTTGAGACATGAATGAAATAAGGGATACTTGATAAAAATTGAAAGGCAATAATGAATTGTATGAATGTTTGTTATGTAAACCATAGATGAAAGGAATAGTAATCTAAATGGTGACTTGTACAGAAAAATATGTTATGTTATCAAATTTCTTAATCAATATTGTACGTATTCATTCATATTTGACTACCTAATTGATTGCATTGAAAGGACTTAGAATGTCTATTTGATGGATCTCAGAAGCATGGTATATGTAAACACTAGTTGTATGCATAAAGAATAATAGATTGAGATGTTAATGTTGTTATTATTTATCCCTTATGGTTGTTTTGTAAGATGAAGTGAGGATTAGTATGTTAAAATACACTTAGTAAGACTTGACAGTAATCTAGTTATCATGTTGATTAACAAGAAGTCAATTATTTATGAATCCATTAACCCATGTCAAACCCATTTCTTATATAAGGGAGTGTAATATATTAGAATGCCACATAACATTTACTTGTTCTAAAGTATGAATATAAATTCAAAACCTATTAGTACATTAAACTATATTCATGGTAAACATTTAGAGACCCTTGTATCCAAGTATACAATCTTAATAGAATATTTTTCCACATACTTGTAATTATTCAAGCTTAAAAAAAAAGGTTAGATTTGGTTTTATTTTAGATTTGCAACCTTCAAGTTGTGACAACTTGTGCATGTTGTCTTTGAATCATCACTTAGAGTTGTAAAGCCCATTAGTCCAAGGGTTTGACCTAGGAGAACTTGACCCTTGCAATCCAACAAATTCCCTGAAGGCATTTATAAATGTTGTAGTCCTTACAAGCTTATTAGATATCAAAGATCAGAAAGAATAATTTATAGAAGTCTATATCCATGGTGATTGGGATCAAACCCATGGTGCTCATGATCGACCCTCAGGGTTATATGTGCCTATTCAAATTCAGAGACATTCATCAAACATAAAGCATGTTCCTATACTCCAAACAATTTTGAAACTTACTACTTAATATATTAATTCAATAAAGGAATGAACTACTCATGACTAGTCTTGCATACATTTTTATGTATAAATTATAAGTTGACTTAAGATTTTATAGCTCTAATCTAGAAAAACAAATAAACTACGTCACCTAATCAAAATTGGAATTGTGTATGGGTATGTGGGTATAGTATGTTTGATGAGGTTATGCTTTGTTCTATTTCTCTTGCTTTAGTTCATGCTTTTCAAAGACATTCCTAGACTTTTACATACATTGTCTATGCATATAATCATCTTTAAGACATTGAAAGAATTAAGAATAGTACATTATATGTTGGTGAATAACTATGTGTGAATTAAAGATTGCTCATAAAATATGATAGTAATTTTTGTTAATTTTAGTAGTTTGTGATGTATAAATATCATGTGATGAACTAACCCCTATGTAGCAAGCACGTGGCTATATTTCATGGAGACCACCTGTCAACCCACAACAAAGGAGATATTTTCATCTACAACAGACAATGTAGTTACCCGCAGCCAAAGGAAAAGGACTGTGAATTGAGTGAGCATGATTTAACCATAACTCCCCACTCCTCAACAGTTTTCCTTCAATAGTTGACACAGTCATGAATAATGAAGGGAGCTTAGATCATTGTCCATGTTTTGTTTCCAGTTATGACTATTTTCATAATGACTAAGAAGAGTTATAGTAGGACTATGATGTCTATATTATCTTTATGGTAGTTAGTTTCCTATTCCTAGTTTGATTAATAATAATGTCTTCTTCATATGTTTGTGGGAGAATGGACAAGTATGGTATTAATTGCTTAGAAGTTCTGTTCAATTAGGAAACTCAGATCTTGTCTATATATGTTAGATTTTGTATACAACAAGAGGAGGTTAGACAGAGATTGTGTTGTCAAAGTTATTATAGTATTTTTCTCAACATTCAATAAAGAATGCAGGTTTGAATTTAGTCAATGATTCGGTGATACAGTAGTGATCTAGTTTAGATTCTATGGAGATTACAGTCACTCAAGAAAGGGCTACTTGAGGTAACTATATTTCTCTTATATGTTCATGTGATTATTTCATGTTGTGATTAGTTTATGTTATGTGGATTAGTAATGTTGATAATCTGCATATTGGGTTAAGGTGATCACTGACTTAGTTATTAATTGTTCCTTTGTTTTGATTCACATAGATTGTTTTGATTTACAACCAATTGAATAAGCATTGGTTATTTCCTATCAACATTACCTACTTACAGTACTTGTTATTCCTTACAAAAGTAGAGTTTGTTTCCCTTCCCATAGTTTGTTTCTATGCACAACTTCTAGATTACAATTCAGGAATCCTTGGTTGTAGACATAGTACGGACACCATTCAAGAAGAATACAATTCCCTGGTTTAACAATTTAAATGTAACACATTAAAGCTAGTAGGTTTCTTGATATAGGATCTATTGGTCCATTGAGTTGTGTGCATGCCCTTTCTGTATCAATGTATTGGTTAATAATGGAGTTTGACATTTTTGGTGTCATTGTCAGGGATGGTGCTAAGGTTTAGAGTTTCTGA
Source organism: Cunninghamia lanceolata (assembly GCA_027924645.1). Lineage (NCBI taxonomy): Eukaryota > Viridiplantae > Streptophyta > Pinopsida > Cupressales > Cupressaceae > Cunninghamia > Cunninghamia lanceolata. The sequence goes on along the minus strand of BSBN01001418.1, from coordinate 163,881 downwards.
GTTCTTTTGATTCATGTTTGTATTTGCTTTCATAGGATATATGATTTATTTTTTAGCAATTAGGATTACTTAAATATTTAATCTATTTCCAATCTATCTACTAACACGGTACAAGAATAGAGCTATTCACTTATGCATCATTGTATGCGGCAACCAAGAGACCAGTTAGGGAGATTTCTTCCATCCAGTTCAATAGAAGAAGGGGGGACCATTTTGAACCACCCCTTGGACCAGAGGATATTACAGATTTAGAAGATATTGCCACTTGGCATCAAGACACAATGGTGGAAGAAGCAGTAGAAAATCTAGCTGAGCCAGTTACCTTTGCATTTCCTAATACAGACCAGGTAAAAGCTGATACCCTAAAGAACATTCCTTCTTCGGCTCTACCAAACTTTCATGAGTAAATCACTGAGGACCCAGATACCTTTCTTTTTGAATTTGATGTACTTTGTAGAAGCTATGACTATACGACATATGCATATAGACTCAAACTCTTTCCAGCCACCCTCAAGGATGTTGCCTTACGATAGTTCATGGGGTTGGGTTGAAATTCAATAATAAACTGGGGTACCATGAAGGAGAAATTATTGCAAAAGTACTAGGACTATTGTCATGGTAGGGATATGAAAGGAGATGATATCTTTAGGATGTCACAAAAGGAAGATGAACCTCTTGAATACTATGTTGAAAGATTTCAGTTTTGCCTCAAGAAGTCAAGATAGAGTCAGCTTTTTCCAGAGTCACTCAAGTTGGTCTTCTTAAGAGGTGTGAGTGAAGAATGTATGGATGCACTAAATTTAATTGGAGCAAGGGACATCTCTCAACTTGGGTTTGATGAAATTTGTCAAATATGTAGAAACTATTCAAGTTCCACCTTGAAGAAAAATAGAGACTTGAAAGCCCTGCCTTCCACTAAAACATCTACTAGAGTCTCTAGGGTAGAACTCAATAATCTCCTATCAAACATGAAAGAGGACATCATAAGCCATCTGGTAACACAACTAGACATGCTACACATAAAGAAGAAGAGGCAGCAGAGGCAACTTTGGTTGAGTATTTTCCACATTGTCAACAATAGAAGGCCAATTGTAGGTACAAAGGTATTGCCAATATTTCTAAGGAAAGGAATGAGAAAGTAGATTTCTGAACTATAGAGGATGAAGAAGGTCTAAGTGTTTTACATTACAAAACATAGGCCTTGGTAGCAAAGACAAGGTATGCCTCAGGACCCCTTGACCAATAATAAGTCATTTCCATCATCTGCTTCAAACATCCCTAATTGGAACAATGCACCTTGGTATAACATGCCACATCAGCAATGGCAAACTATGCCACCTAACTAGAACCAACAGTAGGGGGTATGGCCACATCATCCATTTCAAACCCCAAATTATAATCCACAATGGTAGGACAATCAAAAACCATGGTTACAACAGTGGCGTGGACATCAGCCTTGGTAAAATTCAAATATGAACTACTTGCAACCATAGCAAGCCCTACCTCAACAACCTGCCATTATGCCAAATGCAACTTCACCCACTCTTGTTCCACCTAGACCCACTCAATTTCCATCCCAACTTACACCTAATCATAACAATAAGCCTATTCAATAGGCTTACACTAATGAAGCCATCCAATACCCAACCTATACGGTTGAGGTTAGTGATGTTCACCTATGCTCAGGCAAAATGCTTACTGGACCTTCATCTCTACTTATCATGGAACTTGTTGATGAGGAACCAACCTCCACCACTACTAATCATTCAAATAATTAGCATAGCCCTCCTAAGAAAACCTCACCACAGGAAGAAACCATTACCAAGAGCCCTCCAATTCCAAAGAGATTAAACATGAAAGCACCACCTCCATCTGAACCTGACTTTGATTTCATTGGGCAATTGAAAAATGTCTTTGTAAAACTTCCCCTCATCCAAGCTATCAAGGATGTACCCATATATACCAAAGCTATAAGGGGACTATGCCTTAAGAAACCAAGAATAAAGAGAAAAGATCCTCAGACAGTACATGTTATAGGACAACTTGTTGATATCATGTTAGGTAACTTGGCTATCCCAAAATATGTAGATCTTGGAAGCCATGTAGTTGATGTAAACATCAATGGTACCCTTATCAAAAACACCTTAATTGATTTGGGTGCAACCATAAATGTGATGACAAAGGAAACAATGAATAATCTTCAATTGGTTAACTTAAGACCTACTCCAACAGTCTTATAGTTGGTAGACAGGTCAACTATCAAACTTAAGGGGTCATTAAAGATCTACTGATTACATTAGATTCATGGGAATACCTTGCATACTTTATGGTCTTATAGCCCAAGGCTAGCTTAGGAGGATATCCACTCATCCTAGGGAGACCTTGGTTGGCAACAACATATGCCTTCATAGGATGTAGGTTTGGGAATATGATAATTTCCAACAGGGATATAACAAAGAAATTGGCCCTTTATCCCCCAACCACTACAACAAAATAGGTAATTAGCGCCTAAAATAGCACCAAAATTTAGTGCATTTGATTCCATGAATTGGACACTTCTGTTGGTGCAAAACTTAGTGCCCAATAGCATCTCACTATTGTGTCGAGTTTAGCTCGAGGTTTAGCACCAGAATTTTGTGCTAGGATTAACACCAGATTTAGCGTCAGATTTTGTTGCTTCTAGTTTGGCTTTAGATTTTGCTTCTGGTTTTGCTTCTTGTGTTGCTTCCAAGTTTGCTTCCAGTTTTTCTTCTGGTTTTACTTTCAGGTTTGCTTCCAATTTTGCTTCTGGTTTTGCTTCAGGGTTGGCTTCCACTTTTGCTTCCAATTTTGCTTCTAGTTTTGCTTCCGGTTTCACTTCCAATTTTGATTCCAGGTTTGCTTCCAATTTTGCTTCCAGTTTTGCTTCTGGTTTTGCTTCTAGTTTTGCTTCCAGTTTTTCTTATTGTTTTACTTTTGGTTTTGCTTCCAATTTTGCTTCTAGTTTTGCTTCTAGTTTTGCTTCCAATTTTGCTTCTAGGTTTGCTTCTACTTTTGCTTCCACTTTTGCTTCCCATTTTGCTTTCAGTTTTGCTTCCAATTTTGCTTCCAATTTTGCTTCTAGTTTTACTTTCAGTTAGGCTTCCAATTTTGCATCTGATTTTGCTTCCAATTTTGCCTCCAGTTTTGTTTCCACTGTTGCTTCCAATTTTGCTTCCAGTTTTGCTTCCATTTTTGCTTCCGATATAACGTCACTTGTTGCTTCCAATTTTGCTTCCATTTTTGTGTCTTTTGTTTCTTCTAAAAATGCTTATTGTTTTGCTTACATTTATTAATTTAATATGTTTTATTTCAATTTAATTAGTTAAATATATCATGCCTCTTAAATAACTCATATGATTATAAAGTAAGTAATTTAATTATTTAACTCATATGATTAAATAACAAGATAATTATTATAACATGATCATCATCTATAATTAAAACAAGTGAGTCAAATATCTATAATTTAATTGAATTTGACAACATCCATCCTGAGCAGTAAATTAAAATCATCATACGTAATAAATATCCATCTAAAAATCATCGACCACTTTCAATATATATAAATTGACAAGTCAATACGGATAAGATCATCATCATATATAACTAAAACAAGTGAAAGTCAAATATGCGAGTAGGTCAATAACATGTCTAAATGATACATGTACAAATGATATAAGTAAAAATGATAAATTACGTAACTCAAAATGATACAAGTCAAGATGATACATGTCCAAATGATATAAGTCAAAATGATACATAAATTTATGATACAACTCATTAATATGGCACTGCAGGCCATGAAAATGATACATATGATAGCTAGTAACTATGAAAAGAGGCATCATAACAATATATCAACAATGATCCATGATGCAGTCTATATGATCATGAATGTCACTGGCTACTATGAGCAACTACCTCATCATCATCATCACCATCATGATCATCATCATCATCACCATTGTGATCATCATCATCATCATCATCATCACCATCATCGTCGTCATCATCATCGTCATCGGCCTCAATGTCTTCTGTATCTGTGTCATCATCATCCTTTGCCATGTGATCTATACCAAAACCAACATACTCTGGATCTCTATTAGGAGGATCATCTTGATCTTCTAGAAGACCTGTGTTCTACAAAAAAAACATTGAAAATGAAAAGTTATTATTTATTTCATGCAATAATTTATTTTTCTATTATATATCTAATATTACAACATATGAAACAAAACCATAATCATATTACATCATATCAAAGAGCACATACCATAATAAAATTTCAAAAAAGTTATAGCTAATATGTCATTCCAATGATGTAAAACATGCAACAATTCTAATAAACGTTAGTAAAGATCATAAAAAAATTTGTTATAAATTTAACTATCAACTATAAATTCTATTACATAACCTTAAGTGCTACAAATTGCTTGGTTGAAATCTCCCATTTTGACACAGGCAGGGAGGATGGGGGTAAAGGTTGTGGAATTTGGCTTTACACCAGCCAATTGCATTTGCTTTAAAATTTCTGAAGCCTTTTCAACAAATCCATTTTGTGCATATCCTGCAGTCATTGCAGTCAATGAGACCACATTTATTTGAGGCATTCTATCAAACAGTTCACGTGCCTTGTCTATGCTTCCACATTTTGCATACATGTCTAACAGAGCAGTTGCAACTACAACATTTGACAAAATTCCTCTATCCTTTATGTATTGATGGATGTCCATACCCTATTCCAAAGCTCCCATTTTGACACAAGCAGGGAGGATGTTGGCAAAGGTTGTGGAATTTGGCTTTACACCAGCCAATTGCATTTGCTTTAAAATTTCTAAAGCCTTTTCAACAAATCCATTTTGTGCATATCCTGTAGTCATTGCAGTCCATGAGACCACATTTCTTTGAGGCATTCTGTCAAACAGTTCAAGTGCCTTGTCAATGCTTCCACATTTTGCATACATGTCTAACAAGGCAGTTGCAACTACAACATCTGACAAAATTCCTCTATACTTTATGTATTGATGGATGTCCATACCCTATTCCAAAACTCCCATTTTGACATAGGCAGGGAGGATGGTGGCAAAGGTTGTGGAATTTGATTTTCAAACAACTCATACTCGTAGAGTCATGGTTTTAGGTCACATATGTTATGGTAACAACAAGGGATTCCAACTATGGTTACAATAGCTAAGACTGCCCTCATTTGTGACCATAACAAGGTTCTTGGACAACACTATCTTGCTCTTCACATTGGGTACCATATGGGCCAAGATTGGGTTGAAGAAATCACTTGATGGTTACCTATATAGTGATACCACACCCTAATACCCCATGCATTCTAAATAGCTTGTGATTTATACAATACTCAACCAAGATGAAATTGTATCACTGTACCACACTTAACTATGACAGTCCTTTCTTGAAAACAATTTGTAATCTTTAGACTATTGGGATACTTGTCACAAATAAATATTAGGTCAATGACAATGTTAGGTCTCAAAAATGCAGGTTGCAAATCCTAAGAGGATGCCAGACTCTATGCTTAGATTTGCAACGTTTTTGAACTAACAAAATAGAGCTAACCTATAGGGTTGATGACTCCTTGCATTTTAGGTTCTACTAGACCTAGGTGGGTGCACCTTACTAATGAAGCAGATTAAATTGATGTGTGATCTTGGCTAAGTGATGGATCTACCCACAGTGGCATATGGTACGGAATAGATGATTACTTGCTACCTACTTTTTACTTCTAATGTCTAAACAATGATTGAAAATGATATGGTTCTAATTTGGAATAAATTGTATAAGCAATATCAAGGTAAAACTAATGGATATGTTCAACTAATGAAAATGAGTAAGACTAGTGCCTAAATCTATTGGGCTATTTGAGTCAGTAAATGGAAATAGATGTATGTGATTGGTGAGCTTATCTCCTGGCTTCACTCTAATAGTTGGGCACTTTGGATATTTACACCATGTGCAAATGTGCAGGTTTGTATGTGACAGTGCTCTTCTGCTCTTCTTATATAATCCCAATGATATTCCCTTGAATTACTGTGAAGTTATGAAAGGAATTTAATTCTTGAGTTGATGGCAACCAATCACAATAACTTCTTCAAAAGGATTTAATCTTTGACAAGAACCAATTAAATTCAATTATTAGAAAGGATTTTTAATTCACATCAACTAGAAACCAATCAAAGAACTTCACACAGTGACAGCAAATATGCCCTGAAAAATGTAATTCTGAATAATTCAATAGAACCACTTTGGAGACAACACAATAACATATAATCATGAAAATTAACACAACTGTTGAACATCGGAAATAAATCACCATGTAGAAATATTCTACTCCATTATGTTTTTTAGAAAATAAACATGTGTAACTGAAATTCTTTAATTAAAATAGAACTGATAATATATCTTCTTTCTATATGTAATATATATAGTATTCTTCAAATTAAAGAGAGATACATATCAATCAATGATCTTATGACCATCATATGTTTTAACTTTTATATCAATATTAGTGAAGAGACCGCGTCTCTTCATAGTGTCTTTTGAGAACTAACAAAATTATGAAAATAAAAAAATACATTTAATACTAAGCCCTACTAAGCCATAAGTAGATTTGAGCAAGATGATTCAAATATTTCTTGCTCAGGTGTGTCTCTGCATACTCAATGGTATCCCTAACATCCACCTCTATTGAAACCATCTTCTCTAGATGCAAGCAAGCTTCCTTGGATGTCAAATCTTCATGTTTTACAATTTCTAGGGCCTCATCTAACATTCCCTGACTCTCCTTGACCCATTCATCCTTGCTCTTCAAATCTTTGTCATTCTTGAGTAACACAGGTACACCTATTTGAGAAGTCTCCATGCATTCTTTCACTTCATCTTGGAGCCTGTCATGGTACTTCTTATGTTGCTTAATAAGATTGTATGCATCAGATGTGCTTGCACTGTCAAAGGTGTGTTTACCCTGTATTTCATGTAACTTATCGTGTATTCTATTATTTAGTCTTTCATGTTCTTGAATGACCTTTTGGTTTTTAGAGAAAATATCCCATAATTTAGGCATCCATTGCATCAGATGAGCATGCCTATTCTGTAGGAATGTAGTGAGTGTATCTATTCTGACCTGTGCCATTTGATCTTTTGAGGGTGATTGGACTTGTTGTGAGATTTCTGCCTATGTAATCATTTTAAGAGGGATTGAATCCTTTAAGAAATCATTTTATTTTTTCAACCTTTCCCAACTGATTTTGTAGGTATCCCTCTTCTTTATCAACAACTGAATCTAAGCTTTATTTAGTTTTTCCACATTTACTCCAAGTTTTGTTGTAACAATTGGATCAGTTTCTCCAATTCTCAATGTCATAACATGGCCAAAATATTTTTCAGTGTCAATGACAACAAGCTTTTGGTTTGGTGGGTATAGAGCCCATATCATGAGGGAGTTCTCATCTGGATTGTATTTTGTTCCAGTATATACTTCAACAACCCCTTCAGAACTAAGCTTGTGTTTTGTATCATTATTGTGCAGAAAACTATCAAAAACAAGTGCTAAATTCAAATCAAGACCCGGGAAGATCATTACACCAGATTCTCTAAGCAACTCCCTTCCTTTCTCAGGAGTCATATCTTCCATCTCCTTTTCAACTTTTTCTTTTAAAGCATTCATTAACTGCATCTAGTTGTCTGGTGTAACATCTGAGACTAATTCTCTAATAGCCTTCCCCTTGTGTTTGTACAAAAAGGATTTGAACTCAAGGGTATGAATAAACTGGTCATCTGAAATAAAAGATTTATATGCAACCTATCTAGCATCATTATCCCCTGTTTCTTCAATTTCCAATCCTCTTTCCAGGGGCTGGTATGGTTCAATTCTACATTTTGAAATTGTATCAAAAAATTCATGGGGTTTACAGGCCACAGACCCTTCACTGTTAGAGGAAAACACTTCAATTTCTTGTGCTTCCCTTCTTCTTTCCCTTATTTTTTGATTATATTCATCAATGGCTATTTCAGCATCTGCTTCTTCCAAATTTCTAATTACATCATCATGAGGGAAAGGTACATGAGTATATCCACTCAGTTTTTGCTTCTTCTTAGCATAATCAATAAACCCCTCTGGGTCAAAAAAATTTCTCTGTATTGCTTTCCTAAGATTAAAATGAGACAATTTATCAAGAATGAGATCATAACCTTCTCTAGCTAGCACAGTAAAGTCACTAAAACATAAGATACTTGGCATAAAAGACTGTTTATCATATGCCCTGAGATTCATCACATTTGAGTAATCAAGCTTTCTAACTATTTCCAAGTATGCCACCCTATCTGGTATAGTTTTTGGCAATAGAAAAGGGGTATCCTCAAACCCGTATACTCTGATCATTGTGGAATCATGAAAACAATACCAATCCCCCAATTGTGGTTTACAGTAGGTGGCCCATCAAAATCCTTGGGTCTCAAAAACCTTTTAATTTCTTCTGAAAAAGTGTAACTGCATGGGTAGCCATAACATCTATACAAGGTTTTTACAAAGAATTCTTCAAAGTGAACATAACTGGAATTCACAAACCTGTTGTCCCATATTGAGGTCCATAATTGTGGGGGCAACAATTGACCATCTTTATCAATTTGTGAAATTTTCAACTGCTCTAGCCATAGATTCAATTCTTGTTCAAAATACAAAACTATATGCATGAGAATAGAATAGTGTTTGAAGTTGACTGTGGGGGAACTATTCTTTAAGGCCTTCAGACCTGAGTCTATTTCCTTAAAAATAAAAGTAGCATAGTCAAATGTCCTGGTGTGATGGCACTGGATATCTGTAGAGATAACCATGGGCACTATGGACATAAATTCTGGAACTTTAGTTCCCAACACCTACCCCACTGAGTAATATGTGTATCTTAGGTAAGGTTCGAACAAATCGACATGGAACGGTGGTTCATCCCCTTCTTCAAATGGCACTAGATTCCCCTCATTTCGTGGCCTATGTAATGGTAGTCTCCAGCCCTTATATGTGGTATCCAATCTGAAATATTCCTTTTCTAGGGCTTTATGTATGATAGGGGTGCTATATGTGTCATTTAAATCAAAAACTTCACAAATTGCATTTTTAGATATATGAAATAAGGGCTTTCCCTATAGATTGCATATGGCCTTTTGGTTGGGATCATAATGGTATGCTAGCAGTTTCAAAAGATCTATATTGACAAAAACATATGTGACTATTAATTTCTCTAAATTGAGTTGCCAGGGGTTGTAGACAGGTTCCATCCTATGTCTCCTGTGATAGTGGAACATGAATAATTCATACCCTCAGATAGGAGTCCATATATTTCTGACATATTTGTATTTATCTTTGAGTTTTTCTACATTTTCCCTCAATTGTGCAGTTCTTCTGGCCTTGGGTCCAGAACTGGGCAATTGGTCCACAAGATCTTGGTTTAGTTTCCTTTCTGGTGTTTTCTCTCCCTTATCTGTTTCAATTTTCTATTTTTTGCCCTTGATTTGGCTCTTTTCAGTGTGTTGTCTTTTCTTTGTTTCAGAGGAGCCTTCCATTTTATACTAGAACTTGACTGTATCAAAGAAATTTCAAGGACTTACCTGTATATGCTTCGCACAAATCTCCTGATTCCCGGTGAATTCCTTCTTCTCCATCTACAACCCTTGTGTTGATTTTAGTGGGGATCAGAATGGCTTTTACAACATTATGTTCAATCAGCCATTAATGGCTGCCACTGGAATTGAATGCAGGGAATTCACGAATTTTAAAATGTCAAGGCGATGCTCTTTTTATCATATCGATGAGACTATTTTATTCTTTTGCTGATCTTCATATTGTTTTGGCGCCATTTTATTTCATATGTTTTTGGTTGGTCGCCAAGAATGCATTGTTGTCTCCACGAAATACTCTTTTCATAGAGTTATGAACCCTTTATTGTCATTTCAGAGAGATATTATAATTTTCATCCTGATGTCATTTTGATCAGGTGTGGCGAATGTTCTCCTTGGCATCGATGAGTGTTTCTCTGATAGATAGGGGTTACATCATCTTTATCAGCATGACAATCTCCATCGTCAAGAGAATATGATAGTCTCCCGATGAGTTAGGTCTTCCTGATGATCTTATCTCCATCGCTCATTTTTATTAGAACATATCAGTGAGAGTCTTACCAAAAGCCTTTTGTCTCTTGTGTCGGGGTGACTTTTGTGGTCGGAGAAGCTTAAGGATTTCATTCTGATTGTATATGTCACGTCGATAGTCTTAATATTACGCATCGGGGAGAGATTGTTTGCTTCCTAGCGATGAACCATTGGTCGGTGACTTAAAGGCTCGGTGTAACTTTAGGATTTCACTCCAATTGTTCTACTCACACCGATGACTATGCGTCGGTGATACATACAGAATGTCTCCCTGATCTTTTGACATGAAATTTTGATCATTCAGACATCAATCATCTCTCACTGATTATCACATTATACTTCAAGAATGTATTTTGCTATTTGAGGTGAGTTACTTAAGGTCTTGCCGATATAGATAACTTAGTATCAGAATTAGGCTATGGTCAGAGAGCTAGGTATATTCATGAGATTGTTTATGTGTAGATTTTGTAATAGATCTTGTCACACAAATTTTTGGTGGTTGGTTTTGAAAATGAGAGACATTAGTCACATTATGTGGAGACTTGGTGAATTCTTAGTAGATGAATAATGTGAAATTTTTTAGTTCCAACAGACACAAAGCTTTTAAACAAAAACCATAATCCCAACTATATATCCATCCCCTTGGCAATCTCAAGGGCCACCTTGAGACAAAAAATGCTAATGTACTATTATGATAGTTATGATTGTCCTTCATTGTTTCATTGTGCATTTGAAACTTGAGATGAGGATTGGGGTGGTCTCCATTGGTAAAAACATGGAAAATACTCATGGCAAGATCTTTAAAATAGTCATATTCAACTTCAGGCATTTCTACAAACCCTAGGAAGGTGGATGTAAACTTAGTGACTTTAATTACCACCACAAAGACTATCCCCTTTGTGACTATGACAAGGTAACACTGTCATGCTCTTTATGACAATCCCTTCTCCATTGGGTGATGGCTTAATAACATTTATCTCCTTCATGATTTTAATGCCTCTCTAATGCACTATCATAGGAGTCTTTACAGTCCTTATGTACTAGTGAAGAAGGCTTCCAACAAATCAGAAAGGAGGGCTGAAGATTACATACAAAGTCCTAGTCTTCATACCCTAGTCACATATCACCCCTCTAAGAAGACCTCAAGACAATTGCCCTTTAATATAGGAAGTCAATGCAGTTTTAAAAGATAAAGTGCAAGAGGCCAAAAGACAAGAAAACCTAAGGCCTTAAGGGGTTTAAACGAATAAAAATATAGGCTTGCAAACTCAATTTAAAACCCTAACCCTAGGTGGGTACCACCAGAACCCTTTACCTTAGCACTGCAAAACCTTGTCCAATTTGATCGTGGGAAGCCAAAATCAAGCATGTACACTCACATATGACAGATAAGTATGCCTACCAAGTGGTTTGACATAAAAATGAATAGGCTTCGAATTATAACCCTTCAAAGTAGGCCACTGAAGTATATTGTACAGGTGCATTTCTAAGTGCTGCAGTAAGATTTTTCTTCATGGGAACCTAAAATTTTTGCAAAAAATGGTAGGAAATTTTAGGTTCCAACAAGTCCATTAGTTGGAGGCAGGCAAACAAGGGTTTTTTGTTCATTATTATCCCGTTAAACTTAAGCATATGAGATAGCATGGCACACACAAAATGTTGTGGATAATGACCACAAGATTAGGTTAATTGCGACCACTTTTGTAAGCAAGCACAAGACTAGTGTACTCATTATGATCCTAATGGCACCAAGAAAGGTCCCCAAAGATATAAGAGTAAGCATTTGTCATCTAAGAGAAATCTTATATTTAAGGGTGTTAGGGCCAACAGAGAAGCACTTTAGAACTCATCCTACGCATCAATAAACAACTCAACACAAGAAATTCAAATTGACATATTAACACAACAGTATCCAACTAAGTTATTGAAAGTCAACTATTGATACCTCGTTCTCCATCCAAATTACAAAATTGGTCCACTTTTTGCTTTGTAACATTTCCTTTTCAAATTGGCTTGGATGTCGGCCATATTTCTCCTCCTATCAAAACATGGCACATGGACTAGTTAAACTAAATAATATGCAATCATTTAATTTTTCCTAGGAAATTAAAAAAAATATCATTTAACTTATTAAATATACTTACAAATGTATAGATCAAGGCCTGTAAACCTTTCTGTCCATTATGATGCATGGCACGAAGTTTGTCAAGCCTAGCCTTGGAGGCCTTGTCCTGAAACATATACTAATTCAATTTAACTATGCGCAAATAAAATTTAAAAATCATTTAATAAATTGATATAATCTTATGAGCAAATTCAAATACCTACCTACTCTCCTCACTGGACTTCCTCCATGCATCAGACTTCTCATATGCTTTTACAAGCTCTTTCCATACTTTCAAACTTACATCAATTGGCCTTTATTTGAGCCTTTGCTCGGGAGAGAGTTTTTTTATCTTCTTTGTTTGGTTGCACCGAAATCTCTTACAGTTTTGAGACATTCGTAGCTTTATCTTTTTTACAGACCATCCTGTGCCAAATTCAATCTCCATGTCTTGGATAACTGCTTTTTTGCAAGTGCATGGGTATCTTTGAGAATGGAAAATGTAGATGGTCTTTGAACTGTTGAAGGCATGATTCCTTCAACCTATTCACAAATGTTTTTCCAGCATTCGTCATTCGGACGTCCCCTAAAACCACATCGTATTCTATCTTGGTATCGTAGGTACCAATGCAAGATGCAAAACATGGCATGGTGGTCGAAGAAGTCTGTGTCCCAGGAGTGGGTGGGACATTGGAAGCCTTTGTTCCCTATTCCACATTCTTAGAGGTTATTGTTATTGATTTCCTCCTAGATCTTTTGCTCGATCCATGACTAGTTGGGGAATCAATTGATTCCCTTTGACACTGTTGATTTGGTTGTACTGTTTCAGGGGCTTTACCAAATCGTTTTTCTATGTATCTGGCAAGGATTGTCAAGTCCACACCATCCAATTTGTTCACTGCCTCTACCCCCCATATGGAAGCCAATGCCTCTTTATCTTTGTTAGTATCATGTTCCTATAAAATAAATTTCTTCTTTTGAATTTACAAATAAAAAACTAAAAACTAAAAATCAAAGAAACAATGGAAACATTTACAAATCTATAAATTGACAATGAATTACCTCATTGTGGCTAGAGCTTGCTCCCTTTGCTCTCTTACCTCTATTGCTTGACATTTTGAGGCGACCTAGGGCAAATTATTTTCATTTAGTCTGTGGAGGCAAATGAAGTACACACTACCAGGTATGAAAGTTTTCATCCAATTTTTCATATTCCTCAAGGTTTTTGACCTTTACTTTGTAGAGGAAATCATGAAGTTGTTTTCCTATGAATCAATTGGTGCCTTGGGAGGGAATCTATAGTTCTGGGCCTAATTTTAGTTTGCTCACCCTCATCTCAAAAGCCCTGATTTTAGTTTTCTCACAATTGACTTGTCTTAAAGAACTCAACTACTTTTTTAGGAAGGAAGCAAGAAAGTTGTGTTCAGAGAAAGGTATTGATTGTAATGATAAGTGAACCTGGGCATTAGGGTTTGAAAAATGCGTTCATTGCTCTCAGATGCAAAGGAAATAATGCAATGTCCACAATTTTACGCTTCTCCTTTGCAACCACATGAGACTTGAATGATTTGCCTATAAACAAAACAATATTTACAACCCTTTCTTCACAATCCTCTCCGTTTAATCAAAACAAAAATATATTTGGGAACGAAAAAATTTTATTGTAATTGTAACCTTACCTATGGTGTCGAAAATGAAATTGAATTTCTCATCTCTTCACGCGGCATTTTTCTCCTATAATTGTCAAATTTCTCATATATTAATTCAAGTGGGACTCCAACCCAAATGCTCGATCTCCAAACAAAAAATGAACACCAAAAATCAATAAAGTTTTGTTTTGTTTTTGTTTTTGTTTTTTTGGGTATGTGCAAGCGGGAATTTTTTAAATTTTTTTTGATCCAGTAGTCAGCGCTATAGTCGGAGCACTAACTTTTAGGCCAAAAATGTAATCTATTTGGGGTGCCAAAGGCAGCACAAAGTTTGCCTAATTTAGTGCCACTAAGTGCAAAATGATGTATTTTGCTTAGAAGTTGATAAAAATGTAACCTCACCAAATTTGGATTGTCCTTATAATAAGTAACTATATCTTGTTTCCATGATAGCATTTTGACTTCATGCTTCTCTTATGATTAGCTCAATAATGACTCACTCTTTCATGACCTTACATAGATGGTTGGTGACAATCCTTATGCAAGTGATATGGCTTTGGAAAAACCAAACAACTCTTCTCTTACTATCATGATGACATGATATTAGGACTCTATTGGCAGCTTATGGAGTGTGCTTATGGTATTGTGATTGTCATATCTATGTTCTCATTAACCTATTTTAGGTTGAAGCATGGTAACTAACCCACTATCTATTATGACAGTCATACAATGACTAGACAATCCTCTCCACTTTGACTATGACAGTCCTATGCATGGTGTTTCTTCATGACAGTCCCCAATAATGTGAATTATTGACAGTAGCTAGTTCAAATGGAGTTTTGGATGGTGTAGTAAGTTGTCCCTATGGCTCATGATAGTGCATGCCTTGGTTATGTCCTTGTGACATTACTCTCTAGATATCTCCTCTTTATAGTGACAAGGTTTCAAGAACATGACAACTTAGGTAAGGTATCAACTTGTCTCTTTAACCTCTGGATTGTCATTTTTCAATAATTGATCTCATTGAAATGCAAAGACAACATATCATAGATTAGATGAAAATATCAAGGAGATGCATGTTATAGAGTATAAAACTCAAAAATCAAAGGTCTTTTTGGGCCTTTTTCCAACAATATGAGCAAAATTCAAACTTTAAACATGTAGCACAAGTACCATATGACTCATTCACATACATCACACATGTGGGACCACTAAGAAGGGAGGTAGGTGCTTAATATGAGCAATGACAATTACATATAATGTTTAAGTTCACTTCAACAGATATTTGGGGTTATGATAGCTAATGGAGGGTTTTCTTTTCAAAGGAAACCATTAATTTTGGAGTGAAAGGTAATGGTGAAATATAACATATTGTCCCTATAATTAAAGAATATCCAATGTCTAGGATTAAACTAACAAAGATCTAATGATGTGATTTCAAAATTAACATCCAAATTATCCTTCTCTCCATCAAGAATTTAAAATTTTGGTGCCAAAGACTCTTTGAGACTATTTTGAGGGTTCTATGATAGTTTTGAGGGTTTTATGGCCACTTGGAGAGAAATAGATTGCCTTAAAATGACCCATAAAAGAAAAAGGAGAGTCAAATATGAAATAAATGTCTTTTTGATGTGAATTTGTAGTCATCTTGTAATCATAAGATTTGAGCTCTAGTTGTCAAGATTCCGCATGTAAACTTTTTTTGAAGAGCAAAATGTTGCAATGTCCTATTTTGTTTTTCATAGTGCATCTTAATGAAAAGCGAGTGTATTAACAAGATAAATTCAAGAATATTCTCTTGGTGCATAGCTATTATGTGACTATTGTCATTGTTGTGTATTGCAGGATCCAGAGGAGGCCATGGAGAGAGGACGTGGATGGCGTAGAACTACTAAATCGTAGAGAGGAAAGTGGGTGGAAATAGATATGGCAATGGAATCTGCAGATACAATAGAGGTAAGAAGAGAAAGCAACCTCAACCAAAGGAGGAAGGTGTTTATGAATTCACAAATGCTATAACATACAGGAGATAAAGTCATTTTTTTGTCCACGAGGCTTCTGAGGTCAAACTTATTGGTTGAAAATGCACAGGAATGGTGATTAAATGTGATTCGATGATCAAGGGAAAAGTTTGAAAATTAGGATGGCCAAAACATGATATCAATATGTCAAATATATGACTAAAGTGAGGTTTTGTGTTGGATAGCATATTCGTTGAAATGATATAATTGGTGTACTAAACATTATTTACTATGTTGTGTATTATAGTGCCCAGACGAGGCCATGGCAACAGATCGTGCCCTATCAACTGAGGACACAATGGATGAAGCGAGAAATCAGGTACTCAAATCCAATTTCCTTAGGAAAAAAAAGATCTGATGGCATTTTGTGATACATCCATCTTTTTTCACAGTATTATTGAAATTTATAATGTATTATCTAATCTTTACATAAATTAATGCATGTTGTTGATTATTTTAGATGGAGATTGGAGCAAATGCAAAGCCTGAGCATTCAACTAGAAAATGAAAAATATATGTACATGGACGTGGACCTAAAACTATTAAATCACGTAGACGACATTGGGTGGAAGAGTATATGACAATGGATCCTACAGACACAACAAATGATTGCACTGAAAAAGAGGTTGGTCAGGACTATAGTACATGGGATGAATACTTTGAGAAAATTGTTGTTTGTGGATGTTCTGTATGTCATGGAAAGAAACGATTCAAATGAGCAATTGTACAAAGACATTACATATATGATGAGCTTCCAGTCAGTAGTATGCCTCCTACAATTGATTCAAATCCAATAGGAATTGTGGTAAGAAATTTTCCAAATTGATATAAATAACATGTATACTTCGTTTGAACATTGTTTTATATTATTTAAATAACTAATTTTTTTCTTAATGGATACTTGCAAGATAAAGTTCTTGGTTTAAAGTTTCCTAGATCACTAACTTCTAGCCTAGAGGGCAATGATCATTTATCAAATGATACAACTAACAAAAATATGTGCCAATATACCAGCTCAGAAGATGAGGAATTGATGAAAACAAGCAACAGGACAAGAACTGGTTTAAAGATGAATAATTTGCTTAAAGACAAGGGGAAGGTGGACTACATACCCTATGAGAATGAATGTGATGGAGATGATGACTTGCCCCTGAGTTTGAGATCAATTTACAAAGAGACATTTGATCGTCGACTATATTGCACTTGGCCTAGTGATAAACAACTACCTAGAATGTATGAGGTGTTTCAATTTTGGGGATACAGGTACATGATACAACCCTCCAATATTCATGGAGCGAATCTAGGCCTCTTTTTTGTCCAAAATGTATATGTGGGATCTAAACATAGAAATAATTCAGAACAAACCACTAGGAGATTAATGTCATATTATGGTCCATCATATTATAGTGGTGAATGGCGAAGGCTAACAGAATATACGCCTAGCATGTCAGCATATGGTCTAAATTCGAATATGTATACACATCATCTCCAATTGGAAAGTGGAAAAGAAATGAATAGATGTCATCTTATGTATATAGATGGATGTGCATACACACACAAAAATATTGTAGGATTTATAAATAGTAGTAAGGGAAGGGACCCTACTGTAAGACCGAATTATCAATTTGTTGAGGTTATAAATGATAAAGATGGAGATATGGAAAGAGAGGTTGATGGATTGATAATGGTTGAGGCTATTATGGACCTTACCATTGGGGATGAGTTATTAATTGATTACTACTTCTTAAAACGCACTCTTGCGCGAAAGAAGAGGGAAGAATAAGGTCTCCCTAAGGATGTTCTTAAGGGCAAAAAACCAAAGAATAATAAATGAGTGTGGACTAATGTTTTATAAACTATGTTGTCCAAATTGTGTTTTATTTAAATTATTGTATAAAAAAGGTAGTCTATAAAATAATGTTCCATTATTCAATTGATGTATATATGTTCATACAACCAATATTTTTATTTTTTAAGCCATATTTGATTATATTTCTTTGAAATTGATACATTTATGATTTATCCAATTGTTTCCACACACTAAATAATGCTTGTGTTTGTTGATAGGTAGAAGATGTTGATGAAACACATACTAATACCCAAGATCCAACTGGGTTATTAAGATTTGGACGAGATGATCCAAACCATCCTTTAAACAATACCAGGGCGAAAAGAGCATTATTGAAGAGAATACTAGCAGCTAAGAAATTTGAAGAGCTGATGAGATCTGCATACACTAATGACGTGCCACCTAGCCTTAATAATGATGATCATGATAGTGAAAATGTAGTGTATGAAGAAGGATTGAATGAAATGCTTACAAATTTCTTTAGGGATGAAAACAATGATGACAATAATGATCATATGGTTGACAATAACAATGATAGCATGGGTAATTACCACCAACATAATGTTGATGATAACAACCTAAAAGACTCCATCAAGCAAGCAGCAAAGACACCCATGTTCAAATCAGGTGCAAGTAGAACCTCAAAACTGGCATGCACATTAATATTATTAGAAATCAATTCACTATTTGGTTGGTCAGACAAAGGATTCACTACCCTACTAAAGTGAGTTGAAATCTATTTCTTACTTTGCAATTGTCAATTGGTGTACATAATTCGTAAACATTCATCAACTTCATTTATATTTCTTTAAGGGGATTTTAAAACCATATATTGAATATAAATAGTCCTAGCATAGATTGACATATCAAACATGTTCATCATAAGTCAAAGCATTCAATTGATTTCATCTCTAGCAATCTTACAGGGCACTAAAAACTAAATTATTCCCTGAAGATAATGTGTTGCCATCAACTTGTAGAGAGGCGTGTCTCCTGTTGGTTGAGTTGGGGATTGAATATAAGAAAATTCATTCATGTAAAAATGATTGCTTTTTATACAGAGATGAATATCAAAATAAGGTAGAATGCCCTGTATGCAAAGAGAAGAGATATCGTACAGATGTACAAGGTCCTATAGTTCCAAAGAAGGTTTTATGTCACATGCCAATTATACCTAGACTTCAACGAATGTTTCGTTGCAAGTCACTTGCACAATTGATGGACTGGCATGCAAAGAACAAGAGTAAAGATGGATTCATGTGAATTCTAGTTGACTCTAAAGCAATGAAACACATAGAGAAAAAATGGCCAAAAAAATTTAAAGATGAACCCCGTAGTATTAGGTTTGGTCTTACAATTGATGGAGCGTGCCCATTCTCTTTCCTAATCTCAAATTATAGTGTTTGGCCAGTCAGATTGATAGTATACAATATTCCCCCATGGATGAGTGTTAGAAAGGAGCACCTTATGCTGACTCTCATTGTTCCAGGAAAACATCAAGTTAAATACATGGATGTTTATCTTGCGCCTTTTATTGATGAGATGCAACTGCTATGGAAAGGCATAAGAATGTATGACATATCACATCCCCCATCAAATAGGTCCTTCATGTTGTACGGTGTGCTATGTTGGACTATTCATGATTTCCCAGGACTTGGTGTTTGTTCTGGTAACATAAAATATTTACGTATTTACACTCATAATTTATTTTCATCCCAACTTTCATACTTAGTTTTATACTATTTTTTTGATGTTATTAACATTACTTATTGAATTGCAGGGCTTCAAACAAAGGGGATATTTGCATGTCCAAGATGTGTAGAACAATTTCAAGGGCGGTATTCTAAAGATCTACATAAATTTATTTACACAAACAACAGGGTTTTTCTACCACTAGATCATAAGTTTAGAAATCGCCTGAAGAATCAATTTGATGGAAAAGTTGAAAATAGAGGCCCTCCCATGATTATGGGTCCAGGTGATTGGCTTAAGAAGTATGAAGATGCTGAATTGAAAGGTTGGGAAGATTTTTTTGATCAGGGTGATTCAATTGAAGAACTAGAACAAGTTGTAGTTAATATGCCAGAAGGAATGAAAAGGAAATCCATATTTTATGAGCTCCCTTACTGGAAGGATCTATTAATATCTCACCTATTATATCCTATGCATGTCTTCAAAAATGTCCCAAATTCTATATTTCAACATATATCAGGCAAAGAGAAGGACACTTTGTCTTCGAGGAGAGATATTGCTCTTTCGCGTACCAAAATTGATAGAAAACATTTGTGGCCAAATAGGGAAAATGAAACATATGCAGAAGCTCCATGGATTTTGAAAAAAAAAAGAGCTAGACCAACTAAAAAATGTCATCCGTTCAATAAGGACACCTACTGGCTATGGGTCATCATTGGCTAAAGCTTTTATAGTTGATGGACATATCACAGGATTTAAAACACGTGATTTTCATAATTTTATGAAGGTACTATTTATCATCATTTAACATTTAGTGGTAACATTGATTAAGTACTAAATATATTTTGATATCATTATGTTGTGTGAGAAAAAATTACTAATGACCTTTTCATAAATGTGTTTCATAGCATATCATGCCATTGGCAATTAGGGGGGATTCATGTCTTACAGTTGACTTAAGGAATGCCATAAGTCGATTGTCAGCATTTACAAGGTATGTGGTTAATGTGTGAGAGACATAGATATATTATATTGCATATTAATTTTTGACTAAAGGTTCATACTAATTTACTATTCTTATATTAGGTGGGTGACCTCGAAGGAGATCCACAAATGTGAAGTGCCAAAATGGAAGAAGGAAATTGCAAAAATTGTATGTGTATTTGAGAAGGAGCTCCCTACAAGTTTCATGGACCTACAAATCCATTTACTTATACACCTAGTCAATGACATTGAATTGGCGGGTGTCGTATCAACGAGATGGATGTTTTTCTTTGAGAGGTATATGAAAACTCTAAAAAGATATGTCCGACAAAAGGCACATCCAGAGGGTTGCATGGCTGAAGGGTATGTATTGTTTGAAATTTTTCTTCCTATGTGAATTCCTTGGTAAGGATTTTGAAGATGGGCCATGCTTCTGGGATGAAGAATGAGCATCAAATATTATTGATGGAGAAAAACCACAATCTAATGGTGTTCAAGTAGAAATTAGTAAGTAAATTCATGATCAGTGTGGTTTTTTTCTTGCAATCATTAATTTACTCTGTAATTTATTGTCAAATTAACAGCATGACATTTGGATTTTGAAATAAACATGTTGACATGTAATAGGTGTAGATGAAAGTGCTATACTTGACATGTTCATTCTATACCACATGGACTTTATGAACAAATGGATTGATCTATATGATAAAAAGAGAGAAGAAGTGTTAGAAGCAAGGAGACAATTTAAGAGATCAAACCCAAGGAATACTCCACTTCCCACTAATCTTCTTGGGGAATGGAGCAAAGATTGCACACTAGAATGGGTTACTAAACAAATTCAAAATCAAATAGAAGATGCAGGTATAGATTCAAACATAACAGAAGATGAAATCAACATGTCTAGAGGATGTGAAAGAAAGGTACAGTTGGAATTTTACAAAATATTGTTTCCTTACAGCTTTGACACTATTAACTATTTTAATGTTCATCATTATATTTGTTTTCAATAAAATAAATGGTCTTTCACAGGTGAGGAAATATCCAGCAATGTGGGCATATGGTCGACATTATCGTGTAGAAAGTGTGGATGTAAAGAGATGATCCTTTGATTGTGGCATCATGGTTGACTTCAAGCAATCCAGTCAATCAAGCTCAAAAGATAAGAATATAATTGAAGGGAATCTACAATATGTTGGGAAAATACAAGAAATTATTGAGTTGGATTACCGCTCTTTTAAATGTTGTAATTTTAAGTGTAGATGGTATTAAGGATTTGAGAGGACATGAAGACATGATGCCCATAGTGGATTGTTTTCTATAGATTCCTCATGTTTCCTACCGGAGGATAAGGAGCCTTATGTTCTACCAATTCATTATGAGCAGGTATTTCTTTAACTCAAACAAGAAGCGGTAGTGATCATTAATCTATTAATTCATAGTTTATTGTGAATATATACATGTGTTTATTAATCAATACAATTGTTATACCATACGTCTAATACATGTATGTCGTTCATGTGCAGGTATTTTTCTATCAAGATATTTTGGACCTGAAATGGATATTTGTCATACATTATGATCCAATATTAAAGCATGTATTTGACAATGCATTAGTGGATACTGAGAAAAACAATGATGGCCAACAAAATGAGAGAGGGATTAGAGAACATTGAAGAAATTGACATCCATGATGATGTTGAAGATGGTTATGTTCAAGAACAAGAAGACAACAATCCAAAGTTGGATGATGTTATGGAAGACAACAATATGGATGGTATACAAAATGATGATCCAAGTACATCTGGTAACAATATAGATGGTCTACAGTCAAATTTCAATGATGATGAAGATGATAGAGGTCAAGATGAGGATGATGATAATATTAAATACTTGAAAGAACATATAAACATTGACAATGATACACTGGATGACATTGTAGGAGACAGTAAAGTTAATGACCAAGACTTCTAAATTTTTAGAATTATTTGCAATCCATGTTTAAAAAAGGATGATTAAATTGTTGGCAATAATGTTAATTAAATGGATTGTTCAATTGTTGACAAATTACCTATTGCAATATCCTTAAATTGTTCAATCTTTGGTATGAATTGTTGGCAATAATGTTAATTAAATTTGTTTATCTTTAATTATTTTTCATATATATCCTTAATTGTATCTATGCCATGTTATCTTGTGATAAGTACTTGAGTAAGACCATCAATGAAATATGAAGTGGACATATTATCATCTATATTAGCTAATTGATTGTACAAATATTTCAATTTATCAACGATCTCATGTTTCTATTCATTTTCAACACTTTTAATAAAGACATCATGATCATAATATTCTTCTTCATCATTAGAATGCAACATGTGATTGTCATAGGAAGTAGGAGAAAGAGGTAGTCATGTTTGCAAGGTGAGGGTTTGACCTAGTACTTTGTTGAAGGGGACATAAGGATCCTAGATGTTTCTTAGGAATGCAAAATTAAAGGCATTGGGTTGTTTCCAACAAATACAAACCACAAAAATCTCAAAATAAAAAAATTAATCTTTTTTTATCCTAAACATAGGCATGAAAATTGCAAGTTCAAAAAAATGTAGGGAAATAAATCATACCCAATAATAGAAGATTTAAGTCCAATCCTAGATTTAATTAAACTTTAAAGTACAAGGAGTTGAGAGTAGAATAAAATATTGAGATATTAAGTAATTAAGATAGAGAAATGGAATAGTTGAGAAGAAATACAAAACTTATTTGATCTTTTTAGCGTGATATCAAATGTGAAGTGTGTGATTAACTAATGCATTATGAAAAAGAATGAAAACTAAGATTCTACTAGAATAATGATCATGAGATTGTGGCAGTGATTAACTGATTTTTTGCATTCCTTCTTCAGTTGTCCTCTTTTTCCATATTTCCAAAACTTTACTCTTATCTTCCTAGGGATTCTAGATTTTCCTCTTGACTTGGATTGATATTTATACCATTCCCCTTTAGATCCACTTTTGTCATTGGGCCTTTGCAGAACATGCAAGGCATCCTTAGAACCTTCATCATTGAACTTTCTCCTCATATCTCCATTGAGCATTGTAATAATAAAGGTTTCCATAGTCACCTTTGCAACACTACCATTTATAACAAGCATTATGTTCTCCTAATTTTTGGGTAAAGAAAAAAGTGAGATGATACATTTGTCTTCCTCATCAAGTTTAACATTTATTGAACCTATTTGACTCAAAATCATATTAAAGGTGTCAAAATGTTCTACAATAGAATATCCTTCCTTCATTTTTTAAATAATATAAACATCTTTTGAGATATAACTTATTACTTTATAATTTTAGTTTGATAAATATCACCTATCCTTTTTTGTAATGTGAATGTAGGGGTCTCTTTTGATTTGAATAACAAAGAAAAAGTAAATTGGAGACAACTAGATAAATTATTAGCAATCCAATTCAACAAACAAATGATAACCAAAAGTTGACCACCAGAGAATAGCAGCTTTTATATTAATTTGCTTCAAAGTACAGGCAGTGCAATGTCTCTTTCAAAAATTCAAAATCCCAGATAGATTCTGAGCCATAAGGTCTTGGTTTCCTTTTATAAAAGAAGCAACAAGCTTCAGACCTTTCACATTCAAAATGGCTCTTTGTATTCCTAACCCTTGATATTACAATATTTGTCTTTTATAAGTCTAATTTAGATTTTCAAATATATTTGAATACATTTTGAAAACATGAAGAAAACATAAAGAGACAAAAAGAGAGTGTTCAAGATGTGGTGGTGCTATTTAATGCCATCATATGGCTCATTTCTCTTCTGCACCTCAACCTGTGCTGCTGATGATTCATCTCTAAGATATTTCTCGTCCCATTTATATATTGTAAAATCACCAGGCCATTGGTAAGCTTGAATCTGAAGCAAGTTCTCTTGGTGATCTTTCCATCTTTTATCAAGCAAAGCTCTGACATCCATCACAAATTTTGCATACCCAGCATCCAACACAATTACTCGGTCCAATATCATGTTGAAACTAAGAATGCTGACATCTCCATCCTTCTTCAAAAAATCCATAACTTGGAATACTGTTTGGCCGAATTACATCTTCCATGTGTCAAGACTTTTGATTTTCTCTTCTTCTATCAGTATGAAAGGAATAAATTTATGCTTGAACGTAGTAAAAGATTCAACCTTTGCTTGCATCTTCTGGCTTTCCCCATTCACATACTAGTATTCATCAATGATCATTTTGACTATTTTCTCAGTGGGCTTCAAATATGTAGGGGCATCAAGATTCCTTTGCACTACTAAGCACATCGTAACCAAATTGTGATGATAGGGTTGCCATTTTTTAAACAACAAATCCAAAATAGAAAAGTTTATCTTTAATTGCTCAATGGCCTGAGATAAAGAAGAGTAGCAATCATGCACACTCCCAAGCTTATCCACAACCAATTTTACTCTATGCTCCAAAATTTTCTCAAAAATTTCAAAAACTTTCATCTTTGCCTCATTCTTTATCATTTCATTTTGTTTATTCAAACTTTCAATTTCCTTTACAAATTTCAATCTTCTTGCATTAAATTCTTCAGTAGACATTGTGACATCACTGGTTGTTTGTGGCACAGGGGGCTGATAGGGTACAATGGCTTGACCTTGAGAATAATTCATAGCTTGCAATTGTTTCTTTAATTTCACATTTTCAAAATACAATTTGTTTACTTCATCATTCATTACTTTCTAAGTTTGCTTATAATCTGTTAGCCTTTGTTCTAACCTCTTCACAACAGCATGAGTAAACATAGCAGTATGAACATTGAGAGCAGCTGCTTATGTTGCTGATGTATCTTATAAAGTCTTTACCACAGCTATACCCCTCATTTCTTGAACAATATCGAGCAATCTTGGTTTGCTTGTATTCTTCTGAGTAGTCCAAATTGCAAGGGTCTCTATCTTTGGATTAAAACCACATCAACTTATGCCATCTTCATAATCAAATTCTAAAACAAGTTGTGGATCATCCTGACTTCTAACTTGGTCAAGCAAAAATACCTTTTTCAATTCAAGGCCAAGGATGATGAGCATATTACTTTTCAACACCATTTGTCTTGCCTCCTCTAGACTCATATCAATTTCATCTACTTTCAATTCTTTGAAAGTTTGTGTAATGATTTGATCATGTTGTGTTTCATCAGCACCTATTTTATTTATTGCAACTTTTTCATTATATTCTTTCATTTTTATTTTCAGCCAAAAATCCTTAAACTCTGGAGTTTTGATGAAGTCTTCATCTTCTATGAACCTCATGGATGCTATAATCCTTTCATCCTCCTCCAACTTTGGTTCAGCTTGGGTTTGCTCACCCTTCCTAGTCTAAGGCTTATGTGCATCAATGGGTTGACCAACCAATGGCTGATCAACCTCTTGCTCATCTCCCATGTGCCTCAAGATGTTAGCCACCTCATCAATATCCCCCACCTCTTTAGTCATTTCATAGGAGACAAATGGAGATACCTCTTCTATCCTCTGCTTCTTTGCTAGTGGTGATTTTGGGACTAGTAGATCTTGCACTGACATAACATCAGGAGCAGACTCATGAATCTCAATCCCTATAGACCTTTTCACTGGAAGTTTAGTAGCCTTAGGAGGTTGCTTCTCAGATTTACCATAAATACTTTCAAAATTATCAATGATTGCATCAATTCTCTTCATAGGGTCTTTTTCTTCAACAAAGAATCCAAGAAATAGGGGATTCTACTTTTTCTTTTCATCTTCAATATTTTTCAAGATATCCCATTTTCTCTTCCTACTGTATATCTCATCAAAAATGACAAGATTTCTTATCACATCCTCATCAAACAGGACCTACTGGGATACGGCCATTTTAGTCAAAATTGATTGTCTCACAAGATTCATATGACCCTCAGGGTCACAATTCCTCTCAATACCCAATTTCAAAGAATATTTCACCTTTAAAAAGGCTTGCAAATTTTCAAGAGTGTCAGAGCCAATAGACCAATCACCAAAAATTGTAGCATCAGGTAGAAATGTACCTTTCTTTTGTCTTTTCATTACCTCATTTTCCATCCACATCATTTGCCACATAAACTTCATGAATACAATTCTATCTGATACAAATTTTGGCAATATGTGAGGTGGTTGGGGGCAACCATACACTCTAATTATAGTATGATCTGACATAAAAAACCAATCAACAAAATTATGGTTGTGGCCTTGCTCTAGTTTGTGTGCAAGTGGCCTCAGCATTACCCTGACTTCCTTAGTCAACCTAGGAAACTAGATACTAAGAGAATTCAATATTTTGACAACAAACAAATCATGAAATACAATGTAGTCACTATTCCAACAACAAGAATCCCACTTATAACACCAAAACTAAGTTGGCAATCTTTGTCCTTTCTCATCAACCATACTCAAATCCATTTTGCTTGACCATTTCACTCTGTTCTGATACAAAATCAAGTGACACAATAAAGAATAGAATTTGAAATCTAAGGGTTGCTTGTTCTCCTTCACATAGAAGAATCCTTCTTGCAGTTTTTTCTCAATATGAGATGCAAAGTCGTATTCAGCATTCACCTCTGGATGTTGTATTTTCATAGCCATCATCATTAGGCTAGTTGGTATTCTTCCTTGTGCATTAATTCCCAAGACCTGGCACAATGCAAAATAGGTTCTCTTGAAATATACAACAAATTCTTCCATAGGGAAAGGCTCAATAGCATTTGATAGAATCTCAATTTTTCTATTGTTGGCCCCCCTTCTCATATATATTGGCAATTCATCTCTCCTAAGTGTTTTCCTCAGGCTTGTGTAATCTCATTTAAATCTCTGCAAATCCACTTGAGTGAGAGCTTGCTTGTTCAACATAAAATAGTCAACAATGGCATTCCTGTCTACTGTCACCAATGGCAATCCATTTGGCATTCTGATTGTTTTAGTGACAGGATGGTAAAATTGTCCTAGTGCCCTAATCAATTCCACATCCACAAATACAGCGAGCACCACCAACTTTGCCAAATCCAATTTCCATGGATTTCCCACTAGTCCCTCGCCATCCCTTTTTGCATAAAAATACCAAAACAAAGCCCACCCGAAGATAGGGATTGTAGCATCCCGACACCCTTCTGTTGCATCTATGAACATCTTCTTTGGACCCTTGTCTATGGACTGAGGCAATACTTTTAGCAGAGATTGTTGAAGTGGTCTTTTCTTGAGAACTACAGGCTCATCACCTTTACTGGCAAACTCAGACCTCTTGGGTGCCATGTTTAATGACTTGAACATGCTAGGGTTTTTCAAAATTCAACTTACTGTACCAGCAACTAAAAAATAGAATGAAAGAGCAAATGAACTTGACATGGCCAATTAATGTAGGTAGACATAGGAATAAAAGAATAGTCTTTAAAATTAAAAATAAACCCATTCAAGAATGGATAAGAACAGAATTTGCATCTTCGGTCAGCATCACAGTCAAATTGGGGAACTTTGCAAGTAGCAGAGATAGAACAGACTACAACCCCCTACTGTATAACACAAAAGCTTAGCCTCAACCTTTTTTTAAAAGAGAAATTTTATATTAACAAAAGATGTAATTACAAGAACCCCTAGTACCAGCAACTGAAAAATAGAGCGAAATATACGCCAACTTCTAATCAGAGAGTGTAGGAATGAACTTACCCAGTCAATTGCAGTTTGTAGAAAAAACACACTGAGCTGAGTTGCACCTTCTCCAAGTTGCGACTTCTCTGAAATGAGCAAATGCCAAGAAATCTTTGAATCTTATTCAGCCAAGGAGTTCATCATATCGCCATTACTCTGGTTCATGCCATGAGATCATGAAATCTTAGCATTCAATTCCTTTCTCAAGATTTGACAGCAATTCTCGATAACCGCGACATCGCATTGAATGTGCTTGCTATTTATTTCTTTTACCGCGTCACCACAAGGCTCGACCAGACTGGCTGTGGGATAGCAGGGGCTTACCGCTAGACTACAAATGCTTAGATTGACCCCTGCAAGACCATGGGAGATTATTACCTAATGTCCATCTATTTACCACCCACCCACAAATGTTATGAATGACCGTTGCAAGATAGCGATGGCTTACAACCACTAGAATTCTATTTCATCCTTTACCGCTAGACTACAAATGCTTAGATTGACCCCTGTCGGACCATGGGAAATTATTACCTAATGTCCTTCTATTTACCACCCAACCACAAATGTTATGAATGACCGTCATGAGATGGCAGGGCGAAAACCCATTACATTCTCCTCTTACTGCTCTACTGCGGGCCTCGGTTGAAACCCATTACATTCTCCCAATGATGGACCAATACACTTGGTGCAGTGTATCAGTGTGACTTGTGAGATTGGCATGATTGGAAGTTGTCTCTCTGGTGCTTTGTGTCTCTCCAACGAGGGCTTGGCATTGGTGGGACATGACACTTCGATAAGAGTCTCACAGGGTCTTCATGTTACTCTAATGAAGGTTGACATCGGTGAGACCTGACATGTCGCTATGACTCTCTCTAGCACTCTGGGTCACTCCAGTGAAGGCTCTATATTAGCGTAACAATAGTTGTCGGTCTGGTTTTGAAGGTCATTCAGATGGTTTGTGTCTTTCCGATGGAGGTTATGGATTGGCAAGATTATAACTATCGGTACTGTTTGGAAAAGTCACTCTGTTAGTTGTGGTCACTTCAATGTGACATCGGCCAGGGTCTTCCCAATGGTCATTAGTTGTAGACTGTTGGTCTCATCAGTAGCAAAAGTGCCAACGGTTAACTATCTCATGGTCGTGTACATAAACTACAAAAGTGGTCGTCGACTGGTGCATGTGGGACTATTGAGGTCTCATGAATCTGAATAGTCATGGAAACAGTTACGAACTGGGGTGCTGGGAATGGTTTGACAGTGGTGATGTGGCCTCCTTGACATGGTAGAAGGACAAAAAAGCCAACATTGTATTGGCAATGCATATCACAAATATTGTCAATTGAATGGTTGCCTTTTGTAACTGTCTGGTCCGTTATGGTAGTCGAACTGAATGTTCTCTTCTGTAATGTGATATATTAATGCATGGTAATAGAGGATAGTGTGATGAGAGACAGAAAGAGAGAAGAGGAGTGACTGTCGAATAATCTCCAGATGGAATAGGACGTTAATCTCCATGAAAGATCTTAGTACCTAAATTGTATTGTAACTGTATTTTCTATTATTGAATAATATAATGGTGATCTGGGCTTTTGGAGTGTGGGGTTTTTTACTTGAAAGGGATTTCCCCATGTAAATTTGTGTTGATCTCTTCTGTTCCATCTTTCATGTTTAATGGTTCTGTTATTGAAATTGTATAATGCTTGTTGTTGAAACTCGTTAATGCTGCTTGCACTTTCCTCTAAGGGTTAATGTTAGAAATGAACTATGTCTGATTCTACTTTGTGGCATACTTGTGAGTGTTTTTGAGGCAATCTAATGAAATTTAAAGTTACCGAACACTGTTCTTAGATGTTCATTCTAAGTTGCACTCATTTCCTTACAATCCCTAAGGTTCCCCTAAACCATAAACCCTAAATAATGCCCCTAAGCCCTAACCCAACCCTGACCTGCCATAAACCCTAAACCCCTAAATCCTAAACCGCAAACCCCTAAACCCTAAACACTAAACCCAAGAAACCCTAAACCTCTATCTCCCTATCTCCCTATCTAGCCCTATCTCTATCATTCCTCTACCTCTAAATATCTCTCCCTATGTCTCTAGCCATGTCCCTCACTCTCTATATCTCCCTATTGGTCCTCTCTCTCTAAACACTAAACCCTAAACCTCTAAACCTTAACCCCTAAACCATAAACCCTAAACCCTAGTAAACTCTAAACCCTAAACTTGAGCAATGCTAAACTCATAAATACTAAATAATGCCCCTAAACCTGGACCGCTAACCCCAACTCTGTCTCTCTCTCTCTCTGACCTATATATTATCTACCAACTCCTAGCTAGTTAAATCCTTTTCCTAGCTTTCCTAGTTTTCCTTTTCCTTTCCAATTTCCCTTTAGATCCCACCAATTTTTCCCTATTTTACTATTTTCCACCTCTCCCCTCATCATTCTTCCCATCCAATGAACTTAAGTTTTATCAGCTTGTTTCCATTTCATCCGGCTGCCAATTTATATCCTCATCCATCTTTTAATCATGTCCTAGTTTTCTTGTTTCCATTTGCTTTGTTGATAAGGGAGATGGATAGAGACAAAGATGAAGTGAGAGAGAGAGAGAGAGTCCTATAAGTTTTCTTGTTCATTTTTTCTTCATCGATAAGGGAGAGGGATAATTAATAGAAGGGAGAGATAGGAAGATATAGGAATGATAGGGGAGAGAGGCAAGAGATCATAGAGAGAGATGGAGGAGACAGAGGGGGGAGATAGGGAGATAGAGAGTGATCGCTAGACAGATGTCTAGAGAGATAGGGAGATAGAGAGATAGGGAGAGATAGATAGGTACGTAGAGAGAGAGGAGATAGATTGGGAGAGATATTAGAGGAGATAATTGAGCGAGAGATAGGGAGATAGAGAGTGAGTGAGATGTCGATCTAGAGAGATAGGGAGAGAGATTGAGAAGTAGAGGGATGGTAGCTAGAGAGAGGGAGATAAGGGAGAGATAGGGAGATAGAGGTTTAGGGTTGCTCAGGTTTAGGGTTTAGGGGTTATGGGTTATGGATTAGGGGCATTATTTAGGGTTGAGGGATTTAGAGAGAGAGAGAGACTTCTTTTGACATGCAACTATAAACCCTGAATAATGCCCCTAAACCCTAAACCTGAGCAACCTTAAACCTCTAAACCTTAAATAATTAATGCCCTAAACCCTAACCTGTAAAACATATATAAACCCTAAATAATGCCCCTAAACCCTAACCCCTAAAACATATATAAACCCTAAATAATGCCCCTAACCCCTAACCCATAAACCCTAAACCTGAGAAACCCTAATTAACCCCTAAATCCTAAACCCCAAACCCCTAAACCCTAAACACTAAACCCAAGCAACCCTAAACCTCTATCTCCCTATCACTCTATCTCTATTGTTCCACTACCTCTCAATCTCTCTCCCTATGTCTCTGGCCATGTCCCTTACTCTCCATATATATCCCTATAATCTCTTCCAACTATGTCTCTAGCCATGTACCTCACTCTCTATATCTCCCAGCTATTGGTCCTCTCTCTAAACACTAAACCCCAAACCTCTAAACCCTAACTAATGTTCCTAAACCTTAACCCTTAAACCCTAAACTTGAGAAACCCTAAACCCCTATATCTCCCTATCTCTAATATTGTCCCTCTACCGTCTCTCTCTCTCTCTCTCTCTCTCTCTCTCTCTCTCTCTCTCTCTCTCTCTCTCTCTCTCTCTCTCTCTCTCTCTCTCTCTCTCTCTCTCTCCAAACCTGAGCAACCCTAAACCTAAAACCCCTAAACCCTAAATCCAAGCAACTCTAAACCTCTATCTCCCTGTCTATCCCCTATCTCCCTATCTCTATCATCCCTCTACCTCTCAATCTCTCTCCCTAAGTCCCTAGCCATGTGCATGTGCCTCACTCTCTATCTTCCTATCTCTCTCCACAGTCTCCTCTATATCTCCCTATCATTCCTCTCTCTCTATAAACCCTAAACCTCTAAGTACCTGAACCCCTATACAATAAACCCTAAATCTCTATCTCCTTATCTCTCCCCTCTCTCCCTATCGACTTTGTCCCTCTACCTCTCAATCTCTCTCCCTATGTCTCTAGCCATCTCCCTCACTCTCTATCTCCCTATCTCTCCCCTCGGTCTCCTCTATATCTCCCTATTGGTCCTCTATCTCTCTCTAAACCCCAAACCTTAAACCTCTAAACTTTAACCCCTAATCCCAAAACCATAAACCCTAAAACCTAAATAATACTCCTAAACCCAAGTAACCATAAATTAGGCGCTCAATTAGGTGCTAAAACAAGCGCTAAATAAGGTGTTAATGCAGTTGCTAAAATAGGCACTAAATCAAGCATCAAATGTGGCACTAAATTAGGTGCTACAGTAGGAGGTAAAGTAGGCGCTAAAATAGATGCTAAGTTAGGCTCTAAATAGGTGCTAATTAGCACCTAATTTAGTGTTGACTTGTTCTGGTTAGTGCAAAAAATGCCAATAACAGTGCCATCCCGATAAATAGCGCTGACTTTTTCAAAAAAATGGAGAAAAATACATTAAAACAGTGGGTGGAAGCAAAAAATAGAGCAAAAAAGGGAACTAATCATAGGGATTTGTTGTAGTGAACATAGCCTTTTTCTCTTATAAAGCAACCTATTTGGCCAGACCTAGAGGATAATGACCAATATTCTCTTTAGACATTAATGATAATTGAACGAAGCCCATTGTTGAATATCCAGGATGAAGATGAAGTACTTTCCAATGTGATACAAAACACTTATGGAAGGGACCCACAACAAGACCCATGTCTAGTATACCTAACTTGCCCACTACATAATATTCTACCTTCAATCAACACACAAGCCTATGCTTCTACTACCTGAATGTTTCATCATTTGTTGCCCCATAGTTGTAGCCTCAATTTATCAAGACTAGATATTGCCTCTATTATGACATCTGTAACACCAGTTGACATTACACCAAGCATGACACTTAATATAAATAGTCAATTGAAATCTGTGCAGCAATCTGAACTGATAAAAATGTTGTAAACTCATAAGACAACATTTGCATGGGACTATCATGATATGAAGGGCATAGACTCTAACCTCTGCATGCATAGAATATACATCAATGAGGGATGCAGACCAGTTAGGTAGCCTCAAAGGAGAATGAACCCTATTATAAGAGACATAGTGAAGAATGAACTACAAAAACTAATGGATGCAGGATTCATATATCCCATATCAGATAGCGAATGGGTATCCCCACTAGTCATAGTACCAAAAAAAGGAGGTAAGTGGCAAGTTTGTGTACACTACAAGGAATTGAATACTACCACCAAGAAAGATCACTTTCCTCTTCCTTTCATTGACCATGTATTAGACTCCTTGGCTGGGAAGAAGTATTTTTATTTCCTAGATGGATTCAATGGCTATAATCAGATCAAAATAGCCCTTGAGGATCAAGATAAGACTACATTTACATGCCCATGCGGGACCTATGCCTATTCAGTCCTTCTGTTAGTGCCTGCATAAACATTCAGGTTTCAAGTTTTCATCTACAGGCCCCTTCACAAAAAACCTAGAAATTTCTAAGTCCCTCGGCCTCATTTTATGCATATCGGGCTTGTATATGCATTCTGGACATACAAGGGTGGAATATACATTGAAGATTCCTGGAATATTCCACAGGTATGTGCAAAATGTTTGCATGTATATTTTGTTTGTATGTTCGAATATACATTCAAAATATGCAACGTCAATATACAATGGAAAACATGCAAAGAAAAGATACAATTGGTGGGGCCCGCGGATATGCAAAGCACAATGTACATCGAGATAGATGCAAAGGTGAATGTATGTCTGACATACATTGGGAATGTACATTGCAAATATACAAGAGGCCGACATGCACTCACTACATTGAGAGGGGTTTGTATATGCGAGATGCAAGTGCAATATACATTCGCCACATACAACGGAAAGATGCATCAGCCAATGCATATACAAGAAGAAACATGTACATTGCAAAGATACAAGGGTCTTGTATATTTGGCAACATACAAAGAAGAATGTCTATCAAAATGTGCAAGCGCGATATACATTCCCGAGATGCATTGGTCAGACCCGAAAAGGTTTACAATGTAATTAATAAGGGCTCAAGTCCGATGAATGTATGTTTTGGGCTTGTATGTTTGCATTGTATATGCGATATACAAGGCGAACATACAATGGAGCGATATACAAGCTGGACCTAATTCAAAAGTTAGATTTGGCTAATTCAGCGCTAGCATCCATGGCTTGCATGTATATGGCATTGTATATGCCGATATACAAGAAAATAGAGATACAAGCCGAATTTCAAAGCGATTACAATTTATTTCATAATGATTTGAGATCTGTATTGTATGTATATTGCATATTACATATATGCAATATACAAGGAGTTATACTAGGAATCAACATGCAAGCTGGATCTGATAGAAAATTTAGTGTGCTTCATAATGGTTTGGGGTCTGCGGCTTGTATGTAGGCAGTTGTTTGTATATGCATGTTCTTTTGCATATACAAGGCGAAAAAGGCAAAATCGAAGGGAGAAAAGTCAGCGATAGGAAGAAGACACCTACGTGGCAAGTTTTAATTGGTTGTTGACTTTTCAAAGCATTTTGATGCTGTAGATCTCAGCGATAGGAAGGAATCGATGGCCACCCTTCAAATTTTTAGGCACAAGGGGGTTTTGTATGTCTGGAGTTGCGTTTTGAGAAGGAAGGAGCTTCAGGGGCACGCGAACCAATGGGCTGCAGGTAGTTGGCATTGATGGCAGATGTGCAAAGGGGTATGGGTCGAGATAATCAGCCAGCTACCACATTCAAGGATGAAAATCTCTAGACGGTAGCACATTCCCCAATTTCACCTGCTCATTCCTCTCCTTCTCTCAGCCGCATTCAATGTTTTGGGTGCCATTTTTTGGTGCGCTGTATCTGGCAGAATTTTTGAATTGCCATGTCATTATTGCTGAGTACACAGTCTTGCTATAAATTGCAAACTGTGTCACTCATTTTAAGTTGTTGAAGACTTGGGCATTTTTTGGAGAAAATAACGAAAAATAAAGCCTTTCTTGGCTGTTTTATCTTTGTTGGAGTTTATGAGTTGCATTTTGAATGCAGATTGCACATATTTTTAGTTTTATTGTTGTTTCATATGAAAAATG
Organism: Cunninghamia lanceolata; assembly: GCA_027924645.1. Taxonomy (NCBI): domain Eukaryota; kingdom Viridiplantae; phylum Streptophyta; class Pinopsida; order Cupressales; family Cupressaceae; genus Cunninghamia; species Cunninghamia lanceolata. Next base: position 128,478 of record BSBN01001418.1, on the reverse strand, counting down.
CATTGTTGCATGTATTTAGTTGCTTGTCTCCACTTGTTGTGTGCATAGCTTCTTCTGAATCTGGTTGCTAAGGGTTCCTCAGATTCTAGGGTATAGATCTCTATATTGTATGCTTGATCTCTAACTTCCATTCAAGGAGTGGATTAAATTGTTTTAGGTTAAGTATGGGGAAGAATGTATGTCAGCAGGGATATTCATAAGTAGAGGCAACTAAATACTCAGTCTTGGGTGATGTTTTTAAGGCAAGCATCAAATCTAACACCTTGAAACTTGAATTGCCAGTGCAAATCATTCACTTGTATATGTCTAGTTGACTCCTTGCCCTGAGATAGGCACCAGTCTGTTTCTTGTGAAGTAGTTATGATCCAAAACCCCCTGTCTTGCATATAAAACATCAATACCAATCCTTTCAAAATTCCAACCTGTTAGTTGTAGGAGTAGAAATAGGATCCCTGCATGCTCTCATACTCAGCCAGTTAGATATGTCCAAGAATGATGCCAACCTTGTGATTTATCACATAAATCTTGGTCCATACATGAGAGTATTCTGCCTATTGTTGTAAAGCTAAATCTTTCTATCATTGGTTGAGTCAAAGCAAAATCTTTAGCTATAGGGATACCCCCCTTGGTGCGGTAAAGCCAGAAGTGAAGGGGAGGCAGCTCACGAAACCTCCTATATCTGTTAGCCGAATCTGCCTGTGCATTGGAACTGGCAAACCCCAATGTTGATTCGAGAGAACTCCAACACCTTCCAGTTGGACTTTGGAATGCACCTGCAACATTTCAAAGGCTTGTTTTAAGCACATTCTCTAATTTTTCCCATTACTCTATGGAAGTATATATGGATGATTTTACCACTTATGGGGATTCTTGTAAAGAAGCACTGAAAAACCTTTAAAAAGTCCTCCAGAGATGTCAAGATCATAACCTATCTCTTAGTCATGAAAAATGTTTCATGATGATGGAAGGAGTACTACTTGGCCACTTTGTGTCCAAGAAAGGCATTCAAGTGGATCCAAATAAAATTGAAGTGATTTCAATATTGCCTATTCCTCAAAAGCATAAGGATGTTAGAAGCTTTCTTGGCCATGCAAGATATTTTAGAAGATTCATAAAAGATTTTAGTAAGATAGTTGCTCCCCTATTTGTCTTACTCTCTAAAGATGTGGAATTTAATTGGATGAGTAACTGTTAGGCATCATTTGAAAATCTTAAAGAATCATTGACAAAGACACCTATACTCAGAGGACCTAATTGGGATGTCCCTTTACATATTCATATAGATGCCTCTAACTTTGCTATAGGGGCTATGTTAGGACAGAGGGAAGGAAATTTGGAATATGCCATTTACTACATCAGTGAGAATCTACAAGGTGTTGAACTCAATTATATTGTTACTGAAAAGGAAATGTTAGTTGTTATCTATACAATCAATAAGTTCAAACACTATATCATTGGGCATCCTATTTTTGTTCATATTGACCATGCAACAATAAGGTATCTGATGAAAAAACCAGTGGTAAGTGACGGACTGGTTAGATGGTTGTTGCTACTTTAGGAATTTGATATCACTATTGTAGATAAGCTTGGGAAGGCCAATGTTGTTGTTGATTTCCTCTCTCGGCTACCTACTTGTAATGAAGATCCAGTTATTGATGATTCATTTCTAGATGAGCACTTATTTGCACTAACTGTACAAACTCCTTGGTATGCAGATATAGCAAATTATCTAGTTGCGGGGAGAACACTTCCACATATTTTACCTAGGGAGAGGTGCCACCTAGTTGAACATAGCTTTCCCTATTCCTGGGTAGTTGGCTACCTCTTCTACATAGGCCATGATCATGTCATGAGAAGATGTATCAGAAAAGATGAAGTATATGACATTCTCAAGGCATGTCATGATGAACCATATGAGGGACACTTTGTAGCTAAGAGAACAATAGTCAAGGTCTTAAATATTGGATACTACTAGCCAACTCTGCACAAAGATACAACTCTCTATACAAGGAGATGTGACCATTGTCAAAGGATGGGCAGACCTACAAGAAGTGATGAGATGCCCCTGTAGCTATAATTGGTGGTAACACTGTTTGACAAATGGGGCATTGATTTTATTGGGCCCATTGATCCTCCCTTTGATAATAAAGAGTATATATCGATCCGCACTAATTACCTAACAAAGTGGGTGGAGGTGAAATCTCTAAAGGTTGCCTAAGACAGTAAGGTTGCCACATTCCTATATGAGGAAATATTTACAAGGTATAGAGTGTCAAAGGAAATAGTTACAGATCAGAGATGCTAGTTTACATCTGCCTTGATTTCTAGTCTCATTCAAGAATATGAAATTAGACATAAGAAGTCCACTCCATATCATTCACAATCAAATGGCCAGGTTGAGGTCACAAATAGGGAGATTGAGGCAATATTAACAAAGACAGTTGCATTACCAGAAAAGATTGGGCAACTAGACTCTCATAAGTTGTTTGGGTATACATAACTACATGGAAAAAAAAATAGGGTATACACCCTATGAACTGGTCTATGGTAAAAATTTTGTCCTTCCTATTGAGTTTGAATACAAAACATTAAGAACTGCCATTCAACTTGGGATGGATCTATCAACAACTCAACAAAAAAGGTTGCACCAGCTTAATGCTTTAGAGGAGTTAAGGATGGAAGCAGTTCACTACACTAAAATAATACAAAAGCAAAGAGTCAAATGGCATGACCAATATATCAAAACCAAAGAATTTTAGGCAAGAGACTAGGCCCTACTCTATGACTCCAGATACAAAGACCATAAAGGCAAATTGCAGACTAGATGGCTGGGTGCTTATGAAATCAAGGAAGCTTTTCCCAGTGACGCAGTCCAACTGACAACAATTGATCTAGTAAGATTTTCAGTAATAGTAAATGGACACTGTTTGAAATTGTATAAAAAGCCATTGGACAAAGAAAACTTTCTCCACCAATTAAGAGGACATATGGATACCCCAGTTTTATAGTAGCCTGCACCAGATGCGGCATTCATATCTGTTACAACTACTAGAAATATAGCAGAATATGAAGCCACCAGCTTTTCTACATTCCCTCCTTAGGTATGCTTTTCTATAATCCTTGTAAATAAATAAAACATTAAAAAAAATCAAAACAAAAACCTCAGGCTTCATAGAATCAGCTCCTATCCAATTGAAGATTACTCTGGCCTGCAGCCAATTTACTCAAAGGACTTGTAGCCAAAGGTTTTCTACTGTATCATGAGACCTGCAAAATTGCACCTACAACAACTACATTGGTCATCATTTCCAAGAGACCTGTAGCCACTGCACCCGCAACCAAATCACATGGGCCCTATTCACATCCTATTTCTAATTGCATGCATGTAGCCATTCTAGCCTCCAACACTTTTACTTCCAACATCCGCATGTCACCATTTTCTATTACACATTGTACCTTGCAACCACATGTCAAAAGGTTAACACTCATCCATTCCACACACTTCTTTAATGTCACATCCATTTGATTCACTTCAGCACATTCTTCGAACACATCCACTCCAACCACCATGTCATCATCTTCGCATGCAACATTTCCATGTTCGTCAACATTCCAAAGGGTACTTATCTCGCTACTACTATTAATTAACATTTAATACTATTTGTTTCATAGCAATATTTATTCACCAATCATTAATTTAACTATTGTGGACAATTCAAATTGCTTTCAACCCTATATTCTGTATCTTTACCCTGTCATCGCATTTGAGAACAAATGCCACCTTAGTTGGGGGTGGGGAATTCCATACATAGGAATGATTTCATGTACATCACCCAAGCCAAAACCTCTTCTTTCATAATTAATGACTATCTGCCGCAGACCATACACAATCTAGCAAGATTGCAACTGGTAATAAGTGATTGGTAAATGCATTGACCGAAGAACAGGGAATTGAATTTGTAGAGTGGAATTGGGTTTAGTAAAAGAGTTTTATAGAAACTAGGCACACAAGTGAATCACAACTAGAAGGAAACCAAAGAATATCATGATGAGTAGAGAACCAATTAGGAGAGAGCCTACAGATCACACAACAAATTATTGATTGACCCGAATTGTAGGCCTATCTTCCAGCAACCTGGGTGGTTGGAATAGTTTCTTTAGCTAACAGAATATAATGAAGCCATGACTCAATAGTTTGTGAGGACATTCCAAAATAATGAAGCTACTGTTGACGATTATTTTTACACATTCATAACAAAAGTTAAAATTCACAAAATGAACCTAACTGTCTTGAAAGATATGAAGAAATTAATTAAGATTTGCTTAATCCCAAGTTTCTGTATGGTCAGGTCTTGACCTGTTGAGACAATTCAATAGGTTGATGTGAAGCTGTAATATGCAAGGGGCCTTACGTGATTTAGGGTTTCTTGATGGTTTACTAGACTCAAACTATGCAAAACACTACAAATATCATCATTTTATTCATTCTTTTTTGCATAAACTTGTTACTGTATTACAAAGCTCTGTATGATTTATATTATTGCAAGCTTTTCCTTTCCAAATATTATGAAAATTGTCTACTATCAACTTTGCTGTTCATGTTTCTTTTTTCAAATATGAGACAATTTCCTTTAAATTTCTACGTTTTAAGCTATGTATTTCAAATGGGTTGGGAAAAGTTAAAGAAATCTAAACTAAACTTCATTCTTACTACAGGATCTAAATGTTATATTTTGCACTTTGCAAGTAATGTAGCAAATTGATCAAATCCATAGATTAAACCTTAAATGTAAGCCCTGAGTATTTTCACAGACTTACAGTCAAGATTGCAAGCCTTAAGAGATATTGTTTCAAATACAAAGAAAAGCCAGAAAACACTCAAAAAATAGATGCAGAATTCCAGATTCATTTGTATTCAAAACACACAGTCATATATGATTTACAATGTATGAATGACTCTTAGCTTCATTAATCAAATTACAGAAAACTTACAAAGCTTTACAGATACAGTAAGGAAGTAGGATGTTCCACACGTTCCTTATTGTAGACACAGGGGACCTCCTTCTACTTCTAAACTAAAAGGTCCCTCTATTCTAAAAACTGAGATAAATTACAACTGCTAGCTATTTTCTAAAAATCCCTGTGTAAAGTATTACAGTGTAAAGGGGCTCAATATATAGCTCTGATTGTCCCCAATACAGCTCCAAAACCCTAGTCAATCAATGGTTTGCACCTCAAGTGCAGCATCAAATGGTGGAAAATAAATCCTGCCAAAAATCCCCGAGCAGCATACCCATACTGAGTGTAAGGATGCCCTTTGAAACCCTAACAGCTCAAAATATCCTCTGTTGTTTGTTTAATAATGTTTTCTCTCCAACTGCATTTTATCTTCTCATTGAAGGCCTTTACTTCTTTTGTTTCTTCTTTGATCCACCGCCATTCTATGATGTCATCGCCATTAAGTTTCACCTACATATTTCTTTTCATCACCATCCTTATCTCTTTTTTGCTTCCTTACTGATCTGATCCGCCGCTCTGGTGGCGTCATTTCCATTGAAGCTCTGTCTTTATATCTACCTGCACGCTGCCACTGTGTCTGCAACTCTACAATTTTCTAGCTATTTCGTTCTGCAACATACAGTCAAGAATTAAGCACCATCATTTAATAAACTAGCAGGAAGATAAACATTACATAAAATCAGGTTCTAAATGTGCAAACACAGCTATCGGGCTATGAATTTTTAGCATCCGTGAGCAATCGCATATCTAAATGCATATACAACGTGAAGAATGACCGAGTCAACCATCGTTGACCAAAGACATGCTATCGGGCTCCAAAATAACTTCAAAATCTTATCGCTTTGCTTTCCTGCCCTTTTCCTTGTATATCGTATGCTCAATTCCTTTGTATACCGGGTTGTATACTATGAACATACAAGCATTAAATTATACAACGAATTATCTATATTTAAATTTCCCTTCGAATCCGGCTTGCACTTTTTCGCTTTGCATGTCGCGCTTGTATATAAGAGATATACATTGTAATTATACAAACACACTTGATGTGCAAGCGGTGGGGCCCATATTTCTCTCTCCCCTTGTATCTCTGATGCATATTGTGCTTGTATCTTTAGATATACATTTGGGTATGATACAAGCGTTTACCAAATTTTACTTTCTCTTTGATTCTGCATTGTATGTATCTTATTGCATATCGCAGATACAAACCCCCCTCTATACAAAAAGTTTCTTGTATTTAAATCCTTCTTCACATCCGGCTTGTATATCGTCTTTGCATCTCCTAAACATACATTGTAATTCATACAACCCGATATACAAGTGGTGGGGTCCACCTCACCTTCCTCTTTTGTATCTCCACAATGCATAAAGCACTTGTATCGAAACTATACAAGCCCAAACACATACAAACTCTTTTGTATGTCTTTTTCGGGCTTCAACTTTTATACACCACATTTTACTCACCTGGCGGGTCCGCACATGCATATAGTGCAATGTATCTTTTGCTTTGTATGTCTCGAAACATACAATCATTCAAACATTCAAAGACTTTTCCAAATTTAATTATTTTTCGCATCTGGCGTTTGTATGTTTATCACAATGTATATCTCGATATACATTTAGTAATGATGCATCGGTTTAACCCGATTTTAATTTTTTTTTAATTTTGGCACTTGTATGTTTCTGAAATGTATGTTTCAAAACATACATATGCAAAGCACCGAATATACAATGATTATATCCCATTTAATAACCTTTCGATTCCGTAGTATGCATAAAGCGTTGTATCTCACCAAAACATACAAGCCCGCAAAACATACAAGGACTTAACCTTGTTTCATAACTTTTTTGGGTTCACGGCTTGCATGTGGACAATGTATATCGGCAATGTATGTATTAATATACAAGCCCGTAGCATACAACAATTTAATTCTGTTTAATGATCTTTTGGGTTCCGCGCAATGTATAAAGCCTTTGTATATTTGTCATGTATGTTTCGCCCTGCCAAACATAAAAACATAAGGTACATGCAACGGACCTAACTATTTATCCATTTCAACTTTTAACTATTTCGGGTCCACCTTGTATGTATACATAGAACTTTATCAAAATGCATACAAGTAAAAGGATATACAAAGAACTTTGCATAATGAGACTCGATATACAAAATACATTGTATACAACATGCAAACGACCCGACATACAAATAGCCTTGTATATGAGACCCGATATACAAACAACTTTGTATATGAGCAACATGCGAACCCAATGACCCATGCAACTATGTATAAAAATGATTTTGCATATACAAACGACTTTGTATATGGAAAGCGATATACAAAGGACTTTGTATACAAGCGAACTTGTATACAAAGGGCCTTGTATATGCAATTCGATATACAAAAGATATTGTATATACAACAACAAACCCTTCCCTTGTACATTTTACCAAAATACTCATAACTTGCAAAATACTTGGAATTTTAACATGGTTCAAAAAGCAACCCTAGCTCATTTTTCACAAGGAATTCACCCATATTCTGCCCTGGTACTGAAATGCATTTTTCCTCTAATTTTAAAAAAGTTTGCAATTTTCACCCTCTTTTCCCTTTACCACCAAACAGACCCACACAAACAAACAAAAGCAAAGCCACAGCAGGGGTCCTCATTTTGCTAAGGAGTAAAATGGGGCATGTTGTGAACATCACAACAACTAGAAACCAAACAAAACAATTAAATTCAAACCATTAAAGAAAACCAAATGAAATAAATTCATAACTTCCAACTATCTTTCTTGCAAATCATTATCCAACTTGAGACCTAAGGTATTCAATAAGGGTGCATGAATTTTCACATTTAGTTTAAGTGGGTGCACGTGATTAATTATCCTCATCTTGAAAATCAGTTGAACAAACCAGTGACTGATATTAGACTACGTAGGTGAGGTCATTCCCTCATAGCCAACCGGATAGAGCCTTGCTACCAGCAAGTGTCCATAGCCCCAGCAAGGTTATCATTACAATTCTCCTAAGTAGAGCCCCACTGCCAACGAGCATCTATAGCCCTGGTAGAGTTATTTAGATGGCTTAATCTGGATTTTTAGTAAAATCCATTTTATTATTTCATATATATTTTTTTTGTATTTGATAGAGATTTTATAAGATATTGCAGTTGTAACTTCATGATGCAAGGAATGGTCACTTGCTGAAATTAAGCTGAGAATTGTAATGGTAGCAAGGGTGACCTCTGATTTTTCACCTAATATCTACACTGGTAGGTTCAACAAACCCAAGGATTTTAGGTGTGTCATCATGAGAAACATTCCTTGAATACTCTACCCATTCTTATTGAATACAAAATTCACAAGTCAACTAATCTTTTTACATTCATGACAGTCACAACAAGTTATGCATAAATTTCAAGTAATTAACTTGAATGATCTGAATTTTCCATTGTTTTCAGTGGTTGTTAATCTGCTCCTTCATACTCTAAAGCAAAACAAAGATCCCTACAGAGGAAACAACAAAGCAAACAAACAAGCAGACTGTACAAACAACAAACGGAACAAAGCAACCAACCAAAACAAAGAAAAGAAACAGAACAACAGCAAAACAAAACAAAACAAAAACAGCCCAAAACTATACATTATCTACATTATGATACACAGAAACAAATAGCCCCCATCTCAAGCCTGAAAGTAATGTTTCAAGTGTTGGCCATTAACTGGTAATGGCACATCTTCTCCAGTCAAGGTCTTGAGCCTGAATGTGTTGTCTCCAATTATTTCTGAGACCTATAATGGACCTAACCATAATTTGTCAAATTTTCCATGATTTCCTTTCTTTTCATGTGCTTTATCCCAGCACAACACTAAGTCTGATATTCTAAACATTTTGACTCTTGCTCTTTTATCAAACCATCTCTTGACTACTGCTTGATGTTTAGCAAATTTCTCAATGGCTTGATCTCTCTTCTCATCTAGTTGTAACATTTGTATTATTATGGCTTCTTTATGATCATCAAAGCCTAAGTATTCATTAGCAAACTTCCAGACTGGTATCCTTAAATTCACTAGAAGTATGGGATCAATCCCATAAACTAAGTGATAAGGTGCATTGCCTAAGGCTGACTTAACCTTAGTCCTATCTACCCACAGCGCATATTTCAACAATGTGTTCCACTCTCTAGGATTCTTTTTAGTTAGCTTCTTGATTATATCCAATAAAATTTTGTTTGTAGACTCAGCTAACCCATTCCCCTGAGGATAACAATTTGAAGAAAACTTTAAAACTATTCCATATTCAAATGCCCATTTGAAAAATTTCAAAGAAGAAAATGCAGGGCCATTGTCACATACCAGCGAATAAGGAGTTCCAAACCTAGTTATGATGTTTTCTTCAAGGAACTTGATAACTACCTCAGTAGTAGTGAACTTGCAACATGTGGCTTCAATCCACCTTGTACAGTAGTCAGTCTTTGTCAGTATAAACTTGTGTCCTGTAGATGATGGAGGATTTATAACTCCAATGAAATCCAGACCCCATTGTGCAAATGATCTAGACTCAATCACCGGCTGTAATGGATTGGCTTGATTCCTTCCCTTATCTACTGTAGTTTGACAGGTGTGGCAAATTTTAATGTGACTCTCTGTATCTTTAAACATTGTAGGCCAATAGTGTCCTGCTCTTAATATCTTATGCGTTGTAGCTAAATGAGAACCATGGTCGGTTCAATACTTATCATGCAATTATGTCAACACCTTATCCACTTCAACTCTATTTAAACATCTTAAATATATTCCATCATGGTTCTTCCTGAATAGAAGACCTCCTTGTACCATGTATTTCTGTGCTTTAATCTTTAAATCTCTCCTTTGAGAAGCTTTCATCTTATTTGGATATTTGCCTGATATTAGAAAATTGTTTAAATCATCATACCAGCCTGATGCGTCATAAGAATTCAACACGTACTGTTGCTTTATCAAACTTGGATCTATGTTTGCTATGGTCTATACTAGCACTTGTCCTCTGACTAGCTTCATTGGAATAATTTCCATATCAAACTCTTGCAATGTGGTGATCCATTTGGCTCTTTTCTCTCCAGGCTCGTTCTGCATCAGCAGCATCTTCACGGCTGCATCTAGTACTATAGCTTTAACCTGACTACGTAAGATATAATGTCTTAACTTTTTTACTGATCTTATCAGTGCAAATGCCTGTCTTTCTGTATCGAGATATCTCAGTTGTGCATCTTTCAGCGGTGCACTCATAAAGGCTATAGGTTTCTCTTCATGATCTTCACCCTTATGCATCAAAACAGCTGCAACAGAATGTGAAGATGCAAAAGAATAAATGTAAAACAGCTTTGTGTAGTCTAGACTTGTCAACACAAGAGTGTCAAAAATGGCCTCCTTAATATATTCAAATGCAGCTTTAGCTACTGGGGTCCACTCTATCTTTGCATCTTTCTTCAACATGGCGTTCAATGGTTGCACAATTTCTGCAAACCTTGTAATAAACTTCCTAACAAAGTTAATCTTACCAAAAAAGGACTTTAGTTCTTTCCTATTGTTTGGTAATTGCAATTTCTTTATTCCTTCTATTCTATCAGGGTCAATAGATATCCCATTTTTAGAAATAACATGCCCCAACAACTTTTCTTTAGTCAACCCAAATGAACATTTCTTAGGGTTGAGAGAAATTTCGTACCTTTCACATCATTTAAGCGCTTTTCTCAGATCTTCAACATGAGTGGATGCATCTTTAGAATAAACAGTTAAATCATCCATATAAATTACAATGCATTTACTTGACAATCCACAGAATGCAATGTCCATGGCTCGCTGAAAAGTGGCACCTACATTGATCAGACCAAAAGGCATTCTTCTATATGCATAATTTCCCCATTTACAAATGAAAGTGGTCTTCAATCTATCCTCTTTATCTATTAAGACTTGGTTATATCCTAAGAATCCATCTAAGAAAGACATCATTTTAGCCCCATTGACTGCTTGCAACACTTCATCTATTGGAGGCAAAGGATAATTATCCTTTTCAGATGCCTTATTTAGATTTCTGAAATCTACTCATAACCTAATGTCTCCATTTTTCTTTCTCACAGGTACTAAATTAGCTACCCAGGTTGAATGTCTGACTGGGAAAATTATTCTGGTAGACAGCTATTTTTTCACTTCTTCGAAGATTAAAGGCTTTAAAATGGCATTCATAGGCCTTTGTTTCTGCCTATATGGTTTAACATCGCGTTTCAAGGGTATCACGAGTTATGATGGACGTATCATATGTTTTCAAATCCTCATATGTCCATGCTATGATATGTTTGTACTCCTTCAACGCATCCATAATTTATTTTTGCAATTCTTCAGAGCAAGCCTTTCCAATAAGTACATTTTGTGGACTCTGCTCTGCTCCAAGGTTATACGGATCACACTTACCTCCCTCAGTCTTGGGCAAGTCCTTCTATCTTACTACCCCATCAAAGTCAAAAATCTATCCTAACTCGATCACCCCCTTAGGTAAGAAATTGCTTTTCAGATCGATTATGTCTTCTTCATCCCAAGACACATTAGGCCTTTCCTGTTCATCAATAATTTGAGCTTCAAAGACCTCATTACAAGTTAGAAAGTCCACAATTTGCTGATCCCCTTCAAATACCTAAAAATGAGTAACATTATCTGGTATGCTAGGAACATTTACTAATTCAACAGCAAATCTTTTTAACCCTAACAGTGTTAAGGGTTCTAACGAGCTAGCAGCAACTACTAATGCATCTAGTCTACGGTTCATTTCTCTAGGGATATGTTCTATGTTGAAAGCATCAAATAAATCTATCAAATCCCACACCCTATGCCTGTAACAAACCATCTTTTTGTAGTTGCATGCATACAATTTTCTTATTTGCCTGACTACTAACTCAAAATTTGAAAACACTTTGATCATTTTTACCTTTTTCTTGATAGCCATGATAAGTCCATAAATTAAAGCTTCATATTCTGCAACATTATTAGTACAAGAAAATTGTAACCTGTATGCTGCTAAATATGACTTACCATGAGGATCTATAAGCTCTACACCTACACCTGCACCTTGTTTGGATTTAGATCCGTCACATTTTAGTGTCCACATGCCATCTTCATTCTTTTGACCCTTTACCTTGGCATGTTTTTATTTCTTTGTCACATGGGAGGTGCTACCTTGTTCATTCATAGGCAATTCATTTTGACTTACTGGTAAATTTATTCTTTCAATTTGTAAATCAGAATGGCAGACACTTTTGTCTTTTGTTTCCCTTTCTAAATCTGGAATTGATTCATTTATGTTGTTCTAAAAGTATCTCTCTCTATGACTAGGATTAACCTTTCCTTCTGGCATTCCTACTCCTTTTGTGCATTTTATGTATTGATATTCAATAATATCTCTACACATTCCACAATTCTCTTCAGAATGTGGCTTATCATGAACTCTACACATGTTTTTGTATAACTTGCACTAAACTGGCAGATTTTATTCAATGCACTTTTCCATTTCCTGCCTAATGACTTGGCCAAAATTATTCATTGCATTATTTTCTTCATCAGAAGAATTTCCATCAGACTCAATGAATAATACTATTTCCTTGCTGACATGTTTTTCTCTAAAATTTAACATCAGGATTTCTTCAACTTGTACTTCCTTATCGGGGATCCTATAAACACCAGGTTCAATAGAAGCATACAATATCTCATTAGTCCTATTGTATTCTGTAATCATGTGTTTCATCCTGGGTTCTGCTTCTATCCTGATCTGATTTGAAACACCTCTCCAAGGTAACCACATATGTGAAAAATCAGTGGCCATATATCCGTTCAATGTTTTGACCAGTCTCTACTCAACAACATCCCATAATTCATAGGTATATCTACTACCTGAATGTCTATAACTTGACTTATCCTAGGATCTGAGGGAAATTGCATTTGAATATTCATCAGTTCTCCTATCACATTGACCTCAATTTTATCCAACTGTGTAACAACCTTAGCAAATTTGGTAGGAGTCAACCCTAAAGATTTGCATATTCCTAAAGGCATTACATTAGCTGATGCACCAGAATCTACCATGCAATTATGTATATTCTTTCCACACATCCTAATAGTTAACAAAAAAGGAGGGGCCTCCTTCTTATCAGCATACATTACCACATTAGTGTTGGAAGGCTGTTCAATCTCCTTGCCCTTTTCTTTAGGTTGTGAATCTCTACTAGGAACACTCACATCAGTAGAAACCTCACCTGCCACAGATGTATCCAAAGATTTTATGAAATCATTTATGACCCCTGGAATTTTCAATAATTCACACAGAGGTATACTAACCTTAATTTTCTTTACCTCTTCAAATAAATCTCATCAACCTCATTGTTTCTTCTGTCTCTGTTTTGCCTGTTTGGACCTTTTGTGCTACTATTCCATTATTTGCATGATGATTAGCTTTCAGTATAGTAGGATTATTACTAGCATTCTGATCTGGGGGAGTATTGAAATTGTTAGGAGGAATGGAAGTAGTGAAAGGACCTCCTGGCCTAGGGTTATTTCTCAAATTATAGGTGTAGTTTTTGTTTGACTGCTGAAAAGCCTATACCTCTTCTGTTTCATGTAGCACTTCATTTTTAGTTTCAAAGGGAAACTAAAATGTATTTAGTACAAAGGCTGATTCAGGATATAGGTTTTCACAAAAATAAGGTTCATCCTCTAACAATTGATCCTCTTCTTCTTCAGTTGCAAAGGTAAAAGTCTCTAAGACTTGTATAGTCTGATATCCTGAGGGCACCACTTCATTACCTTTGGGAATGAGAAACTCAGAAGTGGGAGCCTGTACATCTACATTGAGGATACTAGCTGCTAAATATAACTAAGGGCAATCTAGTTCAGCATGGGCACTGGTATTATGAAATCTGCACCAATTCTTCAATGTTGTATTAGCCATTTGAATCCTAGTTGTTTGTTGTGTATCTTGGTTATCTAAATTCTTAAATGGAGAAGCTAGAGTGCCATTATTTGGCCCTATGTTCCATGTCTTAGGTGGCCTTGGTTGATTTTGGTTCCTATTGTTGTTACCCCCAGCCCTGTTATCTATAGCAGGTCCTCTATTTTGCACTGCTTATCCTTGATTATGATTTTAATTTTGACTATAAATCTGGTTTTGATTTGAACTTTGACCCTGCCATAATTCTGATTGTGATTCTGGTTATAGTTTGGGTTGTAGTTCTGACTATAGCCTTGGTTATGGTTTTGGTTGTATCCCTGGTTGTTTCTACCATAGAGGTTTTCATTCCTCAGTTGTGTCACTTCAGTAGTCAATCTTTTCAAGTGTGCAGTAATTTATTTGATATCTTCTCTTTCCTCTAGTGCTTTTACCACAAATGTATCTCAAGGAGGTCAGAAGAAAGGTTGACCATTACTCTGATTATTATTGGCAGTGTTACCAGTATAAGGGGCAATGGCTTGGATTGGGGCAGGATTATACACAGGTGTGTATGTAGGAACTGGATTAAAAAATGGAGTATTATGTGTAGGGGTTCCATTCCATGATTGTGTTTGACTTTGCATCCCAAGATTTCCTCCATTAGGAAATGGGTTATAAGTCGTTTGCCTCATCTCCTGATTTACATAGGCTGCCTCCTTGTAGGCTTTAGATATTATATCTATGTCAGGCTTTCTTTTGACAAACATAGCAATTAATGGATCTAAGGCAACATAATACATGGCTAGCAATGTATCTAGATTTACTGTGTAAGGAGCCACTATCCTAGAATAATCCTTTTGAAATCTATCATTAAAATTGTCAATCAGCTCTCCTTCACCTCTCTTTATTGTAGCCAATTTATGATATAAGGTGGAAGGATCTATTGGTCCTCTGAATCTAGACAAAAATATTTCTCTCCTCATTGCCCAAGAGGAGATATAACCATTGGGCAAGTTGACATACCAGCTAGAAGCCTGCTCATTGAAGGTCCAAGGAAACAACCAACACAACATCCTCATGTTCGAACCCGCCCTAGAGCATGCTTCCTCAAATATCCTAATGTGATCTTCTGGATCCTGATGTAATTGGTATTTAGGACATATCTTTTCAAGATTCTTTGGCATCTCATGATAATCATTGAATGTTATGGGAGAATTAGCATTAAAGTAAGCCATTACAGGTACTTATGCTTGGCCTGCACCTTGAGGAATACCTAGATTTCTTGGTGGATTAGGATTTCTTGGAGGATTAGGATTTCTTGGAGTACCTAAACCAATTTAAAGATCTGAATGAAAAACTGTCAGGACTCAAAATGTTATTGATGCTAAAAGGTGATCTAGGAGGCGTTCTAGATGAACTTCCTGCGTGTGATATTTTAGGATTCCAAATCAAAGGACTCTTACTTCACCTCTTATCAGGTAATTGCACAAATATATCTTCTAAACTAGATCTAGACCTAGTCACTCTATCACTGTTATGAGCCAGCTCTACTTAAAACAAACCCTAACTCCAATCGGGCCCACCTTGTAGCACCAAAAACTGTTGATGATTGTTTTTACACATTCATAACAAAAGTTAAAATTCACAAAATGAACCTAACTGTCTTGAAAGATATGAAGAAATCAATTAAGATTTGCTTAATCCCAAGTTTCTATATGGTCAAGTCTTGACTTGTTGAGATAATTCAGTAGGTTGATGTGAAGCTGTAATATGCAAGGGGCCTTACGTAATTTAGGGTTTCTTGATGGTTTACTAGACTCAAACTATGCAAAACACTACAAATATCATCATTTTATTCATTCTTTTTTGCATAAACTTGTTACTGTATTACAAAGATCTGTATGATTTATATTATTGCAAACTTTTCCTTTCCAAATATTATGAAAATTGTCTACTATCAACTCTGTTGTTCATGTTTCTTTTTTCAAATATGAGACAATTCCCTTTAAATTTCTACATTTTAAGCTAAGTATTTTAGATGCATTGGGAAAAGTTAAAGAAATCTAAACTAAACTTCATTCTTACTACAGGATCTAAATGTTCCGTTATGCACTTTGCAAGTAATGCAGCAAATTGATCAAATCCATAGATTAAACCTTAAATGTAAGCCTTGAGTATTTTCACAGACTTATAGTCAAGATTGCAAGCCTTAAGAGATATTGTTTCAAATACAAAATTCCAGATTCATTTGTATTCAAAACACATAGTCATATATGATTTACAATGTATGAATGACTCTTACCTTCATTAATCAAATTACAGAAAACTTACAAAGCTTTACAGATACAGTAAGGAAGCAGGATGTTCCACATGTTCCTTATTGCAGACACAAGTGGCCTCCTTCTACTTCTAAACTAAAAGGTCCCTCTATTCTAAAAGCTGAGATAAATTACAACTACTAGCTATTTTCTAAAAATCCCTGTGTAAAGTATTACAGTGTAAAGGGGCTCAATATATAGCTCTGATTGTCCCCAATACAACTCCAAAACCCTAGTCAATCAACAGTTTGCACCTCAAGTGCAACATCAAACAGTCGAAAATAAATCCCACCAAAAATCCCCGAGCAGCATACCCGCACTGAGTGTAAGGATGCCCTTTGAAACCCTAATAGCTCAAAATATCTCTGTTGTCTGTTTAATAATGTTTTCTCTCCAACTGCATTTTGTCTTCTCATTGAAGGCCTTTACTTCTTTTTGTTTCTTTTGTGATCCATCGCCATTCTGTGATGTCATCGCCATTAAGTTTTGCCTGCGTATTTCTTCTCATCGTCATCCTTATCTTTTTTTTGCTTCCTTGGTGATCTGTTCCGCCACTCTGGTGATGTCATCGCCATTAAAGCTCTGTCTTTATATCTACCTGTACGCCGCCACTGTGTCCGCAACTCTGCAATTTTCTAGCTATTTCATTCTGCAACATACAGTCAATAATTAAGCACCATCATTTAATAAACTAGTAAGAAGATAAACATTACATTAAATCAGGTTCTAAATGTGCAAACACATCTATCGGGCTATGAATTTTCAGCATCCGTGAGCAATCGCATATCTAAATGCATATACAACGCGAAGAATGACCGAGTCAACCATCATTGACCACAGACATGCTATCGGGCTCCAAAATAACTTCAAAATCTTATCGCTTTGCTTTCCCACCCTTTTCGTTATATATTGTATGCTCAATTCCTTTGTATACCAAGTTGTATACTATGAACATACAAACATTAAATTATACAATGAATTATCTGTATTTAAATTTCCCTTCGAATCCGGCTTGCACTTTTTCGCTTTGCATGTCGTGCTTGTATATAAGAGATATACATTGTAATTATACAAACACACTTGATGTGCAAGTGGTGGGGCCCATATTTCTCTCTCCCCTTGTATCTCCGATGCATATTGTGCTTGTATCTTTAGATATACATTCGGGTATGATACAAGCATTTAACCAAATTTTACTTTCTCTTTGATTCTGCATTGTATGCATCTTATTGCATATCGCATATACAAACCCCCCTCTATACAAAGAGTTTCTTGTATTTAAATCCTTCTTCACATCCGGCTTCTATATCGGGTTTGCATCTCCTAAACATACATTGTAATTCATACAACCCGATATACAGGTGGTGGGGTCCACCTCACCTTCCTCTTTTGTATCTCTGCAATGCATAAAGCGCTTGTAGCGAAACTATACAAGCTCAAACGCATACAAACTCTTTTGTATGTCTTTTTCGGGCTTCAACTTTTATACACCACATTTTACTCACCTGGTGGGTCCGCGCATGCATATAGTGCAATGCATCTTTTGCTTTGTATGTCTCGAAACATACAATCATTCAAACATTCAAAGACTTTTCCAAATTTAATTCTTTTTCGCATCTGGCATTTGTATGTTTATCGCAATGTATATCTCGATATACATTTAGTAATGATGCATCAGTTTAATCCGATTTTAATCTTTTTTGAATTCTGGCACTTGTATGTTTCTGAAATGTATGTTTCGAAACATACATATGCAAAGCACTGAATATACAACGATTATATCACATTTAATAACCTTTCGATTCCGTAGTATGCATAAAGTGTTGTATCTCACCGAAACATACAAGCCCGCGAAACATACAAGTACTTAACCTTGTTTCATAACTTTTTCGGGTCCGCGGCTTGCATGTGGACAATGTATATCGGCAATGTATGTATTAATATACAAGCCCGCAGCATACAACAATTTAATTCTGTTTAATGTTCTTTTGGGTTCCGCGCAATGTATAAAGCCTTTGTATATTTGTCATGTATGTTTCACCCTGCCAAACATAAAAACATAAGGTACATGCAACGGACCTAACTATTTATCCATTTCAACTTTTAACTGTTTCGGGTCCACCTTGTATGTATACGTAGAACTTTATCAAAATGCATACAAGTAAAAGGATATACAAAGAACTTTGCATAATGAGACCTGATATACAAAAGACATTGTATGCAACATGCAAATGACCCGACATACAAATAGCCTTGTATATGAGACCCAATATACAAACAACTTTGTATATGAGCGACATGCAAACCCAATGACCCATGTGACTATGTATAAAAAATGATTTTGCATATACAAACGACTTTGTATATGGAAAGCGATATACAAAGGACTTTGTATACAAGCGAACTTGTATACAAAGGGCCTTGTATATGCAATCCGATATACAAAAGATATTGTATATGCAACAACAAACCCTTCCCTTGTACATTTTACCAAAATACTCATAACTTGCAAAATACTTGGAATTTTAACATGGTTCAAAAAGCAACCCTAGCTCATTTTTCACAAGGAATTCACCCATATTCTGCCCTGGTACTAAAATGCATTTTTCCTCTAATTTTAACAAAGTTTGCAATTTTCACCCTCTTTTCCCTTTACTACCAAACAGACCCACACAAACAAAACAAAAGCAAAGGCACAGCAGGGGTCGTCATTTTGCTAAGGAGTAAAATGGGGCATGTTGTGATCATCACAATAGCTACACTCAGGGGATTGTGGGTTGACACATCCAAAACTGCCATTGCAGAGGTAACAAGGTTACCAACAATTGGAGAAGAGTTCCTTGTGAGAGTCAATGCCATTACAAGAAGGGTTGAGTTTATTCAACCAGGAGAAAGAATAGAATCTACATCACAAGGTCCTAAACATGTTTCTCTACCCTAGTTATGGGCTTCTGTTGCCACCTTATTATGTATCTTACCTATGATGGGAGACAATCTTTGCTTTATACTATGCATTTCAAACTTCTATGTCATCTCTGTCATGGGAGGGTTGTCAATGTTCCAAGTTTCTTGTTTAATTTGTTGAAAAGAATGTATGTTGAGTATAAGAGGAAAAATAACTAGTCATCACTATTTCATGATGGCCTAGTCATGCTATTGATAAAAAGAAGTCTATCTATTTAATTTACCGACATTTCTTTGGAACGTTTTCTTGAAATCAACCATATTGATGAGGGACCTTTAAGGGTTGAACCAATTGAGGAAGAGGAGGAATGGGAAGAAAATGTATAGTCAGGGGAAGGAGAGGAAGCACCTATAGCCTCTTCCCAACCAATGACTTCACCTACCCGCTATCATGCAACTATTGCAGAGCACTCAGCTCCAAGTACTAATAACCTTATGAGCGAACCTACAAGGTTTCCCACACTTGCAGCTTTGCTAGTGTCAACCCCCTTGCCAAAGAATTCACTAGTGTCAACCCCCTTGCCAAAGCATTCACCCTCACAAACCTTTAGCCGCACAAAGCAAAGTGAAAAATAAAAATTGTAGGCTGGAACTATCAACCCAACACCTACAACATCTAAAACTTCCTAAAATATTTATTCTGCCTCAAAGCCCACTAAAAAGAGAAAAGCATCCTCTTCTTCTTCTAGAGCCAAAAAGAAACAGAAAGTGACCACTCAATCACGCATGCGCTTAGGCTGCTTGAAGGAGAAAGGAGTTATAGGAGGAAAAACCCCTTCTAAACAAAAGAAAGTGGTTGATGTGCAAACTGATACAGACTCCAAAAGGGAGCATCTGTTTGTTGATAGGGAACAAAAGAATGTAGCCCAAACACTTATCTTGGAGACTGACACAGAGTCAGAGGAAGAGGACTTATACACAACTAGGAAACGACATCAACTTCCTCCTGATATAGAAAACTGAGACTTGTTTTCTTGTATACACATATGTAGAATAATCGTTGTTGGATTCTAAGGATACAACAGGGGAAAAGAAGAATGATTTGTAGGTAGCTCTGCAGAAAATTACAGCATTGGAGATGCAGTTAAAGGAGTATCAACAAAAGGAAATTGGGATAAATGAAAGAGTTAATAGGTTGGAGGATCAGCTACATGTTTACCAACAATAGGGAATAGGACTAAACCATTTGGCCCAATTGGCCAATATAGAAAGTAATCGAAGGAGTCTAGAGCATGTGCAACAGGTAGAACAACCAGGGGAACCTACACCATCAACCTTGTTAACAATTCATTTGCAACTGTGGGGTAAAATAGATGAAATGATAAAGGAAAAAGATGAATTTAAGGAAAAGCACAACAAAGAGATTGAGGATAAGGATAAAGAAATAAAGAGACTAAAATTCAAAATGGATAGGATGGCGGATATGATTGTCCAACTGATGAGATGCCAACCACCTGCAAGGGTTTATGCCCTTTATCTTCAGGAACAATATTTAAGTTTTCAATTTAGCCAACTTTATAGTGATACCCATGTTTCTCTTTTTACACCTAATTTATTTTTAACATCCTACCAAAAAGCTACCCCTAAGATGCAAAACCAATTGTGTGAATTCTATCTACATGAGTTATCTATTCCTTATGATACCAACTAGAATCCCCTAATTATTATTGGGGATGTGCAATTAAAGGCCCTAGCATCATTCATCTAGAATGAGCATAGGAGAGGGATCCTTCAGCAACATTATAATGAGAGAGAAATCATTTCCTCTTAAAATTAGGGTAGAGGCCCCAATTCCCAATAGGATAGTGGTAGAATGGATAATTAATCTGATTGAACATCCTGAGGTGGAAATAAAACTTATGGAATGTAGGGCAGTGGATTATAAGAAATTCAAGGAATTAGCTGAGGCGAGTAGTAAGGAGGCTTTGGGTTTTTCAAAAGGTAGGTGGAATGAGTTGACACCAACATTGCAAAGGAAAGAGCCCCACTTAGTGTTTAATTTCTTAGTAGAAATCACTAGGGCACAAAAGTATATCAGATCAACCAATGAACATGGGATTACTTGGCTGCCTTTGGTGTTTCATTCTCCCCTACTCATTTATCCAATTCCACACTAGCAAGAACAGAGGACATCCTAGGCAACAGAATGGGCTAGGTGGAACAGATTGGCAGAGCAGAAGGGTTTCTATCTCAAACAGGATAGAGGAGTTGTTGAACCTACATATTACAAAGAAATTGCTCTCCAATATAATTAGAGGCCTTGGTTGTTGGAGGACCATCAATATGTTTAGTTGGGGGGTGTGATGAGGTTGTACTTTGTTCTATTTCTCTTGCTTTAGTTCATGTTTTTCAAAGACATTCCCAAACTTTTGCATACATTGTCTATGCCTATAATCATCTTTAAGACATTAAAAGCATTAAGAATAGTACATGATATGTTGGTGAATGACTATGTGTGATTTAATGATTGCTCATAAAATATGATAGTATTTTTTATTAATTTTAGTAGTTTGTGATGCATAAATATCATGTGATGAAGTAACCCCTATGTAGCAAGCACGTGGCTACATTTCATGGAGACCACCTATCATCCCACAACAAAGGAGGTGTTTTCATCTACTATAGACAATGCAGTTACCCGCAACCAAAGGAAAAGGACTCTGAATTGAGTGAGCATGAGTTAACCATAACTCCCACTACACAATCATGAATAATGAAGGGAACTCAGATCATGGTCCATGTTCTATTTCCAGTTATGATGTTTTCATAATGACTAAGACGAGTTATAGTAGGACTGTGATGTCTATATTATCTTTATGGTAGTTAGTTTCCTATTCCTAGTCTAATTAATAATAATGTCTTCTCCCTATGTTTGTGGGAGAATGGACGCGAGTATGGTATTAATTTCTTAGAAGTTTTGTTCAATTAGGAAATTCAGATCTTGTCTATATATGTTAGATTTTGTATACAACAAGAGGAGGTTAGACAAAGATTGTGTTGTCAAA
Organism: Cunninghamia lanceolata; assembly: GCA_027924645.1. Taxonomy (NCBI): domain Eukaryota; kingdom Viridiplantae; phylum Streptophyta; class Pinopsida; order Cupressales; family Cupressaceae; genus Cunninghamia; species Cunninghamia lanceolata. Next base: position 106,218 of record BSBN01001418.1, on the reverse strand, counting down.
GTTATTATTGTATTTTTCTCAACATTCAATAAAAAATGTAGGTTTGAATTCAATCAATGATTCGGTGACTCAGTAGTGATCTAGTTTAGATTACGTGGAGATTATAGGCACTCAATAAAGGGCCACTTGAGGTAACTGTATATCTCTTATATGTTCATGTGATTAGTTTATGTTATGTGGATTAGTAATGTTGATAATCTGTATATTGGGTTAAGGTGATCACTAACTTGGTTATTAATTGTTCCTTTGTTTTGATTCACATAGATTGTTTTGATTTACAACCAAATGAATAAGCATTGGTTATTTCCTATCAGCATTACCTACTTACAATACTTGTTATTCCTTGTGAAAGTAGAGTTTGTTTCCCTTCCCATAGTTTGTTTCTATGCACAACTTCTAGATTACAATTCAGGAATATTTGACTATACACATAGTATAGACACCATCCAAGAAGAATACGATTCCCTGGTTTGACAATTTAAATGTGATACATTATAGCCAGTAGGTTGCTTGATATAAGATCTGTTGGTCCATTGAGTTGTGTGCATTCTCTTTCTGCATCAATGTATTGGTTAATAATGGAGTTCGACAATGTTGGTATGGCAAAATTTGTTTTGGAGGGTTGGGTACATTTTGGGTACATCCATACAAAAAACATAAAAATATATGTATTTGCAACCTAGAAATAGGAATTAAGTTCAAAATACCATATATCATGCATATGCTAAACAAAACTACCATAAATATTACAAATTTGAAATACAATATCCTAATTAGGTATCAATTTGTCAATTTTGAATGTCATGATAGATATTCATTGTTCACTATTAAAATAATAAAATTAGTAATTAGTGTCATATGGGTCATCATCAAGATCAACATCCATGACATAGGTCTTACTCAATTCATTTTCCTTCTCATCATTGGTTAGCTTAAGTTTTAGTTTATTATTATTGTCATCTATGTAGTCATAATTGCATTGGATATATTTATGTTTGTTTGTTTAGGTTGACAAGCTAAAAGATATCAATGATTCAATACATGTTAAAGTTTAGCTACAAAAGGATGACAATAATAGTACTTGTAGATCATTTTTGACACCAAGGAAAGGTCCCATTGTTTAGCTTATATTTACGATTTTAACTATATTATTATGTTGATAAACATTCCCTTGTAGAGCGCAATGAGCTCCTATGTAATGTCATATTGAAATCAATGGTTGCCATTTTGTCTCAAGTACAAGGATAACTAATGGAAAGATCCAAGCCATTTGCATGAAAATAGCAACAATTTCGTTGAAATCTTGTTATGCAAGACTTGAAACTAGCAAATACTAATACACCTTCTTCATTGTGCATTTCCCTCTTTTATGGCTCTCAATGTTTTGCATGTCAGTTACTACCCATGTCACAATAGCAAAACACAACAAGCCCTATTAACATTGGTACTTCATTTGTCTAGCTTATGTTTAAGCTTTTAACTATATTATTAAGTCAATAGTTATTCCCCTATGGAGCACAGTGAGCTCCCGTGCAATGTTGAAATCAGCAATTTTCATTTTGTCTCAAGTATATGGACAACCATTGGAAAGATCCAAGTTTCTCACATCAAAACAACAATAGTTTCATTGAAAGTTTAGTATGCAAGACTCTAAACTGGAAAATGCTAATACGTCCCTTTCATCATTATATCCCTCTTTTATGGCTTTTGATGTTTTGCATGCTAGTTACCACCCATGTTGTAGCAATGAAACATAGCATGCCCCACTAACATGGTTGCCTCCTCTATCTATGATAGTGTCTTCAATATGCCACCAAAATTTATAGCATGGTCTTTCAAGAAGCAAGTGTTGATAACTGAGAGGGGGGGTGAATCAGTTATCCTAATTATTTCTTCTTTCTGAACTTTCTTATTAATCAATGCAGCATTAATTCAAACAAGCAGACATAACCATGAAATGGAGATACACATGACAATATTTTTGACGTGAAAACCCTATTAAGGGAGAAAACCACGGGGTGATTAACCCAAAAATTATTCTCTGTTAGAAGAATAAGGAAATACAAAAATGGCACTTGCCAATAAGGGCTCACTGCCCGAGCACACTACTCACAAGAGGCACACTGCCTACAAGAGACTCACTGTCTACAAAAAGAGTGTTATACAATACTTGAATTGTTTGGTAGCATCTGCAAATGCTAGAGTTCAGTTCCGGTTAGGCTCAGTATACTGATCTGATGCACTTCATCTCTCCTCTTCTTTAATGCTGCTTTCCTTTTACATACCGGACCCTCCTTACTACTTCTGCTCTGCTTTTCTCCTTTTATTCTCACATCACTAACCACACCAACACCTCTCACAACTAAATCTATTGTGTATATATATCCACACAAGTAATTTCATCACCTTTCTAGTCGGCACCTGGAATAGTCAATCTTTTCACTAATTTTGATCTGTCGGCTGAATCCTTACATATCAAGTAATGTGGATCAAGTATATGCTTGTAGAAATCATTAATCATGTTGGCCAAACATGATTCATGCCTTCATAACCTTTACCATCATCAGTAACACATCCGGAAAGTAGTCTAATGTTCTGTCAGTCAATTCTTCCTCTGTTCACACTGTCACTCAGGAATCCGGTACTCAACTATTCATATCTTTTTCTTCATCTATCACCGGAGGCTAAATCCTTGGAATATAACACTCAAGGTAGTCCTCTTGACTTCCCCAAATCCACACTTCACCAAAATACTTCCTCGAGAGATCCGGACCTGTCTGTCAGACCTTGCCACATGCTCTGTTCTTGTTTACCGGACCACAACATTCTTCATTCTAACTTCTGGTAGAGACACACCATGTCTTGCGGATGTGTGGAATAAACTTTGTTGCCATCAATGACAACAATCATGAATCCATATAGTGTCTCTTGCCAACAATCTCCCCCTTTGGCATTGATGGCAACACTTAGTGAAAAATGACTAAGTGTTTACACTATGCTTCCCCTAGGCTGATGCTTTGTCTTTATATACATTTTCTGGAGCTCCCCCTTAGTTGGATTCCTCATTTTTCACTGCTCCTCACTCCCCCTTTGACATCAATGGCAAAGGGTAGGGTCCGCATGCCAAAATTTTCAAAAATGTAACTATACTTAGCCGCATAAGTATATATATACAAGTTGTACTTACATATACTTAAGTATGTCTGCAAAAGTGTTCTTCAACTGTACAACTTCTGTCGCCCAACTCTGCCTCATCCTGTCCAAAATTGAGATATGCCCACTCAACAGGAATGCAAACGCATCTGCCCTTTTTAGATCTATCAGATCATTGGTCTGAGCTGTAATTTGGGCTTCTTTTATGGCCTCATGCATGGCCTCTAGCTTAGGGACAATTAACCCCCTGAGCTCACTCAACCTGCTTATTCTATTTTTTCTTTCCTTCTCCAACTTCTTGATTTCACTCAAGACTGCGATAGTCTGACATTCTTGATTTGTTATAGAGGAAGAGAGAGGATCAAAATTCTTTGATAGGTTTGATAGTTTATCCTCCTGTTCTTTTATTTTCTTCTCAATGTCCAGTGTTACTTTGGACCATGATAAACAAAATTTATACATTTCACCGCCATCCTTAAGAGCATTTTCTAAGCTCTTTATCCCAATGTTCATGTTTCTCCTATCATTAATGATCAATCCTTGTACCTCGGAGAACCTTTTATCCAAAAACTCCTTCCAGACCTTTTCTTCAGCTAATTTTTCTAGAGAGTCAAAATGTGTACTAACACTGCTGACTAAGGTTTTGAGATTACTGGAAGAGGAGGCTGTGGGATCCTTCTGAAAAGATGGCATGATCTTTTTTAGCACTCCGGATGCAGCTTCTATCAACTCACAGTCTTCCATGTGAGACTTTAGGAGTTTTTCATTTGCTTTGGCATTTGCAAATGAAGCTATCTTCATTGTCTGTACCGGAGAAAGAGAATCAAAATTGAATGGGCCTTGTAGAAGCTCCGGTTCATCAATCTCCATTGTTTCTTTGTTCAGGAATTCTTGGATAGTTTGTCCAGTGTCTCTTGCCGGAGATAGATGTTTCTTCTCTTCTGCAGTCTTGGAGCTGTCCTTTGGAGTTTTCTCTCCTTCTACATTCCCACCACTAGCAGTTGTGGTTTTCTCTGCTGAAGTCTTCTCTCCTTCTGCAACCTTAGCCCTGTCATCTTCTTTTTCCTTCACCTCTGCTTCTTTCTTCTGCAATTTTTCTTCTCCTTGAGATCCGGAGACTGTAGGGGAACCTGGAGGAGAAATGTTAGTCTGTTCAGAGCCCACTTCTTCTATTATTTTCTCAGTAGTTTCTTCTGCAACACTTGTGGTTGAGGGATCAGTGCCCAAGTCCTCTATAATAGGAAGATTAAATCTTTTGAAGGTCTTCCAGAGGATCTCTTCAGTGTCCTTGGCTACCTTGTCGGTCTCACCAAGCATAAGCTGATTCATCCTTGCCTTGCTCCTGAATTCATCCTTGCAGTCTTTGAATACCATGTTCATTGTCTTGGGATCAATTGAAGGATATAGCTGAATAGCTATTTATTCCTGAATCTCAAGGTCTTTTGCCATGGCATTGGTCTTTCTCATTTCCAACTCCATTTCTAGACTCTTAGGAATTAGAGAGATAATTTCAATAAAGGCTTTATTGTAAATGTTCAAAAACTTAACTGTGGCTTCCTCCAGAATCTTTTTATCTGCTTCATTATAATCATCATAGAATTTTGTTAGGGGTTGCAAGTTCCCATCCACTGTGACTGCTTTTACTACATCATCTAAGCAGAGAGTGGGTTTTTCAACAAATTTCTCTTCCTTCTCTTCTTCTCCTTGACTGGTAGAGTGTTTACCGGATGATTTCTTCTTCTTTAGTTTCCTTATCTCCTCATTTGATTCGGTTTCCTCATCATCCTTTAGGCTAACATATGACCTTGTTGCCTTTTTCTTTGTTCTCTTTTCTCCTTTTCCGGATGTCTAGACTTCCGGTTTTGAGCTTTTATCAGGGACAGGTGCTGATTTCTTTGAAGATCTGGTTCGGGTGGAAGTTTCTACTGGAGCACTTTTCTTGCTTCCCTTTTCTGCCTCTTTCTTCTCTTCCTCAGCTTTTTGTCTCTTTTCCCGGTTGGCATCAAGTGCCTCCTTTGAGATGCCAAGGCCTTGGGCAATATGTTCTACTTCTTTTCTCACCTTTCTTTTCATCTCTGGTTCTCTGAGTTCCACATGAATTTTTACACTCAGCTCCTCAAAGGTTCCAAACCTCTCTGCCTTTGGATCTTTAGGCTGACTTAGCATGTGTTGAACATGTAGCTCTACAATCTGTTCATCAACTTCGTATCCCATGGGCATGATCCAGACTGTCCTTGGTTCTACTGCCTCCATTAGGCACTAATCAGTTTCTACCATAAAACAGACTGTGTCTTTGTATTTCTCAACAAGAGACTGGGAAATCCTTTCTCTTGTTTGCATCATGTTCTAAAAGTTCTTAAAGTATCCCCACAGAGTTGTATTTTGTGCTTGGTTATCACCAAGTCCATGCAAATAATCTCTGATTTGGATAGCTACTGGCCTATCACTCTCCCATACCTAGCCATTAGATCCGAGAAGCTCATTCATAAAGTAGAAGAATAAGCACAAAATTAATCCACCATACTTGAATGAATTCTTTTTATCTTTCTTGATTTTCTGCAGATTCTCTAAGAGTTGGTTCAAGAGAAGCTGACAAAGATCATAGTCTGCATCCTTTCTTAGCATTTCATAAGCGGTATAGATGGTAGTTCTAGGTACAGAATTTTCTCTGCTAGAATGATATATCTTATATCCAATGATCATAGAAGCAAACTTGACATCCGGATCAATGATGTCATCTACTGTCATTGCTCTTTTGTCAAACTTGGATCCGGTAGCCTCACTCACAGTTTGGTTCTTTACAGATTTAAGAACAGGAATCCCACCGGATGAGTGTAGTCTGGTAAATGCCCTGATGGCATCTTTAGTGATCTTGAATGGTCCATTTAACCACATGAAATTGTCATGTATTCTGCTCAAAATGTACCTAACCCATTCATCGTCCGTAAAACAGGGGAAATGTATGTATTGTGCAAAGTGCTTGTTCCGGAGGCCCTTGTATTGGGGTTTGAGCTCAAATGAATCATCTAACAGTTGTTTGTGATAGATATCTCTTAGTTTGAATTCTCCAAACTCTTCAATATTTGCATGTATATAGACCCTAATGTCTTCGGTGTGCAGAACACCATGCGGAACACTAGAAAATGCACCTAGGGTATGTACCTCCAAGGATTTGTATGGATGTTTCTCAAATGAAGGGTGAGGCCTATCAGAGATCTTTACAATATTCAGAGTAGCCATTATCAAGAGATTTGCAGTGAGATATTTGAAAATGAAAAATACCTTTTGCACCTTTCGGTTTCACGAAGTTGGTTGGATTGATTTCTGGATGTAATGACTTTTGCAAATGATCTTCGATGAGCTTGAGGAATTTTGTTGCAGAGCTCCATTTTTTGTTTCTTCTTGAGTGCAGAATGAACAGATGATTAATGAGAAAACCCTTATATTGCTCCACAAACCCTAATATCAGATTGCAATAAATGCTCGACCTACATTATTCTGATTTGCCTTATTCGGATGAATTGAAGAACCGGATCTGTCCTGATCTATGGACATCATGCGGATCTTCCAACCATGAACAAATCGAGATGACACATCACAAGGACATCCCAAACACTTTGTTCAATCCGCAAAATAGGACAATGCACTTCCAGATCTCACCGGACCTTTTTGTAACACTCTGTCACTCCGGAGCATCTCCCGGAACCGGTTCTACTTGATCGATCACAACTTCTTCACATCTTCATACAGACCTCTGAAATCTTAACTAGATCATCTCAAGACTCATATCTACGAACCCTTTAATCCGTATCCTCTTCTTGTGCCAATTCTAGCACCACTTGACTGGTTGGGGGAACAAGGTTTTCTTTGTGTCTCCCCCTGAGCTAGAGCTCACTTTTAATTTTTGGAAGGAATATCAGCACCAGAGTCTAGTGCGGATCCAACCTCTACATTCTCAATACTTTTCTTCAACCAAATCTTGCTCATCTCACTTTTAACTTCATTCGCATTCATCTTTTGTTTACCCTTATCTTGATTCTGATTATGATATACCGGACCTCTTTTGTCCTGATTCTTGCTTTTGCAGAATTTTGCAATATGACCGGATCTATTGCAAATTTGGCAAACAACATTTCTTTGCATATTTTATTGATATCCTCTTGATCTGCATTGATTAGCCATATGACCTATTCTACTGCATGCAAAGCATCTTCCATTGAATGATTTGTTCATTTGCATATTTCTGCATTCATGAGATTTGTGACCATACCTTTTGTAGTTAAAACACTGTCCGGAGAAGGATGAATTAGTCTGAATCATTCTCTTTCTACACTGATTAGCTTTGTGACCAAAGTGATTACAGTTGTGGCAGTAACCATTGAAGGATGGATATCTCTGAGCATTGGGCTGTCTTACTGGAGGTCTTCCAGGCCTATTCCATGGATTTTCTAATCCAAAATTCTTTTGACCGGATCTGGAGCTTTCTCCTTTCTCATATCCCAAACCACACTTGTCATCTGCCCTCTTTTGACTTCCAAGAAGAACTTCAAGTTGAGCAGAACTTATTTTGAATTTCTCTTTATATTCATTTGATGTTTGAAGATCCCTTTTGAGAGAGACAATTTGATTCTCAAGTTTTTCTTCATTTTCTTTGGCATCTTCAAGATCAGATTCAAGATGTCTGATAATTCTATCCATTTGGTGGCAATCTTCTGATTTCTCCTTGAGAGATTGTCTTAGATTATCTTCAGTTTTTCTTTTCTCTTCAATCTCTTGGGTAAACTTTATAACTCCTGATTCCATTTCATGTCTTACCATAATGACTTCTTTTGATAACTTTTCACATAACTTGGTTTTCTCAGTCAGCTCTTCATTTGCATCATTTGCTTCACTTTGACTTGCCAATTACTGAAGCAGCTCTTTTCTCTTTTTCATAGAGAGACTTAGTTTGTCTTTTAGTTCTCTCATGAACTCATCAGCCTGTTTGAGTCTTTCCTTTAATTCATTGACTTCAGAGTTTGACTGTTCAAGATCATCAAGGGCAGTCTTGAGTTGCTCCCTTAAACCATATGCATCCATTTGGATTCCCAGATCTTCCTCAAGCTGTTAGACTTTGTTAGGAGGAATTTGGCTTTGATACCAATTGTTGATAACTGAGAGGGGGGGTGAATCAGTTATCCTAATTATTTCTTCTTTCTGAACTTTCTTATTAATCAATGCAGCATTAATTCAAACAAGCAGACATAACCATGAAATGGAGATACACATGACACAATTTTTTTAACGTGGAAACCTTGTTAAGGGAGAAAACCACGGGGTGATTAACCCAAAGATTATTCTCTGTTAGAAGAATAAGGAAATACAAAAATGGCACTTGCCAATAAGGGCTCACTGCCCGAGCACACTGCTCACAAGAGGCACACTGCCTACAAGAGATTCACTGTCTACAAAAAGAGTGTTATAAAATACTTGAACTGTTTGGTAGCATCTGCAAATGCTAGAGTTCAGTTCCGGTTAGGCTCAGTATACTGATCTGCTGCACTTCATCTCTCCTCTTCTTTAATGTTGCTTTCCTTTTACATACCGGACCCTCCTTACTACTTCTGCTCTACTTTTCTCCTTTTATTCGCACATCACTAACCACACCAACACCTCTCACAACTAAATCCATTGTGTATATATATCCGCACAAGTAATTTCATCACCTTTCTAGTCAGCACCCGGAATAGTCAATTTTTTCCATAATTGTGATCTGTCAGCTAAATCCTTGCATATCAAGTAATGCGGATCAAGTACATGCTTGTAGAAATCATTAATCATGTCAGCCAAACATGATTCATGCCTTCATAACCTTTACCATCATCAGTAACACATCCGGAAAGTAGTCTAATGTTCTGTCAGTCAATTCTTCCTCTGTTCACACTGTCACTCAAGAATCTGGTACTCAACTATTCATATCTTTTTCTTCATCTATCACCAGAGGCTAAATCCTTGGAATATAACACTCAAGGTAGTCCTCTTGACTTCCCCAAATCCACACTTCACCAAGATACTTCCTTTGAGAGATCCGGACCTGTCTGTCGGACCTTGCCACATGCTCTGTTCTTGTTTACCAGACCACAACATTCTTCATTCTGACTTTCGGTAGAGACACACCATGTCCTGCGGATGTGTGGGATAAACTTTGTTTCCATCAATGACAACAATCATGAATCCATATAGTGTCTCTTGCCAACAGCAAGAGCATACGATGATATTTTTTGGAGATTTTTTACACCAATGAAGAATCCCTCTGTTCATGTCTTTGATACACCAATTTATGATGAGATATATTTGGAGTCTTGAAAGGGTTGAGGAGCAATGGGGTTACTTATGATGATGTTTTCACTAGGGAGGTTATAGTGCCAATTAGGGGTCTGGTGGGAGAGAATTTGAATATAGGGAATAGGGTTGGTAAACAATGCAATATAATTGATTCACATATTTCATATGTGCTTAAGTTTTTTTTTATAGTTGAAAGGTTTTTTCATTCAAGTAATTAACCCTTGAGTTCAAGGTAATATCAGTCTAAATACTAATTTTCTTGTTCTCTGATTTTTAAAAGTTTATTGTGATTTTTTTAGAATTTTGTAGTTGCAAGCAATTCATGATGGAGGTCTTTGTGGGTTCTTATGTTTTAACTTTTCCTTTATAAGAGTGTAGGTGACTAGAAAGCTAGAAGGTCTTGTTGGTTTATCTTTGTGACTTACAACAATGAGCATGAGATGATGAACAACATCGAACCTATGAACGGAAAAGAGTTGGATGAGAGGAATATTTCCATCAACCAAGCCTAGTCTAAAAGTGGATAGAATGGAGACAATGGGTATGGTAGCAATGGTAGTGGATATGGTAGCGGTAACAACTATGTTGGAGGTGGTGGTGATGATTCGTGCTATAGTGGCAACGATAGAGCATTGGAGGAGATGCACATTGAGGTTTTGTGGGACTGGGGGTCTATTTTAGTATGAGGTGGTTTGTAGGTTTAATAATCACTTATGTGTTTCTAATGGTTGGTCTTTAAGCATTGCTTGATGTTGTAAAATGAGTTCTAGGTTGTTTAGTGTACAATCTTGCCTATGTTTGATATGGATCTTGTGTCTTTATATTTGCCTCATACAAGTTGAATGTTTGATTAATGGCCTCTGTAATGCTATTTTGGATAATGAATGATTGGGGGTTTATACTTGTTCTTATTTGTGTACTTTGAATCAAGAATGAATAGGGATTGTTAGGGTTTATACTCTTGTCAAAAATTAGAAGGTGTTTTAGCTTTCGACCCAAGTGTGGTTCTCAAAAATAGTAATTGTGTGTAGAATTATTCCTTTGATAGCATAAAACTAAAACTTTGTTGTGTTGTTTCTATAGTTTATAGCCCCACCCTATCATTTATATCAACAATTTCTCTTCTTGTTTGAGATTATAACACACTAAATTTATACAATTATTTTGATAAAATCTGAATTTCATTTATTTATTACAAATTTATGTTGCTCATTTATGATAATATTCTTGCTTTGCAATTTGAGCAATTTCTATGTGTGCTTTCCTATTCTACTATTGTTTCCCCCTGTACTTTTGAGCTTCATCTCATTGTGTTCTTAGGATGAGGGAATGGTGGTGATGCAAATGTTTTGAAGACATTCGTGGAGGTTAATCCCACGTCTTTTGTATGAATTGAAGTAGGATGCAACCTGTGTTAATTAAAGGTAAATATAAACAACTTTAGTGAGAGGATTAAATTCGAGTACAACCACACAATAAATATTACATGTGTTTTCTTTATAGGCTTACTTCCATAATGCATAGGCATCTACTTATAGCATAGTGTACTCAAACCCCTCACAAAATTCTCGAATAAGGAGATACAATAAGTTGATTGTTGCAATTCAAATGAAGTGTTTACTTGGAAACTTTATGAGATTTTGCATCATTACTTTTGATTTTTAATGCCGTTATAAAAATGTGCTTGTGTTTGTTGTGTTTCTTCTCTTTAAAAGGATCAATTTCCATTAAATCTATGAGGTTCATTTTTTAAAAATTATGCTTTGCTTAATTAGAAAACAAATTTGTGTGCCTAAAAGGATATGTGATAGTTAAGTTTCTTTTGTATTTTTTCACATGATCCGATTTCATGCATGAAGTTATTTCAAATAAGTTTCATTTTACATTCAATTTAAACATTTATTAGAAAATAGAACAAATGAGAAGACTAGAAGTCTAATTTTATGCATATATCAATAAATTGATTATCAAGGTTTCTATCTATATTGCAATAGTTTTTTAAATATCAAATATATTAATTCTTATGGAAAAATTGGCCTAGTAGATTTTCCCAAAAGACCCTAACATTCATTCATTGCAAACAAGCTAATCTTAAAACAATGGTCACGACATTGTTTCATTTTAAAATAAGTTTTTGTAATAGTAATGCCAAAATCTTTAGTCTTAGCTATTTGAAACAAGAAAAGAGCCATCCCATCATTTCATTATACAAGCGCCATAGTTTCTTAAAGATGAAACTAATGTCTTTCCATGTAGGGAGAATATCACACAAATGATATTATGTTTTGGGGTTAGACGAACACACTTAAATTGTTTTTCTCAATTATTTCTTGTAGTGCTTTTTTATTAGCACCTTTGGTCCAACGATTATCAACATGCACTCCATAGAAAATTTTGCCAAGGACCAAAACAAATCCAAACGTTGTGAATTTAGATTGTTAATGCTCGTGTTGCTATAATTATTTCAATTAGACTTGACTTATTTATGCAAGCAATTTATTTTCTTACAAGCATAAATGCATTGAAATTTGAGAGTATAGGAGGTAGCCCGGTTCAAATTTAATGAAACTTTGTATAAGTTTAAAGAAAATAAAATGGGTTTCACAAAAGAATTTGTAGCAACGTGATAAGGGAAAAGATCTAATAGGTGATATAGTTCCAATGGCTGAGAAAGTATATGTGCATTTAAAGCCCAATATTTTTTAAGTTTAGTCTCAGTATATGTGCATTTGAGGCCCATTATTTTTAAAGTTTAGTACTAGTAGTTGTGACTTTAAGGTTGTTAGTGTTACTATAAGTACTAATAATTGAATGAAATGTGCCCTTTAAATTTAAAAAACAACCAATCATGTGATGCCACATTAGCCCACCAATAAATAATGACTTAATGCACACCTATTGGTCCACCCTTTTTTTGGGGGAACTATTTGACACCTCAACAAAAAACATGCTGATGTGGCATCATATTTGATGATGTGGCCTTGAAACCTTAGTTATAAGCAGGGACATTACCAAGTAAGCTACTGTAAAATTTTTGGAGTGATTTGAAATTGCCACGTATGATTTTGAGAGGCGTGAAGTTAGGGTGCACCACTACTGGGTCCTCTCCCCTAAAGTGATACAAACAACCTTGAACAAGCGATAAAGCAATGGAACAACTTTTTTCCATTTTTGAGATAATGATAAATATTGGAATGAAATACCCAAACATTGCAAGCAACCGATCCAACAAGAAGATCCACGAGTGTGATCTTTTTTGAATCCTAATATATAATCTACCTTCCATGTAATTCAATTTTTCCCTCTAATCCCATTTAGGCCAATAATTATTTATCTAAGGAAGTGATTCTGAATAGTCATGGGGGGCAAAGGCAATGCTTGAAATTGCCCTTCTATTGGAAGATTATGTACATGACCTCTTGGTTATGTTGTCACAATCAATAAAAAATTGGATACCATTTAGCCCAACTACAATCGTTGAACCTCTAGACTATACAAAGGTGGAAGATGGATTGTTTAGATTGCAACCTAAGCAACATGTCTTCATGGCATGAGACCCTAGTATGATCATAGAAACTTTAGCATATACAAAGAATGGAATATGATTTTTTTTTTGTAACAACCTAATTAGCATGCCTTTTTGGCATAAGACCCAATTAGTATGGACATGCATATTTTTCAAATTGACTTAATCTCATGATTATATCCAAGAATATGCCAAGCATTGAACAATCCATTTGCAACAAGAGAAGAAGAGAAAGTCATATAGTTGTGTAGAAACACACACTTATACTTAACCGTTTATTTATTGAAGCAAGCACTGAAGTGCAAAAAATGTATTATTGATTAAAGCAAACTTTATATCACAATCATCAATTAAAGAAAAATGATTGTCAATCCCTTGTATAATGCCTTAGAATTATAGATACATTGGCATGCACTGATTACAAAAAATAGATTGTACAAAAATGTATTAAACACAATTTGAAGACGCTAAATACCTTCGAGGGAATCCTTGTAAGAAGGTGCAAACTAGTGTCACCATATGCTTTGAGTATTTATAATAACTCGTTTAATTAATAAATGAGATTACATAGATAGTGAAGGGCAAAACTCCACAGGACATATTACAATCTAACCATCCATTGAATGTATTTTATTAAAATTGTAAGATGGGTAATCTAATTTGTTTGTTGAGGTTTTATGCTTGACAATGCCTACCTTTATCACTGGATTTGTAAATTAATGCTAATTTTAGAACCCCCCAAAAATATCTTTATAGCTATAAATCCGTTATACAAATATATACTTTATATCATAAACATAATATATTTCAACCTAATATTATTTTATAACAAAATGTGAGATACCACATTGCTCCCACATCTACATATGTATCTACTAATGCAATTCCAACTACAACATCTGAGAAAATTTCTCATCCTTCATACTTTGATGGACATCCATACCTTGTTCGAAATCTCCCATTGTGACATAGGTTAGAAGAATTCTGGTAAATATTGTGGAGTCCGACTTCACACTTGCCCATCAATTTTGCCTAGAGTTTTCTAAAAAAATTTTATCAAGTCATGAATCATTTAAAAGACAAATATATACATATTAAAAATAAATTAATTAAAAAAATAAAGAAAAAAATATGTATACAAAATAATGTGGGAAGGGGTGGCACAACCCACCTCCTAAGCCATTGCCACCTCATAGGAGAGACTTGGCCTACAAGGCCCCAACACATATATTAAATTAATAGAGTGCCACTTAATTTGGAGGGGACCTCCTCTTGTATGGAGGGCCTTGAAGAATTAACCTAGGTATCTAGGATAATTTAACTTGGCAACCCATCTTTGATTTGGCCTGAGTTGATCTCACAAAACCTGGCGAGCCCCTTGTTCTCCATGGCTTAGAATATGTAAATAGAATTTGCCTCGTAGTTTGGGCTTTCTTGGAGAAATATAGTTTCCTACAACTCTTCACTAAATGTAAATACCTATTGGAATGCCCGTTGTTAGCGTTAATTTGACAAAATTGAATTCTGTATTTTTTCTTTATTCTCTAACTAATTGTTTTTCTCAAATTTTCTACTTGCAATTGGTACCCACTTATTGAATACTTGATTGAACCCAAATGTTAGTAGAAATTGAAGCTAGGTTTGGTCTTAGTCACGTGGGTTAATCAGACTTAATAATGATGCCCGTTCTATAAACCACTCAACTCTAGACTTCTAGACATGTTTAATCCTTATCTATGTAGAATTTAAAATAAACTTAAGTAAATAATAAGGGCAGTTTCAGGGTGTAGCAAGGTCACTTATAGATTTACCATGTTGGACACAAGAATAAAGTTAAACATGGTGTATATGTGCATCCAAGTTGAAAGACATTGACCTCCAACATGAAACTCTCGATTAACTAGAATACCTCGGGATGTTGGGGTCCATTGCACATTGCGAGTGCCAAACATTGAATATTGTAGATGTAGGGCTCCCAATAGATGTAATTTAATACAATTCCAACTCCTCAAGTTGCCATGAGACACTTTGAACACTAGATTTTAGTTTATTTACTAACAAACACAAGAATTAGATTAATTGTGACATTTGTTTTCTCTGGTTTGGGAACATATGATAAGAATAAAATTTCGGAAATGAGAGTACTAGTGAAATAGACAATATAAAAACTTGTGCCTCGAGCTGAGTCTATGTTGGTAGGTGTGAAAGCGTTGTTCGACTAGATTCCAATGGGCACCTCGAGTTCGAACTTGAAACATGCTCAATGTATGTGAAAGCCTATTTCTTTTAGATTTAATGTTTATTTACTTTGTATACTCATTACAAATACCTATCATTGTGCCCATTGCAGAATAAGTGGGATTACTAGTATTTATTATCCATGCAGGAATTATAATGGATTGGAACATGCACTGGTTTTCTGAGTGTCATGAGATGCAACCCTGTATGAAGTTGCTAAATATGAAAAGGTTGGCTCGAGCAAGGAGAGGACAAAAATTTGTCGGCCGAGCAGCGAACACATGAAATTTGTTGCAAAATTCTAATCATAATCATGATCGAGCTTCTCTTGCGGTGCGTCAAATTTCTGTCTTGTTCCTGCGGGACCTCAGATGCATTAAACTTCACAAAATACTAAGGTCATTTAGGGTTTTTTGGTGGTCCAGTTCAAAAAAATGAGTCATAAAAGTCACCCAACTTTGGAATCGTAATGAAAATGGCTTTGAAATGCCATGTATGCCCTAGAATTGTCCAGGTTCATTCGTTTTGCTGATTCTAAACATTTCAAACACCACAAAACGAACCCCTAACCGCTTCTGCAGGCAAATCGATTCGGAATCCGATTCCGGGACAAATCGTACCTGACATTGGTATGTTTTCTTCCCGATTCGGTAACCCTACCAAATAAGCAAAGTTCCTTCAACAATCTAAATGTTGAATCGATATTTGAGGCAACCGTTAATAATGAGTTCACTTCCAGCAGAGTGGTTATGTAAACTAGTAAAAAGAATAGCATAGCTCTTAGATGAATAAATGTCATTGAAAACATTTCCTCAAATTTTTTCCTTTAAAATCTTTCTTTACCTATTATATGTTGTGGAAACTTAAATCTGTAAATCAAAATATTTGTTGGAAGAGTTTACCCACATTATATGACAAGATAAAGATTTAAGAGTGTTTGTCTACAAATTTATGAGGAAAATATTGTTGTGGAAACTTAAATCTGTAAATCAAAATGTTTGTTGGAAGAGTTACCCACATTATATGACAGGATAAAGATTTCCGATATTTATAAAAAAAATATTAAATGTATTTGAAGGCATCTCAAAAGGCAGTTTCAAGTATAATTTATCTCTATGCGTTAAGAGTAACATAAACTGACATGTCCAAAAAAGTGCAATATTTTTTTATTTTTATAAGGTACTGCCATGAAGTTGTTTTTATAATATTGCTCTTCAAATTTAAAATCTCCTGATGGAACCTTTGTTGTTTACATTAATTACTAGCATTAAAATTTTAAAACAAAGCCCAAGTATTCTATCCATAGCTTCCTAAAAATTGTTGATGACAGCACTAAGCAGTTTGATAGATTTGAAGTGTTAAGTCTCTCTCAATGTTTCTCAGCAACATCAGCATGGAACATTTATGGTAGAGTACACCATGGGTATGGTTGTAATTATATAAGTGGCAAAGAAAACGAATTAAATTGCTGAAAATGTTGATAATATATTGACAAGGATAACAAAATAATTTTGAAGATCCTTGTTTCTCACATGGTCAATGCTTGTATATTCTTGGCTTAGATTTGCCTTCTGAGAAAACTGCCAATGACTTGAGTGAACACATTTTTGTGTTAATGTTACCTTGCATAATCTTCTGCTGTTCCGTGAAGATTATATGTCAAATATCAATATATTCCAGCCTACAACAAATATGCGTATGGCATGCCAATGTAAGGAAATAAACCTTGATAGTAGATACCATTTAATCAGATAGCTCAATCTTTTAGACGACAATGGCCTTACATTTCTACTGATTGGCTCACTGAAGTCTAAAATTTGAGCATTTAATAAATGTATGAAAAGATTGTCAGACTGATATCTGGCAGCTCATGGAATTTTTTCACTATGGCAATCCAAGGAGCTTCTAAGGGTAGAAGACTTCTCAGAATAATATACATACAGAATTGAAAAGTATGGGAAAAATCATGCAACTGAATCATTTTCTTGCTCAACATGTCCTTGCTTTTCAGGCACAAAGTCGCTTTCATCATTTGCTAGAGGTTTGTTGGTTGAATGAGGTAAGATAGGATCAAATGTCATAATAATGAAAATAATTACAACAATATTTAAAATGAAACAGACCCTGTGAAATCCTGCAATCCACAAGAAGAAAGATGAAACATTCAGTAATAATAAAATTGAGTTTCAATACAAAAAACAAATAATAATAAAATTGAGACGATGAAGACCACCATGTGAGTGCATAATTTCACAAAGAAAAATAAACTGCAGTAAACCCAAAACCACAATATGTTATATATCATAATCCATTTTGTTCTCCTCTCTACAGCCTCATAAAGCAAGGAAAAGAAAAAGATACACACAAATTACATATGGCATCTCCCTCATTAATATCAGATTCCTTGAAGCATCCATGCCCATGACTGTCCTTACAATGAAATTGCACTAAGGACTATTTCTTCTTTATGGTAGAAACTAATGTTTAATCACCTATCATATACCTGGATATCGCTACCCAAAAAGGTTTTTTGAATTATTTATAACCACCGAGAAAGGCAAGGTGGTCCTCACCTTATCACAACCCTACAGCTAACTCTAGATAAGAAGGCCACTACCCACAACATGTAACTGTGTTATTGCAACGTTGAAAAAATATCATTTTTTGGTCTCATAAGCCAATTCGAAGCTTGCAACTACCATAATTTATGTTAGTCAATTGTTAATGGTACATTATAGTACACAATCTGCCTGAACATGAAATTGCCAAAATTGTTTTCAAACATTAAAAAACTGACATAAAGGTTGTACATGGTTATATACACGCTGAAATGCTGGTGGCACTTTTCATTACCATGGATATTAGAAAGGATATTTTCTCTAGAGTTGAAGATCCTACAACAGACATGGAGTTCGAATTTACATTTTAATGTTCCTCGCATGAAGAGGTTAGGCAAGAAATTACTTATCCTGAGAATATATTTTGGCACTATTAGAGGATTTTCTTAGTTCTAGCTTCCAAACGAGGAACACCAAATAAGAAAGATTATAAGTTTAAACTTAAAGGTTTATTGGACAAAGTTGTTTCAAGACACATGCAGCTTTTCACAAGAAAGTATATTAGTTATAAGCTGTTTATACTTCAAGTCTATGTTGCCAATTTGCTGGGGTATGCAGCCGGATCTGGGTCCAATTCGAACCGAATCTGCAGTTTGGTTCAGTGTGTGTATGGACAAGGATAACAAAATAATTTTGAAGATCCTTGTTTCTCACATGGTCAATGCTTGTATATTCTTGGCTTAGATTTGCCTTCTGAGAAAACTGCCAATGACTTGAGTGAACACATTTTTGTGTTAATGTTACCTTGCATAATCTTCTGCTGTTCCGTGAAGATTATATGTCAAATATCAATATATTCCAGCCTACAACAAATATGCGTATGGCATGCCAATGTAAGGAAATAAACCTTGATAGTAGATACCATTTAATCAGATAGCTCAATCTTTTAGACGACAATGGCCTTACATTTCTACTGATTGGCTCACTGAAGTCTAAAATTTGAGCATTTAATAAATGTATGAAAAGATTGTCAGACTGATATCTGGCAGCTCATGGAATTTTTTCACTATGGCAATCCAAGGAGCTTCTAAGGGTAGAAGACTTCTCAGAATAATATACATACAGAATTGAAAAGTATGGGAAAAATCATGCAACTGAATCATTTTCTTGCTCAACATGTCCTTGCTTTTCAGGCACAAAGTCGCTTTCATCATTTGCTAGAGGTTTGTTGGTTGAATGAGGTAAGATAGGATCAAATGTCATAATAATGAAAATAATTACAACAATATTTAAAATGAAACAGACCCTGTGAAATCCTGCAATCCACAAGAAGAAAGATGAAACATTCAGTAATAATAAAATTGAGTTTCAATACAAAAAACAAATAATAATAAAATTGAGACGATGAAGACCACCATGTGAGTGCATAATTTCACAAAGAAAAATAAACTGCAGTAAACCCAAAACCACAATATGTTATATATCATAATCCATTTTGTTCTCCTCTCTACAGCCTCATAAAGCAAGGAAAAGAAAAAGATACACACAAATTACATATGGCATCTCCCTCATTAATATCAGATTCCTTGAAGCATCCATGCCCATGACTGTCCTTACAATGAAATTGCACTAAGGACTATTTCTTCTTTATGGTAGAAACTAATGTTTAATCACCTATCATATACCTGGATATCGCTACCCAAAAAGGTTTTTTGAATTATTTATAACCACCGAGAAAGGCAAGGTGGTCCTCACCTTATCACAACCCTACAGCTAACTCTAGATAAGAAGGCCACTACCCACAACATGTAACTGTGTTATTGCAACGTTGAAAAAATATCATTTTTTGGTCTCATAAGCCAATTCGAAGCTTGCAACTACCATAATTTATGTTAGTCAATTGTTAATGGTACATTATAGTACACAATCTGCCTGAACATGAAATTGCCAAAATTGTTTTCAAACATTAAAAAACTGACATAAAGGTTGTACATGGTTATATACACGCTGAAATGCTGGTGGCACTTTTCATTACCATGGATATTAGAAAGGATATTTTCTCTAGAGTTGAAGATCCTACAACAGACATGGAGTTCGAATTTACATTTTAATGTTCCTCGCATGAAGAGGTTAGGCAAGAAATTACTTATCCTGAGAATATATTTTGGCACTATTAGAGGATTTTCTTAGTTCTAGCTTCCAAACGAGGAACACCAAATAAGAAAGATTATAAGTTTAAACTTAAAGGTTTATTGGACAAAGTTGTTTCAAGACACATGCAGCTTTTCACAAGAAAGTATATTAGTTATAAGCTGTTTATACTTCAAGTCTATGTTGCCAATTTGCTGGGGTATGCAGCCGGATCTGGGTCCAATTCGAACCGAATCTGCAGTTTGGTTCAGTGTGTGTATGGATTTTGGCAAGGAGCGAGCAAGACACTATGGGTTCATCCTGAATGAACCCAGCGAAAATGTAGCGGATCAGACAGAAACAAAACGAACCTGCCTGTTTTTTAACAGCTTTTTTAAATTTTATTTTTATTTTTTTAATAATTTCTCACCTTTGGCTTTGACTACAAGACACTAAAATGAATCCTTAACCCTAAAAGTGCCATCTAAAGCATTTGAAACACTAAAACAAACTCATTTTACCTCATTTTGATCGCAAAAGACAAATATGAAATACCATTCCTTTTTGTTTAACTTTCATTCTTGCTTGTCTATATAAAGAGAGCTGAAGATTGATCAAAGAAGGTTTCAAAATGGTTTCATTGTTATTCCTATGCATGTGCAAGAGCCATTAGCTACCAAGAAGATCATAGAAGAAGATTTTTTGAAATATATATATATGCCCTTAGGGGCAGAATGTGGTGGTTAGTTCACATGGTTGTTGTGATAGCCACCAAGGTTCAAACCCCCCATTGGGCCATTGATCTCGCAAGCCATGGGTCTTCACTAGGCTGGTGGACTCACAAGTTGTGTGCCTTCGTTGAACCATTGAACTTGCAGACTTGAACAGGTGATAATGCCTTGGGGACTGAGACTCCCTTGTAGTGGTCTTGACTATAAAACCAATGGGAAGAGATCCCCAATAAGCGGACTCTCTCGGCTTAGACTAGGCTAAAAACCCGAGTTTACCAAAGGTATATATATGTTTTGAATGTGTTGTTTATAAAACTTGTTTCCATAAGAATTACAATGGTAGCAAGTTCTAGCTCCATGGGCTGATCTAAATTCAAAACAAACCCAAGTTCTCCTCTTTGGAAGTATGTTGATATGATACACTTGGTTGTAGGTGGTGGAGGTATATTTGGATTTGTAGGAGGTGTGGTGTTAAGTATTCAAGTTCATATAGCAAGGTGAAAGCCCATTTGTGTGGCATTCCTGGACAAGGCATCAAAGCTTGCCTTGGAAATGATGGTGCACTTGTGCCATCGGAGCAAGTGATAGCATATATTAATGAGCAAGAGCAAGCAGATGAAGCAACAAGCCATAGAGCAAATCATCCTTTAGCAAAGAGAGGATCTCAAGGAGTGAAGCCCCTTATGCCCCCATCTAATCTTAGTGTTGTGGTAGAGAGCCACCCATTTTGACCATCCCAAGAACAACCCCTTACAAATAAGAGACAAAAGGGACTTTTGGAAATGACATTTCAAAATGAGTCTCAAGACATTGTCGATCAACACATAGCAAGATGTATTTATACAAATGGGTTTGGCTTTCAATGTTGATATTAACAAGAAATGGTAAGAAAAATTAATGAGGCTTCAAAAGAGTACAAGGGCCTAGGTTATGAAAAGTGCATGGCACCTTAATGGACAAGGAGGTCAAGCTTGTAGAAGATTCATTGACACCCATAAGGGCTAAATAGGTTTTGACAAGGTTGTCCATTGTTTCCAATGGATGGAAAGATGCTAAAAATTGGCCCTTGACCAATGTCATTGTAGTGTCCTCTAAAGGAGCAATGTTTTTGAGAGTCGTGGATTGTGAGGGGGAGGTGAAGGATGGCCAATTTATTGCTAACATTCTCATCACACCCATTGAGGAAGCGTGACCTCATGATGTTGTTCAAGTCATGATAAACAACACAAAGAATTGTAAAGTTGTTGGTTGAGGAACATTATTCACACATCTTTTGGACACCTTGTGTTGTCCATTCTCTTAGCCTTATGCTACAAAAGATTGGCAAAAAAATTGATTGGATCAAAAAGTTGTATGCAAAGACTGAAGAAATCCAAATGTTCATCACCAACCACCACATGTCACAAGGCATATTTAAATCATTTTGAAAATTGGAGTTGTTGAAGGTAAGTGAAACAATATAAAATTTTATGTTTCAATTTCACTTTAGTTACTTAGAAATTGGTTTCTTTAAACTTAATTTGATTATGTACTCTTCTTTGAAGTTTGATTTTAATTATTTTATTTTCTATTTTTGAATAGGTTGTTGAGACTTGTTTCACCTCCAACATAATTGTTTTGAGATGACTTGTGAAGGTTCAAGAAACACTTTCTAGCATGGTCATTAGCCAAACTTGGTCCATATGGAGGCAAGCCAACACTAAGAGAGCTGCAAATATTGAGCGGATGATTCTAGATGGCTCTTGGTGGGATCATGTGAAATATCTCATTAGTTTCACCGAACCTGTTTTGAGTATGATATGTTATACAAACATGGACAAGCCTTGCTTGGGAGAAATATATGATGGCATCAACTCAATGATTGAGAAGATGAAGATTATCATAAATGAGAAAGAACAAGATGCTAAAGAAACTTTCTTCAAACAAGTTTACGAAATTATCAAAGAGAGATAGAACACAATGACCACCCCGCTACATCTTCTTGCCTTTGCATTGAATCCAAAATACTATAGCGTTGAAGCTCTTTCTATGCCAATGAGTATTGCCTCATGTAGAGATTTTGAAGTTGCCGAAGGGTACAAGGCAACATTTTGTAGACTATTCCCTGATCCTAATTTGCAAAATGTAGTCACGAGTGAGTTCATTGATTTTGTACACTCCAGTGGTCGAAGTATTGATAATCTTCGTGATATGTTAAAGAAGGATGCTCACAATTGGTGGTAGTTCCATGGCCAACAATTCCAACACCTACAACCTCTTGCGATCAAAGTTTTATTGCAAATAAGTTAATAAATTATTAAATTTTATATTTTTATTTTTGAAGTTTCATTTATAATTATTATATAATTTGTTTATTTTTACAATGTATATCATATAAGTATAACTCTATCTCTCTACTTTTGTCTTAATTGGTTGCTAGTTCATCTACATTTGAGAGGAATTGGAGCACATACTCCATCCACTTGATAAAACGCAACCAATTGCATGCAAAAAAGATAGAGAGCTTAGTGACATGCATTCTGACTTGCACCTCCTTTCACACAAACAACATGGCTAAAAGGAAGGGGGCATGAGATTGTGGGATATAGAGCTAGAGCATACTAACCTGGATGCTTCCAATTCCCAACATGTTGCATTTGAGAAGCCAAATAGCAAGCACACTTTTAGTGCGAGTGGCAGTAGCACTAATTGTGGTTCTTTAAATGTTCCTACATCATCTAATGTCATGATGATGATGATGATGATGATGATGATGATTTAGAAAACCCATATGATGCTGAAAACTGATTGTTGAACTTTGATTTATTTATTTTAATATTGAACTTGAAGTTTGAACAATGAATATTTTATAATATTTATCATTTATATTTTTATTTTTAATGACATTTGAGTTTATTATGGTGGTTATGTTGATTATATGATGCTATGTGGTATTCTAAACTTAATTCTCGCTTTTAGGCTATATATACGATATTTATATGTTTTTTGTATGGACGAACCCAAACCCAAAAAAACTTTTTCCCAAATCTGCAAACCTGAACCAAGATCCGAACTAGAATTGGCAACTTAGCTTCAAATGTATGTTGAGTGGCAAGGTTGGGTTTGCTCTCGAGCTTGGTCATGAAGTTGAAACTTTCGAGTATAAAATTCAAATAACATACAATGTAAATCTAAGGAAATCCCCTTGTGGGCTTCCAAGGGTTCTCTCATAGGCCAAATTGACATCTGGCTTGGTCATTATCAAAAAACAACCTTTGCTTTCAACCTTGGTCCTTTTCTATCAATGACAGATTCTTCCAGCATGAAGAGTTTAGATTGATGCCAATACGAACATGAAATTTGGTATGTATGCATACGCTCTATGCACTTTGCCTTTATTTTCTTAGTTCCATCAACATTATATGTTCTCCCAGATTAAATCATACTAATTCAAACTAATTCAGGCTATGCCATCCTCCTTGCCTTCACCCTCAGCTAACAACTCAAGGAAACACATTATTATAACTTTCTTTCAGCTAATGCACAAATACTGAACATATCTTAATGTCTGCAAGTAATTGCAGTATCATATTCTCTAGGAGTTTTACACAGATATATCCTAGAATTCTACAAATCCCACAAGGTCTTTTGATTGTAACCAATTCTCTCCTACATGAAAAAATCGGATCCTCATCAGTGCACTATGCATGCCACACACCAGGTTCAGGAGTTCCATAGCCAAAACAGGACCTAAATTTGTCAAGCAGATTTAGAATAACTTCTTGTGAAGAACTAAAAGGTTCCCTGATCATAGTGTGTTGTGCTTTAGAGGTGCCTATTAATAAATTGAAGTAATAAGGTGTTGAGGAGGAAACAAATGTCGTTAACTACATCGCTATTTGGAACAAAAATGTGCCAGACTAACAACAACCAAATAAGGTAACAATAGGGTAAACTTCTTTCATAGATCTTGTCACAAAAGTATGACTATCAAAAAACAAATTTCCATGATAAAGCAAAATCAAACGGAGAAATACTAAAAGTTACTATATAATTCATAGAAATAATGATATTCCATTAGTTCTTCCTCAAACCCGCCCATTCAAATTACAAATGCATGTTCAAGGGCCCATTTGAAGAGACTGGAGATGTGAAGCCATTCTGTTGTTAACCAAGAATCTTTATAATAGGGAACAAGAGCTTCCTATCTCTGCTCTATTTAGTAAAAAAGATGGGTGATCCAAGACCCAGTTCTATTTACCTCTATGAGAAGAATTCATGTTTCACTGTCATTATAACAAAATGCATAGCACATTTTTTTGGAAATGTTTATTTGGCAAAGGCAGTCTTGGCTTAAAGTTAAGGTTTTTGTATGGATTGCAGGTCATTGGACTATCTTGATGGGCAAAAAGCTTTAAAAAAAGAGTTCCAAACAGTTTCTTTGATCATCTCTCAAGGTTGGGGTTTTCAACTTGCATTATATGTCTTGTGTATTATAGATGTGCGTACACCATGAATATTGTGCATAATATCTATGAAGACTTATTTTTAAAAGGGTTATTGAATATGTAGTTGTAACTTTTTGTTAACTATTTTCTCATGCATGCATTAGACCATGGTTAACACTTCCTTGTAGTCCTCTACATGCATTGGCATACAAACAGTCTTACCTGAAGCACACTTAGTGTAGAAGTCTAAACTAAATGCTTACAAAATTAACAAACCCAAAACTATTCCAGTAACGTGTGTGTGTGTGTACACACACACACACACACATACACATATTATTTGTTTTTGTTCACACACACGTTGAAAATTTCACTAGATTAATACACTTATTAGGTGCACCCAGTATGCAAGACTGAATGCCTTGATGATCCTAATGAAGTTCTGCAGCTTGCAAATTTGATGCCTTGATAATCCTGATGATGTTTTGCATGTTCCTTCTGAAACTTTGTACCATGGACTACCCCTGAGAGTTTCTGTCCCAAAGGAACTGACTAACACACCTGTGGATTTCAGCCTCCAAGCGTCCAAAGCTGTTGAAAGCAGCATCACTTTTCTATGAACTAAATTGAGTTTTTTGGTTTGTAATTTTCAAAGATATCTTCTCTTTACCTCTAAACGCTTCCTATAGTCCCTATTTCTAGGTGATCCACAATCAAAGGTAATTACTCCTCAAACAATGGCAATTAACTAGCAAGTCAATCCGTCAATCGAAGGGGTTAACTAGTTGGGATGGAAAGACTCAACCACTTCACTAGGTTGAAAGACTCAGCCACTTTATTCCAACTGAAAGACTCAGCCGCCTTATTCCAAACAAAAGATTCAAAGTAACTATAGTCCTACTCCTAACCCTTGCTACTTGCAACGCTGCCAATCAATCTGAGTGCTATGGATAAGAAAGGGGACATTACAAATCCTCCCTCCCCGAATTTGCTTGCCCTCAAGTAAGACAAGGTTGGGTGATTTAGGATATCAGCTGACTCCCAAGTAGTGTCCTCTTGAGGCAAACCTTTCCACTACACCAGGAATTCAATCTATACACGGTTTTGCAAGTGCTTCTCTCTAGTCCCAAGTATCTAGTCTGGTACTAATAATAACTTTATCTTCAAGCAATGGGCGCTCAATTGAAGGTGTTACCTGCTGTCCCACTGCCTTTTTAAAACATTATACATGACAAATGTTATGGATCTCACTATTAAGAGGAAGCTCCAACTCATAAGCCACTTCACCAATACATCGAACTATTTTGTAACGACCATAGAAGTGGGGTTTGAGTTTTTCAGCCCCACTCTTTTCTAATTAAGACTGTCTATAAGGCTGCAAACAAAGGAAAACCATGTCCCCTACCTCAAAATGCCTCTCCATGCAATGCTTATCAACACAAATCTTTTACTAATTTTATGCACGCTAAAGCTGATTGCATCACCCTGTAAAACCCTACCTACTCTGCTCAATGAAGTCCCCTGTTGCGGGTACTCATGTCTCTAGAAATGTCAACTCAATGAAGGTTGGTGCATCATATCCATACAATGTCATAAAAGAGGACATCCCAATTGACATGTTGTAGGCAGTATTGTAGCAATACTCCCCTAGGTACAGCCATCGCACCCAAGCTATTTGATGATCGGTAAGAAAACTCCTCAAGTACCCCTCAACCCATTTGTTTACTATCTATGGGGGGATGATAATTGGTGCTAGGTGTCAACTCTATCCCTATCAATCTAAATAACTCCTACCAAAAAGTTTTCATGAAATGTGCATCACTATCACTAACCATGGTATAGGGTAGTCCATGACTCCATGCAATCGAAAGATATGCCTGAAGAAAATATCTGCTACCTATGGAGCCTTGGACTCACTAGGGATGGAGAAAAAGTGTGCAAACTTCATCAAACGATCTACAACCACGAAGATACAACTCTTTCCCCCCACTCAAAGCAATCCTATAATGAAGTCCATTGACACGGATTCCCATTTCTAATGAGGGATGCGGAGGAGCTGAAGCAAACCTACTGGGTGCATGGTTTCATGTCTCATACTTTGACACACTTCACACAATCATAGATGTTGCAATACGTCTTCTTTTAGGCCCTTCCATGCATATCTACTCCAAACTTGTCCAAGTTTTGAAAAATCCTATGTGACCAGCAAGTGGAGAATCATGGAATGCTACAAATATCTTCTATTTTAGCTTGGATCTGAGCATGACAAAAATCATGTCCTTGTACAAAATAATACCATGCTTCACCTAGTATCTCTCATCCCTGTTTGTGGTGGTAACAGTACCCTCAATCAACCTTGTAGCTAATGGGTATTTGGCATACTCAACCAACAACTCTTCTTTCCAATCAAATTCTGCTGAAGAGATAGCCAATAGTTTAGATCTCCTAGAGAGTGTCTACTACCCCATTGTTCTTTCCCTTGGCATACTCAATGTCAAAATCATAGGCCTGTAATTTGCTCACCCATTTTTTCTGCCTATCATTGAGGTCATGGTATGATAAGAAGAATCTCAAGCTGTTGTGGTCCCTACATACATCCACAAACTAGATATTGTCTAAATTTAGCTAGTGCATGCATGACTGCAAACATCTCCTTATCATATATAGAGAATTAATGCTTTGTCTCCATCAATTTTTGACTCTCAAATGATATGGGTTGTCCTTTTTGCCTAAGAACAGCCCCTAGATCTTATCTTAAAGCATCACACTTCATCACAAAAGTCAATGAGAAATCAGGTACTACAAGAATGGAACCAATGCACATTACCTTTTTCAAATGGTCAAACACCTATGCCGTTGTGGACCAATAAGGCACCCTTATTGGTCAACTCCATCAAGGGCACTACCAGTTACAAGAATCCCCTAATGAATCTCCAATAGTAGCTACAAAGGCCCAAGAACCACCCTAGTTGTGTTTGACTTTGAGGTAGGCCACTCCTAGATAGATTGCACCTTGGCCAAATCCATCTGTACACTTGCCTTGCTAATAATGTGTCCCAGGTACAAGATCTTCTGCATTCTAGACTCATATTTGTTTTTCTTGGCAAAGAAGTTTTGCTGCTGTAGAATAGCCAACATCATATGTAGGTGTTTTATGTGTTCCTCCCATGTCTAGTTGTAAATCAATATGTTATCAAAGAACACCAATACAAATTTCCTCAAATGAGGTCTGAAATTTTCATTCATCGCTGACTAGAGAGTAGTTGGTGTATTGGTGAGCCCGAAAGGCATCACCAAAAACTCAAAGTTCCCACAACAACACTAAAAAGCAATCTTAAGTGTGTCTGTGGGTTTAACCCATATTTGATGGTTGCCAGACCATAAGTCAATCTTGGTGAAGTATGTTGCCTCATGTAACTCATCAAGCAACTCATCAATATGGTGTATTGAATACCTATTCTTGATGGTTTTCTTGTTTCTTAGCTCTATAATCAATACACATTCCTCATTGTTCCATCTTTCTTCTTCACTAGTACCCCCAAAGATATAAATGGACTGGCATTGGATCTAATGTGTCTAAAATTCAAAGGATCATGTATGCTCTATTGTATCTCATCCTTGAAAACACGAGGACGTCAATAAGGAGTCACGATAATGGATCACATCCCTAGCTCCAACTCAATAGTGTGTTGGAAACTCCTATCTAGTGGGGGTCCTGAAGACATGTCCCCAAACATAAAAGCATATTTATCTAATAAAACTCAAATATGTAGAGAGTATTCATCATCCCTTGAATCTCCTTGGTAACTAGTGGTAGCCCTTTAATGGTAGAACTGGCTACTATCCAACTCATCTAACCCTATCTCAAAGGCCTCTCTATTCAATGAGTCAAAACCTATTGTAATGCATGTTTAACACCCTTGATGGTCTTCTTTTGCTCCTAGTCCATGAATTTGAGTGTCATCATTTGGTAGTTCTATGTGAACTCACCAAGCGAATGTAGTCACTGGATGCCTAGAACCATGTGAGCTTCACCAAGCGAAATGACAAAAATCATGGGTGATAGTATGCCCATCCAATATCACCTATAATTGGTGAATGACTTGCTTACAAGCCAATGAATAACCATCTACTACTACCACTTCGAATCCTACAAACTCTTTAGCTTTTAGTCTGAAACAAGCTACCACCCCTTGATCAACGAAGTTATGGGTAGCTCCCCCATCAATGAGTGCCACTATGTGTTGTCCTCCAATCCTCCCCTTGAATCATATTGAGTTATACCTCAGTGCTCCTGACAACGATGCAATGGTAGCTAGCCGCACTCGTCCTTCTGGTGACAAAAGACCTTCTATTACCATGCATGCTAGTGACACCTCATCCTCTTCCACACTTTGTGCCTCTGTGCATGACTCGGACTCACTCTCGTCATCAAAGTACACCTCAATCATGCCCCTTTCCCAAGCACCTATGGGTTGGGTCTTAAGGCTCCTTACAGTTAAAGCATAATTGTTTCTGCCGCATCTTATTGTGGATCATGTCACCTAGCTACTGGCTCCTAAAGGTGGATCCAATCCCCCAATGACCTGTGGATTGAGAGGGTGCAATCCCCAATTCTGCAGAAAAGGTTTATATGGAGTCCCTTGTTAATGTTGTTGTTGTGATTCTACTGGAGTCACACCTCTCAAGGTAGCCCCTTGGAAGGATTTGCTAGTTGTGGGGTTTCCAATGTCAAGGCCCTTTTGATGGTCGTTTACAATGAATCTGATTCAAGGGCCTTTAACTGGGCCTCTAAGGGGTTTTTTCAACCGTTCCACGAAGAGTAATGTGACATACTTCTCTAACACATCAAGACCATCATAGCTACCCTCTGGAAATCAACCACGTATGCATCAACTAAGCCCTAGTGTTGTAGTTGTGCCAATTCTCCAACGTGCTCCTCCTAGTCCTTTCTCTCAAATTTGTTGGTCAATCTCCTGCAAAACTCCTCATAGGTGGTGATAAGGTTGCCCTTGAGTGACTAGACCATGATACCACCATTCAACTACAACCTCCTCCAAGTGAAGGATCACAAATTTAATTGCTCCCTCATACATATGGCTTAATGAAAGTGTTCAATTTTTTGGATCTAAGCTTAAGTCAAGGCTTTGTTGGATCCATCAAATAAGGGGACGGTCAGCTTTCCCAACCTACTTTGCAAATCTTTACAAGGTCTATTCGAGGTGGGTTTACTTCCATTCCTGGTTCTAGTTTTTGACTTCAATGTGCAAAAATTCTTAAAGGAAACATTTGCTTGAAATTCAACACTTTTTGCCCCATCTTCAACATGGAGAGCGTCCAAGTCTAGTACCCACGACTAATTTCACTAGCGTGTTCTAGTTCATTGCTAAAGATTAAGATTCCCATTGTGTACCATTACCCAGAGGTGTAGTGATACGATTTGTTTCCTTGGTTCTATTACCCTACATACTCTAGATGAAGAGATCAATGAGTTGTTGTTGCCCATCCTATAAAGATTTCATCACATCAAAAAATTCCTGCTCTTTATCCTCATGCGACATTTTCTACTTCCTCTACTCCCTAAGTTGATATCTGATTTCCCTATCACTCATTGCCATGCAATACAAATATCTAATATTTTTTTTTGGTTTTTCCTTTTTTTATTTTTATTATGCCTCTCACAAGCTAGCCAAGTCTTCAGCTTTGATACCATTGTAAAAGTCTAAACTAAATGCTTACAAAATCAACAACCCAGAACTATTCCAATATATATATATATATATATATATATATATATATATATATATATATATATATATATATATATATATATATTGTTTTTGTTCATACACACACAGATTGAAAATTTCACTAGATTAATACATTTATTGGGTGCACCCAACATGCAAGACTAAACACCTTGATGATCCTAATGATGTTTTGCATGTTGCTGCTGAAATTCTATACCACAAACTGCCCTCGAGGGTTTTCATCCCCAATGATGACACACGCCTATAGATTTCTACCTCTAAGAGTTCAAAGGTGCATAAAGCAGCCCCACTTTCCTGTGAAGTAAATTGAGATTTTTGGTTTGTAATTTTGAAAGATGTCTTCTCTTTACCTCTCAACGCTTCCTATAGTCCTTGTTTTTGGGCGATCCAAAATCAAAAGTAATTACTCTTCAAATGATGGCAACTAATCGGCAAGTCCACCCCTCAATCTAAGGGATTAACTAGCTGAGACCAAAGGACTCAACCACTTTATTCCAACTGAAAGGGCAGCTGCCTTATTCCAATTGAAAGACTAAAAGTAACTGCAATCTTAACTCCTGCTACTCCCATGCTGCCAATCAACCTCAGTAATCGCTATGGATTAGAAAGGGGTCATTGCACTTAGAGTTGGATACCCTTGTTAGATACTATGGGTTGTTAACACATAATGACAATATTACTTAAACTAAGACCTACATATCACAATTTGATAGAACCTCGGTATTTTAATTCATTCATTCTTTGTTTATCAATTACATTTGTGGAGTTCTATAGGCATTTTGCCCCATTGCAAATGTGTCCAATTTGCATGTGCATGGGCATGTGTCAAAAGACTAGATCTTACATTGCGTAAAACGCACACACCCCCCAATTAACTAACTTGTGTTCTTAGTTAATTGTAGCTAAATGAGCACTTGAGTAGATGAGTGCATGGCGACCTAAGGAGAAGATGGAGTGTGGTCAAAGGAACCATGTGGAGTGAGAATTTACACATGCGGCAAGGACAAGGGTGCAACTTGTTGAGAAGTTACTTGTGTTTGTAGTTGTTGTGCTTGCTCTTGGTCATGCTCTTGCACTGGCTCTTGCTCTTGTCCTTGTCCTTTCTATTGTGCATGTTCTTGTGCGCTTTGTTGCTCGTAGTGTGTTTGTGCAACTTGTGCCTCTTCCTCATGCTCCTATTCAATGCAATGTGAATGCTAGCACCTTTGTGCTTGCACTTTAGAGGGAGACTTAGCCTTGCCTTTGCCTTTCTTGCCTTTCTGCTTGTCTTGCTTAGTTTTGATCGCAATTGGCTGATTCGGTATAGAAGTGGCAATTGATGGTATAGTTACATCAACTTGAGTACCATCCATAAACTGAAGTCATTCTGCTTCAATATAGCTCATGTCTAGGAAAATTGGAAGCTGTGAGGGCTAGTGTTTTTCTCCTCCATCGAGGTAGATGGCATAGCAGTGGTGGCAATAAACTTAAAAGTGACATGAGGGAACTCTATGAAAAGCACTAATAGAATGTGGTAATCAAAGGCACCGCGTGGAGTGGTAGAGTACAACATGAAATCAAAGAAAAATATATGTTTGTGTGTATTACCATGTTCATATTGCTCACCAGTTGGAATCCCATAGTACTCCACCATATGAAGGATTAGAAATGCACCATAATAGAACTTTGCACCCATATCCCATGCCTCCTATGCGTTCAGAATCATGTCATTTACCAAGATTCTTGACTAGTCAAACTACCTTGTTAACACCAACCTCTTATCCCATGTATGCAGCTGTGACTTCTAAGCTGGTTGACTTGCAGAGCAACTTCATGCCAATAAGATTACAGGCAATACACACTAACATCTTCAATTGCAGTGACTTTCACACCACTGGACTGTGCTCTTAGTTAACTGCAGCTAGACTATTACATATCTGCACACTAAGTTCTAGTTAACCAAGCACATGGTACAACATGGGTAGGAGGCATCTACTGTGCCAACACTTTTCTAATACAGAAATTGTATTTCCTCTTAAAAGGCAATAGAATAAATCAATAATAGGATAAATATATGATGTGCTCATTCATATTATATAATGATTTATCTTTAATTAATTACGCCGAGAGGCGTTATACAGTCACATCGGGGTGGGGATGAGAGCACTCATTTTTTCTGCCTAAATTTATAAGAAAAAAAATTAAAATACCAAAAAGGAAATAAAAAATAAAACTTAAGAAAATCAAAGAAAAAAAACTAAAGAAGAAACTATGGAACCAAAAAAGAAATTGGAAAAAAATAAAAAACTAAAAAAGAAATTGGAAAAAAATAAAAAATCAAAATCAAAAAAGAAATTGCAAACTGTTGGAAGGAGAAAAAGCTGGAGAAAATCACGAAAACTATGGAACCAAAAAAGAAATTGGAAATTTTTTTTTTTAAAAAAAAAAAAGAAATTGCAAGAGAAAATCAAAGAAATTATGGAAAAAAGATATACCTCGGCGTATTTTATATATATAATTTTAAATATAAATATACTAGTTACTAAAGATGTATTTTCTGGATTTGTTTCAGTATATCACTACAGTGGTGCTGAATCTTGTTTATTTTCTTTGATGACTCATTCAAGTATATCTAGGTTGTCTATGGGCAAGGGCCCATTGGTCTTAGCTTGCACAGATTAATCACAAGGGAATATATTGGTTTAAGTGAGCATCACATATGGCATTTTTATAGCTGTATTGTTTCATCTCTACTGATTATGTTATGCCTGAAATGTGATAGAATGATATTGATAATGGTATCAATTATGCCAGACCAAGTGGCAGTTTTAACATGATAAATTCTAATGATGGTAACATGTTCAGTATGACACAAAACAGGGGATGCTCTGTTTTTACAGAGTTTGCTAGAAATACATGTCATATCATGATGTAAACCTTTCAGTTATGTATTTTACAATTGGAAAGCCTTTCTTATTAATTATGCTAAATCATTGGCATTTGGTAGCAAGTAGTACTGTGGTATCTTAAACAAACCATTTACAATAACTATGTGGTATTTTGTCATTCATATGACCTGAGATTGTTGTGGGAAGACAGGTGGTAGACAGAGTAAGTTGCAATGTATGGATGAAGGCTTGTAGTTCCTGGTCTGCTACAACACCTTCTTGAAGCACTTTTCTTGACGAAGTCTTTTTGCTATTTGAATTGGGCAATGAAAGACTGTAGAATTCTCACCTTCTCTGAGAGCACATTGATCTTGGTAACAATTGTGCTATGTATAAATTTTCAGTAGGCCATTATAACTTCATACCATTTCTAGAACATTAGTTTTTTTTGCAATGGCTCTTCCCACTCCTCCGACGACTCCTTCCCACGCTGCTGTTGGTCTTGAGCTAGGGTGTCTCTTGCCTAATTCTCTTCCCCCAGTTCATTCACCGGATTCAGGCAGATTTGTTGGTGTTAACGCAGGGTTTTTGCCGGCTGGAGTCGTAGGAGTTCCTGAGGCGCCTTCTTGTGGGAGCGACTTGTTGATGATTGTTTTTAGACAACACAACAATAGAGTAAAACACTAAGTATCCCACTTCCTCTTGAGTAAAGTCTCTCAAAGGCTAAGCTATGTGATCCAATGAGACAACTTCGAGGTTCCTTACTCGTGATTGTATTGGATAGACTCAGTGAATACATGTGATCTTGCTGATAATCACAAAGGGACTTACGCAGACTTCTTGCTTCATTCAACTTATTTCTCCTTTGAGTGTGGATGATATATGTACAATGTCTCAATGATAAAGAAAAAGGAAAAAGATAAAGGTTTAGAGAATCTAATCTAAGGTCAATGAAGCAATGATGACGCATGAATAGGCAAACTCCTTAATCAACCTAACTCCACTTCGCCAAGGATGCCTACAACTACATGAAGTTGGTGCAATCTCCTAAGGATAGCGAAAGGTTTTCAAATCATGAAGGCTCATATAAGCACTCATTGAACGACACAGCTCAAACAAGCATCCACAATCGAACTTAAGCAAATGATGAGGCTCAGACTAACTTTACACAACACTTCACCAATGATGAATGTCAAAAGCATGAGCTAGGAGTTGATCAAATATTCAATACAACATACATTACATCAATGAACTACTATTTCTACTTCTAATCTACTTAAAAACATCTCTCCACTTCATCAAGATACAAGAAACCATGTTATTCAACAAGACAACACTTAACACCAAACAAGCTCCAATGTCTTTGCATTAATCTTGAGAAATATTTACAACTTCAAGTACTCTCAGAAAACTTCAAGAGTCTCTTCTATTCTACTCTACTATACCTACTATCTGATGATTTTACAAATGAGGCAACAAGGCCTTTATATAGAGGTCCAGAATTACAATGAAGGGCTAGGATCAATTCAAGTAGCCAAGGGCCCAGATCATGCCATCTCAGCAGGTAGTTACAACAACTTGCTATTTTTAATACATAAGAGAGGCAATGGAGGCACGTTTTCCAAGAAGATAAGGATGAAATGGAATCTTTAGAGCATCTTCCACATGGACGTCCTCTTTGGCTTCTTGTTTGTTGAATGATGTGGCGAATTGTGATTGGTGATGATGAAGTGCAATGTCACGTAGGTGCCACCTCAACATACTTGTGGATTTCAACTGTTTATTCACTTTGCTCTGTGGGCATATTCCCAAATTGTATCATCTTGTGTGATGTCTTCGAATGTAATTGCTTTGAACTTGTATGTTTGGGATTGTTCCTTGTTGATCCTGCCTTGTTCATCTTCTTGTAAACTAGATGTGTATGATACTTGTAGCTCATTTGTCTAACTCTGTTCTTCTTCTCTTGCAGGGTATGTGAATGATCTTCCTTGATGATACTTCCTGGAGAGTAGATATCGATGAAAACACCTTCTTTACATGTCGAGTAGATGACTTCTCAAGGAGACTTGAATGTACTAGAGGAACTTGAATGTTGACGGATGTCTTTGAAATGTTTGATGATGATGAAGATGAAGTAGTACACTTGCCATGTTGACCTTGAAGTGATGATTGATGAAGAAGCTAGTTGATACTTGAAGATGAATGGAACTTGAAGCTTGATAGATGAATGTCTTCGTTGATAACATAGAGTAGAAGACTCTTCTCAAAGACTTGAAGATACCGGAGGAACTTGAAGCTTAGTGGATAGATATCTTTCTCCAGATGCAGATGATGAAGTATGTTGAACTTGATGCAATCCTTCGGAGCAGCTACATGATGACTCTTCCTTAGTAGTGGCCTTCTAACCTCATTCCTCACTTGTTCGTGGTTCTAGGTGGTTCATTCCTTGAATGACTTCTCAACTTCATCGATGCTCTTGCAACACAAGGAAAGAAATAATATTAATCACTTTGATAAAAACTTGATAATAGCAAGGAATCATCTTTAAATGTCAAAATAACCCTTCTTAAGTCTAGGCGCATATCTTGGTGTATAGGGAGGCTAAAGGGCGCCTAGGCTATATTTATCATTTTATGATTTTAAACAATTGAGGATGACTTATGATAATTCTTTCTTGCAAGGCGCTCACTTAATGGTGTCATTTTATGCAATTTCCTCTTGGGCGCTCATTTAGATTGCAGAGGAGTAAAAATGCGCCTAGATCCTTTTGGCCTTAAATTTGTCATATTGATGATTTCAACAATTAAAGATAACTTAGAGTGATTATTCCTTCAAGGCGCCTATTCAATGATGTGGATTCGTGAGGTTTCTTTGAGGCACCAATCTAGGTGATAGGAGTAAAAAAGTGCGCCTCACTTGAACTTAGCTTATTCTCTTAATCTCAAACTCAAATTGATGATTATAACTTTCCACTTTAACAAGGTGAAGTCTTTTATACTTGATTCTTGCCTTCACAAGGCTAGGCGCCAATTGAGAGTTGCAAAGACAGGGAAATTCACCTAGTTGAATTGGGCTCTTCTTGCTATTTTTACGCTTCCAAATGATTGAATATGCCTAACATGACCCCCCTTACCTAAGCGCCCATTTAGCGTTATTCTGGTGACAAGATGCGCCTAGACATGAGTGAATGTCTTCTCCAAATTGGGCATTGATTGAGGTGTCAAGGAATCAAGAAGGGCGCCTAAGCTATTTGAGGCGCAAATTGATGATTATTCAAGTGGAAATTGGCGCCTTGGTGCTAAGGGGTGTTCACTTCATTCCTTTATGCATCCAAGTCATTGGGAAGGCTTAAGAAGACATCTTGACATTCAAACTTCCTTAGGTGCTCATGATGACTTAAACCACAAGAAATGGCGCCTAGATTTGTTTAGCTAATGTAACTTCATGTGAGGCGCCAATTCAAGGTAGCAGGAGATGGAAAATGCGCCTAACATTTTAGCTAGTTTCTTGGCACTTTAACACTTTCAAATTCATGTTCAAGCTCTCAGGAGACCTCCTTGCCTTTGGGCACTAGAATTCATGATTTCAAACTTCTTTCAGTACTAGGCGCACTTTGATGATGGTGGAGGTATGATATGGCGCCTTGGTATAGCTAGACATTTATTTGAACTTTTAATGATTTAAATCATTTGACATGTTCATGAGGAGTTCCAGACACTCAAGTACCCTCCAAAAATGAAGAATTCAATCATATTTTGCCTAGGCGCCAAAGTAGGGTTGCATTGATGGAAAGTGGCGCCTTGACTTATGATGTCAAATTTCATGTGTTTTTTCACTTTAGAACTCAAGGTAAATTGCTTCTCATCCTTATCTCTTAAGGCGCTATTCAAAACATCTACTCCAAGTTAAGGCGCTCAAAGGAGGTTCTGGAGATGAAAATGGCACCTTAGTTCTTTTGGGTGAATTTTGGTCTTTAAGCAACTGCAATGTGTCTCAGGGAGATTAATTCTTCAAGGCGCCCATTTAATTGACCACTTCTAGCATCATTTGTTCAAGGTGCAGGTTTGAGGTTTCCCAGATGATGAAATGCGCCTTGAGTTCTCGGCGGAGTTTTGAGTTACTGCAAGTGGAAAAATGCGCCTAACCTCTTAGAGCAATTTTGTGCCCAGAAATGAAAATCCCCAGGGTCAGGAGATTGAATTTCTTATACTTTAAATATTTTTCAATATACCTTTCAGGATGTTTGAAATAGGTCTCGGATCCATCGAATTTAACATGTAGATTCTAGATTTTGAGGGATCCACCAGATTTCAGACTTAGCCAATTTTCAGGATTTTCAGGATATCAAACTTCAAACACTACTGACTTCATCATAAAATAAATCTAAGACATCATCTAAAACTCAATGCAAAGCACAGGAGCTAAAAAAAAAGGGGGGTCCATTTGCAATGGCGCGATGTGTGATTAGGTCACAACACGACTTTTAGGGCCTTGTTTCTGGAGGTCGAGGGCACTACTCCTAGGCTTTTTGCTAGCCATTCTCATAGTGCTTTCCCCCTGTCTAGTGCTCTTCCTCCTCCGGTGGTCGAGTGTGGATAGGACGTTGAAGAGAATAAGGAATTTTATCTGCACCATGGGGTGGTTTGTAGATTTAACAGTTTGTGGCCATCCTTGCCAGACCTAAATAAGTGGGTCTTGGAATCCTGGAAACCTTTGGTGGAAGGTAAGATTGAGCTCTTCCCTTGTGCCAGAGGCTTCTTTGTGGTGACCTTTGCTTCCCCTGAGGAGAGGGATATTGTGTTGAACAGTCGGGTCTGGCTATGGGGAGTGCATTCCCTCTCCATTAAACCTCAAGCCTTGCTCATTCAACCCTCTTACTAAACCCCTCAACATCAAACCTATCTGGGTTAGGCTCCCGAATCTCCCGCTCCAGTTTTGGGAAGATTCTTGCTAAGAGGATATTGGAACTACTCTTGGCCGCTTCTTGATGGTTGACTCCACAACCTCATTCATAGGGCACTCCACCCTAGCCTGTTTCTTGGTTGACATTGACATTTCCAAAACCCTACATGGAGAGATTGTTCTGAAAGTGGGAGATAGGACGTGGACGCAACTTCTCAATTACGAAGGCCTCCCCTTCAGATGTCAGTGATGCTTTGCTATTGGCCATCTAGCCTCTGCTTGTCCACACTCTCGTCGTAAGGGTGTGGCTACTTGGTGGAAGAATGCTCTTGACAACCACTTAACCATCAGCGCTTCTGTCCCTCAGGTGGCAGCTTTGGATGAGGAGCCCTCACAAGTTGATGTTTCTTCTTCTCCTGCGACGTCGGAGGGTGTTTCTCCCTCGCCCCCCCATTGCGACCTCTCTCCTAATTTTGGATCAAACATTTTCTTCTAAGGTCCCAGCTTCTTGTTCTATTATGGTTTATCCTATGGTCCCAGTTTCTACTGGGGTCCTAGCTTCAATGCAGTTTGCAGTCCCAGTTCTTGTTGCAGCCCTTCCATCTTCTAGCTCGGGTTCGTCCCCACGCAACTTCTCTTTAGCTGTGGCTTCGACTAAGGATTCCATCCTATCCCCTCGTTCCGAGGACTTAGACTCTGAGTCTTCTTGGACGGTTATTCAGAGAAGGAAAAAAGGACTCTCTAAATCTGTCACTATTGCGCACCCTTGGGTGAAGGGAGTCAAATTTGCCAGGTCGGGGTCTGGAGTTCTCTAGATCTCGATGCTCTGTATTGTTGTTTTGCGGTTTGTTTGTCCCTTTGTGGTTAGTACCATATCTCACGGTACTCGTTTTGTCTGCCTTTTGGCTGGTCTGTAAAAGGGTTCAGGCCCTTTCAAAAACCCGTTTTTATCTAATCAAAACTTCATACCATTTCTGATTATCAATGTATTAGTTGTTGAAACTTTACATCTGCATATACATTAATGAGCATAATGGAATAGTGCATGGCAATAGTTGTTATGTTTTCTACAACACTACAATGAATTACTTATGAAACTGTATAGCCTTAATTGCTCTAAGGTTATACGGTCTAATCTTCTATTGTTCCTATATGGAAAACCAAGACTCTAGTTTTGAATCAAAAGAACTTTGTGACTTGATGAGAGCTTTAATCCATGTTTGCCACTTCTGAGCAAACTATGTTTAACATTTAGACAAAAATTCTTGCAAAACTAAACTTCTAACAATGTCTAATGTAATTTTTATGGTTTTTTGTTTTGGATAGGTCAAATCTGAAAAGCTAGATGATTTGCAGTAATGAGTAGTGAAGATCTCATCCACTCATATAGACTTGACAATGCTCGGTCTAACTTTAGAACCAATTTAATGGAGCTCCATTTCACATGTTACCTAATTGTGTCTACTTATGAATTGATGTGAAACTCTTGTTCCTTGTCTATTTTAAAGAAAGAGAATCTTTTGAATAAGGAAATATTGTGGAATAGGAGGAATGTAATTGAGAGGTAGTTGTGTTTTAAAAGGGTATTGGTTGTAAGGTAGAGTTGGTCTAGAGCTTAAGCCACATCATCCTTCGTGAAACAATTTAAATTGGAGAAGAAACTTTCAAGAGAGTCCAATATTCTTTTTCATAGAATCCTTGGGTGTAGAGTGATATTTTAGGGTTAGAATTTTTTTTAAAAATTGTAAGACCTGCAAATATTTAAGATTGAGAAACACGAGTATGAGCAATCAAGCTTCCCTTCGATACATCTATGATGTCTTATTGACACGAACGGCATAAAGGGCTTATGATATGTAATGTGTCGTACCTATTTGTATATTTTCAAAGATCTTTTATGTGTGATTTTTATTAGATTTTTGTGTGTTCTTTCAGATAGACAGAAGATGCAGAAGGGGGTTTTATGTTTTCCTGCAGATGTAGTGCCGGAGCACACAATATATAGCATAGAACCTAAACCCAGAAAATATACAACGCATTTGCACAAACAAACAATGACCCAGATCATCAAATCCACAAATATTAATTATCGTTACATACCCATGTCAAGTTTTGCACTTTGATATTTCTGCTGTAGCCGGACTAGCAAATGGGCATAGCCAGAATCACTCCAAACTCCAAGAAATAGAAAATATCACGCCTATATTAATAGCAGCAATATAGGAGGCCCTAGACGCCTCATACAATGCAAACTAGAAGCTGCCCACAAAGAGAAATGAAGCTCAAACTCCCAACTTCATGCCTGGATGTGTACGGCCATGGCTGGAAGTGTATATCAGCAGCAAGAAAACTACCACAAACACTCTGAAATCTGCCTACACAGCCCTTCTTAATCAGCAAATGACAATATCATAAAGAATCACATTCAGCTCAACAACTCTTCGAATATCTCTATTATCAGCACATTTGTGAATGCCGAATACATCCACCGTCAATGGCACCGTTGGGTGGTATTGCACACCTGTGGGATACCGTCACTAATGGAGGTTTCCGTCTCCAATAGCCTGATGCAAAATCTCCAACTCTAAAACCCTAGCAGAGCTCTCATACACAATATCAA
Organism: Cunninghamia lanceolata; assembly: GCA_027924645.1. NCBI lineage: Eukaryota > Viridiplantae > Streptophyta > Pinopsida > Cupressales > Cupressaceae > Cunninghamia > Cunninghamia lanceolata. The sequence goes on along the minus strand of BSBN01001418.1, from coordinate 64,971 downwards.
AACATAGCATAATACCAAATGAGCTCCAAATGACCTTTTTATCTTCCTCCAAGATAAGCGTTGGGCAATTCGGAGGGAAAATAACAATTAATTTCACTTTATGTCTCCTAGGGATGGAGAATAACAATTTACTTTCACTTTATGTCTCCATTTCATTAATTTCACTTTTTCCGGCAAAAATATAATAAAGTCCATATTAATATAAATTAATAAATCTTCGGACTTTAAAATAAGTATGAAGACGGTGTCGGAATTCACTGATCTTTAGTTCGCCGGAAAGATTTTGACGAAACGTATCTGATCCAACTTTGAAAATCCCGAACCGACATAGTACCCAAACTTACTAAAAATAGTAACGGCCAAGAGCTCACTGAACCAACCACGAAGATGCCAACTAGATCCACTAAATGCGAACCAAGACTCTGTCACTGCCAAGGACCTCCAGAGCCAAACTAACCACAGTTCCCTAACCAAACTGCTAGCCCACGGGAACTCCATGATGGACTAACCATGTGTCTAGAAGGGGACATTACATGATACTCTTTGACCCTTTGGAGAATGTGAGATTGGAGGTCATTGATTAGCACTACAATAAGCACAAAAGAAATACATATTATTTTTTGAGAAGCCAAGGAAGGACAATTTTAGGAGGAAGGCTTTATTACATAGGTAAATGGCAGAATGCTGGATGATAATTACATAGAGCAATAGCTCTTAAATAGGTTACAAGTAATTACAAATAAAGCAAGTTTCTATATCTAGAAACTACCAAAAACTGTCAGAGATCGACACACGATCTTGTCATAATTACATACCGTTACAAGAAATTGACTGTTAACTAAAAATAGGAGATTCTAAGTATAAAAGAATATCTTAATACCTCCCTTAATGGTCAACCTATTCACTACACCAAGAGACCCCCTGAATTTTACAAACTTGTCAGGACTAAGGGACTTGGTGAGAATATCAGCTGTCTGATCCTCAGTCGGAACATACAGCAACTGAACTGATCCATCTTCAACCAACGATCTGATGAAGTGACAATGCGTCTCTACATGCTTGGTTCTTTCATGGAAGACCGGATTCTTGACAAGTTTGAGAACTCCCTGATTGTCACAAAACAGGGGAGTCGGATCTGCTTGAGATAGTCGCATATCTGCAAGCATCCGGCGAAGCCAAACTGCCTCACAAGCTGCCTTCATTGCACCTCGATACTCAGCTTCTGTGGAGGAGAGTGCTATAGCCTGTTGCTTCTTACTGGTCCATGTGACGGCACCGGATCCCAAACGGAACACATACCCAGAAGTTGATTTTCTGTCATCAACTGAACCTGCCCAATCTGAATTTGTGAAGCCTCTAAGGCTGGGATCAGAATTCCTTGTGTAAAGAATTCCAAAGTCAGAAGTGCCTTTCACGTACCGTAGCACATGCTTAGCCGCTACCCAATGAACAGCCTTAGGAGCTGTCAAAAATCGTGAAATGTAGCTGACTGCAAAACTGATGTCTGGTCTAGTAGCAGTCAGATAGATAAGACTGCCTACTAGCTGTCTAAACAAAGACTCATCAACCACTGGTGAGTCAGACTTAGCGGACAACTTAAGTCCTTTTTCCATCGGAGTGGAGGCTAGTTTGCAGTCCTGCATTCGGAACCTATCCAGAAGACTGCGAGCATACTTCGACTGAGAGATGAAGATGCTGTTCTGAGTTTGCCAAACCTCAACACCTAGACAATAGTGTGAAAGTCCCAAATCTGTCATATCAAAGGATTTGCACAGGTCCTGTTTGATCTTATCGATCAGGTGTGTCGAGCTACCAGTAATGAGCAAGTCATCCACATAGACAACGAGCAACAAGATATCATTACCAGTATGTTTGATGTACAAATTTGGATCAGATGGACTCCGCTTAAAACCATGATCTGTGAGGTACTTGTTGATTTTGATGTACCATGCTCTTGGAGCCTGCTTTAAGCCATAAAGTGCTTTGACCAGTCTACAGACTTTCTGTTCTTGTCCGGCAACCTTGAAACCAGGAGGCTGCATCATATAGACTTCTTCTTGCAACTCACCGTTGAGAAAGGCACTTTTGACGTCCATCTGATGGACTTTCCATCCAAACTGGGCTGTTAAGGCAAGGACAAGCCGTATGGTACTCATCTTGGCTGTAGGAGCAAAAGTCTCCTCATAGTCGATGCCTTCTTTCTGTGAGAATCCCCGAGCAACAAGCCGTGCTTTGTACTTGTCCAGGGTTCCGTCAGCCTTGTCTTAACTTTATACACCCATTTGCAGCTAATGGGTTTCTTCCCTGGAGGAAGATCTGAAAGGACCCAGGTGTGGTTCTTCTGAAGGCTCTAGAGTTCTGATTCCATCACCGTATCCCACTCTGGAATACTGTGAGCCTCTGAATAAGTCTAAGGCTCATAGACACTGTGCAAGTTGGCCATGAGAGCAAAGTTTACTGTATGCTATGGTTTGCTCTTATTCCGGGAGGATCTACCCTCAACAAGTTCATCATCATGAAGATCAGCAATTGTCTGAGACCACCATTTGGGGCAACGGGTAGATGGGCCAACGTCAGGTTCAGCAGGAGGTTCTGGAATTGGTGCAACAGATAGAACAGGTGCATCATGTAGAACAGGTGCATCAGGAGGATACTCAGGATCATCCTCAGGGATGTCAAACTGAGAATCATCGGAATCTGAAGAATTTTCAGCATCCCTCCCATAAGGGGGACCTAATGGAAGATGGACACCCAAGTCAGGAGCTGTCAAAGGCTGATCTTCGGATTGCTGCACAGAAGAGGGAGAGAAGAAGGGTCCCTGATCTTCATCAAAAACCACATCACGACTGAAGATGAGATGGTCTGTCTCAATGTCAATGAGCTGATAGGCCTTGTGGTTATCACTGTATCCTGTGAACATTAATTTTTGACTCTTGGAGTCCAGTTTAGAGCGCTTGGCATCGGGAATCCAAACATAGGCAAGAGAGCCAAAAATTTTCAGATGACTGACCCGCGGCTTGCGGCCAGTCCAGACTTCTTCTGGAGTTTTATCCTTAACTGCATAGGTCGGAGACCAGTTAAGAAGGTAAACTGCAGTGAAAACTGCTTCTGCCCAAAATTTCTTAGGAATACATCTGTGCTCCATCATGGAACGAGCTAACTCAGTTATAGTGCGGTTGCGCCACTCTACAACACTGTTCTGTTGAGGAGTGTAGGGTGTGGTCAATTGGCGTTTGATGCCATGTGTATCACAGAAGTTGGAGAACGCATTTGAACAAAATTCCCCCCCATTATCTGACCTAAGAGTTACAATGGAACAACCAGACTCTTTTTCTACTAAGGCCTTAAACTTCTGAAAAACTGAAAACACATCTGATTTCTGTCTAAGAAAGTAAACCCACATTTTCCTACTGAAATCATCAACAAACAGTAAAAAGTATTTGCATCCAGTAACTGAAAGAGTATTCATAGGGCCACAAACATCAACATGAACCAACTGAAGTACCTTGGATGTGCGCCAGGAGTCGTCAGTCAGGAATGGCGTGCAGTGTTGTTTCCCAGCTTGACACGATCCGCAGACACCGAAGTTCTGAGCCTGAATCTCAAGGAGCCCATCTACCAGGTGCTGTCGGGAGAGCTGAGACAGGTAGTGCACATTCAAGTGCCCATACCGCTGATGCCAGAGACTAATAACCGAAGAGTGTCGAGCTGCTAGGGCTGATTTAGGAGGACCATCTGAATCCACAAGTCGATAAAGACCATGGTCCTCAATGCCAACAGCTACAGTGCAATTGGTTTCCTGATTGATGATCGAGCACTGGTGAGCACTGAACACCACATCAAGGTGTGGAGAATGTTTCATGATCTGGTTGACTGAAAGCAAGTTAAGTTCCATACCAGGAACATAATATACGTTAAGGAATATGATTTTCCTCCCACCAGACTGAAGCTGAACAGTGCCCTTCCCGGCAACTGTGTACACTTCACCACCGAAGACCACTGAATCACTGAAAGGAGAGAGTTCTGTAAACCAGTCACGACAATGAGTGAAGTGACGTGAAGCACCTGAATCAATGTACCAGGCAGAGGATTTTGCATGGTCTGCGGGTCTTTAAGCCATGAAGGCGTAAAACGCAGACTCCTGCTCAGTGTGCTCCGCACTGTTGGCCTTCTGCTGAGACCCTCCCTGCTTCTTCTGTTCAGAAGCGATACGTGTGCGACAATCTTTCTTGATGTGTCCAAACTTGTGACAGTAGTTACACTGAATGTTCTTACCGCTGTCCTGAGATGGCGCTGGCTGATTCTGCTGTGGAGGCTGACTTTTGCCTTTATTCTGATCCTGAAACTTGGCTGCAAAAGCCTGCTCTGAAAAGGACGAAGAACACTACTACCAAACTGTTGTTTCCAGCGATCCTGCTGCAAGAGGATAGTACAAAGTTCTGGAAACTTCAGATCAACATTAGCTGATGTAATGTTTAGAGTCTCGATGAAATGTTCATAGGACTTAGGTAGACTTTTCAAAGTGATCACGACCATGTCTTCTTCCTCCATTTTTCGACCAATAGCCTCCAGCTGATCTCGGATCTCCTAGATCTTGTTCAGGTGCGCTTGCAAAGATGTCTTCTCATCCATCATAATAGAAAATAGTATATTTTTCAGGAAGAACGCACGGCTCTTGTCAGAGGTTTCATGCAAACCCTTCAGATGGTCCCAAATCTCCTTTGCTGTTTTTCCATCCGGAATCTGGGGTAGCTGATCATCGGTGACTGAAAGCTTAATAAGCATGACAGCTTCACGGTTCTGCTCATCAAACTTGTCCTAGTCTTTTCCGGCTGTTGCGGGACGAGTAGCAATACCCAAAATCATCTGATCGAGGCAGCGATATTCAAAGATGGTCATCATTCGCTGCTTCTAGGTATTATAATTTTTGCCATTAAATCGCTGACTACCTTCCAACATGATGTTAGTCAAACTCGCCATCTTGCACGCTTTTCAAGGCACGAAAAATGAGGTACTGAGAAGAGGCAAAATACACGGAACCTGAAACACAAATTTCAATGCATAGGACACTAAGGCAGTTTAAAGGCACAGACTTTGAGACAAATCCGTCGGCACAAATTTCAAGGCACGGATTTTGAGGCACCCAGAAAAATCCGATAGGTACCCAAAAATAGTCTCGAAAAACCCACCAAGAGTCTGCAAACGAAAAAAATTTCCGACTTGAACCAGAGGGTCAAAACCCTAGTCGAAAATTATAGAAGCCCTAGGCGGCCATGGCAGCCATGAATCAACCAGAAATGCGCGGGTGCAGACTTCAGATTTTAATGCACGACCTCCAGAGACACCAAATCGCGGCCTTTTAAGAGCACAGACTTCAAAATCCGCGAGTTCTTGCTCGCATTCAGGAATAGGAGGTCGTGCGGGCTTCAAAATAATGGCGCCCAACAGAGAAAGGATGAGATCCCGCGGGCTTTAAACGGCTACCAACAAACCAGACAAAAGTTTAAAACTGCGACCACGATCAGAAGAGGGTAGAAAAATCGCGTCGGAAATGAATGAGAAGCCAACGTAAATGAATGAGAAGCCAACGTCTCATGAAGTGTAGAATCGCAGCCAAACTAATGAGAATTGTGTCTCACAAAGTGGGAAATCGCGGCCAAAAGAACCCGCGACCATGCAGAAAGAAGACTGCGAAACACTCACGAAATTTCAAAAAACTATAACCCTCGAAAAACCAGAAGAAATCAATCTTCACTGGAGCAAAAAAATCGCCATTAGGAAGGAAGCCGAAAAAAATTTGCATAAAAAAACAGAGAGCAACCTGGCTCTGATACCATATTACACAGGTAAATGGCAGAATGTTGGATGATATTTACATAGAGCAATAGCTCTTAAATAGGTTACAAGTAATTACAAAGAAAGCAAGTTTCTATATTTAGAAACTGCCAAAGACTGCTAGAGATCGACACACGATCTTGTCATAATTACATACCGTTACAAGAAACTGACCATTAACTAAAAATAGGAGATTCTAAGTATAAAAGAATATCTTAATAGGCTTCTTGAGAAGGACAATGTGCATCAACCTTGTTCTCTCTTGATCAAATATAATCTGCACGTTTCCAAAGACATTGTTGTGATTGAGAATGCCAATCTTGGGAAGATGTTTAATTATGATGAGGTTTAAATAATCTGTCTTTGTTGTATATAACAGAGCAAGTTTTAATCTTGTAGATATTTTCTCTTTGGGCTGTAAGCCCGAAAAGACAAGGAGGATTTTTACTACGAGTCATGTTGGTACGGTCCTTAAGATCTCTGGTATGTTATATTATTCAGTTTAACCATTTTTTTTAAATGTAAATGGTATTTTTTAGGGCAGTTGAGTAATATTTCCCAGTTTTGCATGGGGTCATATCACCAATTCTTCACTGTTTGTTTTAATTTGTATGCATGGATGTATACTCCCCTCATAATGGATCTATCAATGCCCAAGGGAAGAAAGCAAAAGCATAGTATCATAAAAGAAGGGGAAAAACATATGATATTCATTGTGCTTAACTTTTTCATAGGCTTCAAATTTATTTTGAGTTCTTTTTCCAGATTTTCTGGAAGTAACTATTAGCAATATAAGATTGATGACCTGGGTCCAATCTTGATCTACTTTGATCAAATCTATTTTTGTCTTTTCAAACAGTGACTGTCTCTCACCTTCCTCCGCTTTTTGGAAAGCTTCTTGGTACAATCCCCTTATGGGCCTAAATGAATAACATCCCCCTGCCTGAGGGCTAACTGTTCTGACAAATCTACCCAGGACTTGCAACCTGTCTCATCCCTTTTGCACATGTCAAGAGCCTTCTGCTGGAGTGGAACACTGAGAGTGATATAGAAATGTCTGCTTAACTCACCAATGGACCAATACTCAATTGACAATATTTAGTGTGATATAGAAATGCCTGGTCAGTTTACCAACGGACTAAAACCCAATTGACAATATTTAGTGTGATATAGAAATGCCTGGTCAACTCGCCAATGGACCAAAACCCAATTGACAATATTTAATGTGATATAGAAATGCCTGGTCAACTCGCCAATGGACCAAAACCCAATTGACAATATTTAATGTGATATAGAAATGCCTGGTCAACACATCAATTGACCAAAACCCAATTGACAATATTTAATGTGATATAGAAATGCCTGGTCAACACATCAATTGACCAAAACCCAATTGACAATATGTATGTTTAACACTGTTATAATGTCTTTTTCTGTTTCGTTAATAACTTGATGTTCTCAACTGTTGTTAATTTTGAAAGTAAACCTTGTTGCTCAGATGTTGGTAACTGATCTAATAGTTTAAGGTCTTCAAAAACTGAATTTTATCTGATCAAACGGTTTCTTCAAGAATGATTTTGCCATCAATTATTTTCTTCCCATTATTAGTTACATAATAAGAAATCTCAATGTTTCTGAGAATAATCCTTTTGTGGAGATGTGAAGGTTTTGGACTGTTAATATTCCAACATACAACTCTCTCACCATTGGCTAGGCTCTTTGGACTTATCCATGTAACTCGTACATCAGCAGTAAGTCAAAAGTTCCATCAATATTTCATTATTTTACGGTTCAATACCACACATTCTTTTTTGAGTTAGATTGAATCTATACATTGATTTTTACAGTGAGTCATATGATGCTTATGGACACTGTTTTGTCTATTGCAGATAATATCTATACCATTACTGACAGCATACCCATTTATAGCCCTGCAAAGAGACCAAGCATTGTGGATTATCATTAACCGTACATCGTTACTGGAAAACATCTTATCTGTAAGTATATTATTGTTTTATGTTTGACCACAATTCAATACAATATCTACAGTCTTCTATACAGCTGCAAAATTTATCTATAATTAGTGAAAAAACATTAAAAATATTTCCTTTTAGAAAAGACCATATGATTTATAAAATATATTACTAAGTAATATTGAAGAGAATTGTACATCTTATGGCTTAAAGTGCAGAGTTTTGCTTCCCAATTTCTTAGGGCACTGATAGGTCTTTTCAAAGCTGTAGCAATTACATTACTTGTTTGTAAATTCTTTCCTGCTGACATTTTCATGGTCAGTAACAAATAAGAAGAAAAATTAGTTCAAAATTAATCCTAGAAATTTCACAGGTGATGACTATTACGGGAACTTTCCTCCTAAACAATGTTGTGGTATGATCACTCTCTGAATATTCTATCTATACAGACAGCTGTTGATTTCTTTGTTTATCTGAACCAATATAGTTCCTCACTTTTACAGGCACCAGATCAAAGAGTGGCAGCAAACAGGCTTCAGATGAGTGGAATGTCGCATTTTAAAGCAATAGGACCACCAGCAGCAGCAGGCATTCTGTAAGTACCTAAGAGATTTGGCACTGCTTTTCATATCCATTTATCAATAAATGCCTTGAAGCTCTACCATAGATTTATTGTGTCTTTTGAAGTGTTTGCTATTAATTCCAGGGGAAATTTGTCATTGGTTTCAGTTTGTGATATTTTTGGAATTTGATTGTTTTCAAGATAGCTCTCTTGGTTGTTTGTCATTATAGGATTTAAGGCATTCTTTATAAAATCCCAGATGGAATATTTTATATTATTTGATTCAATACAATGATCAACACAAAATCACTGATTATACAACACTCTGTTGGGGTTGAATGTATGTCTTTTGAGTCACTAGGTTCTAAAATAAATTTGCCACAAAGTTGCTGAAAATCTCTTTGGAATTGTTGATGGTTGTTTTTCGACAAGTCAACAATAGAGTAAAATACTAGGTATTTAACTCTCTCTTGAGCAAAGCCTCTCGGATGCTAAACCAAGTGATCAAACGAGATGACTCCAAGGTTCCTTCTTCTAATAATGTTTCAATTTCAGTAGGAAACAGCTCAATGATTTAAGTATGATTCTGCTGTTAATCAACAAAGGGACTTACACAATTGTTCAACTTGTTGTTTCAAAGACTCTGGAAGTGAACACTAGAAAATCTAGGTACTACAACTGACGCGTATGATTTAGCAATGGACGTTCTGATCCTAAATCTAAATGACTGATAAAAAAGGGCAAAAGATATAGGGTTGAGAAATACTAATCTAGTCCTAAATGAAAGGACGTTTACTGCTTAAAGTGAAGTCGAACCAAATCTTGTTTCGCCAAGATGAAACAACTAAACAAGAGAGGTGCTATCTTCAAAGGTATGCAAGATGTTTAAATCAATCATGCTCATGAAAATTCAACAGGCATAAAGATCAAATTGACGCTCAATTGTAAAGACTTCACTACAAGGCAATAAAAATCTTTCACTAACTAACTTATACTTAAAAGAAAACTTGTAACTTAACTTAATATTCGTGTGAAAATTGAAACCATGCAAACACTCAGAAATATAAATAGAATCACCAAATCAATGAGTCTTTTATTATCTCAGAGAGCTCTTACAACAATTTCAGAAATTTCCAACCGTTACAAATGAGAGCAATGAGAGCTCTTTTATAGTCCTCAAAGGAGAGAAGGGTCAAGATTGATCGGCGAAATCAGCGGATCAGATCAAGCCACATCACAAGTAGTTACAACAAACTATACTTTATTAAATGAATGAGGTTAACTTTATTAAATACAGGAGGTTACTCATATTAAATGAAAGAAGTCATGAAAGAGAGAACAAAGGCACGCTTTCCAAGAGGATAAGGAAGCCACATCATCAAGGCGAGTACTATGTAGTAGTACTATGAGATACAATGAATCTGGACACAATTTGAATAATATCTTCCATTGGTACACTTGTCGCTGCCTTAATGGATCCTTCTGCCACTGCTACATCTGCCTCATAGACTCCAAGTGTCTTCTCCCAGTCGTTTATCCAAGACTTATTTTCCCCAAGACGATATGCAAGTGTAAATATATTATCTAGTTGACTTTCATCAAGTCCATCATATTGAAAGTAGAATGCCTTAACTTGTTGCTTCATGTTCTCAATGGTAACATTTCCATAAGGATTACAAATCTTTGTCAAAGCAGTATATATATGATTTTCTGTTCTTAGAAGAACACTTCTTATCCTGGACATATCTACTTCAATCTTATCAACTAGTTGCCCCTTGTTGTGAAAGGAGAAATACCAAGTGACAAAGTCATGTGGAGTATCTCTGTCAATCACCTTATTATGAATTAAATCTTCTACTGGAGCTTCCATTAAGCTTTTGAGTTGTGGCATATATTGCTCTTTGATTGGTTTGAACTCAGCACAACTTTCCAATAAAGCTTGGACTCGACCTTGGAGCTTAATGACTCTGTCATACACTTGCACAATTTCTTCTAGGTAAATATAGGCCTTGTCTTCTGTCTTTTCTATCCATCCCTTCATCATCTGGGATGAAGTTCTCATGTCCTCAACTTGGGATACTGTTTCCTGTGGAAGAATGGAAGGAGGAATTGCAGTAGCTTCCTTCTGTTGAATAGGTTGCATGACCTGTTGGATGTAATGCTTCAATGTACTAAAATCTTGTTCAACTTTCATCCTTGCTTCTCTTTCTTGTTTCAACATACTTCTCACATTATTCACTGCATCTTGTAGTTCCTCATCGACTTGTTCCCTTGTGATTGGACCCATGCCAATTGTAGTCAAATTATAATCCTCAGGTGCCATGTTTTCTATCTCCTTATCACTTCTAGGAACCGCTATGTGGACCTCTCTGTTTCCAGCAGAATCTTGAGTGATTTTAGAAAGGATCGTTGCTTTCTTCTTCTGATTATTCTTTTGTACATTTACAAGCAATTCCTCAACTGCAGTAGGCTGATAAGTCTCTACAATTGTGCTTTCTTCAATCCTTTGTCTCAACCATGGTGGGAAAGTAGAAAGATCTCGTTGTTCATGAGCTTGATTGTGTTGAACACGAGCTACTTCTTCATCAGATTCAGCTTGTCCTATTTCATCCTGACCAAGATCATCATTCTCTTCTATTATGACAGTGGGGCTTGATTGGATTTCTTCTGATGGAATCAATGCAACTTCTTCTATTACTTCCATCTCTTGTATTGAATTTTGAACAATTGAAACACCTTCTTGTGGATTAGATGAAGTAGATGGATTACTCTTTTCTGAGGTCTTCGGCTTGATTCCCCTTGATCTTGACTAGGTCTTTTCCTCTTTCTAGTTGAATTATTGCTCTGATCATTCCCACTATGTTGTGGTTGGCTATGTGTACTATGCTGCTTGGGTTCTCCTTCATCCACCTTATTGTAGGTGAGATCTCGACTTTCAGCACTCATTTCCTGCAATAGTTGATTGATACACACTTGTGTCATGGCTAAAACCGGCTTTATCAAATCTTCTTCGGATGCATCTCTCTTTGACCAATCAATTGTATAAGGCAAATCCTTTATCTTGTCAAATTCATCTACTAGCATAGTATCATCCTCGGTGAACTGGTCTGGAATCCTAAATGCTTTGGTGGCTCTGACTAAATCCCAGTCGAGTCTTGAACTTTGAAGAGTTCGGAGATCATCTTCATCTTGGGCACTGGCCCAGTGATCTTCCAACTGCTTGATATGTTTGAATTCTCTGTTGTATTTCCAGCAAACTTGGAAAGGGTCAAAGTTAGGCCTCTTGGTGCCATGAGTCTGCAAATGATAAGCCTGTAGCTCTATTTCAGAATACTCAGCTGCTGATAAAGATGGACATTCCAGATTTTGTCCAAGACGAAGTGGAAATTGGATTCCTCCTTTCTTCTTCAACTTCTGCAACCTGATGAGTTCTAGGAGTTGTCTTGTAACTTCTAACATTACCATCCTGTTGGTTGGATACCTTGGCAATCTGTATGGATATGATGTGAATCCTTGGATCCTTAGGTAAGTGTACCTTTCATGTTGAGTATACCAGTATCCATATGCTGAAATGAATTCTCTTGCTGCATTAGACAACCTTTTATGAAATTCCCCCCTCAGTTTCTTCATTATGAACATAGCAAATGCATCATTAAACCTTGTATAATGATTAATACTCTTCAGGTGCAACTGAGGATAACATTGATGTGACAAGTATTTGTTAGGTCCAATGCCGACTTCTCCTTTCTTGGTTAAACCTGGGTAGACTTCATTTCTGGCAAGAAGATACACTATATAGGAACTCATATAACAAGTCTTAGTTTTAGCAAAACTAAGGAACTGCTCATGTATACTTTGACTGATAAGTCCAGCCCAATCAATCATTTTCCCTTTAAGAACTGACTTGATGAAAGAGTACATCCAAGGCTGGAAAGTAGCAGATTGAGGCATTCCTGTCATTCTGTTCAAAAACATGATTAGATATCCAATTTCCGGATGAAAATCTGACTTATGGAACTGTGGAGGATTATTCATGTTGAACTTCATGGCTGGATTGGCCATCCACTCTCTCCTTATCTCTTGTAACTTTATCTTGGTGTCGACATCATACTCCTGCTGGCCTTGTTGTTTTGAGATGCTGATCATCCTCTCTTTGGTTGGAATGTTGAAAGTTTCCTCCACTGCTTCCCTTTGCAAATAGGCTAGTATCGTTCCATCCTTGGCTATGATTTGCCTTGTATTTACATCATACTTTTTGACACATTCGATGATCATTTCCGGACATGGCAAAGTTGGTGGAAAACAAGCAGCTTCAATGGCTCCACTCCTCATGATGGCTCGAGCGAGGCTTCCTCCGTTAGGTTCTTCAAGGACTGTCTTGATATCTTCCAGGTTGCTGCTTCCCATATTTGTATCGCTTACATTTGTCCACCTTGAGACGAGCTTTGATTCGGGAATCTTCCCTTTGGCATCCATCCGGATCTTGGCTTGTCGCTCCTTGGAAGTCATTGCCATTATTCTGCAGACTTGACGCGAATAAGTGATTGCAAACAAAATCTAGATTTGACTTCAGCAACTTTAGTAGATTAAATTATGAAATTTTCCTCTATAGTTATGAAATATTACTATTAAATTTGGAAAATCTATGAAAAATCATAAAAATCCACTTATTCTTCCAGAATTTTATCAATATTTGAACAGTTTCAAGGCATCTAATGAAAGAAAAATAAGTAAATCAGATCAGAAAAAACTCAGATCAGACTTACTTGATGAGCTGTTTTGTATTTGATACCTTGCAATTCTAAAATCAACTTCTTGTGGCTGCTCCTTGAAGAAAATTCTGCTCTTGGAGAACAAATCTGCTCTTGAAAATAAATCAAATGAAAAAGAAATGAGGCACATATATATAATTCACTTTAAAAAACTTTCCTTCTTCCTAGGCCGACCTCATGCACAAACATTTAATTTAATTTTGATCTTTATTAAATGAATGCAATTTCACGTTTCACGAAGGCAGCAATCATTAAATGTTTGAAACTTCTTTCTTTTGTGAACGCATTGGATAAAGTTTTGATGTTCTTCTTCTTGTTGTTGGACGTTTTCTTCTTCCTCCCAAGCGCATAGGATCAAAAATTCGAATCCTCTTGGAATTTCGCCTTAGTTGAGGTCTTCGTGTAAATGTCTTCTTCATTAAAACATCATTGGATCAGCATGTTGTTGTCTTCTTCTCTTTGTTTCATAATGCTCTTCCTTCATCATCCTCCTAGTCACATTAGATCACGTATTGAAACTGGCCTTGGCAATTCGCATTGGATGGAGGGTAGAGAGTCTTCTCAAGATTTTCGCATTGGTATGGGGTTTTAACAATCTTCAAGTCTCTTCGCCTTGGATGATCTAATGGCGTCTCCTTCATGGAATCCTTTTGTCTTGAAACTCTAAACTTGTTTTCAACATTTCGCACTAGTTGAAGGATTGAAATCCTCTTGGAATTTGGCGCTTTGGCTGAAAGATTGGATTCTTCTTGATATTTCGCATTGCATGAAGGATTAGAAATCCTTTTAATACTTGGCGCATTTGATAGGTAATTTGGTTCCTTCAACATGAAACTTCATCCTATCCTTAACATAGCGCATTAGATTATGTCTTGAGACTCCTTAGGGAGTAGCGCACTTGATGAATAGTTGGAGATCCTCAAAATCATACCTCGTTCTTTCCCTTTGGATATGGCGCACTAGATGAATGATTGGGATCCTCACAAGTTTGGCGCTTCACTTAGGCATTTTGGATTCCTTCAAGGAGTGGCGCAATGGTTAATGGCTTGATGATTTTCTTCTACATCACCCTTGACTCTCCTCACATATGGCGCATTGGTTGGGCAATTAGAGATCTTCAAGGAATGAAGTTTCGTTTTCCTCTTGTTGAACGCTTGGATAAGGAACTTGGAAGATGGCGCACTAGATACCCCTTTTGAAGTCTTCAAACTCTGGCGCATTAGATCATGTTTGGTAAATCCTCTTAGCATGAAGTTTACTTTACCTTGATGTTGCATATTGGATAGTCTTGCTATTGGCGCATAGCTTCAAGTTTCCAAATCTTATGAATAATGCCTTGGTTAAAGGTTGTTGGAACTTGTAGAATTTTCCCTCAAAAAATCGCATTAGATCAAGTATAACGAATCCTCTAGAGGGTGAGCGCACTAGATCAAGGTGTAGGATCCTGTGGAGTTGTCATTCTACCTTAGAGGAGACCTCATGATGTTGGCGCATCACTTAGATGCTTAGATTCTCTAGACTTGATCGCATTGAATAGCCTTGGAAAAATGATCTTTGGAGTCCCTTGAGCGCATTACTTCAAATTTTAGAATCCTCTAAACTTGTCTCTCTAGGAAGTCGCATTAGATAGGGTCTTAAGAATCCTTTGGAGTGTGGGCGCACTAGATGGCCTTGTAGTATCCTGTGGATGGCGCTTTGGATTTGAATCTTTAAAACTTCATCTTTAAAATTGCTTGGGCGCACTGGATCATGTTTTAGATTCCTCTAGAATTATTTCTCAAGTCAAAACCCTCACATTTCCCTCTTCTTCCTTGGGGGCGCATCACTTCAAGAATTGAAATCCTCTGACATTTTCATTAAAATTTGCTCCAAGATCGGCTTTAGACTTGTCTTTTTCATTTTCGCATTGGTTGAAGGCATTGAAATCTTCATCTCTTCCTCCGAAATGACCTTTTAGTCTGGGCGCACTAGTTGGAGTTCTCAAATCCTCTGATATTTTCGCACTGAATGAAGGATTAGATGGGCGCACTGGATGGAGTTTTCAAATCCTCTGGCTCAAATGTCTTCTGCTTCGTGATTTTGCGCCCAGATTTGCGCCATCTAAGTGTCTAGTCGCATTAGATCAGGATTTTGAATCCTCTGACTTCGTCAAGTATTTTTCAGGATCGCGCGAGTAAAGGTATATTGAAAAATATATTTAAGTATAAGTTTAGAGATTGAATTTCTTATACTTTAAATATTTTTCAATATACCTTTCAGGATGTTTGAGATAGGTCCCGAATCCACCGGATTTAAGATGCAAAATATAGAATTTGGAGGATTCACCAGATTTCAGACTTAGCCATTTTTCAGGATTTTCAGGATTTCAGGCTCCAGGCTTAGTCTTTTCAGGGTCTCAAACATTCTGAAGGATTAGCTTCAAAACTCAATATCTAGATAGGATTTGATCACTATTGCCATTATTGCAAGTTCATCTACCCTTAATCGTGAACTAAAGATCATAGGCAAGGAAATTGTTACCGAGCCGGCAAAGGAAAACGAGTCAGGACATCATTAAAATCTCAGCAAAACTCATTGGAAACTCACTGAAAAGCTCAGAGCTCAAAAAAAAGGGGGGTCCCTATTCCTAATGGGGTGATGTGTGATTTGGTCACAACATCTGGCGACTCCACTGGAGGAATGTTCCTGAACATTTCTAAAACAAAAATGCAAAGCTCACTCAAAGAATATCAAATTATCATCCTCAATCGTAAACTATACAAAACGAGCTTAAAAGGGAAAGGAATCATAAATTGGATCAAGACACTACATCTCCTGATGTGTGATTAAAGATTGATTTCAATTAAAACAACTTCTTGAATGTGCTAAAGATAAACAAACGTCAAGCTTCAACATTTCCATGCACACCCACACACGAGATCAAATGAACACGACTACTCAATCAAAGAATCAAAACCAATTGCCAGCGCGACTATCCATATCTGAGGTTTGAAGTGCAAGCACTTAGGTTCATTCCCATCCCTTAGAAACTAGGATCGACTAAGCTGACCTATATCAAGCTAGGTATATTCATGAAAGCGGATGGACGGACATATATATGGATGACATAGGTGAATGATAATATGCAATGACAAGTAAGTGATGTCAAATGGAGTGGTGATGGAATGATAGTGAAAATGCAATGAAACAATGTGGCTCTATCATGACGCCTGTTTGCGAGGTTTTCGCCAAGATACTTATTCATGGCGCCCGTTTGCCGGGTTTTCACCAGTGAACGAAAAAATTTTCTCTTTACTATTTCTTCTTTTTTTTTTTCTCTTTTTTTTTCTTTTCTTTTTTCTTTAGGATAATGACCATTACACACGGCGCCTGTTTGCCAGGTTTTTACCGAGGTAACGAATGATAAGAACTCAAGAGTCTGATTCTGCGAAGGACGCGATAATCCACACATAAAATTATGTCACGTTCTGATACTGACAAATGTTGGTAGGAAAGAATAACATGATAGGATGAAAGGAACGGAATTGGATGATGACGAATTATGACTGTGTTAAAGCGTATTCAACCATAAACCAAAGGAATAACGGGATATGTTGAATAGCAAGAAACAAATATGGACGGTGAATAAGGAAAAATGAAATGGAATGAAATCACGATCAACGTTTGTTTGTATCAACCTAAACTTCGAAGCTTGCAAGTGGAAAAGGGAATGCAAATAGGGAACGGGAATTAATGATAACTAGTAATGATCCCTTCATGTCCTTCACGAACTTAGGATTTCTCCCTTTAATTTTGGTTCGTAGGGTAAAGTATGTGGAATGGAATTGAATGGAAATGGAATGGATGGATTGGATGCGGTAGCCTCTTTGGATTCGGCTACAAGTACTTAGAACTTTATTTCTCAAGGATTCTTTGACTTGAAAGTACAGCACGAAATATACTTTTGAACATCCCTGATTTAGGAATTATGGCATTTATATCATGATACATAGAGATTTTTTGGATTTTCAGGAATCTCTTTGCTTAAAAGGTAAAAGCATCCAAATATTTATTTTATGGAAAGATGGGGGAATGGGTGGAAGGAATTGCAAGCTTCTCATTCAGACGACACTCACATTCATCAATCACGATTAGGAGAGGGGTGAAAGGTGTGGATAGTAATGTGATTTGAAGGCGAAGGTAAAATGGATGAATAGTTACATGCTTTGAGACTTTGCATAGTAACAAAAGTGAAGTGGATATAGGTAGTAGATTTCAAATGGAATGGAGTGGGAATACCAACATTTGATTTTATCCTGTACAGTGGATAATGAAAATACTCCAAGTACTTGATTTCAACTTCAACTCGTATCCTTCTGGAGTATAATGAACACAGAATCATATAAATGATGCAGTCATTAGACTCGAATTCATTTTTGGTTGAAAATATGCAATGCAGATGGAGGGTTAACTGTAGTGAAATGAAATGAATGAACAATTTTATTGTAATATGGGATGTGGTAAATGAAATGACGGATATGAAAATATGCAAAATACTTTATTATGGAATGGAAATGGAAGCATGAATTACCTTATGATTTTCACTTGATCCAGGCTTACAAAGGCTTTCCTAGAAACTTCGGGATCATTAAGATGTGTAAGAAACCTCAAAATACTTCAGTCAATACCGAACAACTGATTCGTTTCCTAAGAACAAGCAGGCACGCTATCTAATACTCGCGATGGAATCCACGGGAAATCCATCAATCATGACTTAAGTTTCTCAAAAGAACAAATAAGAATTCGTAAAATTAGATTTGACATTTTTAAAATATTATGTTCAAAAGATAATGGTGTCAAGACACAATATATGATTAATGTCCCAGTCAAGCTCAGTGCTCGCTTCGTCAACAATTGAAAACAATAATCTATCAATCCTAAGAGTTTCGTGAATAAATGTTTAAGAAATGAGCTAACATATCCTAGTGAAAGTATACCAAATGTGTTTTGGATACACACCACCTTGTCAAGAACTAAAACCCTTCACAAACAACTACTCTAAAAACGAAAGCAAAACAAAAACAACTAAACTATGAAAACTTCTTGAAAAATTCTTGAGTCAAATGACATCAAGACAAACAAATCTAATCTAAGAAAAAACAAAATAACTGAAAGAAAATCCTATCTAACTATGTACAAACCAGTGTTCCGAAGAATTCATGGCTGGAAATAGTGCTTCAAGAACTGCCCATTGACAGGCAATGGAATATCTTCTCCGGTCAGAGTCTTCAATTTGAAAGCGTTCTCTCCTAGGATCTCAGCAATCTGATATGGGCCCTTCCAGAGATAATCGAATTTGTCGTGATCACCTCGCCGTTCATGTGCTTTGTCCCAATATAAAACCAGATCAGAAATTCTGAAGGCTTTCACTCTTGCCTGTCGATCAAACCAACGCTTGACCACTCCTTGATGTTTCATAAATTTATTTAAGGCGATGTCTCGTTTTTCTTCCAGATGCAGGAGCTGTGATAATCTTACTTGTACTTGCTCATCTTCATCTAAATACTCTTGCATGAATTGCAAGGTTGGAATCCTCAATTGTATTGGGAAGATGGGATCCTGCCCATAAACCAGGTGATATGGCGAAGTACCCAGAGAAGACTTAACTCGAGTTCTGTCTGCCCAAAGAGCAAACTTCAGCTGTGTATGCCAGTCTCTTGGATTCTTATCCAGTAATTTCTTTATTGCATTCAAAAGGTTCTTGTTTGTGGACTCAGCTAGGCCATTTCCCTGTGGATAATAATTCGATGAAAATTTCAGGGTTATACCATATTCAAAGGCCCAATTTGAAAATCTGAGTGATGAAAATGCAGGGCCATTGTCGCATACAAGGGCACTTGGACAACCAAATCTGGTAATTATATTCTCTTCTAGAAACTTGATCACTACTTCAGAAGTACAAAACTTCAAAGCATGGGCTTCTGTCCATCTGGTGCAGTAGTCTGTGGCAGTCAAAATATATTTATGTTGTGCAGAAGATGGTGGGTTTATCATACCAATAAAATCTAATCCCCACTTAGCAAAAGGTCTGAATTCAACAACTGGCTGCAAAGGCATAGCTGGGTTTCGTTCTCTTGAAGCTGCTACTTGGCAAATATGGCAAGTTTTGATATGCTGATGAGCATCTTGAAACAATTTTGGCCAATAGTAGCCTGCCCTTAATATCTGATTTGCCGTTGCTAGCTCACCACCGTGGCAAGTTCCGAACTTATCATGAAATTGTTCCATAATACTTTTAGCTTCGCTCCTACCAACACACCTTAGGTAGATGCCTTCATGATTTTGTCTGAATAAAACTGATCCTTGCAACATGAAGCGTTTGCTCCTATATCTCAATGCTCTCCTCTGTGTTGGGCTCATATGTTCTGGACATCTCTGAGATAGTAGGTAATAAACAATATCATCGTACCACTCATCGGGTGATACTGCTTCAAGTACGTAAGCTTGCTGAACTAATCCAGGTTCTTCAAGTGCTATAGTCTGAGTCAATGCTTGTCCTCTAACCAACTTCATTGGTTGAATTTCAATGTCGTATTCTTGAATAGTGGCGACCCACTTGCCTCTTCGTTCGCCTAGTTCATTTTGCATTAGTAGTGTTTTAACTGCGGCATCTGGAACTATAGCATACACTTTACTCCGCAGGATATAGTGCCGAAATTTCTTGATAGCCTTTACTAGAGCATAAGCCTGTTTCTCCACTGCGGGATATCTCAACTCAGCATCCTTAAAAGGGGCACTCATAAATGCAACGGGATGTTCATCTTTATCATCTACCCTCTGGGTCAAAATCCCTGCACAGGTGTGATCAGATGCAAAAGAATATAAATAAAACGGCTTCAAATAGTCTGGACTGATGAGGACAGGAGCCCTAGCAATTGCTTGCTTGATTTCTTCAAATGCTTTCTTTGCTTGAGGAGTCCATTCAACTTTCGCATCTTTCTTTAACATATCATTCAATGGCTTAATAATTTCTGCAAATCCGGTAATAAACTTCCTGACGAAGTTAATCTTGCCGAAGAATGACTTTAATTCCTTTTTACTAGCAGGCATGCTTATTCTCTTAATGGCTTCTATCCGATCTGGATCAATAGAGATACCGTGTTCTGATATGACATGACCCAGGAGCTTTCCTTCGGTCACCCCGAAGATGCACTTCTTTGGATTTAAGGAAATTCCATATGTTCTACAAGATTCGAAAACTTTCCTTAAATGCTCTACATGATCTGTTCTGACCTTTGAGAACACCGTAAGATCATCCATATAGATGATAATGCATTTTCCAATAATATCTCTGAAAGCAATATCCATAGCTCGCTGGAAAGTGGCTCCTGCATTGATTAGGCCAAAAGGCATCCTTCTGTATGCATAAGTACCCCATTTGGTAGTGAAAGCGGTCTTCAATCGATCCTCTTCTTCAACCATGACCTGGTTATACCCTGAATATCCATCCAGAAAAGACATCATCTGTGAACCATTTACAATTTGCAGCACTTCGTCCAATGAAGGCAAAGGATAATTATCTTTTTCTGATGCTTTGTTCAAGTTCCTGAAATCAACACATAATCTTATTTCTCCATTCTTTTTTCTAACTGGAACTAAATTGGCGACCCACGTCGAGTGCCTGATCGGAAATATGATCTTTGCCTGCAGCAGCTTCTTGACTTCCTGATAAATAAGTGGCTCCAATAAAGGATTGACCGGCCTCTGCCTCTGTCGGAAAGGTCTGCTTCCTGGCTTGAGAGGGATAGTATGTGTAATGATGGATGTATCGTATGTTTTCAAATCATCATATCCCCAAGCAATAACATCGTGGAATTCTCTCATACTACTGAGGATGTTTTCTCTTTCTTCCGGTGTGCAAACTTTCCCTATGAATACATTTTTTACATCTTCGTCGGTTCCCAGATTGACTGCTTCACATTTATTTCCGTCTTCGTTGTGGTGAGGAGGAGTGCCCAACTTATCTGAATCGAAGAGTCTTTCTAATTCAATCATACCCTTTGGGATATTATTGTCCTTCAGATTCATGATCCCATCTGGATCAAACTCAGCTTCAACTTCGCTTTCGTCAATGACCTGGGTGGTGAAGATACCTGAATTGGTCAAGAAATCCAGTATATGTTTGTCGTCATCAAACACTTGAAAATTTGTGATATTATCTGGTACTGATGGTACTGATGTTAGTTCCACTGTGAACTTTTTTAATCCTTCCATAGCCAATGGCTCAAGGGAACTTGCGGCCTGTGCTAGTGCATTAGCTACTCGATTTGTTGACCTGTAAATTGACTTGATGTTGAAAGCATCGAAGTCTTCAATCAAATCCCATACTCTGTTTCTGTACTTCTTTAGTCTCTTGTCATGACACACATATTGCTTCCTGACTTGTCTGACAACTATTTCTGAATCGCCGAACACGTGCAAAATTTTAACTTTCTTTTTTATGGCCAAGAGCAACCCGTGTACGAGAGCTTCATACTCGGTAACATTATTTGTGCATGGGAACTGTAATCTTAAAGCTGATAAATAAGCTTCCCCCAGCGGACTGATCAATTCAAAGCCAGCTCCGGATCCTTGCTTAGATTTCGATCCATCAAATCTTAGAGTCCATACTTGATTATCTTCTGAATTTGACATATCAATACCTTGATTTACTTTTGTAGGTTCAATTTGGGTATGCTCTGTTGCTGATGCCGAAGTGCTTGCTTCATTTGTAACGGCTGTATCCTGAACTGGTTCTTTTAGTTTCATCATACTTGGAATTTCCAAGCCCATGGCCTCTGGAATTCTCTTTCTAACTTGTTCTAAGGCCACTATGCACATGGAGCAGGAGAACTCGGAATGGAAAGCATTGTGTATCCTACACCAATTAGGTAGCAATAGATCTTGAACGGATGCGTGACTTCCCAATTCTACTCCTTGCTTCACATGTCTCATCACAAAATTCCGGAAGTTTTCAAACATACCTTCCCCTTCTTCATCTGATGATGCGCTGTGATCACTTTCTATGAGGACCTCTGTCGAATTATGAAACATTAGAATCTCTTCAACCTTAGGCTTGTAAACACCTAAGTCTGTTTGTACAAAAAGGATCTCATTGTCTTCACCATATTCAGTAATCATCAATTTAAGACGTGGAGTGCTATCTATCCTGATTTGATTAGGCAATCCTTTCCATGATAGCCACATGTGCGAAAAGTCGGTGGAGACGTATCCGTTGAGCTTCTTCAACCAATCTCTGCTTAACAGCATCCCATACCCTTCAGGTATGTCTACTACTGAAATGTCAATGTAATGCTGAATCCTGGGATCAGCTGCTAACTGCATGTGAATATTATGTAGCTCTCCAATAACTGGAACTTCGGTCTTGTCTAATTGAGTAACTTTCTTATTTGTCTGCTTTGGGATGAGGCCAAGTTTCTTGCAAATACCCAAAGGCATCACGTTGCTTGAGGCTCCTGAATCCATTAGACAATTGTGTAATAATTTGCCAAACATTCTAACTGATATCAAGAAAGGAGGCTGTTCATCTTTTCCTTGATAGAAGACGACTGATTTCTTCTTGGGGGCACTGTATCGGTCATTTACTGGATCTGAATTGACTTGTGAACTTTGAACTTTCGGCGTATTGTTACCCTTTGCAGGCTCTTCCTTTACTGTAACTGTCTTACCGTCTGTTATATTGGATGATTCCTGTGCAATGAAAATAGCATTTGTCTGGCCTTGTGGGTGAGGTGGCCTCATTTGGGTTGGATTTGCATTTTGACCTACATATGCTCTTGGTACGTTTGAAGTAGATGGACCGGCTGATCCTGTGGTGACTTGCACATTTTGATTTCCACCCTTTGAGATGGTATCATCAACACCTCTTAGAAAAGCTTCCTTAATTTCAGGTACTCGAATCAATTCTGTCAATGGCAGGTTGATTTTAATCTTCTTGAGTTCTTCGACAACACATTGACTCAATCTCTTTAAATCCTCTTTAGGAACTTCCTTCCTGACATTCTGCTGCTGAACTTCTTGTGCTGGGACAACGTTCTGAACTGGATTTCGCTGTCTGTATTCAGGTGCATCCCTTGGATAGCTTGGATTGTTACTTGCATTTGGATTTGGCGGAGTGTGCAAGTTATTAGGAGGAGTTGACGTGGTAATAGGATCTTGTGGCCGGTAATTCCGCTGATAAACTCTTTGTGGGGCATTGCCAGCAGATTGCTGAAAGGCCTGAACTTCATCTGCTTCTTGGGTTTGGAAATCACCCTCGAATGGCGGAGTGTAGTATGTATCCTCAACTGGTTCATTTGCAGAGGCTGGCGGGAATCTTCCGTTATATTCTGTCATATCATATTCCATCATAGGTGGAAAAGTAAAATCTTCAATCATCAAAGCTTGATCATACCTCTGCGTGGGCACAATTTCATATCCGGTGACTGGAGGATTCTCTGGTACCTGTGTACCATGCATTTCCTGTTGAAAGATGTCAGCTGCTATCTTAAATTCGGGACATTGAAGTTCTGAATGCTGATTGGTGTTATGCAACCGGCACCATGTAGATAGTGCAGCTTCTGCTAAGAATACTTTCTCTGCAGGTTTTGGGTCCGAAGCTGGTGGATTGTCAAGTGGTGAAGGAACTGTGCCGGTATTCGGTGCAGTGTTCCAGGTTCTATTTTGTCGTTGAAAGCCTTGATTATTTCCTCTAAAACCTTGATTATATCCCTGATTATATCCTTGATTGTATCCTTGATTTCCTTGGTTTCCTTGGTATCCACCCTGATTGCCTTGGAAATTCTTTTGCAGATAGTTGTTCTGATTTCGTAAATGTGTAACTTCAGTAGACAATTTCTTTACCTGATCAATCAGCTCTTTCATTTCATCTTTCTCCTCCTGAGCCTTCGCAGAAGATGAAGATCCTTGCAAATACACTGGCTTTTCCGGTACAACTTGTGAGATTGGCACTCCTGGATGTAGGACTAATTGATTAGCAGGAGTGGAAACAGGAACTGGATTCATTACAGGTGTATGTTGAGCCAATGCGTGATTGATTCCCTGAATCTGGTTTGGCATTGCCACATGCCCTATGTGATTAAGTGGCCCATGCGTGTTCATACCCAAATCTGTGTTCACCTTAACGGCTTCAGCATATGCTCCTGTTAAAGTGGTCGGCGGGGTTGTTGCTCTTTTCACGAACATAGAAGTAAGGCGATCCAATGCAGCGTAATAAATCTCCATCGCCATTACTGGAGTGATATCATAGGGAGGTTGCAATCTAGAATATGCTTTATGGAACCTGTGATTAAAAGCGGCAATAGGCTCGTGTTCCTGTCTTCGGACTTCGATGAATTGCTTATAGAGTTCTGCAGGAGTGATGGGAATCTTGAATTTCTCCAGGAAAGCGGTTCTCATCTGTTCCCAGGTAGTAATAGATCCAGCCGGTAGATTGACATACCAAAAAGTAGCGTCTCCTTCGAGAGAGTAAGGAAATAGTCGGCATGCTACATCTTCATCTTCAATCCTTCGATTTACCAGAGTACCTTCAAAGATCTTAATATGCTCTTCAGCTGTCCTGCTTGGATCGTTGACATGAAATTTCGAACAGAAGTGTTCGGGATTCTTGGGCATATCATGGTAATTAGTAAAAGTCCCCAGGGGTGAGACATTTCCCAAAGGCCAAGCTTGTGCTGGTGCTGCCATTGGAATGTTGGGTTGTCCTGGACCTGCTTGAGTAGCTCCTTGCTGAAGTGGAGTGCCTGTGGTGGTTACTTGGACGTTGCCTGGTTGAACAACTCCCTGATTTTGATTCTTCGGAGGTGGAGTTTGAAATGAATTTGAAGTATCACCCCCACTTGGAGATCCTTGGCTGGCTGAAGTCCCTTTCTTTCCTTTCTTCGACTTTGACGGGAACCCCAACTCAGAAAAATCCTTGGATGCTCCTGGTGCAGACCTTAGAATTCTTTGGTGCCTCTCTGGCGAGAAAGAACCAATTCGCTCCAGGATGTTCTTCCTTAATCTGAAACAACTTGTAAGATGCCCTCCTTCTAGCGCCAAATATGTTGATGGTTGTTTTTCGACAAGTCAACAATAGAGTAAAATACTAGGTATTTAACTCTCTCTTGAGCAAAGCCTCTCGGATGCTAAACCAAGTGATCAAACGAGATGACTCCAAGGTTCCTTCTTCTAATAATGTTTCAATTTCAGTAGGAAACAGCTCAATGATTTAAGTATGATTCTGCTGTTAATCAACAAAGGGACTTACACAATTGTTCAACTTGTTGTTTCAAAGACTCTGGAAGTGAACACTAGAAAATCTAGGTACTACAACTGACGCGTATGATTTAGCAATGGACGTTCTGATCCTAAATCTAAATGACTGATAAAAAAGGGCAAAAGATATAGGGTTGAGAAATACTAATCTAGTCCTAAATGAAAGGACGTTTACTGCTTAAAGTGAAGTCGAACCAAATCTTGTTTCGCCAAGATGAAACAACTAAACAAGAGAGGTGCTATCTTCAAAGGTATGCAAGATGTTTAAATCAATCATGCTCATGAAAATTCAACAGGCATAAAGATCAAATTGACGCTCAATTGTAAAGACTTCACTACAAGGCAATAAAAATCTTTCACTAACTAACTTATACTTAAAAGAAAACTTGTAACTTAACTTAATATTCGTGTGAAAATTGAAACCATGCAAACACTCAGAAATATAAATAGAATCACCAAATCAATGAGTCTTTTATTATCTCAGAGAGCTCTTACAACAATTTCAGAAATTTCCAACCGTTACAAATGAGAGCAATGAGAGCTCTTTTATAGTCCTCAAAGGAGAGAAGGGTCAAGATTGATCGGCGAAATCAGCGGATCAGATCAAGCCACATCACAAGTAGTTACAACAAACTATACTTTATTAAATGAATGAGGTTAACTTTATTAAATACAGGAGGTTACTCATATTAAATGAAAGAAGTCATGAAAGAGAGAACAAAGGCACGCTTTCCAAGAGGATAAGGAAGCCACATCATCAAGGCGAGTACTATGTAGTAGTACTATGAGATACAATGAATCTGGACACAATTTGAATAATATCTTCCATTGGTACACTTGTCGCTGCCTTAATGGATCCTTCTGCCACTGCTACATCTGCCTCATAGACTCCAAGTGTCTTCTCCCAGTCGTTTATCCAAGACTTATTTTCCCCAAGACGATATGCAAGTGTAAATATATTATCTAGTTGACTTTCATCAAGTCCATCATATTGAAAGTAGAATGCCTTAACTTGTTGCTTCATGTTCTCAATGGTAACATTTCCATAAGGATTACAAATCTTTGTCAAAGCAGTATATATATGATTTTCTGTTCTTAGAAGAACACTTCTTATCCTGGACATATCTACTTCAATCTTATCAACTAGTTGCCCCTTGTTGTGAAAGGAGAAATACCAAGTGACAAAGTCATGTGGAGTATCTCTGTCAATCACCTTATTATGAATTAAATCTTCTACTGGAGCTTCCATTAAGCTTTTGAGTTGTGGCATATATTGCTCTTTGATTGGTTTGAACTCAGCACAACTTTCCAATAAAGCTTGGACTCGACCTTGGAGCTTAATGACTCTGTCATACACTTGCACAATTTCTTCTAGGTAAATATAGGCCTTGTCTTCTGTCTTTTCTATCCATCCCTTCATCATCTGGGATGAAGTTCTCATGTCCTCAACTTGGGATACTGTTTCCTGTGGAAGAATGGAAGGAGGAATTGCAGTAGCTTCCTTCTGTTGAATAGGTTGCATGACCTGTTGGATGTAATGCTTCAATGTACTAAAATCTTGTTCAACTTTCATCCTTGCTTCTCTTTCTTGTTTCAACATACTTCTCACATTATTCACTGCATCTTGTAGTTCCTCATCGACTTGTTCCCTTGTGATTGGACCCATGCCAATTGTAGTCAAATTATAATCCTCAGGTGCCATGTTTTCTATCTCCTTATCACTTCTAGGAACCGCTATGTGGACCTCTCTGTTTCCAGCAGAATCTTGAGTGATTTTAGAAAGGATCGTTGCTTTCTTCTTCTGATTATTCTTTTGTACATTTACAAGCAATTCCTCAACTGCAGTAGGCTGATAAGTCTCTACAATTGTGCTTTCTTCAATCCTTTGTCTCAACCATGGTGGGAAAGTAGAAAGATCTCGTTGTTCATGAGCTTGATTGTGTTGAACACGAGCTACTTCTTCATCAGATTCAGCTTGTCCTATTTCATCCTGACCAAGATCATCATTCTCTTCTATTATGACAGTGGGGCTTGATTGGATTTCTTCTGATGGAATCAATGCAACTTCTTCTATTACTTCCATCTCTTGTATTGAATTTTGAACAATTGAAACACCTTCTTGTGGATTAGATGAAGTAGATGGATTACTCTTTTCTGAGGTCTTCGGCTTGATTCCCCTTGATCTTGACTAGGTCTTTTCCTCTTTCTAGTTGAATTATTGCTCTGATCATTCCCACTATGTTGTGGTTGGCTATGTGTACTATGCTGCTTGGGTTCTCCTTCATCCACCTTATTGTAGGTGAGATCTCGACTTTCAGCACTCATTTCCTGCAATAGTTGATTGATACACACTTGTGTCATGGCTAAAACCGGCTTTATCAAATCTTCTTCGGATGCATCTCTCTTTGACCAATCAATTGTATAAGGCAAATCCTTTATCTTGTCAAATTCATCTACTAGCATAGTATCATCCTCGGTGAACTGGTCTGGAATCCTAAATGCTTTGGTGGCTCTGACTAAATCCCAGTCGAGTCTTGAACTTTGAAGAGTTCGGAGATCATCTTCATCTTGGGCACTGGCCCAGTGATCTTCCAACTGCTTGATATGTTTGAATTCTCTGTTGTATTTCCAGCAAACTTGGAAAGGGTCAAAGTTAGGCCTCTTGGTGCCATGAGTCTGCAAATGATAAGCCTGTAGCTCTATTTCAGAATACTCAGCTGCTGATAAAGATGGACATTCCAGATTTTGTCCAAGACGAAGTGGAAATTGGATTCCTCCTTTCTTCTTCAACTTCTGCAACCTGATGAGTTCTAGGAGTTGTCTTGTAACTTCTAACATTACCATCCTGTTGGTTGGATACCTTGGCAATCTGTATGGATATGATGTGAATCCTTGGATCCTTAGGTAAGTGTACCTTTCATGTTGAGTATACCAGTATCCATATGCTGAAATGAATTCTCTTGCTGCATTAGACAACCTTTTATGAAATTCCCCCCTCAGTTTCTTCATTATGAACATAGCAAATGCATCATTAAACCTTGTATAATGATTAATACTCTTCAGGTGCAACTGAGGATAACATTGATGTGACAAGTATTTGTTAGGTCCAATGCCGACTTCTCCTTTCTTGGTTAAACCTGGGTAGACTTCATTTCTGGCAAGAAGATACACTATATAGGAACTCATATAACAAGTCTTAGTTTTAGCAAAACTAAGGAACTGCTCATGTATACTTTGACTGATAAGTCCAGCCCAATCAATCATTTTCCCTTTAAGAACTGACTTGATGAAAGAGTACATCCAAGGCTGGAAAGTAGCAGATTGAGGCATTCCTGTCATTCTGTTCAAAAACATGATTAGATATCCAATTTCCGGATGAAAATCTGACTTATGGAACTGTGGAGGATTATTCATGTTGAACTTCATGGCTGGATTGGCCATCCACTCTCTCCTTATCTCTTGTAACTTTATCTTGGTGTCGACATCATACCCCTGCTGGCCTTGTTGTTTTGAGATGCTGATCATCCTCTCTTTGGTTGGAATGTTGAAAGTTTCCTCCACTGCTTCCCTTTGCAAATAGGCTAGTATCGTTCCATCCTTGGCTATGATTTGCCTTGTATTTACATCATACTTTTTGACACATTCGATGATCATTTCCGGACATGGCAAAGTTGGTGGAAAACAAGCAGCTTCAATGGCTCCACTCCTCATGATGGCTCGAGCGAGGCTTCCTCCGTTAGGTTCTTCAAGGACTGTCTTGATATCTTCCAGGTTGCTGCTTCCCATATTTGTATCGCTTACATTTGTCCACCTTGAGACGAGCTTTGATTCGGGAATCTTCCCTTTGGCATCCATCCGGATCTTGGCTTGTCGCTCCTTGGAAGTCATTGCCATTATTCTGCAGACTTGACGCGAATAAGTGATTGCAAACAAAATCTAGATTTGACTTCAGCAACTTTAGTAGATTAAATTATGAAATTTTCCTCTATAGTTATGAAATATTACTATTAAATTTGGAAAATCTATGAAAAATCATAAAAATCCACTTATTCTTCCAGAATTTTATCAATATTTGAACAGTTTCAAGGCATCTAATGAAAGAAAAATAAGTAAATCAGATCAGAAAAAACTCAGATCAGACTTACTTGATGAGCTGTTTTGTATTTGATACCTTGCAATTCTAAAATCAACTTCTTGTGGCTGCTCCTTGAAGAAAATTCTGCTCTTGGAGAACAAATCTGCTCTTGAAAATAAATCAAATGAAAAAGAAATGAGGCACATATATATAATTCACTTTAAAAAACTTTCCTTCTTCCTAGGCCGACCTCATGCACAAACATTTAATTTAATTTTGATCTTTATTAAATGAATGCAATTTCACGTTTCACGAAGGCAGCAATCATTAAATGTTTGAAACTTCTTTCTTTTGTGAACGCATTGGATAAAGTTTTGATGTTCTTCTTCTTGTTGTTGGACGTTTTCTTCTTCCTCCCAAGCGCATAGGATCAAAAATTCGAATCCTCTTGGAATTTCGCCTTAGTTGAGGTCTTCGTGTAAATGTCTTCTTCATTAAAACATCATTGGATCAGCATGTTGTTGTCTTCTTCTCTTTGTTTCATAATGCTCTTCCTTCATCATCCTCCTAGTCGCATTAGATCACGTATTGAAACTGGCCTTGGCAATTCGCATTGGATGGAGGGTAGAGAGTCTTCTCAAGATTTTCGCATTGGTATGGGGTTTTAACAATCTTCAAGTCTCTTCGCCTTGGATGATCTAATGGCGTCTCCTTCATGGAATCCTTTTGTCTTGAAACTCTAAACTTGTTTTCAACATTTCGCACTAGTTGAAGGATTGAAATCCTCTTGGAATTTGGCGCTTTGGCTGAAAGATTGGATTCTTCTTGATATTTCGCATTGCATGAAGGATTAGAAATCCTTTTAATACTTGGCGCATTTGATAGGTAATTTGGTTCCTTCAACATGAAACTTCATCCTATCCTTAACATAGCGCATTAGATTATGTCTTGAGACTCCTTAGGGAGTAGCGCACTTGATGAATAGTTGGAGATCCTCAAAATCATACCTCGTTCTTTCCCTTTGGATATGGCGCACTAGATGAATGATTGGGATCCTCACAAGTTTGGCGCTTCACTTAGGCATTTTGGATTCCTTCAAGGAGTGGCGCAATGGTTAATGGCTTGATGATTTTCTTCTACATCACCCTTGACTCTCCTCACATATGGCGCATTGGTTGGGCAATTAGAGATCTTCAAGGAATGAAGTTTCGTTTTCCTCTTGTTGAACGCTTGGATAAGGAACTTGGAAGATGGCGCACTAGATACCCCTTTTGAAGTCTTCAAACTCTGGCGCATTAGATCATGTTTGGTAAATCCTCTTAGCATGAAGTTTACTTTACCTTGATGTTGCATATTGGATAGTCTTGCTATTGGCGCATAGCTTCAAGTTTCCAAATCTTATGAATAATGCCTTGGTTAAAGGTTGTTGGAACTTGTAGAATTTTCCCTCAAAAAATCGCATTAGATCAAGTATAACGAATCCTCTAGAGGGTGAGCGCACTAGATCAAGGTGTAGGATCCTGTGGAGTTGTCATTCTACCTTAGAGGAGACCTCATGATGTTGGCGCATCACTTAGATGCTTAGATTCTCTAGACTTGATCGCATTGAATAGCCTTGGAAAAATGATCTTTGGAGTCCCTTGAGCGCATTACTTCAAATTTTAGAATCCTCTAAACTTGTCTCTCTAGGAAGTCGCATTAGATAGGGTCTTAAGAATCCTTTGGAGTGTGGGCGCACTAGATGGCCTTGTAGTATCCTGTGGATGGCGCTTTGGATTTGAATCTTTAAAACTTCATCTTTAAAATTGCTTGGGCGCACTGGATCATGTTTTAGATTCCTCTAGAATTATTTCTCAAGTCAAAACCCTCACATTTCCCTCTTCTTCCTTGGGGGCGCATCACTTCAAGAATTGAAATCCTCTGACATTTTCATTAAAATTTGCTCCAAGATCGGCTTTAGACTTGTCTTTTTCATTTTCGCATTGGTTGAAGGCATTGAAATCTTCATCTCTTCCTCCGAAATGACCTTTTAGTCTGGGCGCACTAGTTGGAGTTCTCAAATCCTCTGATATTTTCGCACTGAATGAAGGATTAGATGGGCGCACTGGATGGAGTTTTCAAATCCTCTGGCTCAAATGTCTTCTGCTTCGTGATTTTGCGCCCAGATTTGCGCCATCTAAGTGTCTAGTCGCATTAGATCAGGATTTTGAATCCTCTGACTTCGTCAAGTATTTTTCAGGATCGCGCGAGTAAAGGTATATTGAAAAATATATTTAAGTATAAGTTTAGAGATTGAATTTCTTATACTTTAAATATTTTTCAATATACCTTTCAGGATGTTTGAGATAGGTCCCGAATCCACCGGATTTAAGATGCAAAATATAGAATTTGGAGGATTCACCAGATTTCAGACTTAGCCATTTTTCAGGATTTTCAGGATTTCAGGCTCCAGGCTTAGTCTTTTCAGGGTCTCAAACATTCTGAAGGATTAGCTTCAAAACTCAATATCTAGATAGGATTTGATCACTATTGCCATTATTGCAAGTTCATCTACCCTTAATCGTGAACTAAAGATCATAGGCAAGGAAATTGTTACCGAGCCGGCAAAGGAAAACGAGTCAGGACATCATTAAAATCTCAGCAAAACTCATTGGAAACTCACTGAAAAGCTCAGAGCTCAAAAAAAAGGGGGGTCCCTATTCCTAATGGGGTGATGTGTGATTTGGTCACAACAGGAATGTCATGAGAAAATTGTTAGGTCTGCCATGAAATCTTCGACTTGTTTAAACCCTTGAACATATAATTAACTGCAAATTTGAATTATAGCTCCCACAATTTGTAGCTCTAGGGAGAATATAAAATGTTGCACTTGAATACAAATATCCCTTGAAACCCTTGCCCAAATTGGTAGCGCTGAGAAGAGTTTGAATCACTGTTTTGGAATATGAAGATATCTTGAAACCCTCGACCAGTCACTCTAGTATGAATTGCAGGTTGCAACTTATGCAGAATCGCAGCCCAATATGTAGACCGTTTATTGGTTGAGAATTCACAAAATTTCAACACACAATTATTGCCTTACGAAGAGGTATTCCCAGCCAATACCATCATTGATTTGTACAAGTCTAGAGCAGCACAAGTGTAATCTTGATATCAATCTGAAATTTCAACAGTTCAGCCCAATGGTGACTTTTGTATGAAATCACTTCAAAGAATTGTGGGTTTTTGTCCTCCAATTCTAGACCTAGAGGGTTTTTGTCCTCAAGTTAAATGGAAGTCCAATGCTCCATCAAGGAGTAGAAATCAAAAAATAGAATGGTTGATCAATATGCCACCTTCTCCTTGCTTGGCCTCTCTTAAATAGAGTTTCCCTCCACAAGGCATAACTCTTCAAATTTCCTTCATAACCTTTGATTGATATTTGAGAGGAATTATTTAAAATAAACTTTAATCATAAGAGACCTTATTTTATATTTTAACTTTACTTGAAGCCGTCATTATTATAATTTCATTTTATATATCACTTAAATGACCCCTTTTTTGACATTATGACCATCTTGATTTATTATAATTTCCCTAGTGCAAAATTCCCAAAGCCCACTTGAAATGCATGATGGGCATTTGGATTTTAATTTGGCTTAATTTCGAAGAGGGGACATTATAGTCCGCCCTTCCCAAGATTGCTTGTCCTCAAACAACCACAAATTAGGATGCCAAAGAATTTCCACACCCTCCCATGTAGCATCCTTTTTAGGAAGATCTTTCCATCGGACCAGACATCATGTCATTGTTTTGTTTCTTAGCTTTCTTTCTTTGAAATTTGTAATAACCTTAGGAGTCAGAATGAGTTTCCCCTCATCTTCCAATGGGGGTAACTCTAGTAAAGGAATAATTTGACTTCCTAACGCCCTTTTTAAACAAGATACATGAAATACATTATGAATCTTACTGTTCTTTGGCAATTCCAATTCATATGCAACCTCCTCAATTTTCACTTGATTTTGTAAGGGCCATAGAATCTTGGTTTCAATTTCCCTACTCCACTTTTCTTCAAGGAAGACTGTCTGTAAGGTTGTAGCCTCAAGAAGACCATATCTCCTACTTTGAATGTTTTTTTAATTTGATGTTGATCCGCATATAACTTTTGTTGATTTTGTGCTCTCTATAGGTTCTCCTTGAGTGATTCCAAAATTTCTTGAGTTTGCTTGACTAGATCTCTCGCCCCTGGCACTCTGCTATCTGTGATGACCAAATCCACAAAGGATATAGCATCATAACCATACAAGGCTTTGAAAGGTGTCATCCTAATGGACATATGATATGTAGTGTTGTAGTAGTATTCCCCCAAATAAAGCCATTTTAACCAGTTGTCTATTGCCCTGCTACATAATATTTCAAATAGCCCTCAATCCACTTGTTGACTATTTCTGTCTGTCCATCAATATGTGGGTGATAATTGGTACTCGGAGACAATTTAGTTCCTGTTAAATGAAAGAATTCTTGCCAAAACACGATGAGGAACCTATCATCTCTATCACTTATTATGTTTTTAGGCAACCCATGCAATCTGAAAACCTCTTTGAAAAATAGATCAGCGACTTGAGGAGCCTTGAACTCTGTAGATATGGCCAAGAAAATGACCATATTTAGTAAGTCTATCAACCACTACATATATACAGTATTTACCTTGTAGCTTAAGGAGTCATGTAATAAAATCCATTGAGATACTGTAATGTCCCCTTCTCATCAGTGATATCCAGGATTGACCGTTAGCCTATTCCAGAGGCCCATAGGCTAGTCGAAGGTAATAATTAGGGTTTCCAGTTGTGTGGTGATCTCTTCTAAGTTTTCAGGGAATCTGTTTGTCAGTGTATGGCAGTTTGATTACTGGATTCCTTCTGCGTTATCAGAGAGCTTCAAGGTGATATAACATGCATTGGCATCCAAAGACTTTCTTGAGCTTACTATTTTTAGTAAGTACTATTTCTGGCAGCATGATCTATGACAGAGTATGGCGTTGAGTTCTTCCTTGGTAGTCCTTGCTTGTGATGGACAAAAATAATATAATATGGGCACTTTATTATTTTATTTATAAAAAGACAACTTTGACATAATTAAATATTATAAAGTTAAGTTGTACCACCATGCCTAGGAGACACAACTTAAAGTTGTTTTAAAAAGGGGACCATGTGAGCATTTAAAAATAAATTAATTAATTATTTATGCCAAAGGGAACACCTAGGGAAAGTGGGAAAAATAAAGGAAATAAAGTGTTTTTTTCTAATCCTGGGGGAAAATTAGAAAAAAAAAGGAAATAAAGTGTTTTTTTTCTAATCCTAGAGAAAAGTGAAAAAAGAAAGATTAGAAAAGGATGGAAATAAATATTTTTTTTTTTTTTTTAAAAGAATGTTTCCCTCTCATGTGTGGCGCCCATATTGGAGAAGTTTCCCAAATCTTTCAAGGAAGAGAATATAAAAGGATGTGAGCTTCTCTTTTCATCATGCTTTGGATATTGCTGAAATTGAATGTTATTGGAGTTCTTGTTGATCTCAGGACTTTGAGGATGAAAACCCTCATGGTTGACATTGGTTTCGGATTTGAAAGATAATCCCTAGCTGATTTCTACAGAGCAGCTTCATACGGAGGTTGTATATGAGCTTATTGAAGGAGGTTTTATCAATTTTATGTTGCTGATTTTTGAAGAGCTGAATTGAAGATTCATTCGTAGTGGATATTTGGTGCGAGATTTCGTTCTGGGTATTTGACCCATCCATTCCTCATCCTAGGGCGCCCCTATTCCTGCATTTTCGTGGGGTTTGGTGGAATCTTTGATTTTCTAGAGCAGATC
This sequence comes from Cunninghamia lanceolata, assembly GCA_027924645.1. Taxonomy (NCBI): domain Eukaryota; kingdom Viridiplantae; phylum Streptophyta; class Pinopsida; order Cupressales; family Cupressaceae; genus Cunninghamia; species Cunninghamia lanceolata. The sequence goes on along the minus strand of BSBN01001418.1, from coordinate 29,612 downwards.
GCCCTTTTTGGGAAGTGCGCCCATGCTGACAATTGCCTCGGTTTGCGGGCATAAAATATCTTGCAGTTTCCAACGGGTTCTCAGTGTTGGAAATTGGTCGCCTATGCCAGAGGGAACATTTGCATTTGATTTAGAGTCATTCTGAGGCTCAATGTGGATTTGGTGAGCATTTCAGTGGTTCCCAGCACTTGCCCTGATAGGCTGAAAATATATCAGATTGTTGGTCTTTTGAATATTTCAATATTTGTACTTCTAATTTTTGTAAAAGACTTATTGGAAAATGAATCAATAAAGCTCTTGTTCTAGTATATGCTTGTCTTTTATTTATGTTTTGCGAATCAATGTCCCTGTGTTATTTGTTGCTATTATGATAAAAAATAAAAAGGAAAAAATTTAGAGGGACATTACAATGGTATCAGAGCCATTGATCTTGCCAGCCTTTGGATATTAGACAGTTGTGTTTGAGCTAAGTCGAATATCATACCACTCAGCATATGAAGTGCAGCAACTTGAAGTTTCATCAATTCTTTATAGGTAGCGAACATCACTAGCCGCAGTGACTTTGCAAGAAAGACTATGACGGACTTGTGGAGGCAGCGATCAACATTGTAGGAGGTTCATCTCTCATTGTGGTCCATTTGATATCAATTCTTGGTATGTTAGCATTCATCATTTGCATGTGATTCTATAGTAGCAATGGTATCTGAATTTGGTTGTGATAAAGTCCTCCATTGTGATGTAATTGAAGATTTGAATGAAATGAAATTCATTACAACAGCGATCTAATTGAGTTCATTATAGCAGTGATCTAATTGAGTTAATCCTTACCATTTAGAGCATTATGTGTAATTGCATGGTGTAGTTCATTTCAAGAAGATAGATGTATACTTTGGCATAAGTTGCTCTATATTTCATGTTGTTTGAAGACAAATTGAAAGAACAAACAGGTTCTTGCTAGCATGTTGGGTGAAATCAAGTTGTGTATACTCCAGTTTGGAATTGGTTTTCAGTTTGGACAGCGAGGTAGGTCATCATGGCAGGGTTATCTAACAATAAACAGACATGGAAAGAGTTTGAAAAAACACAATATAAGATCATTCAGGAAATGCAGCATTTAGAAGATTCACTTTCAAGGAAGATTAGGTACTCTAAAGGGTCATCATCTCCTTCTACCAATAAAGGTCCAATGCAACAAGACAAGGAAGCAAAAGTGCTTAGCATGTTTGAGGCGTATAGCACTCTTCCTCAACAGGTTAAGGAGAATTTTCCTTTCAAGGACTATATGGACATGCATCCCAAACTTTGTCACAAAATTGAGCAACCAAGGAAGAAATATCATGCTATAACTTATGATTTGGTGTCTTCAAGTTCCAATGAGGTATGCAAAAATTTATATGATGAATTCGATAGACATGCTGATTTGACTCAAGAGGACATGGGGACAGCCTTGGGTAATGATTTGTCTACATCTTTGCATGAGGTTTCACTTGAGGCTTCTACATTAGAAGCTAGCATAGAGCATGTTAGTAATTTGGATGGCAATGGTATGGATTCTTTGGGTGTTCATAAGGCATCTTCTAGTGTGATAGCTGATTCCAATAATGTCACATCACCTACACAGGATGAAAAATCAGATCATGGCAGCCAAGGACACTTGGATAAATTGGAACAAAAGCCTTTGGTTTGGAAAGACATGGCACAAGAATATGACAGGTATTTTGATTTGTAAAACAACAGTCATATTCCTTCACTCCATCATGAGGTAACAAGTTCACATAAGGATGATAGTACCATAGAGTTTTCTATAGATGGCACCCAAAAATTGGGTAACTAGAATTTGTGTGGTGAATTCAAGTCATAAGAATTCTGATTTTGTATATCAGACTTGGGAAGATGTTACAAATGACACAAAGGTTGTGTTATGGGTGGTCTCTAAGAGCTAAGAAGGCCAAGATGCTTGCTGCCCAAGCAAGACAACACTTACAAGAAGTCAAGGAAGGATGCAATCTGATAGATAATGCAAGAAGACAGAGAATCACACATTAGATCCTTATTTCTTTCAAAAGAAGAATGTGTGGACGTTGAGTATACAAGGGAAGAACTTCTTGAGATAAGGCCACAAGAAGAGCATGTTGAGTTGTGTGAAGAAGAAAGGAGGAATGATTTAGGAAATTAAATTTGGGCATCTACTTTGCATCATGAGGTCTATGACTTTCCTCTTTTAGAGAGTTATTTGAAGGCTCAAAACAACGATGATATTGGTCACACATTTGACGGATCAGCCACAAGTGTTATCTCCATTTGTGTGGAATGGAACATTATTGATTTCAATATGGTTAGTCATGCATCATCTAAAATGGAAGGACAATTGTTAAGATCATATGAAGCATTTTGTTTTAGAGAGATGATTAGGGAAACTAAGAGGTTGCTTACTAAGAAGATCTTGCATTTTGATAATGTTTGGTTTGTCCTACATACTACACTTTGGAGTTTGCTAGTAAGGGAAAACATATCAGTTATGGAGGTGATGGTATGGATTAGAAAATGGGACAGCAATATTTTGACATCACATGAGCATGAATCCAAGCTAGATGGTTGTGAAAAGAATGTAGCATGGTAGACATTCATGAAAAGATAGATAAGCATGAGGTGATGGTGGAAACTTCTACTTGCCATCAATCTGAATTTATAACAGCAGTGGGAAAAGAACATGAATCAATTTGTATGTTGATTCCTCACCCTTATGATGTTGATACTTTGATTAAGTATAAGGATGTCATAACTTCAAGATTTGATATGCTACAAGATTGGGCTGCCAAGTGTATGCAAGTGTGCTATTGCATTGAAGTTTTCCAAGGTAATGAAAGAGAAGGTACAATCAGTCCTAAATCTCTGGTTGGGGACAACAATGTTATACTCTCATTTACATGAACTTGCAACCCCTATTCATGGAGCAATTGGTGACAATGAGTTTCCAAATGATAGCTTACATGATGCATTGGTTAAGCATGGCTATTTTGACGTTGCTTCTTCCAAGAGGACTAAATTTGTTTACTTTAGAACAATAGCCATAAATCAGTCCAAAGAAACTTGTAACATACACCACTCCATACATGATGAGAAGCAAGATGTCTCTAATTCTGAGTTTATAGATGATGTTATTAAAATTAAGAAGAACGAAGTGGTATTAGGTATTCAATGGTTGAAATCTCTTGGAAGGTTTGTCCAAGACTTCAACAAGATGGTGTTAGAGTTTACTCACATGGGTAAACATATTGTGCTTAAGGCACTAAAGAATGAGATAAAGGATGGGACAACTAAGAGTATATTCGTTTGCTCTAAAATGGATGAGTTGAGAAGCATGGTTAAAAGGGAAAGATTCAGTCTTATTTTTTGATTTTAAACAACAGTGGTATATCCTCACTTTCTCATGGTATTTTATATGATGCATCTCATTATAGGACTGCTTTTAAACACTTTGGAGAAACTGAGATAAAATAGTCCCAAGAAATGATTGAAGGATGGCTTGACAAGGCAAGGAAAGCTAAGTTGATAGCACAACAAACAAGCTTCATCTTCAACAAGTTCGTGACACTCACCACTCCATGGAAGATGATAAGCAAAGGTCTTCTAGTTCTGAAATTGTAGTTGATGTTGATCATTTCATTGATGGAGATGTTGATTTTATTGATGACATTTATAGTGGATCAGCCACTCATGAGTTATCTTTGGTTAGTGATGAAGGCATCTACGATACATCTTTAGAGTTGTCACCTATTCCCTATGATATGATAGTTGTTCATTGGTATGATGGTAGCATAATCTTCATGGATTCTTCATTGGCAAGTGGCTGTTCTGTTTGGGTTTCCATTTCACTTTCGGATTTAGCATGGTTTACATCAGCGATTCAGCGGTCTAGGAGTGTGTGGAGGTATATCTTTTGGATGGACATGGAGTATGAGATAGATTTCTTTGGTTTTCATTGGTTTGGTGACACCTATGATATCATTCTTATCGTTGGCCTGGGTTATATCAGCGATGTTGAGAGACTTCATGTGTTGATGTATTGGCATGTGACAGTTCATTTATACATCTTTTTGTTGGACTTTCTTCATGAATGGTTATCTCATGGTGTTTGGTTGAGATATTTCTTCCTCATCTCATACAGCAGGTTCTATATTTTGGTTTGAGATCCAGGTATTGATTTGTTTTTGATAAGATAAGCGGCAAAAAAAGGGTGCCGATCCTGTTACATATTAGCCTAAAAGGCACACCAAAGTTCCATCAAAGAACCAAAAGACAGCAACCGAACGAACCAACAAGAAACAACCAAAAAGAGACCAAAAGACCTAGACAGGGGACAAACAGCAGACCAACAACAGATAATACCAGAAGCACAGAAAAGGCCCCCAACTATCTTGGTACTCCTTGAGCTCCTTTTCCTTCATACCCTAGCTGGTAAGCTCGGCGTCTTGGATGACAGCAAGAGTAGTGGCCGACTTGTGCATCACTTTCGCAAAGAACTTGGCCAGCGTCTTGAACTTCTGCTCCAACTCATTAACCCTAGCTGAGAGGGTTTCAATCTCCTTATCTTTGACAGCAACCTTGCCACCCTTCTTCTTGCCAGTTTCCTTCACGACTTTTTCCGAGCTCACAGAATCAACCCCCTTAACATTGAGTTCAGGGAAATTACTGGGCCCATCCTCCGCTTCACCCTCCACATTTTCATTTTTTGTTTCCTTGTTGATAGAAAATTCACCCCCCAAATGTTCAGTCTCAGGAACAATAGTGCCCACTTTGTTATTTTTGTTATCAGAAATACCATCACCCTCCAGGTCCGCAGTATCCTCCTCCATCTCAGTAACCTCCTCCTTTTGGAGAGCAGGACTAGGCTTAGCACCAAGTCTCGTCGACCTCTTGGTCGACGGCACCCAGGGTTTACTATCAGTTATAGTGAAATCCACATCAGCAGTGCTGTCACTACCACTGGTGCAGTGCACCTAGAATAGACATTTAATCAAATTTTTGAAATTTTAGAGTTAAAAGGCAAAATGAGTTTCAAAATAAATGTAATAAAGCCTTGAAAGGCATAGTCAGGTAGTGGAGATTGAAATTAGTAATGTTTTCCTTAGTGGTCTGCTGTTTACAGCAGTGTGACAGTCTAAGAATAGAAAAAAATAGTCTTTTAGTAAAAAAAAGTCAGTGGCTATTCTTAGCCTTTCCCACGATGGGAATGAGGTGTGAAGGTTATAAACATATGTAAAAAGCATTGTAAGAGGGGAGAGGGGTCGAATATATTGTGATCTTGATGAAGTTTAAGAAAAGGAAATGAGAAAATATTGTTTTGTTGTCCCCATTTTTGTTTTTTTGTATTTTACTGTTGTTGCAAACCGTACCACGAATTTGTATGGCATAGTTATGCCATGAAACCTATTGGATGTGATAGAGGGGTGAGCTAACTATCCAATGCCATTGGTTTGAGGTCATTTCATTCATTTTTGTGAAAGTTATCACGTTTCTGCTAAAAACTGTCCAAAAGCCTGTCTTTTTGACTGGAACAGTCATGTTCCTGGCCATGGCACACCTCTGTACGGACAGATATAGGGGCAAGCCATATATTTTTGGAAAGAGGGTTGAGATACCTTTCGAATGGTTCTAGTCTAAGGTCTTGATTCAATTTCTAGAAGGAGATACTGCCTTTTTTCTAAGACTGCCTGTGTCATTCCAGCAAACCCTTGATTTGGGGGTTTTAGATAGGTTTTAGTTTTCCCACCTTATGATGCTGTGTTAGACCCCCAAAATGGGTGGAGTTAGTGTAAACTGGTGTGTTCTCTAATGGGTTTTGCATGCAGGAGCAGGGGACAAGAAAAAGGTGAAGATTTGAGCCATTAAGACCTCTTTGTGTCATGTGAAGGCAAACTAGTGTTGGAGGAGTGAAGATTTGAGCGCAAAATGAGTTGAAATGAACTTAGACCCACAAAACCTTTGAAATCTGTCTATTTGTATCCTAATGCATCCTTTGGAATAGGAGTGAGGAGTTTGGAGTTGAGTTAGTGAGTGCTTCCTTTGCAAAACCGCCCTAATTAGGCCTCTTGGACAGCAGGGACAATCCAAATTTGAGGTGTATGTTACAAAACAACCTTATGTGCATGTTTAGTATGTTGAAGGGAAAGTTAATGGGTATCCAAAAAGCCCATGATAGTTTGGTTAGGAGGTCTAGATCAAAAGTTATTGCATGAGTCCCTTTAGGAGGGCTACAAGGAAGTGAGTCAGTTTGTGAAGGAGGTGGTACAAGGAGGTATCCCCTATGCATTTTGTGAGTTTTGTGAGCTTGGGACAGTCAAACCTAGTTAGTCTAGGGTCCCTAGAAAGTTTGGGAAGGTTCCCATGAGTATAAACCTAAAGATGGTATTGTGTTGTAGTGTTGAAACCATGGATAGTTTGAGGACAGTCAAGTTCAAATTGAAGTCAAGTGTTGCTATTTGGTTCACAGAGGCCTAGATGAGTTATTTGCCTTGCCATCCCTGTATCCTCTTCCTCCTGTGTAGTTGTTGTGATCCCTTTGTGATCTTTGTGTAGTGAGCTTTGCATCAACCACCAATCCCTTCCTCAGAGGTAACCTCCTCCACCACCACAGACACATTTTTGACTTTCTTCCCACTCCCCGTACCACATTCTTCCTCCACATTCCCCTTTTTCTTCTTCTAAGGGGTCACTTGGGAAGAATCACCGAGAAGGATTTTTCTTTTAACAGGGGTCTTGACAGAGGTCATGGTAGTCTGGTCATAGGCCTTAGGCTCCGAACTTTTACCAGCAATAGCTTTTTTCTTTCCCGACTTGATGGATTTGGCATACTTCTCCAGAGTGACTTCCGTGATAATCACCAGGCTAGTCTTCATCGGATTGGAACATGACGACAGGGGAGAAACAACCCTAGAAGCCATGAGGGCTTTAGGGGGGCAGAGGGCTAGATGCAATTTATACAGTCTGAGGATAAGCCCCTGATGGAGCGGGATGAGAGGTTTGCTGGGGCCTATAGCATTTTGCTCAATGGCCGATGCAATCGACGATTCCAGAGACGTAAGCAAATAAAAGGGAAGCTTATCACCTTACTACGACGAAAATGATTGAGCAGAGCAAAATGATAATGGAAGAAACGTTTGAATCTACCTTCAAGAGTGAAGTACTTTATGATTATATAACACACCTCGTCCCAGGGTTTTGGTAGCATCTCACGATCAAATCCCCCCTGAAGGCTGTGTAACACCTCCCCTTTCTTCAGAAAACAAGCCATACCCTCCGGGTAAGAGACTTTACTCTTTTTTTGGTGCTTAATGCCATCAGTAGGCATTCCCGTCGCCATGCCTATCACTTCCTATGAAACGTCGAATCCCACACCATCCACCTTCACTTGTCTATCCTCCCAAGAACACAGGAACTGCATTGAGAGGCTTTCATCATGGCCCTGCAAGCATTCAAGATAGGAAGCAACCCCGCCCTCCTGGCAGATGTGCCAGAGGGTCTTGTTATGTTTTATCTCTTCACAGGACTCCGACTCAGTGTGAGACCTATCCCCCCCCATAGTGAGATGGCACCAAATAGACAAGCTAGCAATGCAAGAAACGACAGAGGACTTAGAAACTTTCGAACAGCAAAAAATATCCCAAACGCCAATATTCATACTCAAGTTGAGTATAATGTCTTTTCGGCCGCCGGGGGTGGCATACTTCAATTTGCAATATGCAGGTATTGATTTGTTGAGTGCATTGTTACACATGGATTCTATTGAGTTGCTTCATACTTTGTGGTTTTATGACATATATATCAGAGTGGAGTAGTGGATTGATTTGCGATTGCTCAAGGGCAAGCAATCTTGGGAAGGGTGGATTGTAATGTCCCCTTCTCATCAGTGATATACAGGTTGACCGTTAACCTATTCCGGAGGCCCTAGGCTAGTCAGAGGCAATAATTAGGGTATTCAGTTGTGTGGTGATCTCTTCTGAGTTTTGAGGGATCTGTTTGTCAGTGTATGTCAATTTGATTACTGGATTCCTTCCGGGTTTTTAGAGAGCTTCAGGGTGATATGACATGCATTGGCATCTGAGGACTTTCTTGAGATTACTATTTTTAGTAAGTACTATTTTTGGCAGCATGATCTATGGTAGAGTATGGCGTTGAGTTCTTCCTTGGCAGTCCTTGCTTGGGATGGACAAAAATAATATAATATGGGCACTTTATTATTTTATTTATAAAAAAGCAACTTTGGCATAATTAAAAATTATAAAGTTGTACCCCTATGCCTAAGAGACAACTTAAAGTTGTTTTAAAAGGGGGACCATGTGAGCATTTAAAATAAATTAATTAATTATTCATGCCAAAGGGGAATGCCTAGGGAAAGTGAGAAAAAAAAAGGAAATAAAGTGTTTTTTTCTAATCCTAGGGAAAAGTGAAAAAAAAAATTAGAAAATGATGGAAAGAAATGTTTTTTTCTATTTTTTTTAAAAGAATGTTTTTCTCTCATGTGTGGCGCCCATATTGGAGAAGTTTCCCAAAGATTTCAACGAAGAGAATATAAAAGGATGTGAGGGCTTATCTTTTCATCATGCCTTGGATATTGCTGAAATTGAATGTTGTTGTTGTTCTTGCTGATCTCAGGACTTTGAGGACGAAAACCCTCATGGTTGACATTGGTTTCGGATTTGAAAGATAATCCCTAGCTGATTTCTATGGAACAACTTCATACAGAGGTTGCATATGAGCTTATTGAAGGAGGTTTTATCAATTTTATGTTGCTGATTTTTGAAGAGCTGAATCAAAGATTCATTCGTAGCGGAAATTTGGTGCGAGATTTCATTTTGGGTATTTGACTTATCCATTCCTCATCCCAGGGTGCCCCTATTCCTGCATTTTCATGGGTTTTGGTGGAGTCTTAGATTTTCTAGAGCAGATCGCCCTTCTTGGGAAGTGCGCCCATGTTAACAATTGCCTCGGTCTACGTGCATAAAATATCTTGCAGTTTTCAGCGGGTTCTCAGTGTTGGAAATTGGTCGCCTAGGCCATAGGGAACATCTGCATTTGATTCAGAGTCATTTTGAGGCTCGGTGTGGATCTGGTGAGCATTTCAGTGGTTCCCAGCACTTGTCCTGACAGACTAAAAATATATCAGATTGTTGTTCTTTTGAATATTTCAATATTTGTACTTTTGATTTTTGTAAAAGACTTATTGGAAAATGAATCAATAAAGCTCTTGTTCTAGTCTATGCTTGTCTTTTATTAATGTTTTGCGAATCAATGTCCCTGTGTTGTTATTTGTTGCTATTATGATAAAAAATAAAAAGGAAAAAAATTTAGAGGGACATTACAGATACTTTCCCACTTCTGTTTTGGAATTGGTAAAGGCTGCAATACCCCTACAGGAAAAACATGTTCTGTTGATAGGTAAGGCATTCTCTAATGTACCTAAGAACTTGTTCCTTGAGACCCTTCCATGAAAATCTCTCTAATCTATTGGTAAGTCTTGAAATAACTTTGATTCATGCCAACGGTGTGTCTTGTGCTTTAGGACTTTATTCTTTACCTTCGATCTTGGGGTAAGATAAATTTTGTCTTTGTATAGAATAAGGTCATCTACTACCTTATACCTGTCATCTTGGATCTTCCCTTCAAGAACATCAATAGCAAAATGTGGGATGTGTCCTTCCCACATTTTGCTATTAAGTTAGCCTTCCAATCAAGAGAAACCTTTGATATTGAACATAAGGCTTCCTAGATAGAGCATTGACTACCACATTATTCTTACCGTTGACATATTCAATGTCAAAGTCATAGGCTTGAAGCTTACTCACCTATTTTTGTTGTCTGTCATTCAAATCTCTTTGGCTGAGAAAAAACTTCAAACTATTGTGATTTGTTTTGGCCACAAACCTTCCACAAGCCAAATATTGCCTGAATTTGTCGAGAGCATGCATTATGGCTAGCATCTCTTTATCATAGATTGAATAGCTATTTTCAATGTTTTTTACCTTTATACTTTCAAAAGCTATTGGATGTCCTTTTTGCATTAACACTGCTCCAATTCCTTCACCTGATGCATCACATTCTAGAACAAAAGGAAGTGAGAAGTCTGGAATAGCTAGTAAAGGACATGAAATTACTACTTTCTTGAGTTTATCAAAACTCTGTTGAGTTGTCTCTGTCCAAGCAAATGCTCCCTTCTTGGTCAAATCTATCAATGGAACGACCAACTGAGAGAATCCTTTGACAAATCTTCTATAGTAGCTACAAATTCCAAAGAATCCTCTCAACCAAGTTAAATTGGTCAATGGAGGCCAATCTAAAATAGCTTGTATCTTTTGTTGATCTAGTTGCACTCCTTGAGCACTAATAACATGTCCTAAATATAGAATCTTTGTCAATCCAAACTCACATTCGGATTCCTTAGCAAAAAAGTATTGTTTCTCCAAAATTCCCAAAATGTCATCCAAATGCTTTAGATGTTCCTTCCATGTTTTGTTGTAGATCAGAATATCGTCAAAGAATACTAATACAAACTTCCTCAATTGATTTCTAAACACATGGTTCATACATGATTAGAAGGTAGTAGGAGCATTAGTTAAACCAAATGGCATAACTAAAAACTCAAAATGTCCAAAATGACATCGAAAAGCAGTTTTATGCACATCCTCTTCTCTCACCCATGTCTGATGATACCCAAATCTCAAGTCAATTTTTGAGTAGTACACTGCTACATGCAATTCATCAATTAACTCATCAATTCTAGGAATTGGATACCTTTTTTATATTTTTCTTGTTCAAAGCTCTAAAATCTATGCACATTCACATAGTTCCATCTTTCTTTTTCGCTAGGATGACTGAAGATGCAAAAGGGCTAGAACTTGACCTAATATGACCCATCTCCAAAAGTTCCTTAATTGTTTTTTTCAATTTCCTTCTTAAATCTTCTTAGATGTCTATAAGGAGTAGTAGCTACTAGTTTTGCTTCAGTTTCTAGTTCTATTATATGTTGAAATCCTCTATTAGGTGGCAATCTTGGAGGAATGCCATTGAAGACCATGCTATGCCAGTCCAAGAGTGTTTGTATGCCCACATGATAAGCTCTCTTACTTGCAGTAGTTGTAAATGTCACTAAACATTGTGTTGCCAATGCTATTTGTCCACTCCTAAAACACCTCTCCATTCTTTTTGCCGATACAACTCTAAGAGCTCCATTAGTAATGCCTTGTAGCACTACTTCTTTGCCTTCTAATTTGAACCTTAGCTCCATAGTCTAATAATTCTGAGTAAACTTTCCTAGTGAGTGTAGCCATTGCACTCCTAAACTCATATTTGTTTCTCCTTTGCCCACCACATAGAAGTCATCTTGCATCCTATGTCTACCAAGAGTAATCTCCAACTGTTGAATTCTCTTGGTGCATGGAATGGTAAAACCACCAACCACTATGACATTGAAACCATCGATATTTTATGTTTGCAATCCTCTTCTTGCAACCAACCCTTCATCAATGAAGTTGTGTTGCTCCACTGTCAATTAGAACTATAACTTTGTGTCCTTGCAAAACTCCCCGTACTCTAAAAGGATGATATTTAGGAGCACCAAACAATGTTGTAAGTGCACCCCATAGATGTTCACCTTCCTCTTTTATCTCTGATTTAGGTTCACGTTCTTCAACTTTTGGCTATGGTTCTTCCTTCTCTGAATCCTCATCAGAAATTACTTCTATGTAATGCACTTGACATTTTCCCAAACATCTATGTCTAGATTCCCATGGTTTTTTGCAAGAAAAACACAATTTGTTTCGGTGGAGCTCAATTTTGATCACTTCATCCAAACTGCTCTTTGGTGGTAATGCCTTTTGTTGAGAAGATCCTTTTTTAAAAGGTTTCTTATTCTGCCTATAGAAGGGGTTTTCTGATAAAACTTATTCTTGGCCACTGAAGTTTCTAAATTCAAAGCCTTTTAATAGGCCTCCTAAAGGGTCAATGGATCAAATGCCTTAATCAAATCCCTAAGAGGTTTAGTTAACCCTTTGATAAAAAGGACAATTAATCTTCTTTTTGTAAAATCAGGTACTATTACAGATAATTTTTGGAATTCCTCCATAGATTTCTCCATTCTTCCCTCTTGCTTCAATTCGGTCAACTCTCTAAATGAACCTCAAGATCTTTTCTATCAAACCTTTCAATCAACCTTTTGCAAAATTCATCATATGTATCAATTAGACTATGACCTTGGGCAACCAACCCATGATACTGTTGTGACCAAATCACACATCGCCCCATTGCAAATGGGGACCCCCCCTTTTTTTGAGTTTTGATGCTTTGCATGAAGTTTTGATGATGCCTTAGGTTTGTTTCCTCTGCTGATCAAACAAGAAGTCTCTCTCCTAGAGGGTTTTGCTTTATAACTGGAGGTCTTATCTGGAACATGAACTTGCAGTAATGAAGAGTCTTGATCAAATTCCATCCAGTTCATGAACACTGAGATCAATCTTGATGTATGTTTGAGATCCTGAAAATGACTAAGTCTGGTATCCTGATCCTGAAGATCTTGAAAATTGGCTAAGTCTGAAATCTGGGGGATCCTCCAAATTCTATAATCTACATGTTAAATCCAGTGGATCTGAGACCTATCTCAAACATCCTGAAAGGTATATTGAAAAATATTTAAAGTATAAGAAATTTTCTTATACTTTAAATATTTTTCAATATACCTTACCTTGGCGACTTACATTTCTAGGCGCGAATTTGCTCTAGTATTTAGGCGCAATTTTCCCACTTGCAGAGACCTGTACGTGTGTCTTAGGTGGAGACTCATATGTGCGCCTAGAGGACAATCAACTTTCAATCACTCCAAAAGATGGCACCTTGATTGAAATTCATATAAAGGGCCTTAAACATCAAAGAATTCGCCAAAGAAATGGTTAAGGACACTAGGCGCCTTTTTCATGTTCAAGTGATCATCAGATAGTGCCTTAAGATGAGAGAGATGTTTTAACTAACATATGCGCCTAAGAGAAATAAGGATTGAAGTGTGATGTTGAGAACTCCAAGATAGGCGCCTTGCAAAGGAAGTCTCTATGATAAGCATAAAGTCACTTAGACTCTAGGCACCCTTCTATTCCCCTGTGCATTCAAATGAGCGCCTAGGAAGTGGATGACTTTGATCAGTGAGTTTGGCGCCCTAGCATGAATTGAAGGTTCCTAGATTTCAAATCACATCATCTTGGCGCCCTTCTTGACCAAATAACCTCATCTTAGCGCCTTACATGAAGGAAGCAAGGGAATTTAGCATATGAAGTGTGGGTGGACTTCTTGGAGACTTAGAGGAGTAATTGAAAGTCTTGGAAAACCAAGAGATTAAGTCTTAAGACCTTGGGCGCCCTTAGCCATCAAATCAACCTCAAAATGGCGCCTAGTGTTAAGAAGCCATTAAAATGACTAAATTTTGCCATGTGAGCGCCTTTGAAGAAGGTCATGAATTAACACCAACAAGTCAATCTAAGTGTAGGCGCCCTTTGCTATTAAAATCAATTCATTTTGGCGCCTAGAATAACATGAAAGTTTCTAGAGTAGACAAGTTTGTAGCAAGTAACTTTGGTGCCCTGGAGTGGATTAGTGATGGAAGGTAACTTTAGCGCCTTGGATGTAGAAAATTTGTAAAAGATGAGATTTAACGCCTAGAAGTGAGAATGAGGTCTTTGTAAAGAGAAAGCATGAATCATTTGAAGTATTAAGAACCTATCTTGGAGTGAGGCGCCCATTCAACTATGAACAAACCCAAATGAGCGCCTAACAATCTTCATAGTTTGAAATCAACATATTTGGCGCTTAGAGGAATTGAGCTAAGACACCCATTTTGGCGCCTTGGAAGAAATTGTGTTGAAGGCATCTTTTGAATGAACATTATAAAGGAGATTGACTCCTTTACACTATTGCAGTTGTTTGAAATCATTGAAGTGATGAATGTGGGACTAAATTGTATTAGGCGCTCTTTTGCTCTTCTTTTTACCTATATGTGCGCCTAAACTTGAAGAAGGGTTATTTACATGTTTAAAGTGTTTCCTTTGTTATAAATTGATTGATATATTGTTTATCTTGTCTTGTAGGAACATTAATAAAGCTAAAGAGTTGTTCGAGGAGTCACCTTTGAGCGAGAAGCTTGGAGTCACCTTCAAGGAGCAGTCATCATGTGGCTAATCTAAAGAGTACTTCAAGATCATCAAGAGCGAGTACCTAATTCACCTTCAAGTTGCAGAGGGAACACCACTCTAAAGGATCACTTCAAGTCTCCCTAAGAGGTCATTCAAAGAAGGTGTCATCATGCTATTCACACTTGGAAGAATTTCAAAGATCATCTTGAAGAACTACTTCATCTTCATTATATCATCAAGCAAAGGCAATACATTCACCATTCAACCTTCAAGTCTTAGAAAGTCTCCTACTCCGATTCATGAATGAAGCAAGCATCATTGATATCTACTCTACTTCATGTCATCATTGATATCTACTCTTCATGAAGATGCATCGAAGAAGATCATCATGTATCCCGCAAGAATAAAAAAAACATCACGAAGTCATGCAAGTGAAGCAACATGTACTCATCCAGTTTACAAGAAGAATGAACAAGGCAAGATCAACAAGATACATCTCAAGTGTTCATCATCAAAAGCAATCACATTGAAGACATCATACAAAGTTGATACAATTTGGGAATAAGCGAAGGTGGCGCCTATGTGGCAAGTATATATCATCATTCAATCACAATCAGCCACATTATTTCAATTGCATTCAATGTATCATTTAATAAAAGAAGCCAAGAGGACACCTATGTGGAAGATGTTTTAAATGATTTCATCTTATCCTTATCTTCTTGGAAAACGTGCCTTCATTGCCTGTCTTTTGTACTAAAAATAGCAGTTGTTGTAACTACCTACTGAGGTGGCATGATCTAAGCCCTTGGCTATATGAATTGATCTAAGTCATTCATTGTAATCCTGGACCTCTATATAAAGGCCTTGTTGCCTCATTTGTAAAATCAGTAGACTAAAAATTAGTTTTGTAGGAGTAGAATAAGTGAGACTCTTGAAATTCTCTGAGAGGACTTGAAGTTGTAAATATTTCTCAAGATTAATGCACGGACATTGGAGTTCACTTGGTGTTTAAGTCTTGTCTTGTGGAATGGCATGATTTATTGTACTTTGACGAAATGGAGGGATGTTTCAAAGAGATTAGAAGTAGATTAGAGCTCATTGATGTGATGTATGTATGTATTGAATATTTGATCAACTCCTAGCTCATGCTTTTAACATTCATCGCCGGTGAAGTGTTGTGTAAAGCTAGTCTGAGCCTTATCATTTGCATAAGTTCGATTGTGAATGCTTGTTTGAGCTGTGCCGTTTAATGGGTGTTCATGTGAGCCTTCATGATTTGAAAACCATTCGCGTACCTTAGGAGATTGCACCAACTTCATGTAGTTGTAGGCATCCTTGGCAAAGTGGAGTTAGGTTTATTCAAGAGTTTGTCTATTCTTACATCATCATTGCTTCATTGACCTTAGATTAGATTCCTTGAACCTTTATCTTTTGCCTTTTTATTTATCATTCAAGCTTTGTATATAAATCATCCACACTGAAGGAGGAATAAGCTAAACAAGTATGAAGAAGAGTCTGATGTAAGTCCCTTTGTGATTATCAGCAAGATCACATGTAATCACTGAGTTAACCTATCGCAAATCATAAATAAGGAACCTTGGAGTTACTTCACTGGATCACATAGTTCAGCCTTTGAAGAGCTTTATTCAAGAGAGAGTGGGATACACTAGTGTTTTACTCTATTGTTGACTTGTCTAAAAACAAACATCAACAGATACCACCATGCATGCGTTGTGCCTTCCAAGTGTAAGGTGGCGAATTTGATGGTGTCATCCTCAATCATAGGTTTCAGAGATAGAGATGTGTCTAACTTATGCACCCACACACGAGCAGTACAAATGTGGATAGTGTTAGCTTCCCCAAAACTTGTTGATAGTCATGTTGTCTTGGTTGAGATCTAGCTTCAAATCTTGGTCCACTTCTGCTTCTTTTCATAGTTATGTAATTAGTGAGAGTCATTGCTTCTTGAATCTCTGGAGGGAGATCTCTATATTATGCATACATGGCGTTAATATCATCTTGCATTGAGCTTTGCACTTCCCCGACACGAACTTCTTCCCTCTGAATGAAAGAAGGATGAAGAGGTCTACCAACAAACCCGTCACCCAACCATGGTTCTCTATGTGTTACTTTTTTGCTTACTCCAAAAGAACTGCCTCACTATTTTGATTGTTGGAATTTCCCACATTATTCTATGCATCATATGTAACATCTGCCCCACCATATCTAACACATTTGTTTTCTGGTTGTTATGCATCATATCTTATCTGCATGATCTTTCGTAGTTTTCTTCTCTCTATCCATATTTGCTTCTTCTACTTCAAACTCCAAAGGAGTTTCTCTTCTTTGTTCTTAGGAAATTGATGTTGGGTTTTCCTAAGTTCCCTTTAATGATACTATTACGCTGAGTAATTGGTAAAATATGATTGATATTAACAAAGAGCAAAACGCTCAACAAATTATATACAGGATTTACAAAGAGCAAGTTTCTAAAATAGAAACTGCAGAAGATAAATAATTACAGCTAATTTACAGGAGTGACTATTAACTGAAAATAGGATAAATAATTATTCTAATACCCTCCCTTAATGGTCAATCGATCAACTACACCAAGAGACCCCCTGAATTTTACAAACTTATCTGAACCAAGGGACTTGGTGAGGATATCATCTGTCTGATCCTCCATCGGAACATATAGCAATTGAACTGATTCGTCTTCAACAAGCTTTCTGATGAAGTGACAATGAGTTTCTACATGCTTGGTTCTTTCATGGAAGACTGGATTTTTGGCAAGTTTGAGAACTCCCTGATTATCACAGAACAAGGGAGTCGAACCTACTTGAGATATTTGCATATCAGCAAGCATCCGGTGAAGCCAAATTGCCTCACAAGCTGCTTTAACTGCTCCTCGATACTCTGCTTCTATCGAGGAGAGAGCCACCACCTCCTGCTTCTTACTAGTCCATGTGACTGCACCGGATCCCAAATTGAACACATACCCAGAGGTGGATTTTCTGTCATCAACTAAACCTGCCCAATCTGAGTCTGTGAAACTACTGAGTCTAGGATTGTGACTCCTTGAGTAAAGGAGTCCATAATCAGAAGTGCCCTTCACATAACGCAGCACACGCTTCGCTGCTACCCAATGATTAGCCTTGGGGGCTGTCATGAAGCGTGAAATGTAGCTCACTGCAAAACTGAGGTCAGGTCTAGTGGCAATGAGATAGATGAGGCTGCCCACTAGTTTCCTGAACAATGATTCATCCACTACAGGTGAGTCTGACTTGGTTGACAACTTAAGCCCTTTTTCCATGGGTGTGGAGGTAGGTTTGCAATCCTGCATACGGAACTTATCTAGAAGACTGCGAGCATACTTGGACTAGGAAATGAAGATACTGCGCTCGGTCTGCCAAACCTCAACACCTAAACAGTAATGCAAGAGTCCCAAATCTGTCATATCAAATGTGCTACACAAATCCTGTTTGATCTCAGCGATCAAATGTGCCGAGCTACCAGTAATGATCAGGGCATCCATATAGACAACAAGAATCAAAATATCACTACCAGTGCGTTTGACATACAAATTAGAGTCAGATGGACTCCTCTGAAAGCCATGATCTGTGAGGTACTTATCTATCTTGATGTACCAAGCTCGAGGAGCCTGTTTCAAGCCATAGAGTGCTTTGACCAATCTACATACCTTATGTTCTTAACCAGCAACCTTGAACCCTGGAGGCTGCGTCATGTAGACTTCTTCCTTCAACTCACCGTTGAGAAAGGCACTCTTAACGTCCATCTGATGGACTTTCCAACCAAACTGGGCTGCTAAGGCAAGGACGAGCCGAAGTCAATGCCTGTAGGAGCAAAAGTCTCCTTGTAGTCAATGCCTTCCTTCTGTGAGAACCCCCTAGCAACGAGACGAGCTTTGTACTTGTCAAGGGTTCCGTCAGCTTTGTATTTCACCTTGTACACCCATTTGCAGCTAATGGGCTTCTTCCCTGGAGGAAAATCAGAAAGGACCCAAGTGTGATTTTTCTGAAGACTCTGGTATTCAGACTCCATAGCCTTTTCCCACTCAGGGATTCCTTTAGCCTCTGAATGTGTCTGAGGCTCATAGACACTGTGAATGTTAGCCATGAGAGCAAAATTAACTATATGCTGCTATTTGCTCTTGTTTCTGGATGATCTACCCTCAATGAGCTCATCGTCATGAAGATCTCCAATAGTCTTAGCCCACCATTTAGGCCGGAGAATAGAAGTGCCAACATCGGATGCAACAGGGGGAGGTAGAACAGGTGCAACAGGTGGAAGATCAACATCATCCGGAGGAAATTCGGGTTGAGCATCATCAAAATCAAAATCTGCATCATCATCCCTCCCTTCAGGTGGACCTAACAAAAGATGAACACCCAAATCAGCAGCCTTCAAAGGCTGATCCTCAGAATGTTGCACAGACGAGGAAGAAAAAGGTCCTTGTTCTTCATCAATGACAACATCCCGGCTGAAAGTAAGACGATCAGTATCTATATCAATCAACCGGTAAGCCTTATGGTTGTCACTGTACCCTGTGAACATAAGCTTTTGACTCTTGGAATCCAACTTGGAGCGCTTGGCATTTGGAATCCATACATAAGCTAAAGAGCCAAATATTTTCAAAGGACTGATCCGAGGTTTGCGGCCAGTCCAAGCTTCTTCAGGAGTCTTCTCCTTAACAGCATAAGTCGGAGACCGATTAAGGAGATAGACGACAGTGTAGACTGCTTCTACCCAGTACTTCTTAGGAACACTCCTGTGTTCTAACATGGAACAGGCCATCTCAGTGATTGTGCGGTTGCACCGCTCTACAACACTGTTTCGCTGAGGAGTATAGGGTGTGGTTAACTAGCGTTTGATGCCGTGTATATCACAGAAGTTGGAGAAGTCAGTAGAACAAAATTCCCCCCCATTATCTGACCTAAGAGTGACTATGGAACAGCCAGACTCTTTCTCTACTAAGGCCTTAAACTTCTAAAATACAGTAAACACATCTGATTTCTGTCCGAGAAAGTACACCCACATTTTATGACTGAAATCATCAACAAAAAGTAAGAAATACCTGCAACCAGTAACAAAAGGTGTATTTATTGGCCCACATACATCAGCGTGAACCAACTATAGTACCTTGGAGGCTCGCCATGAGTCACCAGTCAGAAACGGTGTCCGATGCTGCTTCCCAGCCTGACAAGCTCCACAAACACCATGATGCTGTTTCTGGATCTCAGGTAAACCGGCGACAAGGCCCTCCCGAGATAGCTGAGAAAGATAGTGCACATTTAAGTGCCCATAACGCTAATGCCAAAGACTAGTGACGAAAGAATTTCGGGCTGCCATGGCTAACTCTGGAGAATCACCTATATCCACAAGTCTGTATAGACCATGATCCTCAATACCAACAGCCACAGTGCTACGAGTCTCCCGATCAACAATGGAACATTTGTGTGTACTGAAAACCACATCCAACTAAGGAGAGTGCCGCATGATTTGATTGACAGAGAGAAGATTAAGTTCCATGCCAGGAACATAGTAGACATTGAGGAATATGAGATTCCTCCCACCAGACTGAATCTGAACAGTGCCCTTACCGACAACTGTATATTCTTCTCCTCCACCAAAAATAACTGAGTCACTGAAAGGAGTAAAGTTTGTAAACCAATCACGTCGATGAGTGAAGTGACGTGAAGCCCCTGAATCAATGTACCAGGCAGAGGACTTCACATGATCTGTAGGTCTTTTAGCCATTAAAGCGTAAAAGGCAGATTCCTTCTGCTCAGTGTGCTTGGCAATATTTGCTTTCCGCTAAGACGCTCCCTGCTTCTTCTATTCAGAAGCCAAACGTTGACGACAATCCTTTTTGATGTGACCATATTTATGACAGTAATTACACTGAATATTCTTTTTCTTGGTGCTGTCCTGAGGTTGACTTGAGCCTTTCTACTGTGGAGGCTAACCTTTGCCTTTATTCTGAGCCTGAAACTTGGCTGCAAAAGCCTGCTCTGAAGAGGACGAAGAAGCACTACTACCAAACTATTGTTTCCAGCGATCCTACTGCAAGAGGATAGTACAGAGTTCTGGAACTTCAAATCAACATTAGCTGATGTAATGTTGAGAGTCTCAATGAAATGTTCATAGGACTTAGGTAGACTTTTCAAAGTGATCACGACCATGTCTTCTTCCTCCATTTTTCGACCAATAGCCTCCAGCTGATCTTGGATCTCCTGGATCTTGTTCAGGTGCGCTTGCAAAGATGTCTTCTCATCCATCATGATAGAAAATAGTATATTTTTCAGGAAGAACGCACGGCTCTTGTCAGAGGTTTCATGCAAACCCTTCAGATGGTCCCAAATCTCCTTTACTGTTTTTCCAGCCAGAATCTGAGGTAGCTAATCATCTGTGACAGAAAGCTTAATGAGCATGACTGCTTCACGGTTCTGCTCGTCAAACTTGTCCTAGTCTTTACCCGCCGTTGCAGGACGAGTAGTGGTGCCTAAAATCATCTGATCGAGGCAGCGATATTCAAAGATGGTCATCATTCATTGCTTCCAGGTATTATAATTTTTGCCATTGAAACGCTGATTGCCCTCCAACATAATGTTGGTCAAACTCACCATCTTGCACGCTTTTCGATGCACGAAAAACGAGGTACTGAGAAGAGGCTGAATGCACAGAACTCGAAGCACGAATTCCAATGCACAAGATGCTGAGATAGTTTATAGGCACAAAATTCGAGACAAATCTGTCGGCACAAATTTCAAAGCACGAATTTCGAGACACCCAGAAAAATCCGTCAGGTACCCAAAAATTATCTCGAAAAACCCAGAAAGAATCTGTGATCAGAAAAAAATTTGACTGAAAATGAAGGGTAAAACCCTAGTCAAAAATTTCAGAAGCCCTAAAATTCCATGGCAGCCATGAAATTACAGAAAATCGACCAGAAATTAGGAAACCGCGCGGGTATAGTTACAGAGAGATCGCGCCAAACAAGAGTGCATAAAATCGCAACCTTTAAGAGCACAAAACGCATCTAGGTAAAAACGAGAGCCATGACGAAGAAAAAACGCGGCCAGAGAAAACAGAAAACACTGCCGAGATTTGCAGATAGGAATCTACGACTGCAAAAAAAAAGTGTCCAAAGGCGAGCAGAAAACCGCGTCTGGAGAAGATGAAGAAACGCAACCAAAAGAAGAAAAACAACTGCACGCCGAGAGAAAAAATCGCAACTGGAGGAAACGGCGATCACAGATTTAGGGAAGAAGCCGTTTGAAACCTTTGGATTCTTTATATCGACTCCAGAGACTCACGATTTGAAGCTGCGATTACCAGTTATGATGACCCAAAACAGAGAAGTCGCGGCTTCAGACGGAAACCCAAACCCTCGATTCATACCAGGAGAGATGATTTCGAAAAAGATACCAAAAAAAAAAAAATTTCAACCAAAAAAATTCCTCACAAATTTTTTATTTTATTTTTTGAAAACAAAAACCTGGCTCTGATACCATATTACGTTGAGTAATTGGTAAAATATGATTGATATTAACAAAGAGCAAAACGCTCAACAAATTATATACAGGATTTACAAAGAGCAAGTTTCTAAAATAGAAACTGCAGAAGATAAATAATTACAGCTAATTTACAGGAGTGACCAGTAACTAAAAATAGGATAAATAATTATTCTAATAGATACCTATTGGTTCAATCACTTGACTGTATAAGAAGAAATCCTCATAGGCTAGCAAGACCCACCTCTGATACCAATGTAATATCCCAGATGGAATATTTTATATTATTTGATTCAATACAATAATCAACACAAAATCACTAATTATACAACTGTGATGGGGTTGAATGTATGTCTTTTGCGTCGCTAGGTTCCGAAATAAATCTACCACAAAGTCGCTGAAAATCTCTTTGGAATCTTATGAGAATTTTTAGGTCCACCATTAAACCTTTGACTTATTAAACCCTTAAACATATAATGAACTGCAAATTTTAATTATAGCTCCCACAATTTGTAGCTCTAGAGAGAATATGAAACATTGCACTTGAATACAAATATCCCTAGAAACCCTTGCCCAAAGTGGCAGCGCTGAGAAAAGTTTGAATCACTATTTGGGAATATGAAAATATCTTGAAACCCTTGACTAATCACTCTAGTATGAATTGCAGGTCACAATTTATGTAGAATCGCAGCCCAATATGCAGACTATTTATTGGTTGAGAATTCACAATTTCAACACACAATTATTGCCTTATGAAGAGCTATTCCTAGCCTATACCATCATTGATTTGTACAAGTTTGGCGCAGCACAAGTGTAATCTTGATATCAATCTGAAATTTCAACGGTTCAGCCTGATGGTGACTTTTGTATGAAATCACTCCAAGGAATTGTAGATTTTCATCCTTCAATTCCAGACCTAGAGGGTTTTTGTCCTCGGGTTAATTGAACCAAGTCCGATGCTCCACCAAGGAGTAGAAATCAGAAAATAGAATGGTTGATCAACATGCCTTCTCCTTGCTTGGCCTCTCTTAAATAGAGTTTCCCTCCAAAAGACATAACTCTTCAAAATTCCTTCATGACCCTTGATTGATATTTGAGAGGAATTATTTAAAATAAACTTCAATTATAAGAGACCACCTTATTTTATATTTTAACTTTATTTGAAGCCCTCTTTATTATAATTTCATTTTATAATATCACTTAAGCGGCCCCTTTTATGACCCTCTTACTTTATTATTATTTCCTAGTGCAAAATTCCCAAGGCCCATGGGAAATGTATGATGGGTGTTTGGGTTTTAACTTGGCGTAATTTCCAAGAGTGGACATTACATTCTGCCAGGGAAAACACAAAATTGGTTGCCACCACGTCAAAGTAACTTTTAAAGCAAAAAAATCCTATTCATGTTAGTTTTCAAAATCCTAAAAATCAAATATAATCTGCATGTTCCCAAGTTGTAATCAAGAATGCCAATCATGGGCAGATTTTTAATTATGATGAGGGCGAAAATGGTGGACAAAGCTCAAGATAGTCCAAGAAAAGACTGCATGTTCTAATTTGGAACAGAAGTGTAAGGCTCTCAGAGGTGGGTTGGACTTGGTACCCTTTCATTCACAATTCTCTAATCAGTACATAGATACCTCTAACCAGCTGCATGATGCCCACAGGAGGCAGGAGAAGAATGAGTTCAGTAACCAATATATCCTTTATAAGTAGGATGACAGGGAACATGTGATTGAGAAGTATTTCTTGAATCAATAAAAAAAATTCTATATGGAGATCTTAAGGGTACAGAAGATGTTATGATATTTGCCATATGATGAAGTTTCTTTCCACAACCGTGTTGTCCAGAGCTGCGGGTGTAGAATTATGTGGGGAGAGAACTCCATCAAGCACCACAATAGTAGTGTGTTTAGCAAATCAGGTTTGGATCTGAACAAGACTCCTTTGGACAAACCTTATAAAAAGAAAAGGAAAGCTCATTAGAAAGAGACTAAAGCGAAGGATCCTTTGTATGGAGGCCATATTCCATAGCAGGTGGAGACTAACCCAGTACCTAAGTTGGAAAGAAGCACACAGGGAAGGAAAATTTGGAAATCAAAGAAAGAGAGCTATGTGTCTAAGCCCATCTCAAATCTCAGTCTTAAGATGGCCCATATTTTCGTTGCCATCAGCTTGAATTTGGATTCGCTGATTAGTATCTTCTCTAGTTTGCAGGTTGAACGACATGAAGACTCATGGAGGTGTTGTGGACATTCGTATAAGATCAGTGAGAGTATTGAAGAGCAATCTGAGATGATGCATCAAAAGGTAATACTACAAATGAGAATGCCAATGCAGACACTCAAGTTCCTCCAAGTGGAGAGGGGACAAAAGGTGGTGTGACAAATGACAATTAAGAAAGCAAAGTATTATACTATTAAGTGTTTCTCTAGATATAAAGTCCATTATAGTATGAACATGTCAGTCCAAAAGCCTGTGCACCTAGCTGAAGCAGGTGGTATTAATTAAGCTGCAAGCATTTTGAGCAGTTCTCTTTCTTGAACTAGTTTCATGTTTGTGATCCTCAGATCTATTCCTTTTTTCAATAATTCATGCAAATAATTACTTTGTATCAGGATAACTTAGATTAGTTGAGATCATGCCAAAAAAGATGGTTGTATAATTCCCTATTTAAAAGTTCCAATATCATATTGAAACTTCAAATGTGTACCTGGAAGGAAATCTGTATTTTGACTCCTCTGTCCCCATGAAAAACTGCAAATACATGAAAAAATACATAAATTGTATTTCATATTGGAGATGAATAAAGTGTAAATGAAAATAGTCAAGAAAAATGAAACATATATCAATTCTCCATAGATATCCCTATTCAGTTAAAAAATTGCTTTAATTTCTATTTACAAGAATCTTACCCAATTCGTTTTTTTACAATGGAAAATTCTCATATACCATTCTTTGGACTTCAAAGAGCTTCCATTATATATTATGAAACATTTTATGAATTCAAGCAATTACAGCCTTGAAGAAGCTATGGTTAGTTCAGGTAGGATCCACCGTGAGGTTCCTTTACAGATGTTTGAAATATTATTGAACAATGGAATAACTATTGAATTCAAATCAAAGCTTAAGATATAAAAGTTGTTTTCTGGATTGTAGGTTATGACAAAACCAAACACCAATTTGGCATATGAGACCCCATCTCATGGAATCCATCCACAAGAAGATTTCTTTCCAACTACCTTATATATCTTGTTTAAATTTTGTACACCTAGCGTTTGACGCCATGAAAAATTCATTGATAAACTTGACAAAGACAATTCACCTACACCTACAGTATATACTGCCATCATATTTTATAAGGTTAAAAAGCACTATATATTATTATTAATTAACCTTTATTTTGAAGTCAAGTTATTATCTTGGGTGGCTTGTTCTTGATGTTTCTAACTTTCTCGACCATCTTTGTCCTTGTCTAACAAAATTGAATTGGTAGAATTTAGAAATCAAGCTTCTCAGGAAAACTAATTGACTCTTTTCCAAGAGGTTTGTTTTCTAATATTTATGGACTGTGAAAACCTTATGTCTCTAATATTGAATTAGTTATGTTTCATTATATAACATCACCTGTTCACCTCAATGATTGAAGTCTTTGGGATTTTAAAAACTAACATGACTAGGAAATTTTTGCTTTAAAAGTACTTTGGTATGGCAGCAACCAATATTTTGTTTTCCCTAGCAGAATGCCTTAAATCCTATAATGGCAAACAACCAAGAGAGCTATCTTGAAAATAATCAAATTTCAACATCACAAACCGAAACCAATGACAAATTTCCCCGGGAATTAATAGCAACTGCTTCAAAAGAAACAATAAATTTATGGTAGATCTTTGAGGCATTTGTTGATAAATGGAAATGAAAAGCAGTGCCAAATCTCTTAGGTACTTACAGAATGCCTGCTGCCGCTGGTCCTATTGCTTTAAAAAGCGACATTCCACTCATCTGAAGCCCATTTGCTGCTGCTCTTTGATCTCGCGCCTGTAAAAGTGAAGTACTATATTGGTTCAGAACTTAAGATAAACAAAGAAATCAACAGCTGTCATATGGAACATTCAGAGAGCGATCATACCGCAGCATTGTTTAGGAGGAGGAAAGTTCCCGTAATAGTCATCACCTGTGGAATGTCTAGAATTAATTTTGAAATAATTTTTCTTCTTATTTGTTATTGACCATGCAAATGTCACCAGGAAAGAATTTCCAAACAATTAATGTAATTACTACAGCTTTGAAAAGACTAACAGTGCCCTAAGGAATAGGGAAGCAAAACTCTGCACTTTAAGCCTTAAGGTATACAATTATCATCAATATAGTAAAATGAGTTATAAAATTTACTGCTCTTGTAATTAGTAATATATTTTATACATTATATGATCTTTTCTACAAGGAAATATTTTTAATATTTTTACTAATTATAGATAAATTTTGGAGTTGTTGACACAGAAGATTGTAGATATTGTATTGAATCGTGGGCAAACAGAAAATAATAATATACTTACAGATAAGATATTTTTCAGTAGTGATGCAAAGTTAATGATAATCCATAATGCTTGATCTCTTAGCAGGGCTATAAATGGGTATGCTGTCAGTAATGGTATAGATATTATCTGCAATAGACAAAACAATGTCCATAAGCGTCATATGACCCACTGTAAAACCGATCTTTGTTTTTAAGAAAGACCTGTAAAAATCAGTGCATAGAATCAATCTAACTCAAAATAGAGTACGCTGTATTGAACCATAAAATAATGAAATATTGATGGAACTTTTGACTTACTGCTGATGTACGAGTTACATGGATAGGTCCAAAGAGCCTAGCCAATGGTGAGAAAGTTGTAAGTTGGAATATTAACAGTCCAAAACCTTCACATCTCCACAAAAGGGATATTCTCAGAAATATTGAGATTTCTCATTATGTAGCTAATATGGGAAGAAACTAATTGATGGCAAAATCATTCTTGAACAAACCGTTTGATTGGATAAAATTCAATTTTAGAAGACCTTAAACTATTAGACCAGTTACCAACACCTGAGAAACGAGGTTTACTTTCAAATTCCATTTCAAAAGTAACAATAATTGAGAAGGTCAAGTTATTAACAAAACAGAAAAAGACATTATAACAGTATTAAACATACATATTGTCAATTGGATTTTGGTCCGTTAGAGAGTTAACCAGACATTTCTATATCACATGAAATATTGTCAATTGGGTTTTGGTCTATTGGTGAGATGACCAGGCATTTCTATATCACATTAAATGTTGTCAATTGGGTTTTGGTCCATTGGTGAGTTGAGCAGGCATCTCTAACTCCAGCAGAAGGCTGGGCTCTTGACATGTGCAAAGAGATGAGACAGGTTGCAAGTCCTGGGTATATTTGACAGAACAGTTAGCCTCAGGCAGGGGGATTGTTTCAAGAAGCTTCCCAAAAAAAGGGAGGAAGGTGAGAGACAGTCACCGTCTGAAAAGCCAAAAATAGTTTGATCAAAGTGGATAGAGATTGGGCTCAGGTCATCATTCTTATATCACTAATAGTTACTCCCAGAAAATCTGGAAAAAGAGCTCAAAATAAATTTGAAGCCTTTCACAAATCAACAATGAATATCATATACATTTTTCCCTTCTTTTATGATACTATGCTTTTGCTTTCTTCCCTTGGCCATTGATAGACCCGTTATAAGGGGAGTATACATCCATGCAGGGCTTGAATTGATAGCTGTATGGCCATATTTTACAATACAATCAAATTTTTTTGAAGAATGTATCACATGAAGGGGAGATTGAAATAGACTGTCAAATTTTCTATAGAATTATTTTGATATATATATTTAGTTTATATATAATTTTGTTATAATAAAATGTCTTAGTATTTGAATGACAAGTTTGAATAATAACTGTGGTGAAAATTTTGTTTGACAGTCAGGGTCGACCGTCAAATTTATACCCAGCATCCATGCATACAAATTAAAACAAACATTGAAGGATTGGTGATTTGGCCCCCATGGAAAACCCGGAAATATTACTCAACTGCGCTAAAAAAGATAGCATTTACATTTTTAAAAAATGGTTGAAACTGGATAACATAACATACCAGAGATCGCAAGGACTGCACCAACCTGACTCGATAGTAAAACCCAATCCTCCTTGTCTTATTGGGCTTACAGCCCAAAGAGAGAATATCTACAAGATTGAAACTCGCTCCGTTATATAATAACAAAGACAAAGATTATTTAAACATAATAATTTCAAAGACAGTTCTGCAAGTTTTACCTCTGAATATGCAATATCATGAAGAGAATAAATGCAGTTTATTATGATTGTTGACATCACTGGCCAGTTGCTTATGATTGACTTCAAAGTTGTCATCTTTCCTTTCTTCTTTTCTTCAATGCATGCCTTTTCATTTTGTGGCTCTTCTTTCTCAATGTCACTGCCAGCTCCGTTGAGGTCACATTTTTCCTCCTCCCCATCAGGGTGTTTATGTAATGTCTCCTATGAACGGAAAAAAACAGTTCAATTAGACAAATTATAACAAATTAATTGGTATTATTATCGGTATTTTTTAATCAATTAAATAAAATATTTTTTTATTGTTGACAATATAGTTTTAGTAAAAAATATTAAAATATCATTTATCTTAAATTATTATTATTTTTTTTTATTGTTGACAATATATTTTTAGTAAAAAATATTAAAATGTCCATTTATCTTAAAAAATATTATTGAATCAAAAAGTTAATTTCTTATTACAATTTATATGAGTTAGATTTGCTTCTTCGGGATTGGCGTTGTTTAGATCCTTTGTTTTGTTTTGCAGTAAGGTTGATGTTTGATTGTTGTTTTTGTGTTGTTGCTGGACATGTTTTGTGGTATGTTTTGTTTTTGCCCTGGGGGGCCTTTGTGTAAATAGGGATCAACACCATGTTTGTTGCTTATCTTAATCAAAAACATCTTTCACTAATTATATATACACTATAAAGAGAAATGTACATGAAGATATAAGGGTTTTATATAAGCAGTCATTTCCCATCTAAAAAGAGGAGAAACAAAAACACAATAGTATGAACTATCAACAATAAATATAACATGCTTACAATAAGTTTTTTGTTGTTTTGTTATGAGAGCAAAGAATCATATGTCCAGAATTTGTCACTTTCCAAATATTTCTTTTGACTTTGAACTTCCTACTAACGTTTTAGTTCCTCCTTCTCCCCTTGTGAGGAAATGAGCAAAGGGAATAGGGACTGATTGATAGAATCTAGAATGGATTTAAGAATGAAATCATACACTCCATTCTTTTGCTAAGGACAAAATATCTTTCCATGTTGTATTTTGAATTCTATATGGATTGGAGATTTTACTTTGCCTAGTTGCTTTTGCTCCAAATTGCTCTTTTATAATTGACAAAATGATGGAATCTTATTCTTCCCTAACTTCTCCAATCTAGTTATCCCTACCTTTTTCAGAGTGTTGCAACTTGCCTACACCCACATTCTCCTTTGGGGAGTTAGCATGAACTACATCCACAAAGCGTGGAGAAGTAGAGGGGGCAGGGGCTCATTACCTGCAGGTTGCACATAAACAATCTTGGCCTAATTGCCTTGAGGAGAAGATGGCATTGTTGTCCTAGCATCACCCACGTCGTAGGTCTGGATTTTATATTTTTTTACTAACTTCACAAGTTGAAGCTAGGAAACCAACCTAGAAGCATTTTCTACAGCAAAAGTGGATATTCTCATAATCCAAGGTTTTTTTCCAAATCCACTCTCCTACCTACAACCATATCTTAGTTGGTATCCCTTTAGCGTATCTATCTCAACCTATATAATTATAAAGGTGGAGTGCACAAGGC